>CM026324.1:18083743-18743893 GCA_014843725.1 Amphicarpaea edgeworthii | reverse complement strand
GGAACTTGACGGGTAAGTATAAGCTAACGTAATAGCCTTGGGATTGAAGGGGACCCGCTCCGGGGACCATGGTTGTCAACACGGGAATTGTCATTGGGATTCGCGAGAAGTTCAAGTTGGCGCCTTCTGTGAACTGGAACAACCTGCGAGCGAGTACCAGATTGTTAAATAATACTAATACGGTTGCAGATTGTTTTGATGAATATATGGTTACCTGTGGAAGCCATTCCAGGTGGCTTTTTCGAAGGAAATGTCGAGAGCGGGAGCGGACATCCAAACGGAGCTCCGATAGAGCCTGATCTCGAAATCGGACTCGGTGTGTAATACTGTGTGTTGTGGTGACTCGGTCGCACTGCAAAACATGACCAAACACAGCGCGTTGACTACCACGCTCAGCGATCTTCCTTTCTTCATCGTGCTTTTCTCTCTCGCTCAGTTTTGCTCTCGAATCTCGACCATACCATCGAATTATCAACTTTCACTTTGGGCCACAATCTGGAGTTCTATTGGGCCGAGTTATTGGTCCAAAATATAATTACTGGCTGAAATCGAGAAATTTAGTTCCTGCACCTCCCACTTTGGATAGGAAAGTGAAATACTGATTTTAATAAACTTTATGGATATTTTCAAAACACTTCCATATTTAGTTTATTTATTTCTAATGTATTTGGATTAAATCAATGTGGTTCATGTGGTAACAGTGTTGGCATGACAGCTTGATCCGAGAGAGACAAACAGAAAAATTCAATGGGAAGCCATGGGAGTGCGATTTTTCGGATCGGGTTCGATCTATGTCAATGTCTAACGTTGCTTCTCTCAGAATTAACGTTATCTCGCTTTTGGATTCTCTTTCTCTTAAACCTGGTATGTCCATATTTCATTTGCACTCCTAATTTATAAAAGATTTCATAGTACTTTTACTTTGCTGCATTTATGAGAATCATGTGTCATGATGACTTACTTTGCATGTGACGTTCCATCAATCTCTTGTGAAAACATTAACTTGACAGTTGAGATCATAATCATTGGTCGTTTTCAACTGAAAATTCGGACGGGTGTAAATATTTTGTTCAATTACTACTATTATTCAGTGCCTTGTAAAAAATAATTGAAAACTGAGAAAATCAAAATTATCATGTTTTATACTCTTCAAATTTTCGCTAATGTGGGTGTGATTAGATTTTACTATTTTTCTTGAAACAAATTGTATATGGTAATGATCTTTTTGGCTTGAATGGTAAAATTCTGTGAAATAGGTGCAACGCTGGTGCAGAACTGTGGGGATAGTGAAATTGGAAGAATCGTAATTAAGGCTGCTAAAGAGCGAAAATATAAGACCATAAGCATAATTGATGACAAACCAGGAACTCCTGATATCATTGAAGAATTAAAAGCACTTGGTGGAGATATTGTTGTACCAGAAAGTTATACAAAGACTTGGTATGTAAAGAAAGATGCAATTTTACTTTTCAAGAGAGATGCAAAGTGTTAGCTTTACTTAGCTAATATGTAATCTTGTCACAGTATTGAAGTTTTTAACTTATGTTTTTACACTGGTTTCTGCAACAAAGGTATATGCAGCGCCTAGTTGGAGAGTTGAGTCCTGCAGCAGGTTTGAATTTCAGTGATGGATACCAAGCAACAGCTGTAGTGAAAGCTGTGGCTAATGGTGGAACATTCCTCACATACGGCAAGAAGTTACCTCAACATGTTGTCTTTGAAGAAGCTGATTGTAAACAAGTTGAGTGGACTGCTTTCCTCAAAGAAAAGAACCTCAAACTCAAAGCATTAGGCATGTAGGGTTCCTAGGAAGCAGTGGATATTGTCAAGATTTTCTACCTTGCTCTTGCTCTCCATTGTTCCTTTATATGTAGTTTTCATTGTAAGGTTTAGTTCTTTGGCGTAATGAACTCATTTTCTTAGAGGCCAAATATTCAAATTAAAGTAATGAACTCATTATACTATGCATTTAAAACACTAGTTTGTGCTTTGTACGGCTTGTACAAAGGAAATTGGAAAGAATAAACTGAAAATGAATTTTTGCTCCTCGGATGGAAAACACAAGACCTGAGGTCTTCTTGGTATATGAACTTGGTATTCTTCTCAACAGGAGCTGAGCACTATGTCAACCCTCTCAGCACAATTCTCCAATCTCCAGCATAGTTTAGTTTCTCTCATATTCCTGCATATCACGCAAAAGAACTAGGGAATGGGGTGCTTATATCAGCACTGTTCTTCTAAATTTCCTCTCAACTGAATTTAAGTGAGAAGCTAAATTTTTTTCAACTAATTAAATCTTGTGTTGCTGTCTTCAGATCCATATATTGGTCTTTCAAACTCCAAGACAAATGCAAGTAAGAGTGTGTTTGTAAAGTTTGCTGCAATTTATTTATATAGTCCAACTTTCAATTTCTGAAGCTTGGCGGCAAAGTTTCGTCTGTAAAATATTCCTTCCTAACAGTCTCTGCAGAGCAAAATCTCACCTGTAAAATAAAATCCGGGGGCAGAAGAAAGAATTAGAAGAAAATGAAGATGGGGCAGCACAGAGACTTAATATCTAACGCCAAATAGTGCTGAAATTGATCATTATGGTTTTGTTACTTAAAAATATTGAGTCAGGTTATAATTTGTGGTGGCCCATTAACAAAATTCAAGGCATCTCAAGTTCTCAACACTTCATTATAAAGGGAAACACAACTTTTTTTCTTATATTAATAAATTCACATTTAAATTCTCAACACTTACCAGAGAAGCATATGATTTTAACACAGGCTTGACTAGCTGCCAAATTGGCTTAAAAATAAAAGGTGCATCTACAAATAGAACTTGAGCCAATCGCTTGGGATAGTAATAGTAGAATACATCAAACTGCCAAAAATAAAGACATACATTAGTTTTTGTGATGCTCATTGTACAACTTTCTAGTGATGACAATGCAGAATTCTTAACTAAATGATATTTGGCAGATGGTAATAAATATTACTATTACCAAGAATGTCAAGAATTTAAGATCAGCATTTTCTGTTTTGAAACCTCTGAGATCAACTATTGCAAGTATTTGTTCTTTCCCAGTTGGAAGCTTACTCATTGCCTTCTCAATTAAGAAAACACACAGCCTCTCATCGACTGCAGGGTCCAGTGCCTGTGACACAATTATTTATCCATATTGTTACAGACAGTTTTCCAAAGGTTATGAGGAGCTGGTTACATGTGAGGTATATCCACAAACTAATAGATGAAAATGCAGTATGTACTAACTACTATGTACTACTGAAAATGTGAGATAATTGACAAAGAATGACCTCAGTTGTGCCAACTGACATCAAGTTGCACTTGCACATACTTGCTACTGGAATTTCATAGCAAAATTAGGCCCATCACATTAATTCCCCAAATTTAAGATCTATGATAAAGAGTAGAAGTGTCAATTTGCAAGAGATGAAAGGCTAGCAGCAGAAAGAGGGGAAGCATGGTAGGTAATTTGTTGAGACTTGACAGTGTGTTTGTTTTACTCATTTCCCACTTCCAATGTCAATCCCTGTCTCTATGGTCATGACTTTCTGAACTAAACCGGTATTCAAACACAAATAAGGTACCAGGGTCAAACTCTGAATTATAGTATTATACAAAATTATCCTCAGAAAATTGAAAAACATATCCTCTACTGCAAAGCAAATTTTAGCCGCATGCAAATAACAGTACTTACATTTTCTCTGATCAATGTCATTTCACGAAACATAATAATAACAAGGATCATAAAGAAATAAAGCACAATAGAATACTAATTACTACAACTTCTACTCTTACTAGAGGAAAATGCTTTGATCCAACCACCACAAGCACGGGTCTGCCATTGGTATCTAGAAAGTCGTGCACATATCCTTTTCCAGTTTGAACAGCATCTTTAAGGGCTCCTTCAGTCAAATTAGACACCTCAAAATCTCGACGCCATTTCTTACAGAGTAGAAAGAAAAGTAAGTGGAAAAGTTTGAATGAAAATTAATCTAATTAACACAAACAAGATTGATTATGATGTGTTATGAATAAAATATGATATAATAATGAGAAGAAGGATACAATGGCTTTGGTCAACTTGTGAATAGCATCATCAACAGAAAACTTGCGATCTTTGAGAAACCACAGTATCATATCTTCGTCATCTCTTCCATTTCTGCCAACAGGGAGGCTATGGTGTTCTTTCTCAAGCTTTTCCTTCACTGTAAGAACTAACTGCAATTTTTTTTTATTGATACTGAATTTAATTGTGCTAACCCGTAAAGTGAAAATCAAGCATTTGAATTTAACCTAGCATTTGACTGTAATTGTGCACTTAAAGTAGAAAAAAATGTGCAATGCGGTGGATGGAAAATTCAAAATTGTGAAAGAAGTTGTTACCTTGCGCGAGTTAAGTTGCGTTTGGGATTGAACGTTAGAACACCGAACGGTGAAATTGGTCCTAACGGGAAGGTTTGAAAGAGGAAGAGGAAGAGGAACAGTTCGCATGAGCACCATTCTCTCAAGTGTGAAACTCTATCTACCTGTTAGCGGTGGAGGAACTTCCCAACTTTTCGCTTGCTCCACCGCATGTAATTTTAGTTCTAGTCATGTCATGATAAAGAAAGAAAACAAAAAAAAACATCTTAATATTATAAGGGTAAACCAATATTTTCTTCTTTTTTTTTACTAAACAAAGTATTAAGGCTATAACCAAGTCTGGTTATAAACAAACAAAAATAATTTATTTTTAACAAAATCGTTTTTACCACATGCGCTTGACCATGACAAAAAATAATGTTCATTGAAAGCATTCAAGACGGTGTAATTAATGTTCTTTAAAGAAAAAATGATTCCATTTTAACTTTGCGTTCAAGTGTAACTATTTTTCTTTGTATTTGGTTTGATGTTCTAGTTGTCTCCGTGTATTGAATCCCATATATTCTGATCATATGGGCCATGAAATGACAATGCGGATTTCAGATGTCCAAGTCTTTTTGTTGAAAGAAAAAAGATGTCGTCTCCTGCACCTACAACTTGCTTCATGCACCTCTTTTTGGCCTCCAATTACCATTCCGAAATGTAAAATTATCTTCCAGAATCGTTACAAATTGTAGCTTCCAGACTCCGGAAGGTAAAAAAAAGATGTCCAAGTTTGGATTTGGATACACTTAAAAAGTGATTGTAGGGTTACGGTCATCATCCAAGGGTCCAAATTTTTGTGAGTTAAATTTTATTTTTAATTTAATGTACATAATTTATTTTTGATGGCTTGGCTTTTATACAGTCACTTCGAATCCACGTACACCAAAGCCTAGGTGTTTTTGCACTGTCTAACACTTCTTTTTTTTATTATGAAACCATTTTAGTTCTTGGCTGGTTAAGAATCACTTTTCCATCCATAAAAATGCTTTTGCGTTTGTACAGACATAAGTTAATTTTAGCTTATAAAAAACTTATTTCATTTTTTTTTCTTATGTTCTTCTATTATAATTTATAAGTGTTTACGAAGAAATTTATTGAAACGACCAACTTTTGTCTGTGAAAAATGACGACACCATCCTATTACAGGAAGGTGTATCCTGTTGATCGTATTCCAGACAAGGAGGCATCTGACAGATAGAGCATAAACAAAAGTCAGATTTTGCATTTAAAGAGCTTGAGAAGAGGGCGGTTCAGCTTCAATTCTGGAGTGCAAATTGAATCCATAATCCATGTCAGCATCCTCTGGCTACCATGAGAACCAAGTATCCTGTTGCCGTGAAGCATGCTAAGGTGGAGAAAGAGAAGATGAAACATGAAAAGTCAGTTAGTGTTGCATGGGCAATGACACTGACACTGAATGACTTGCAAATGGGTTTCCACTTGCCTGCATGTTCTTCAAGGGATGCTGAGGCTTTCAAGTGTGTGCATGGTGGTTTTTAAGTTACTGAACAGGAGAATGTGATAAGAGAATATTACCGTACGAAAATTGACCTGCCACGGTATAGATAATCACCCTTGCCCATATTTATAGATCGTATTTGCACATACCAGTACCACAGTGGAGGCAGAAGCTGCAAACTATGCAAACCCATGTCACAAATATTCATATTATCACATATTTTTCAACTTCTCAGCCATATCCTTAATTTCGGAAATTCTCCAAATATGACTTGGATGACTTTTACGTATACAAATACTTTGTTTTGGGTTATATTAATTGAAAATACAACAGCAAATGGCCAAATACATGACAATCTCTCTACTACTTTTCATTAATACTGCACAATTGGCACCAAAACTTTGGAGATAAATGTTTCCTATTGGTGTGTGGTTTTAAAAATTTTAAGTGAGCCAAGTAAATAAACATTGATTTCTAAAACCTTCAATATCATGTCGTTCTTCCAATATGAATTTATGCAAAGGAAAGATACAACAACATTGGAATATTATTAGTTAGATCGGTGTCTTACATGAGTATAAGATGGCAAAGATGAGCCAGGAGCAGAAGCCCTCCTGCTTGGCATTGGTAACTTGACTTGACTAAAATAAACAATCAATAAAAGCAAGAGAAGTACAGCAAAGAGAAAAGTTGGAGAAGACATGACCTTGACATTCTTTAAAGTTGAAATAATAACATGGGATTTGTGGCTTGTACTATTTAACCCCAGAAATTTCCCTTCAATCAATGCAGCTCCTAAGGTCCACGAAATGTCACCTGGACCAAATACCATTTCAACATCACCAAGACACAGACCATATTCAATCAATGATGCCATAAAAGCCACCCGGAAACAAAATTGTCCAGCATAATTTGGATTGTCAGAAACATTGCTCAAACCGGACCATAAATTTGAACATATTTGCTTGCCTGACTCCCAAACCATTGTTAAGTTGGTTCTTGGGCTTAACTTTAGCTTGTTGTAGACAAGAAAGAAGCCAGATAAAGCATGAAACTTGATTGGGTGTGCAACAGCAGTTAAATTAAGTATACCAGGGCCTGCAAGGTACACAATGAAATAGAGTAAGTTCCTAGCAGCACATAATAAACAACATCTATAACAACACATCCCTCTTCCATGTTCCTTAAGCTATCTTAGTCACATTATCAACATTTTTGGAGTGAATTTTTTTGTGTGATTGTAGATGGGATGGGATGAAGTTTCCGTATTGTTTGATCTATTTTGTATTTTTATGATTTTACAAGGGGAAGTTTTAGAGAACAGGTTAGAGATTGAGAAGATGAATGTAACTTCATATAGTCACTTGCATAAACCAAACTACACATTTTTTTTTACTTAAGTCAATGATAAGTGGTAACTTCATCCAACATTTTCCTTGCTGGAATATTTATAATTTTCAATTCACATATATTCTACAGAAAAAAAAATATTAAAATCAAGGCATGAATGAACAAAATAAAAATCTACAACACAAACAAATGATTATACCCTTACCAAAACCAGAAAATGAACTAGCTTGGCAATTTTTGCTAACTGTCAGAGGTGACACTTTGGAATCGCTCAAGTTCATAGCAGCAGCAATAGCTAGTTCTTTGCATTGCTCCCAATCCGGTTCTCCACTAAGAAGTAAAGAATAAAGTTCACTTTCCTGATGCTGGCTGTGATTCTTCTGATAAATGGAAGCCAATCTAGAGCAAGAAGGGCATGTATAGTTTTGTACAAAAGTTGATATCAGACAAGGATGTCTGAGCTCAGAGATACTTGCGGTTGTTCTTTCCTCACTTTGATTGTCCCTGAGCATAAGAACCGTCCTATCAAAAGCCTCATTTAACCCAAATGCAGGCAATGAGTATGCCATAATCCGATGTTCAATTGAGCTGAGCTTCGATCTCATCACATGCACATCATCCCCATCCCCAGCACCATCAACCTCCACAACAACCTGCAACGACGAGCCACCCAAATCAACAAGTCCCAAAGTGGGAGGAGACCCACCAGAATAGTCGTTATCAAAGCTTCCCATTTTGTAATTCAAAGCCACCCAACCATAATAAGCTTCCTCCCTCCCACTCAAAACCCTTATCCAGCTCTTGCTAAACATAAAGTCATGATCTTTCACAACAGCCTCGACACCTCGCAAGACCCAGTCAGCCTCCTCCCCGGGAAGCCTCCTCAACCCAGCGGTAGCCAAGACAAAAACAGGAGTTTTCCGGTGCATTTCACGCGGCACCAGACGCTCTGCCCACACAATCAAAGGCTCCAATGCCTGCCTCACTCCTAAAGAATCATTAACAAAATTGTGCAACCCGGGTTCGGTTTGCATACAGTGATATTCACAAGAATTTTTCCAAAGTGAACTACTCATGGTTGCATTATCAGGGTAAGAGTGCAGCAACAGTGGCAAATTCCCTTTGCTTATTCCCTTTACCCCTACCATCCACTCATACACATTCACCCTTGTCCCGGTGCTTCCACAATCCACCACCACGGTGTAATACGACGCCGCATTGAGTTTTTTCTCGGTATCTGACTCGAGATAAAAACCCAGAAACAATAGCAGCATCACCAAAATGACTAAACCGAATTTTATGAGCCATTTGTGCTTGGCGATTCGTTTGTGTTTGGAAGGGGATTTGGGGACTTCCATTAGAAAAATGATGTAGTAGTCATAGGAAACTCCTCTTTTATTGAATTCCAATATCAGGGTTGTGGAAAAACTAAAAGCGTATTTCACAAACAAGATTTTCAGATCAGATCTACTACTCTACTAGTTGTAGTTACTACAAGAGTGCAGGATAGAAGATGAGTTTAGTTTACCTTAAAGCTATAAACTTGTTCTAATTTGATCCGTAATTATCTGATGGAAAACTTGTAAACTGCTACTGGCTGGGGACTCTGAAGATCGGGTTGATCAGGAGACTCAGCAACTTTCAAATATGTTTTCTTTGGTGAATGGTGATTGCTTCATCAGTAACTTATATTTAAGTCTTAATTTTAACATGGCATTGGTATTTCTTAATTTTGAATTATTAAAAGTTAATTATTTATATACTAAAATCACATAGGTAGAATTTAATTTTAATGGTGTTTTAAATTTTATGGTTGCAAGAAAAAAAAATCATTTGAGATTTATGTCAATTATTTAAAATTTTAATCTTAAATATGAAAAATATGTAACTATAAATGAAATGGATTACATAAATAATCTTAAGGATCATTTGACAATTAAATAACAACAAAATCTTAAAAGTGGATGATGAAGTAATCAATGCACTAATGTAAAGAGGTGCATTAAAATTTTCTCTTTCAACCTTTACCTTATCCTTCATCAATTTTCTGCATTTGTTACATTTTTCATCTACTGTCAACTATCTAGTTTGTACTTGATTTTCATAGTATTTACTTTCTTTAGCAGTATATTAGGAGCCTGTAGTTGTGAGAGACAGACACTTTCTTAGCTTATTACTTGTTTATTGGAAAGTGGAAACCATAGTTGTGATTCGGTTCGATCAATAGGGAAAAAGTCCTAAGCAAATACTATTCTAATTTGTACAATTTCTAAATGATAAAAGTATTTATGCACTTGGTTTTGCAAGATGAAAGAAAGAAATAAGGAAAGAATAAGGCATCCATGCACTCAGAATTTGGATTCGGCAGAGCAAGTATCCTTTTTCCTGCAAACCAGAACAACAGTTAAAATGGTCTAGAAATTGTTCCGGAGATGCACTCAAATCATAATCAACATAAGAGCTGAAGTGAAGTCCACATAATAGTATCTTTTTTTGCTCTCATTGATTAATTGAAATAATTCAAGTTTATGTTGGGAAATAGCACATGTGCATCTTAACATGGGGTTATGAGTTATGGGACTCTAGTTCCTAAAGGCTCCAGGAAAACAGTAGCTTTAGGATACAAGCCAGCCTCTTTGAGAGTCATTCTCATTTGATCAACACCATAAGCTCTTCTTGGAAAGTTTGATATCAATCTGTAGCTCCCAATCCCTGGCAAACCTAATGAATCAATGTATGAGAAAATGGATTGGATTTTGTCTGTGTAAAGAAAAGTATGCTCTCTTCTTTCCCCGTTTGGAAACCTTATGAGTATCTGCAACAGAAGATTTTGACACACACAATTAAGTTCAACACAAGCTAAACTTTGGCATGCTATTAACTTTGTTGTATAGAACTTAAGGATATGTTTGGTGTGAAGTTAGAAATGTTACACCTGCGATTGAATGCAAATCCAATGAATAAAATTAAAATGAAAGCAAATGTAAAAGTCTTGATCCGTTGGTAAAAAACGTACTTTTCTATCTGATATCCAAACATACACTTAAGTATATGTACCTGTGTGGGCTGAGACTCGCTTCCTTTACTTGCAACTCCCTTGTCTTGCTTTTCTTTATTGGACTCATTCATTTTGTTGTTATGTTTAGTGTCATTGATAGAATTGTTCATCAATTTCCCATAATTTCTGTTGTTGTGAGCTTCCACCGGGTTGTGAACTCTATCTCTTGGAGGCCAATTATTATTGTGTTTGTCTTTTTCCTATATTTAGCAATGAGTATTAGTTAAGCATTTTAAGCTTAAATAAGTAGCAGTGTTAAAATGTGAAGAGTGGAGATATATATATATATATATATATATACACCTTGTCAATTTGCAAAGCTGCAAGATATGCTGCGTCTTGTTCTTCTCTGAGCCTACGCTCTGCTCGGATCTTTTCTTCCTGCTTAGCCCTATCACTTCCAAAAGCCACCCCTTGTTCCTCCAATGTTCTTTGCAGAATCCCCACTAGCTCAGCTGGTGAAAGGGGTCCCTCTAGCTGAAAACCAAAAGAAAAAAATGAGTAAGTTTAAATAACACAGGCTATATATATCTCAAATATTTTGAGTTAGTGACTTATGATGCACTCAAGGATCAACATAGTTTCATCACAATCAATTCAGCAACATGAAATCCACCAAGGAGTTGGTCAAGTAAAGTAAGATAGATTCTTCTCACATTATACAAGTCATAGTTTTCAAATCTCCTTATAGTCTCTTTGGATTGACTCTAAATGCTTTTTGAGGGCATTCCTATCGCAAAAATTCACCCTAAAATTTTTACCACCAAAAAAACAACACAAACAATAGCTAACCTACCTAATAATGTCTTTAAAATATCTCGCACATTTGAAGCATCAAGCATACACGAATACAAAAGTTAGAAGTGTTTTTAACAACTTCTCTACTTAAAAATACTTTATATTTTCATTAGAGAGTTCTCAAAAACATTTATAACTGATAATTCATAACATAACAAAAGGTAAAAATGTGTGTGAGAGAGAGTTATCATTTATCAATCCCAAAATTGAACCAACCTGTTGCAGCACTGCCATGCTCTCACCAGGAGCAGGGGCTATGACAGCACAACAAGGAAATGTAGCAGGGCCTAATGTTGCAACCATTTGCACACCCTCCCCTCTATCTGCAAGTCCACCCCAGCAGACAAAATTCACGTCAAGAAACTGGATTACCGGATCGGAGCACAGCGTTTCCTTGCAGAACACGCTTGCAAAAGGGTGGTCAGGTGAGTGGAGGTACATGAACAAGAGCTTGTGGTCTTGCTCAGCCAACTTCACTGCTTCTGCGAAACGGCAACCGTAGAAGAAAGGGTGTTTGGTGCCATGTTGCTGCTCAAAACTCTCCAGAAAACTCCACTCTTCTTGAACTACTACTTGGCCATGATGTGGCTGTGGAACATGGTTATTCTCTTGAGGCTGCAATGGAAAATTTGCGTGATGGTTTCTTCTTCTTCTTCCTCCTCTTCCTATAAAGCCCATTATCCTCCGAACAATCCCGTGATCCCTCACTGTTGATGGCATTTCTTTCTGCTTCTACTTTCAACACTAGTTAGTCCCTTCCCTAGCTCCTAACTATGCTTCAGTTTCGGGTGTTTTTTATTTTTTTTGGTGAAATAAACATAAGGCAAAAATAACTGCCTCTAACAAAAGAAACACGAACAATATCAGCTCTAGCCTCTAAACGCATCCTCCATACAAGGAGGAGCAAACTCATAAACAAAAAATTGTTGTGATAGATTTAAGGCTTCCTTTGTTCTAATGTAACATAGTTAAGATTATGAGAATTTGTAGCGTCCAAGAGATGCCATGTTTGATTATCAAAATGTTAAAGGGAATCAAGTTTATCATGCAATGCCTTTTCTTTGAAATCTTGTTCTATGGAAAAGAAAGATACTGGAGGATTGTCGAAGAATGTTTAGATGCCACACTTGTTTTTTTCTCTTAGATAAAGTATAAAGAAGATTCTTTGCGTAAGGCCGAATCCGCCGTTCATTTTGTAGTTCTGCATCAAATTAATGCTCTTTTTTGTGTAATATCTTTTTATAGTCTGAATCAATTATTACATGATATATGATCAAAATTTCCATTTTACCAGAAAGAGTTAATAAGATTCAGTTATATATGTCATATGCGAATTAGTTAGGTTGAAACCATAATAATTTAGATGGGGGATTATTCCTTTACCACGTTCCTTTTCATTATCCCGAGACCAAAGTAAAGTAGTAGAGGAACGTATGAAATGAACTTCATTGAGGAAGTGTTGAGTTGAGTATCACTTGACACTTGGGACTGACAAATTTGTAATTTCACACAAAATCTGACTAGATTTCACACGAAAGAAGGATAATATTTTACACGTCCATTGCCTAAAGTGCTAAACTGCTCAAGCATCTTAGAAAATATATGTTACCCTCTTTATTGGTTCCTGTAAGTTAGACTGTAAAGTAGTACATGTTCTAAACAGATGATGACCTCTTTCTTTTGGGCCACACAAAGGGTTAAAAAGCCCAGGTTAGAAATCTAAGCAGCCCAACACAATTATCTGTGGGTCTAACAACAGAGCTTGTAAAATCAAGGCCCAAGTTATTAGCAACGCAAGCTAACGTATTCCAAATGTTTCTTTGATTTAAAAACAACATATTTTATAATACTCGTGTAATTTCAATGCTTTTCAAAATAAGAAAAATAAACATATCTATTTATTTATAAATATCTATCTCCTTGTTTAGTTTTTTACACAAAAATCCAAATCGACAAACTCAAATCCAAATAGTATTTTTAGCACGTTTACCATAAATTCCTGTTAGTTAGTTCTCGCACTAAATTGGTAGGTTTAGATTTGGTAGAACTAGATTCAATGTTGTACATTGAATGAGCTGAAAGTAATTACTGATGTTCCCTCTCACATTAATAGGCAGGTTTAGATTCGACAGAATTAAATTTAGGATGTGGTACATTGAATGAGCTGAAACTATTTTTAATTAGGAAAATGTTAATAATACATTTTTTTCACATGGATGAAAATTTATTAGAAATTATTACTATAAATTTTTATTAAGTCTCACTTGTTTAATGAATTTTACTCATAATTGAATAATTTTAATAATTTTTTAACTAATAATTGAAAATGTGGTAGAAATGTATGAAAATGTTAATGATTTATTACATATTTTAAAATTATATCACTTTTACAATTTTACAACACGCATGTACAACATAGGGCCTACATCTGGTTATCCATAAAAAATGTGTCTGAATTTCATAATACGCATGTCGGTTATGTGACAGTGATTGAAACTAATTCTTGTTTTCATCATATAATTAAAATCTGAAAGCTATATTTTGTTAGTCCTAATATATCCTTTGCATTTTCCCCCAACCCAAGGAATCATTACTTGTGACTACTCTACAATCTAAATTGTCAAATGTGTTGACAAAAGGCCTCTCTAGTGCTATTGGCACTTGAATAGTTTTGACTCGTTTGTGTGAACATTCACAAGTTGGGTTGGTGCGTCTGCCTTTTGTAACTGCATGTGTGACATCTAGACATGGCAACGGGTGGGGTCGTCTCCGCTCTCTTCGTCCAGCATATCAAAATTCATCTTTATTCCCATCCTTGTTTTTATTGGATATAAATTGTTATTCTTTGTATCTCTCATGTATGTATCAGATATATCCGACTAATACTTATTTATAATTTTAAAAAAAATAATTTTTATAATTATTTTAAATCATAACACATTAATAATAAGTTAAAAGTCTCTAAAAAAAAATTTATAATAAACTAATAATATATTAATGACAATCATATAATTATTTATTATCTAATAAAATTATGTATTTTTTTTTCTAAATTATATAAAAACAAACTTAAACAACTTAAAACAAGAATTTAGCAAGTATAAATAATAAATTATAAAATAAATGTAAATATTTAAAAATTATTAAGTAAAATATATAATATAAAATAAATATAATTTAATAAATATATTTAGTACAGGTATGGATACAGTTACCGGATAGGTATGCATATCCAATCTATATAATCGGATATTACTTTTAACCCTGAGGAAAACGTGGCAAGTAGGGATTGGATTGTAATGTGTAATTACATCCACCCCTTTAAGCATTTATTAATCTGTGCATATCTCTCTTGCTAGCAATATTAACAATTCTACTTCAAAAGTTGAAATTTCTGGATGTGTCAATCGGAAAAAGGTTGTAAAAACTTTGATCTTTTGATTTTGTCTTCACAACGGAAACAGTAAAAGATTATATGCGAAGGCACAACATCACTCACATGGCTTCCACATTGAGATTTGAGACCCATCATCATCATCTTCAACGCACTATGAGCTTAGTGGGTTATCTATCTTATACTACATTCCCACTATGAGGGTTTTTTTTTTTTTTTTTTTTATTATTATAAGAGGCTATACTCATTCCCTTCCTATAACTTGCCGCATGCTTTGAACATATTTTAGGTATTCACGAAAAGTTTATACTCCATGCACCTCCACTTGGCAATCAGGACAAATTCCCCTCATAATAGTGTTTGTTTCTTCTCATTTTACTCCGTATAATTTTAGTGTATATATCAAATTGATTTTATATAAATTAACTTAACACATACTAATAAAGTATTAAATAATTTAAAATTGAATTTTTTTCATTTAACAAAATTTCATTTTAAAGATTTAAATTAATTTTTTTTCAATCTGTCTTGTTATAACTCGCAACTTGTACTGTATCAGATCATATTCAAAGAAGTAATACATTTTATCATTTATAACTAGCATATATTCAAAACCTTTAAATTAATCTCTAATTGATAAGAAATCATAATTAAGTTGGCTCCATCTAAGCTTATTGAGTTAATTAAGCTGCTTGGTTGTTGATTGATGGAGTCTATTGGACCTTATTAATTAATTAAGGTTATATATATATATATATATCATTTTTTCTGATTTAAAAAAAAACTAAGGCAGGTCCAAAATGATAACAATAACAAAATTACGTGGTTAATTATTTGTTTGGCTCATAATATTTATTCATTGGTGAAGATGAATTTCAGTGCCCGTTGTCACGAATATATATATATATATAAGATCAGCTCCACTACTTCTGATGTCTATATTATATAATGTCTTTTCTTTGTCGATCCTGTATTTAAAATTGGTCATCAGATGCTGATTCCTTTTAAAAGCACGCTCAGCCGTGGCAGCCTTTAGCAAAATCCAGCGAACCGAGATTCTATATATATTGCTTATGCAAATAAAATGAATCACACACTTTTACGATAAGATCAAAGAACTATGAATGAATATGAAGTTCTTCTATGCATGTTGAGATTTGTAGAGTTCTGTGTTTTTTTTTTTTGCGGGAATCTGTTTATATATACTGAGACTCACTTTTCGAAAGGGCATGACTAAAAAAGTTTATATATTAAATCTCCTTCGATTGTAGGTTCTATTAATATATATAAACTTTTTTAGTCATGCTGACTGATACTGAAGCTCTTCTCGAGTATTTATCTCCACAAGTTTGGTTTGGTGAGAGAGAGTGAGTGGGCATTTGTTAAAAGAAGAGATCGAGAAAATAAAAGATTAATAGTGGGAAGCATCACCATTGCCCTGTCACTCACAACCCTAAAAAGATTACCAGAGTGCATGGGCCCATACTTTTAGTGCCCATAATAACTCAGAGCCCAAGAGAATTTTTACTAGCTAGTTTGCTATGCTAGATATATAGGAATATCTTTCTTCTAATCTTTTCGTTTGCTTAA
Source organism: Amphicarpaea edgeworthii (assembly GCA_014843725.1). Taxonomy (NCBI): domain Eukaryota; kingdom Viridiplantae; phylum Streptophyta; class Magnoliopsida; order Fabales; family Fabaceae; genus Amphicarpaea; species Amphicarpaea edgeworthii. Next base: position 18,727,825 of record CM026324.1, on the reverse strand, counting down.
TTAATCATATGCTAGTTATTTATCTGATCATCAAACTTTAACCGGTTTAGGAGTAACATGCTGAGCATGTCATGTAAACGATTCTTGTCTTTCAACACTATTGGTTGTGGTTTTTTGAAATTATAAAAGTAACAAAATAAAACAGGCGGGAATGAGTTTAAATAGAATATTAACTGAATTGATTATAAAAAAAGTAAAAGTGTGTCTAATTAAAGAGTATTTATGGAGAAGAAAACACATGTTTTGGAATGAGTTTAATAATTTTTTCTTTTAACCATTATATTAGTAAGTAGTCAATGTTAAAAACAATAACTAATATTTAAATCATTAGACACAAATTACATCATTACAATAGTTGTTGGTATAACAATAATATTCTGATTCATAGGAAACGGGTGCAACATTCTACATAATGTTTATAATTAATTATTTTAACCATTTTCAATAATATTTTTATCAAATAAATGTGCTGATGACAAAACTTATACATTATTGCAATCTAATTAATATTTATTGGTAAAAAAATATTATATTAAAAATCACTCAATTCACATAAATCGTGATTTTCAGGTTTAAAAAATGTTTTATCCTACGAAGCATCCAGATACAATATTGAATATATTTTTTTTCCCACATTAATGTATCCTCTTGTAATTTATATAATTTTTATATAAAAAGAGGATATATGTGCCAATGAGAGGGAGAGACAAGTCCTGGAAATTAAACGCACGTTGTGCTCAAGCAATAGTAAACTAAATAGCTAGCTTATACATTTTTTTTGTGTGGTATTTGACGTGAAAACAAGCCATGACTGTACGTAGTTAACTTTAACGGGTAAACAGAAACACCCTTATATTATATTATTATATAATTTAGAAAAAAATAATTAAAGATATCAAATAATTTTTTTATTATACTCAGGAGGGTGTAAGATTAGTAGTTCGTTCTATCAGGAGTTTGGTACAGAAGTTTAAATTTGAAGGGACAAACCTAACAACACAACAGATACTCTCCAATCACTATGATGAATTGTCATTTGTCGACACACAGAGGTTATATATTGACTCCTTTGACCATCAATTGACATCAGTTAACAATGTTCCTTACGTCAAAAACTTGGTCATTGGAAAGTGAAAATTAAGAATGTAACGTTATTTTCACTAAAATAAGAATTACGTTATTTTTCATAAATTGTCTTTTCACCCTATATATATATATATATATATATATATATATATATTTTTTTTTTTAAACTTTTTTCCTCTCTTTATTTATTGCAAAGATTTTTTATTGGAATATTTAGTGAAAAAACTCAAATTCGTTTTGCTTTTAATTTTTAGGTATCTAAAACATAAACGGTGAACACTTGTGATAATAGTTGTCCATAATTTTTGTTTAGGATTTTAACCATAAATGTGCTTGAGACAGAGAAGATTAGATGTCGCAAATGGGGATTAGCCTAAACATGCACCTTTTGGTGTGTTATAACAAAGAGAGTAATAGAATAATTGTAGTAACATTATTTTCATAATCAACCTAAATTATCCAGAGTCAAAAAGGAGTTAGGACTAATAATAATAAGTTGTGTTCCTTGCTCCTTCACCAATATTCATGATAGCCTGTTGCCAATGGATATAATAAATATAAATTATTAGGCATGGCCCATTAAAGTTGCTTTGGTGTCTGGTGCATGGTAGCTCCATAATCTTAAAGTCAAGTTTCTCTTGGGCCGTATCAAATGCAATTAATAATATGAACAGAGGAAAGTAATTAAAGCATATAGATATCCCCAGGGGAGAGCCAAATAATAATATGCCGTGGGGTTGGAACTTGGAACAGAAATAGGATGACAGCACAAAATTGCAAACACATTCTGGTACAACAATGCAACCATATATGGGAAGAGAAACCAAGGTGAAAGTTGAATTGAAGCATATATTGAGCGCAAATTAACTAATACTATAAGATTGTTCTAATTTAATCAGTGTTCTTAAATCCGAATATTAAGTATACAATTATGTTAAGTGTGTGTTTGATTTGTTCTCAAAATGTCTATTCACACGTTTCAATGGAAGAATAACTTTATTATTGGATTGTAAAAGAAATGTGAGTTACATTGAACTTAATGTTTTTTCAAACACACCTAGACTGATTTAATTATTAACAGTTGGAACATATTTTAATTACCAACGTTTTAACTATTAAATATCTTAACGGGTTTTTTTACTCCAACTTTTGAAAATTAGCACTATATATTGCTTCTTTTTTTTTTTACTAAGTTTTGCACAACACAATTTTCTCTTTCTCTCTATTTCTGGATTCGAGTTATTCTCTGTCCGGATAGTTTTGTTCCTTCAAATTGATGGGACTCTTATCTTTTCAGAATTGTCACATATTTGAAGATATTCACTTTATAATTATTAAAAAGAGTCTTCAATAACAAGGATCTTATGCATATTGGTTAACAAAATTAATAAATATTTTTTTATTTAAAATTACTTTATTATATATCAAAACTCCATAATAGAGTACCTTAGTAATGTTTTAGTTAAAAATATTCCACTTTTAGTTTTATGACCAATATCCTAAAGACATTCGTCAAAGTTAATTCGATACCAGTGTTAATTACTTACGTAAGAAAAATTATTCATCAGCACTCTAAAATTGTTTCTCAAATTCCGAAATCAAGTCAGAGTACGGAATTGTCAGTTTATTTATACAGTTTTACAAATTTTGACTTTTTTTGTCTCGGAAGAATTTTCAGTTCAATTCAACAAGAAAAAAAAAAGACACTAAACGACAACTTCAGTTTTGATTAGTAGTAGAAATTCCAATGTAATTGCTTCAGTTTATATTCCTATTCTGATTAATTGCGTGCCTAAAATGCCATACTATTTACTTTAGTACAAAATCTGAGAGAGAGAGAAGAATAAAACAAGAAGAATCCAACATTCAATATGCATCACATACATAAGTCATGTTTATTTTTTTCTGTGTTAATTATTCCAGTGTCTGTGTACAGAGTCCTCTGTTAGAGAGGTAGTAGTAAAAGTAAACTTGGAAAATGCAACCCCACCTATCCGGGGCCTGGGTCTATTTTGTGTGCTGGTGCTAGTTTTGATGCTGTGGTGTGGGAGCATAAAATTAAAATCACTATATTCTCTCTCTCTTTCTGGTTAGGACCAGTAGGAGTTGTTTATAATTTGAAAACGCCAACAAACTAGGGGGGGGTTTCTTCTTGGTTTGTCTAGTTTAGTTCTTCTGTTTTGTATGGACATGAAGGGATATTCAGTTTTCTGGACAAAACAACATAAGAAAGAGCCATTTTTTGCAGCTCATCACACAACAAGACAACACCAATGCATACAACAAGCAAATCATGATGCCCCAGAAGAAACAACAACAACAACAACAACAACATCAACCTCACCAAATCAATATTATTATTATTATTATTCCCTCAAATTGGCTCTTTCCTCCTCCTCCACTTCCCTAAATACTCTACCTGCCTTTGTTGCTGCTTTGCTGCTACTACTACTTCTTACTACTTCAATTGCCACTGCCACTGCCACACCACCACTCTCTCACTCCAATGCTAATTATAACCATAACCACACTTTCAGACCAGCTGCAGTGTTGCAAAAGTTTAGAAGAATCAGAGCTCATCTCAACAAGATCAACAAGCCTGCTGTTAAAACAATTAAGGCAACTATTTTCCTTTCCTTTGCTTTATAATAATCTATGACTGACAATGACACCACTTCATTTGATTCAATGATCTATGTTTTCTGTTCCTTTCTTGCAGAGTCCAGATGGGGATATGATTGATTGTGTTTTGTCTCATCAGCAACCTGCTTTTGACCATCCTCAACTCAAAGGGCAAAGACCATTGGTAATTAATTTCATAAATGGCTTTGCTTTGAAATTTCAGATATTTCCACATTCCTCAGAATTGTTGAGCCATTCTGGGGATGGTGGAATTCCAATGTAGTTAGTCTAAAGGTTTTATTTTGGGGATTGGATTTTATTTGAGACACTGAGAAAGTAAGAGGCTTAAGGTTTACAGGATCCACCAGAAAGGCCAAAGGGACACCACACCAATGGATCAGAAACAGTCATAGAGAGCTTTCAGCTATGGACTGATTCTGGTGAAGCATGCCCTGAAGGAACTGTTCCAATCAGAAGAACTACTGAACAAGATTTTCTACGAGCAAGCTCTATTAGAAGATTTGGAAGAAAAGTAAGGAGGGACTCAACAGGCACTGGTCATGAGGTTAGTGCTTACAAATGTAATTTCTTGAATGTTCAACAAATTGAACTTTCTTTTCCAATTCACCCGTTTCCCTGCTGATGTGTTTCCATTTCTCAAAATGCATTCATTTCAAAGAAAAATCTATTCTGTATGCATTTTCCTTGTCAGAAAGAAAAGAACAACAACCTTGCTTTTTCTTATCCATCAAAGTTCATCATGAATTGCAAAAACATAAGACATTGAAGGGACACCACTTAGAAAAGTTTGCCTCCTAGGTGCACCAAAAATAACATCGAAATCATTATTCCCATGAGAAGGCTCTTGTATCCCTGTTGGATGCCACATGCACAATTTTTTTTTTTTTTCCAGCAGGAGCTAAAAAAAATGAAATAAATATATAAATAAATAAAAGGCCGAAGAACACCATAGGAAAAAATCATTCTTATTATACATGCATGTGCTCATTTTTACTGATAATTTTGACACACATCCTCATCCTGTTGCAGCATGCAGTTGTTTCTGTAAATGGAGATCAATACTATGGAGCAAAAGCAAGCATAAACGTGTGGACACCTAGTGTAACCGATGCATACGAATTCAGTTTGTCACAGATATGGGTTATTGCTGGATCGTTTGGTAATGATCTCAATACAATAGAAGCTGGATGGCAGGCATGTCCAAAAATTCACATTCATCTTTTTTTATTGAAGTAAATATTGTGAAGGTGTTGAAGAAAGTACTAGGATTACATTTCTCTTTATGATTTTTGCTTTAGTTTTTAGTCCATCGATTTCTATAGCTAAATAACAAGCATACTTTTTTTCTTCAGGTAAGCCCTGAGCTATATGGAGACAACTATCCTAGGTTCTTCACTTATTGGACAGTAAGTGTTGCATGTCTCTTTCCTCTTCCTTTGTTTTTTGTTTCCTTGTAGCCTCTTTTTCTTTCACATCTTAATTACAACATGTACTATTTGATCATAGATGGATGCATATCAAGCAACAGGATGCTACAACTTACTATGTTCAGGATTTGTCCAAACCAACAACAGAATAGCAATAGGGGCTGCAATCTCACCAAGATCCATCTATAATGGCAGACAATTTGATATTGGCTTAATGGTTTGGAAGGTGAGTCTCTTTTTTTTCTTTTTCTTTTTTTTCCCAAAAGCAATTCAGCATCTAAAGTCAACCCAAAAGAAAACACCAATTAAGGAGAAAATAGGGTCCTTTTAACACAAAGGCTCATGTTAATTTGAGCTTTAATTTGTGCTTTTTCAAACCGTTATTGTTTGCTATATTTCACAACTTGTTTACATTGACAAAGAAAGTTTAAACATAAACATGCATAATAATCCAATTAAGAATTAAGAAAATCATATCCAAGTGAAGCAATAATTCGTTTACTTTTTTTCTTTTGAATTTTTCTGCGTGCTATTGTTATTCAAATGGAAGATTCCCTTGCTTTCCTTGTACCAGTGTCCTTCATGGGGTCGACTCTAGCTGAGCCTTTTTTCCTTTCCTTCCTTTATTAAAGCAATATTTCATGGCTCACGCTTTTCTTTTCTTTATTTTATTTTGGTTTTGCTCTAACTGGCATCTCAAGCCTAGATAAGAGGGGGAAAAAAATAATTCTTGCCGCTTATTTTTCTCAGTTTCACTCTCCTCATACTATAATAGTACTCATTAATAATGATAATCAACCACTTTATAGTAGTACTAAGACATGCATTAATTAATTAACCCAGAAGGGAAAAAAATTGGTGTTTGCATTTATTCCAACACATTAATGTAGCTTAGACAGTTGGACTCAAGCTGTAACATACTAACATGTACTAGTAGTACAGTATTTCTTTTTTCTTTAATAATTGAGTTTAAAATTGATTTAGTGGCAAATATACACCGTCCACAATTATAATGCCTCAGTTATAATAAAAGTCCATTGAGTTTTATAAAATTATTTTGAAAATCATACAAAGATGGATTATGATTATTGACACTACAATATTTTCCACTGCTAGTAATCATTTTTAAACTCTTAATAATTCTTAGAGGCCATAATGAAATTCTATGTGTGTATATAGGACCCAAAGCATGGACATTGGTGGCTGGAGTTTGGGTCAGGGCTATTAGTTGGGTACTGGCCAGCATACTTGTTCAGTCACTTGAGAAACCATGCTAGCATGGTACAATTTGGAGGGGAGATTGTGAATTCTCGTTCAAGAGGCTACCACACTGGCACTCAAATGGGTAGTGGTCATTTTTCAGGAGAAGGGTTTAGAAAAGCAGCATATTTTAGAAACTTGCAAGTTGTTGATTGGGACAATAACTTGCTTCCCTTATCAAATATTCACCAATTGGCTGACCACTCCAATTGCTATGACATAAGGGTGGGATCAAATAAGGTTTGGGGAACTTACTTTTATTATGGAGGTCCTGGAAGGAATGTCAGATGTCCATGAAGATATATATAAATACAAGCTTCTCTGTTATAAATATATATATATATTCTTTTTTTTCACTCCCACCTTTTTTTTTTTTAATTTTCTTTTGGGGATTTTGCTTTCATCATAAGCTTCTTCACATGGTTTGGCTATATTTGTTAATTTTGGTTTTGGTTAGCTAACAGGTTACTGGTTAGAGGCAGTTTGTTCTGTTATAAGAGATTATGTAAATCTACGAACCAAAAATATGTTGTCACAGTTTATAACATGAAATCGAGGGGTTTTTGTGTTTCTTCAATTCCTATTTCTTTCCCTATTGCAATTCAAATTAACTTGAACCGGATCAGTGTAGCTGACTTTAATTGGTCAATAAACCTGTAATCCATCCGATATATGTGGTTTTGCATGTGGGGAACTATAAAGAAGCAAGTTACGAATTAATAAATCTCGAAGACTAAATGCGTTGAACCTTCTTTATTTTCTCTGCTATAGTATTATTAAGCAAATTATATGGCCTATCAATGAACCTTCTGTATCTTCTTGGTAAATATGAAGAGAATATTTTAATGTGTATGAATAAAATGCTTAAATATTACATGTGGGGAAATACAATGTATAATAAGCATTTTTTCTTGTTTGAATTTTGAGTTGGCGATAATCTATGTAACAAATCAAGTTTCTTATAGAACCACACAAAATACAAATACTAAATAACAGTCAATTTCTTGAAAGCTAACAGTCAATGTCATGACTGCACCATTTTATTAAATCCTAGACCATCCGAAACTAGACAAAGAAGAAAAAAGAAGGGAGCACATGGGTCTTGAGAAAATGAGTTGCTGGTGTTACTAGCATAGCATAATAATATTAGGCATTAGCATCCTAATGGATGTTGGTGGCATCGTGAAGTGACACAAGATATGGATCTTTTCAAAAGAATAATAATATGACATTTAGAAGGGTAGAATTGTAAGCCAATAACTGATAACTGATGAGGCTTCATTGCGTGACAACAAAGCGATCCCCACCACCACATTCGATTAAAGAATAAAGGACAGTGATGGTCTACACATGCTGCAGAGTGAGTACTCATCATATATATGAAGCGTATGATACAAGAGTGTATACAAGGAGTTGTTGGAAGAAGAATACCACTACTTTTTATTAGGAGCTATATAGTGATTATGTTATTATGCTGCCTCATGCACTTTCTTGTTTCTTTTGTTCAACCAAACAATACCACTTTCTTGTATCGTAGGATGTAATGTCAGCAAACGCATTCCGCAACAAGAGCCACTTTCTTTATTTCTTAATTAGAGTGAAAGTATATATGTGACTAGTAATAGTACATTTTATATTCAAAATTGTATGTGGCAGTGGCAGTGTCCCTTTCCGTACAGTTATGTTTCTGGATTATAAAATACTAACACCCATCATATATACTGCGTTTTATGTTAAGTGTGAGTAAAACATGGACATTTTATTACCTTAGTCACTTCCATTCTGTGTGTTTCTCATAGGCATTATTTATCCATAGTGATAAGATAAGAACTGTTTCGTTTTTCATCGGACATCGTTGTCACTTGTTCAAACATAACGAAATTTCTTGAGAGTGTGTAATCAAATCACTAACTATTCATGAGCGTTTCCTTTTTTAAATAATAATAATCCACATGCTTCGGTTATCTAAATTAAGCAGTAATGGTATTTACGCTATGTGTATATATATACACTTGAGGTACAACACCATTAGCATAGATAAGAATACAATCTAGAACAAACAAACAACACACAAGGTGGGTGGGGGTACAAGCCGTACCCGAACCACCACAGTTCCTTCTTAGTGTAGAAAAGTAAACATCGTCAAAGAGGCTCCAGCTAAGGGAGACATGGCTGCAAAAACATGTCCGGAGGAGAAATAACCAAGACAGTACTCAGCAAATGCGTTAGCTAGCCATTATATATTTATATATATGCTACGTACAACATATAAAGCAAAAATCTTTAATTTAAAGAAACAATTAGAGTATTAGTTAATGGAATATAATGCTATATCATTTATTTAGTTGTTGTAGTGTTTTTGCTTATATTTATAAATTTTGAAAAAATAAAAACTAAAAATATAACAAACAGTGTTTGAACTTTGAAGTGACATGAGAATACCTTATTGAGACAGGTGCATCATGCATGTTTGATATAGTAGCCATATAGGTATGGTGCGATTGTTTTAGAGTGGTCCTTTTTTTTTGAAACTTTGGACACTTGTTAGTACTAAGATTGAAAAATGTCTAACATAATTTTTATTTTTATAAAGAATGTCTAACATAATAAGATGAACAAAAACTTATGAAATAAGATTGAATTAATGGAATAGTTAACTCTAAAAAAATCATTCAAGTTACTCAAGCGTCACATCAAATAAAGCATACAAAACTTAATATCTTAAAAAAAAATCATCAATTTTTTTTTATAGATATTCATACTAACAAGGAGGTTGACACATATTAATCAAATATTAAATAATAATTATCTAAATACTTAATTAAAGGATAAAAGTATAAAATAGTAATTAACATTCTTTTTTTAAAAAGTAATTAGTCTACGAACTGATCCATTAACCTACGGACTCAAACCCGTATAACTAATGGGTTAAACGAATGATCCGTAAACCCAAGCCCATATTAGCTAGACAGCTAGTTCTAATAAGGTGAGAGAAGTTGTTATAATAAAGAAGGGTAATGTGGGAATATTAAAAGTTATTAGGTGCAGCAAGAAATAATGGAATGTATACAGCAATAGCCTATATCATGTACATATCGGCCTAATAAACAAGGGTATCCATCGACCCAATTAACAGCAACAAAGCCCTTTTATGGCCAAGAGTCGACGACCCGAAAGCAATCAAATTGATTTTTTTTTTTCAATTGATAATAAAGTTAATCATTCAATCTTTTGTTTAGACATTATTTCTTTTAAGTCACATTTAATTATTTTTAATTTTGAAAAGCTTATTCATACTTAAATAGCAAGAATTGTTGACAATGTTTCATACAGATTATATATATATAATAAGTAATTAACATTTATGATCATCAATGTGTTGGTTGCTTTGATTTATTCCAATGTTTGCGATATTAAATAACAGAGGGTATATTTTAGTTGAAACTAATTGAATAATAAAAATAAAATCAACTAACGAAAAAAAATAGTTACTAATCAAGAGAAAGACACATGTTAAAATTGCATGTGTTTACTTACATGATGTGTATTCCCTCGTATTTGCATCGTTTATAAGCTATTAGTTCCTGTAATTTATGCGTATATTCCAGCTAAGCATCAGTGTAAAAAAAAAAAAAGTTGCATAGAACTGACAAGGCATGATCAAGCACAAAAAATGATTGGAAATGATAGACAGGCCATTTTTTGTGATTCAACACAAATACCACCCAATTTCCTAATTAAGCACCGGATGATGCTAATTAACACTTGTTAAACACATCTTTAGACGCATATCAAATACCCTTCTATCATATCACAATTAAAAATTATTATGAATCATGTTTGAATATAAGAAAGTTAATTGGCACATACTCTTAGTTAAACTGTAAACACTTTTCAAAGACTCCTGTCATTAAAAAATAAAAATAAAAATAAAAAAGATTAAATTATATCATAAATATTGCTAATTTCATAACATTTTTTTTTGTGACCCTCATTTTCATAAGACTTAACTAATTTCTTAACTTTTAAGAGATATGATTCATCTTCTAAAGATTGAATTATGAACTCATCTCTCTTAATATTCTATCAATATGAAGTATGAAGGTCATCATTATATATACGTGGTGTTCCACTGTCCTGTATTTTGGACATTAGTTGTGTTTTGTTGTGTCTTTGCTAAAGTTGGTTCATATGCACAGATTCACCATTTCTTGTACGATTTTCATTATTACACTGAACATATCATCTCTAGTGTTTCAATCTGCAACCTTTTGGTGAGAAATTTATCCTTATATGTAGTTACAGGAATTACAGTATAATCATCCTTTCATGTCATTTGGCTCGCTGGTGGAGTTTACCAAGTTTGCTTGCTAAGTCTCTGTCACTGTTAGATTTTTTTTTTTGTCCCTTTTAGTTTATTGAGTCAAAATATTAATCTTGTTTGTAATATTGTAATTGTTTTTGATCTGGAGTGTTTATGATTCTTATCTCTCACCGGAAAAAATCCTCAGTTAAAATGGAGGTTACGATACTTTACTTCTTGTCACTGTAGAAAGTAGGATGCAAAATAATATAAATTTTAATGTTGGAAAACTTCATGGCTAAGTATTTCCATCAAACTATTGTGTTCGTCTATTATTTCCCTCTCACTACGACAAAGGATATTTGACTTTGATTTCGAGATCTAAGAGAGTATGAAATTGATGTATCTGTTGAATTGAAAGGAGAATTTGAACTGTTAAAAAATATCTTTAGATGAAGTGGAGATCAACCTTAGCCCATGCCTACATGTTGAATCAATAATTATGGGTAGTGTCCGACATAGAATTCCAGGCTTAAATATAAGACGAGTTTGCTTGGTCGCTACTGAAAGTCACTCATCTCTCCACACAACCACTATGATGATAATTTGATAGATTTTTTTTTCTTAATTCGTGGACAAGACAGTAAGAGGTATCAGTTCATCACCCTATGATGCTATGACACATGACCCCGACCCTGTAATTTATTTTGCTCTCACTTTATCGGAATGTTCTTTTCGGGATAAAATGTACCCCTTTTGGACCATATATGGCATGTGAAAATTGACTCTCATCAGCGTCCATACCTTTTATGGCTGTAGTAAGTAGGGAGCATCTAAATCTCTCTATGTATGCTCAAGCAAAAATGATTACTTATATTTGAGTATAGTACTTAGTCATGACTCGTGAGCTTTTAAAGACATACATGATACATGGATGCAAAGTAAGTCTTTTTATTTTTTTTTACTTGGTAATCTTTCGTTGTCATTTTCATTATTTGATGGAATCTCGCATATGTAGTTTGTTCTTTTTCTTTGTAAAGCAGTAGATGAAATGAAAGATTCCATATATAAGAGGGGGGGCCAGAGGGCCAGAGTCTGCGTACGCATTAATCTACATGTGCAGCTGTTGAGCTCTATAGATTAAAATGCCATGCCACCCTTTGGTCAGGGATATTTTTAAAGTACTATTGAAAATTGAAATACTGCGGCCACCCCATATAGAATAATACTGAGTGATGCAAAATTGGGGGAAAAAAAACCTATTTGAGGCTAAAAGAAAGGAAGAAAAAATGCAGCACAGCATGCATAGTACTAATGTACTATAGTAGCACTTTGCATTGGGTCATGAGTTGGAGTTGTCAACTATTTAAAGCAAAGCCAGTTGCTATAGGGTGTAATTGGAAAGTGTGTGTGCTTGTGATTGCTGATTGCTTGCCCATAAGAAGTGTTCTAGTTCTAGAATTGAATGCAGAATGCTCCTACTACTTCACATGGTGCGGGCCTATAGTTAGTTGAAGTTGAACGAAGACAAGCCAACTCACTTTCTTTTTCCACAATCAGCAACAATCATAATGGGAAGGGGAAAGAGGGCTCAAAAAGTACCTAATGATAGTTCACCTGACTGACATATCCCACTTTTACTCTTTGGCTTTCAGAGTTACACGACACACTGTTGCTATTGCCCTCTTTTGAATCAATTGATGGGAGCACCCTCTCATGGGAAAGCTCCCCATTTGATTTTATAGCATATATGGTTATGAATATGGTAGGCCAGGCCCCCTCAGTGTAGTTAAGATGGGGGGAGAAAAGAAATGGAATCATGTTCAATCAATTAAAGTTCTGTACACTCATTTCATTTTACCTTATCTCAATCAGGATACTCAAAAGTAAGCACCTTTACAATTCCCACATTACACTAACGTTAATGACTAGTACTAAGTACTGACTAATAATTAATAAACCAATCAAAATATCTAACATGAGTCTAGATTGTAGGGTGGTAGCCTGCTGCTGAGGAAGAGGAATAAGCAAGTGATGATGAGGAATGTGAACTAGATTGTAGGAGCAGCAACTGAGCAGGGGTAACAGAGGAGGAGGAATAGGACGAAGCTTGATCTGTTGTGTCGGGCTTGGGCTTGGGCTTGTGGGGCTCAGCAGCACCTGGTGGAGGGTCGTGACGAATTTCTCTCAATAATGCAGCAACATCTTTCATAGTGGGTCGATCATCTGCACGATTGCTTGTACACAAGAGAGCAATACCAAGTGCTTGAAGCATCTCTTGTATTTGTGTGTCTGGATGGCCTTGTAGCTTGGAATCGAGAACCTCGATTGGGTCCTTCTTGCTCTTGAGGTGCTCCCTGACCCACTGAATAACATGTTGTCCATCCGGGAATGATGGATCCACTGGCCTTTTCCCCGTTATTATCTCCAGTAGGACCACTCCAAAGCTGTACACATCGCTCTTCTCTGTTATCTTAAGCATGCATGCATACTCTGCGAGATTCCAACAAAACATTATACTCTCACCACATGTTAAGATCCAACCAAGACAGATAGCTAAGAGACATTTCTTGTCTGTAAAGTAGCTCAACGCCGATTAATCACTCGTGAGTCATCATCATTTGGCTTTGTCTTTTACTTATCCAATCACAAAGATTATATCTAATCTAATTATAACATGCATGACGCATGCAGGTAATTTTGTAACTTTGCGTCACCAAGTACATCATATGTACATTTAATCAACCCAAAAAGCAACAAATCAATGAAAGTCGTACGGTCCCCGTTATCATCTAATTAATTAATTTAACGAAAAAAACATTAATAAAAAAAAAAAAAAGTTACCGGGAGCAATGTAGCCGTAGGAGCCAGCGAACTGAGGATTAACGGAAAAGGAAGCGTGATCATCTTCGACGAAGCGAGCGAAACCGAAATCAGCCAAACAGGGTTCATATCTGTCACCTAACAAAATGTTGAGAGCCTTGACGTCCCGGTGCAAGATAGCAGGGACACAATCGTGGTGCAAGTAAGCCAGACCCTCAGCGACGCCCAGCGCTATCCTGAGCCGTGTCTCCCAATCGATTAACCCTGTGCACCCCTCGTGTAAGAGAGTGTCCAAATTACCGTTCGGTAAATAATCGTAGAACAGTAACTTGGATCTCCTGTTGGCCCCCCAGCCCAGCAGCCGCACGATGTTCCGGTGACGGATACGCGCCAGCGTGGCGATCTCCGACGAGAACGCCGCCGCGGAGAATTTCTCCGAGAGGTGGAACTTCTTGACCGCGATGGCGAGTCCCGTGGCGGGCAAGTCGACCCTGTAAACGACGCCAGATCGGCCGTGGCCGATGACGTTACCCGCAGAGAGACATTTCGCTACGTCAGAGATAGACAGATCGAGTTTCTGGTACAGCGTCACTTCCCAGGGTGGGGCCATGTCCGCGTCACTGTCCTTTCCATCAAGCTCCACGTCGCTTTCGCGGTCCCCTCGTCTTTTCGCTGCGACCACCACGTACAGCGCCGCAATCAGCAGCACGCACGCGGTGCACAGCAAAACCACCATTGCTACGCGCGCCACCCTCGCACGCCGCCCCGACCTCCCGCTGCCGTCTCCGCTGCAATCGTTCCCGGCGAAGCACAGCGCCGGGTTCCCCGCCAGCACGCTCAGCGGCAGCTTCGCGAAGAAAGGCGTGTCCGGAACGCGTCCCGAGAATTTGTTATACGAGATGTTCAGCGCCACGAGATTTTGCAGGCCCGCGAGATACTGCAGGTTCCCGCTGAGAACGTTGTGTGATATGTCCAATATGCCGAGCTTCGTCAGACCGGAAAACTCCTGAGGGATCTCGCCGGAGAGCTGGTTCAGGCTGAGATTCAGAGCGATTTCCAGCGCCGGAATGTTGCCAATGCTGCCGGGGATTTCGCCGGTGATATTGTTGCTGCTGAGATCCAGCAACTGTAGCTTGGAACAAGAACCGAGTTGACTCGGAATTGGGCCGGAGATTCGATTCTTCGCGAGAACGAGCTTGGAGAGTGCGGCGAGTTCGCCTAGGGTAGGGTTCAGTGTACCTTCGATCATGTTATCAGATACATCGAAAAACTGAAGCGAATTAAGCCGGCTCAAACTTTCCGGCAAATTTCCGGCGATGAAGTTGGAATGCATGTCCAGAAAAGCGAGATTCCGGCAGCCGGAGATCTCCTCCGGGATAACTCCAGAAATCCGATTATTCCCTAGGTCTAGGAAATTCAAATTACTGAGATTCCCAATCTGCGAGGGAATGTTCCCGGTGATGTTGTTGTCGTTGGCTCGGAATCGAATCAGGGAGGAACAATTCCCAATCTCAGAAGGGATTTTCCCCGAGAGATTGTTGGAGAGGAGCAAGAGCTTGTTGAGATTCTTGAGCTGGAATATCCCCTTGGGTATGGGACCCGTTAATCCATTCTGCGACAGATCAATAGCCTCTAGGTTTTGACAATTGGAAAGTGAAGAGGGAATGTTACCTTGCAGCTTGTTGTGCCATAAGAACAACAGCGTTAGATTCGCAAGGTTTCCCAATTCGGAAGGTATGGTGCCAGTGATGAGATTGTTGTCAAGTTCTACATGCGTGAGTATCTCACACTTGCCTAATTCTCCCGGAATCTCACCTGAAATCTGGTTCACACTGAGTTGGAGCTCTTGCAGTGATGTCAAGTTCCCGAATGCTTTGGGGATGCTTCCGGTTAGTGAGTTCATTGACACGTCAATCACTGACAGCATCTCGCAGTTTCCAATCTCCGGAGGGATTGTGCCAACTAGGTTGTTCTGCCACAGGAGAAGGTTTTCGAGGTTCTTAAGGTTTCCCAACTTACTGGGTATGGATCCAGTGAGGGAATTCTCGTAAAGATAAATGTTTTGGAGCCCCGTGCAGTCCCCAAGTTCAGGTGGTATTTCACCTGAGAGTAAGGAAGTGTAAATGGCAATGGTTTCAAGGTTCTTCAAAAGGCCAAGAGTTGGTGGCAGAGAACCAGAGAGGCTTGTTTCAGCAAGACCCAACATCACTAAACTGGAACAGTTGCCAATTTCTTGTGGTAGGGGACCTTCCAGGTTCTTGTTTCCGCCGGCTCTTATCACTTGAAGGCTCTTAAGGTTGCCGATGGTGCTGGGAACTTCGCCACTGAGTTGATTGTCGTAGAGGATCAGCTTCTGCAACTTGGTGAGGTTCCCAAGTGCAACTGGAATGGACCCCACGAGGTCGTTGGAGTTGAGATGGAGTTCCTCGAGTTTGGGCAAGTAACACAGCTCACTTGGGATTTCGCCACTCAAGGCATTATCACTCAAGTCCAAGTAGCTGAGTTCCACAAGTAGTTCACCTATTTCTTTCGGGATTGAACCAGTGAGGTTGGTTCCGGTTAAGATCAAACTGGTTAAGGAAAGCAATGACGTGAAGTTAGTGGGGAGTGTTCCAAGCAAATCCACATACCTCAGATCCAATTGTACTACTTGGTTCTTGAAGTTGCAACTCACTCCATACCAGCTACATGGGGTATCTTGAACTGGGTCCCAGTTGCTCAATACCTCCAAGGATCCATTCAGGGTTCTCTTCCATGACAGAAGAGCCTCCCCTTGTTGGTTCACTGCAGCAGCTATGAAAGAATGGAATGGAAGAAGCACAAGGGAAATGCATAAGAAGAAGAGGGTCCATGGATTTACAGGCATTACAACTATGCTGCGAACTCCAATGAAACAACACGCAGAAAAAAGGTTTGAGCCTAGGGAGGAACAACTGGAAGAAACCAAATCATGTCTTGTGGGTTACTGTGTTTATAAAAATATAAAACAAGAGAGTTATTATTATATACAAATTTAAAATAACCCAGAATCTCCGGATCCAAGAAACAGCTAGGCCATGATGTTTCTGCAAGGAGAAATGGAATTTTAGATGGCTGTGTATAAGTAGTATTTGTTTATGTTGAAGTGGATGGAGGAGTGCAGAGGGGTGGGTGGGTAGATAACATAACAGTTTTTAAAATTCTGAGAATGAGTAACATAGTAACAGAGATGAGATGGGATAGGTGGGTGAGTGCCTTACTTTCTAAAATTTGTTTCAATATCAACCGTTTATCTTCTGATGTAAGCCTTGTTATAAAATACTATAAGCTCTCATTTTCTCTTGGATTTTTCCGTAACATGGATGAGACGAATTGAATTGTATCCTAAAAATATGGGCAGGCGCATTTTGTCTGCTACGACACACTCTGCTTATGGCCAACTAGTTTTTGAGTCTGACTCTCCATTTTGTATTGAAAGCTATATCTAGTTATTATTATTAGATCTAAATATAACCCTAACTAGATTTAAGAGCTAACCCTTTTAGGCTTATATGTGATTGATGATTTTATAACATCTTAATGATGGCCCCCTCAAAAACATAAGGTTTTTCATATGATAACGACAGATTTGATACTCTATTCTTCAAACAGGAATTACTCTAGAGTTTTATCTGTAACGTCATGTTAAAGTTACTATATTTCAGAATTTTTATCTAATCTCAGACATTCTTAAATTACTACTATGTTTCTCACTTTTCTTTCACGTACGAATTTGTTTTCCCATTTCTTATTATAAAACACTTTCGAATAGAACTTACACAGTGGTGGCAGCAGCAAGCCAAAGCGGTGAATTAATCAGGATAAAGTTATGCCTTCTTTTGCTACAGGCACAGTAAGGAGAATCCGCATTGCAATAATTTATTACTAAAACCATCTTTTTCCATGGTTTTGAAAAACAGTGAAATTTTGTAGCAGAACATTGAAAGGAAATTGATAATTGCTATGGATCTCGATCAGATTTGATTTTTTATTTACACACTCTCTTTGTGATTCAGATGTTGCTCCAATTTAACCTGTCAAGCATAATTAACTTTGGATCTGAACCGGACTTAAAAAAATCAAACCATGAGGGGATTCCGATATTTTTTTTCTCACGAATACAAAACCTGCTACGTACATTTCGCAAAATTTTGTTGATACATGATGCGATCTATGACACCGTCCATTTGTCCTGAGAATCTCGTATTATTTAAAATCAATAGTATCGCTCAAAATTTGGTACCTACCCATGAATCAAGTACCACATATATCCATTTATCTTTAAACGAATTTGAATCTCATTTATTAATCAAGACTTTAATTCCATTTTCCTTTCTTTTCCATGTACTAAAAAAAAATAGAAGCCATCACGTGACAAGAGAGGACTTGTAGAATAAGAATGAATTGAAAAATTTGGGGTTTTGGACTTTGGTTGACACTTGGCGATTCATTCAGTGCTGATATACAGAATTACAGATATACATACACTGCATGCCCTCGTGATAATGCTGGGGATCTAGAATATTATACTCTAATAATTTGACAAGTGCGTCCATTGGGAATCTAGGCACATGAGAGAGAATTCTAGTAGTTAAAACTTAAAAAGACCAAGCCAGCTTTGGTGGTCTACGACAGCTTTATGTAAAAAAAAAAAAAAAAAACATTACATATAAACAAAGTCCTTTTTAATTTTGAAATTTGATTTTGATATAAACAAGGTCCTTTTAAGATGTGGATGGCAAACAACAACACCAATAGGCACATACATTATATAGTCCACATCTTAGCTTTCATTGTCGTTCTTTGTATTGTATCATGAACCTCTAACTAGTGCACCTAATGTTTGTGACACTTGCTTCAAACTCCAACCTCAGAAAATTGGTGATATTATTTGAGGGGTGGTGGTGAAAAAATATAAATGATTGAGGATACAGCTAAGGTAGGGAGCAAAATGGGGTTCCATTTATTGCACTAGGAATAAGCAGTAAGTGGTTTGGTTTGATAGTATATGGGTTTGATTCTGTTGTCGCACACAGATGGGACCTTTCTCAACTGCTTGCTTTTTGGCTGAGGACCTAAAAAAATAACTCTCACACTCCCGTCGAACGTGTAACGGTTTTATATATATATATATATATATATATATATTCATAAATTTAGGTTAGTTGGATCTGGGGATCATCCCTATCAGGGTAAATCTCCGGACTTGATAAGTGTCTATAAAAATCCTCATACACACAGGCAAGACAAGAGATTCAAACCTGCATTTTGATGAATTGTTGATAGGATTTTTCAGATTTAGGACATCCTTAAATTCAACACTCACTCAATATTTATAAATATTCTTATAATAACTACGAGATTCAAACATACATCTTTATAACGTACAAATTTAAATTTTACCCATCGAATTAACTTTATTTGTATAATTCTAATTTTATCCACCAGAAATTTATCCTCTTTTTTTAATCAACTGGACCAATCATTTTTTTATTGCATCTCACAATTTTTAATTATATATTTTGTTGTAAAATGATAACTATATGAATATAATTTCTCTGTGTATGAAAACTTTTCTAGTGTCGGAACATACGATAGAAACAAGAGAGTAAATGAATGATTTTGGGGAAGAAAAGCTGAAGAACTATTGTCAATAATTCACAAGGGATTTATCACTTCCTACATCCGAAATTCAAGCAATAATATTTAAGTTTGTTTTACTTTACTCTTTTAAAATGACATTTTAACACGTGTATATAATAAATATAATATCCAAATAGGTAACTTAATTATTAAGAGTCAAGAGGGATTTCTTTTCCTTATTTTATTTTCACTTTGTCTAGAACTCTACCGATGCTAAACATTTGATGTTGGAACAAACTTAGATACAAATTTTAAAACGTTGTTTATCTTGCTCTCTAATCAAAATTGAAGTTTTATTTCACTAATTCATGTAATAAAGACTTGTATTCAGAGACGGAACCGCGTAGGAGTAGGGCAACCATGGCCCTCCAAATTTCTTTCTTTCTTTTTAATGTGTAGATTTTTTTTTATAAATACAAAGAAATAATTTTAAGTATATTGATTTAATTATTTGGCCCCAAAATTAATTTGGACAAGATCTACCACTGCTATTTCTTTAAAACACTGATTATGCACTTATTTTCGTGTTCAGATATGCAATAACAAGTTTACACGGGAAAAAGTTTGATAAAATAAAAATAAAATCAATTGCATCCATTATAATTAAAGACGAAAAATAAAATTGAAGGTGTGGAAAGGTAGAAAGCGTAAAAAGAATTTAAAAATGAAAAATCATTATCGCTTGTATTTGTATCCTTCAACAATGAAAGTGAAATGATTAAATGCATGCGGGGGTACACATCATTTGTTGATGTGGTATCCTTTTCCATTTAAAGATCACAAACACATTTAGTCATTTTGCTTTTGTTGTTTTTAAGATGCTTTATATGTGTTTTTCGTGATTATCTTCATTTGTCGAAATTTGTTACATTACATTTTCGTGGAGAAGCAGCTACAGCAAGTCAATTGCAGAAACTTAGATTGTTAAAAGGATCGAAGGAGGTATTTATTAAATTATTAATTTATCTAATAATGGTGAGACTCGAGAGAGTCCACAAGTGAGACTGCGATTTAGAGTTTAGGAAAACAAAATCAATGCAAAATGCAAAACAATATGTAAAATTAGTAAATTAAATTATATATTTTGGTATTTTGTCTTTTAATTTGTATTTTTTCATTCTAAATGCAAATATGTATGAGATAAAATGTGCAAAATTTTAGAAATCAAGAGGTGAAATATGTAAAAATAAAGTTGGACACAATGTTTAAACAATTAAACAAAGTTACATAATAAAATATGTAGAATATTGAAAATAAGAGACAAAAAATACAATTTAATTCTCATATTATTGTCATGTCATTAATTTTGGGATAGTGCACATTATGGTTTGTTTATCTTATCAACGTTTCATACCAACAATTAATTTATCATATAAGTGGTCAACTAACTATTTTAGTAATAGATAGTTAATTAATGTCAAATTAAAATAGTCACAAAAAAAAATGTCAAATTAAAATATGCGAAATTTTGAAAGTTAAAAAACAAAATATATTCACACACTAAAATTTGAATAGCTAATTTTGTAAAATAATAAAAATTGAAAAAAAAAAAAAACAGGTGCAGTTAAACTTTGATATTTTCTTCTACTTTCTACATATGTAAATACGTTGACTATTTATTTAAAGGACAAAGCAATGTGTTAGAATCGAGATACATTAGGACAATAATTGAGTTTTGAACTTTAAACAAAACGGGAAAAGATTCAACTAGAGCATATTTTGAGATATCTTATAAACTAAAATTTTAGTGGTCTCAAGTTTATTTTTTTTAAGTTGTATTTACATTCTTTTATAGTATAAAAGTCCATGAATTATTAATTATTGCAATCAAACAAAATTAATATTTTTAAATGCTTTTTTAACAAATTTATCCAAACAAATAAATGAAAAACTATTTCAAATTATAATCTATTATTGAAATAAGAGAATAAGGGTACCGGCAAATAATCATATATTTTTATTTATATAATTTTTAAAATTAATAATTATATAAAAATTAATTAATTTATTATGAATAAAAATTATGATTATTTAACATCGTAAAACTAAGGATTATGATGATTTATGATATAAAACTATATTATAGAACCAACTCAACGCACTACCCTTGTTGTTTTAATTTGAAATAAACTAATTTTCATAATTATGTATCCCAAACACATTCTAAATGGTGTATATTCCAAATTAACCCAGCCACCATCGAACTAGCTAGTGGAATAGTAACTTTCAAAAGTGGAAGCTAATACAAAACCAAAACAAATGTCTATTACTACTATAATATAGTATTTTTAATGTATTTTTGTGAAAAACAGTCCAAAAAAATGAATACTTTATGAAAGCCATTCAATCTTTAATGGTTTTCCGTCTCTTAGCTTTTCTTAAGTTTATTATGGTAGATTGGTAGGGTCTGCCCAGTCTACTTTCAATTCCCTTGTTCTTTGGAATGTTCTTCTCTTGTTTCAAGATCAGTGACTTAATATTAACCTTTATTTCTTCTTTCGGCTGTAAAGTTTTAAGTGGATCATTAATTAACTAAAAAATTCACGAGAGCAAATAAAATTGTTTATGCATGGTTTGCAGCGCATTTGGAAGGTTGATTCTTGCTTCAGCATGACAGCTACGAAGCTTTTCAAGTAATCGTCAAATATTCATTTGTTGTGATTAATGAAGTTTCAAACAAATTATAGCCAGAAACCCTGCATATGTGATATGTCATAACATACAAAATCTTGCAAAGGTTGTATATAAGGAAAGCTAAGTTGGAAATGATATTAATTAGTAGCATGTGATGAAGATTCGACAACTTTGTAAGCTTCAAACATATCTTTAATTTGCTGATATAGTTAGATCCTCTAAGTTAAGTTAATTGATATTAGTAATTATGTTTTCTTAATTTTTCGGTGTGAGGAACTAATTACATTTACTTAACATGACTTACGCACTTGTCATTGAATTTTTTGCAGAAAATTAAAGGAAGAAAAGTTCAAATGGGATCATAGGATAGGACCGAATTATGAATTTTATGGCTTCATTACATTAAGATAAATATTTTAATTTATTTAATATCTGGACAGATTAATTATTTTAATTACAATAGCTATTGAGTACAATTATATAGTGATTTTGTAATTTTTTTTAACATTATATATTTTGAATAATACATTAAATTAAAGAATATTTCTATACCTTTTTTTTTTTTTTTAATCCCAAATGAGTCATACTGGATAATGCTTTCCCACTTCTCGAAAAAGTGGAGTGGCAATGGAGACACAAGACATTATCCAAAAAAATATACTAGCACTCAGCCACACACCCCCAAATTCCATGGGATTTAGAACTTCACAATGTATGTTTCTTTCATATGGCCATCAATCATTACCAACCAATTTTGGTGTTGGACATAAAATTAGAAATTAGAAATAAAATAAAGAGTATTGCATAAGCAACAGACAAAGAAGGAAGGACTAACGTGCAGAAGTCAGATGCTGGAGTAGAAGGGCATGTTTGAAAGAGTTTTTAATTTTTGTTTTTAAAAATTGTTTGTTAGAATAATTTAAAAAAAATAAATTTATTTGATATTTAAAAATTAATATCACAAGAAATAAATTTAGAAGATGTGAAATTTGTGTATAATAAAAATATAAGATTTATGTGACAAAGATAAATTAAAAGATCTAAAATTTATACATAAAATTATTAACAAAAAAATATGGTTATTATGTTAAAAGATAAAATAAAAGGTATGAGATTATCTGAAAAGAAAAAATTAAAAAGTAAAATGCAAAAAAATTATTTTGATTTTTAAGTTTTAAAAATTAAAATAGAAAACAGTTTTTAAAAATATTTTTTAAAAATTAATTAATTAAACAAATTTTATAATTTTTAAAAATTAAAAACCGCTGTAAAACAAACTGACGCAAGATTAAATGATCTAGAAAGTATATGGTTAGTCATATACTTGTGTCTTCGGGAAGCATATGTGGTTATTGATTTCGATCAAGAACATGGTTTGGATTAAATCTTTCGTTTATCAATTGTTTTAGGGCATTTTGATTCATGCAAGATCGGTTAATTGTGTGTTAATGTATGTATTGATTAAAGTTTGTTTGAGTTAAACTTAAGTTTGCAAATTTAGTATATGTTTATTTGGATTAAAGTTTGTAATCTAAGGTGTGTTTGATTATGGAGATATTTTTTTTTAAAAATAATTTTTATTTATTTTTTAAATATTAGAAAATTTATATAAAAGTGAATTTTTAGTATTTTTTAAGAAATATATTTGCTAAAAATATTTTAAAAATTAAAACAAATACATTTTCAACTATATTTTTTTAATATAAATAATAATAGAAAACCGTGAAACAAAACAAAACACCACATAAATTTACCTCGTAAAAATATAGAATTTTTTTTTACTCTTAAATAACATTTGAATGACTGACTAAACATGACTTCAAATTGATTTTACTCTTAAACATATTTTTGGAACAATTCCACCCAAAAAGGCAAAATAAATATCCTGATTTTTTTCTCTTCCATAAATTTGAATTTTGGAACTAATTTTGAATGTGCAAGCATATATACTTTTGATTTTTTTTTTTTGTAAATTCAAATATATTTTTTATGGTAACTAAACATTATAAAAACTGAGTTTATTCTCTTCAAAAGTATGTTCGGTGCCCAAAAATATATTTTTGAATGATTAACCAAATATGTCCTAAGTCACATGAGAAGTCGGTAATTGAGAGAAAGGGGGAGAACGGTGAGTCTGTGAAAAATGCAAGCAAAATTGGCGGGCCGCTAAATTAGCATCCATATTCAAAAACATGAGACTCCAGAGTCAAGAGTCAAGATCCCGTTTGGGTTTGGGAGCGAAGAAAGAAAGATGAAGATGAAGTCCGCAATCTCAATCTGCGACACTGAGATCCCCCTTCAAATCCAAAACATCGATGCTTTCACCGCTTCTTGCTCCAAATCCCTCCATTCCCTCATAGCCACAGCACAAGAAACCGCTCGATGTCAAGGTCCTTTACTACTTCACTACTTCGTTTTAGGGTTTCCGTTTACCGTCTCACTCACATTCTTTCTTACTTCGCAGTTCAACTAGACGAGTTCAAAGCTAATCTCAGAGAGACCGAGGATGATTTCGTCAAAGCACTTGCAGGTTTCTCTTAATTTTTAATTTCGCATTTCGGTTTCAGTTTTGATTGGAATTCCGTTCGAGCTTCGATTTCGACGTGCAGTCAAGACCCGCAGAGAGGCCAAGCGAATGGCTTTGATGGATTCTGTTGCTTCTGCAAAGGCTAGAGTTGAAGACCTCAATGCAAGTATTCAGGAACAGCGAACCAAAAAACATGAATATGCTGCGTTTATATCTCAACACTCTCTCGGTAATAGTAATACTCCTCCTTCTCTGCATATGCAACTATTTCTAGCTGTTTAGTTATATGAATTCTCTTACCGCGGAAATGTGGAGGTAAATTAGCATTGCCTTTTTATTATATTGAAACAATTATATTATGTAAACGCCAAACCTTTTGCCTCTCATCACAGTCAGACATGTTTGCAGCTTGTGATTTTTTCAAGTCTACATGTTTATTTTCTTTGCAGGGATTATCTTTGTGATGACTTAAATTGATTTGAAATTATGTGTAAAATATGCTCACAATATATGTGGCGTGGAACCAAGTTGTCCATAATCATGAGTTTTCTTTCCCCAGTGTCAAATTAAAAGTTTTGCTCATAAAAAGAATCTATAAGATTACATGGTTTTGCTGTGCTTCATTACTTGCCTTTGCAGGATATATTTCGAAATCGTGTTTGTCTTTTCCCTTGTATCTATTTGCAGTGTTCTGTCTACTAAAATTCAATATTTGCACTGCACCATGAATAATATTATGAATCCCTCTTCTCTTTTCTTCTTTTTCTATAAAAAGCTTTGGCAGCATCTGAAGGGAAGTTAAATGAAAGCATTGAACAGAAACATGAACCACAGGAGGTCATTTCCTGGTACAATAGGGTCCTTGGTTTTCATGTAAAAGGCGGATGTGGTAATTGACATTAATCTTTTGCACAGGGATTTATTTTCTTCACAAATTTGATATCCTCACTAATTCTTCTGCTCTTCAGGGATAAAATTCACATTCAAGAATATAAGTATGAACAATCCAAATGAGGAATACTTTTTTACTATCTTCCATGAAAATGATACATACTCATGTAAGCATCATATCTGGTTTTGTTTTGGATCTTAAAAGTGTATTGATATACTCCATGAAATTTGAATTTTGTTATTTATTTTTCAGTGTTAAGCTGTGAACCTTCCCTCAGGGACACCAAAGAGTTGGTCCACGAATTAAACAAGACAAATAATCTATTTAAATTTGTCAAAATAATGAGGAAAAAGTTCCAAGAAGTTGTGGCACAAGGTACAACAATGGCCCTTTCATTCTTTTACATGAGTACATAATGCATTCATGTGATGTGAGAGCTCTCTGCTTATTAGTCCTTTGTCCAGTCTGATTATTTTTTTGAAAATTGAAACCATGATTTCTGAAAGCCAGGTGATCCAGCTAGCTGGGTTGTCTGTCAAACTAATAATTGCTAATTCTGCTGTTTTATCCGTGGCCATTATTGTAGACTTGGCAACCTGTGTATGGAGAAAGAATTTTACTCGGATCTCATTTATATTTATTAGAATGGATCTATGATATCTATCTATACCCATGGTCATCTCCTTATCCATTTTAACAATTTGTCTTGTTTTTGGAACATTGATGACAAGGCTGCTTCTTATGAATGTTATTTTTTAAAATTACATCAAAGCAGGGAATTTAGTTGTGACAACAAATGAGCATAAAGAATCTGCCTTTAACTCTGCATCTGCTCCATTTTTATCAATGTCATCTGTTAGAACTGATTTTCTAGGCAAGGAAAATGAGCATCAAGTTGAACCTACAGAAGGTAATAAACAGTTAAAAAAAAGGAATGTTCATAGAAGGCTAAAAGCACTATCAGCAGTTTTATCTCCTGGATCTGCATCATCTGTTCGCCAGTCTCCTCGTTTGAAGGTACGAGTTGATCAATTGCTGTATTTGTTGAATTAAAATTCCTGTCTCAGCAAACCGTATTATCCCAAGATCATTCTCTTCGCAGAAGATGTTCTCCAGTTGTAGTTGGCCATTATACCTTCAACATGAATGATTAAGAAGTCCCTTTATACAACTTTTTTTTTTTATCTATTCTTGGCATGATTGATCAATCTTAGCCTAGAGGAAGATGATAATGGTTAGACTAGCTACTTGACTCAGACTATCCAAGACAACTATTTTATCCTTGATATGGGCACTGTAGATGCTGAGACTCTTAAATTAATAATTGAATTGTGTATTAATTAATAAGTATTAACATTATATGATTGTTATTGTTTGTATTTAGCTCAAATGTGTGTTATTGACTTTGGTCCCATTAGTTTTTGGAACTGAATATGGATTTTGCCTATAACTTGTAACACTGATTGAAAAGAGGACATTCTTATGAACTTGATGCTTTCTCTCTCTAATGTTCTGGTCTGACGGAAAAGTGAAGAACACAAAATGTTAGTGTACGGGGAAAGGTGAAATGTTAATATGTACTTTGACATCATTTAATTGCGAATAACTTTTATGCATACAACAACAGCTAATGCTATGGCTGATGTCTCATATGACAGGCTCGGAAATAAAATCGAGAAGAGAATGCTGGCCACCTTATTTGTTTATGCAAGCTGAGGTCTCTGAAGTTCTCCTGTAGGCATAACTCATGACTCAGGTTGCTAAGTGCTAACAAATTGACACAATTCCAGACATTTTTGCATTCTAGATGTCCGAATCTGTACATATTGACCACAAAATGGGTCAAACGTGAGACTATATTTGGGAGATAGGAAATTTGTTGTAAGTTTTAAAAAATGTTGTATTGTCAATGACAATTTTTTTCCCTTGTTCTTTTTTAAATGCCTTGTTGGTAAATTAGTCTTTTTTTTTTTTTGGAAATGCAAAATGATTGTATTATTGAAACATATCTGGCACACAAGGCAATGAGGCATGCCCCAGAATATGCAGACTAGAGCATACTTATATGTTCAATACAACTCAACTCCACTCTAAAAAGCTACTCGCAGCACCTAATTAGAAAAGCTGGAAAATTGAAAAGCATAGCAGTGTGTTTGTTACTAAACATAACATAAACAGAGCCAAACCATGCAAACACCTAGCTACACTGATATATCCGAACTAACTTGAAATGTTAATGATAATAATAGTTTAAAAAAAGTAAAATAAATTTTAAACATATTTATTGTTGTTAACTAATTTAATCGTTTTCTTTAACATGATGAATCAATTGAGTCTTATAATTAGAACTAGAATAATGAAGAGATCGAGTATTTAATGAGGTTGACTTATTTGAAATTCTACATCGCTCGTCAATAGTTGCACCATTAGGAATTCACCTAGCCCTTCAAAGTCTCAAACAATAATGAAAAATTAACCATTTGTAGTTTAATAATATTTTGTGTAATTTTATTAGGTTATTTGTCTTTTCACCACCGATTCTCCACCGGTTTTTTTTTTTTTTTTGGTTTTTGATAGAGGTTCTCCTCTGTTTAGTAGTTTGTACAATAAATCATCGTAAAGTCTCATATAGTGAAGGGTATTCCTCTATATATACATGGTGTAGAATAGAAACAATTTCATTTCACTTTGCTGCTTGACGTAGCCGTTTGTGAAGCAAGGCATTGGTGTCGTTCCATAGCTTTATAGCTTCTGATTCGTCATTTGCTAGACTCGAGCAGTTACTCTCGTTACAATCTGTAAAATATTTCCCACTCACTCCTTCTGTTTTTCCGCTTAGAGCAACATAACACGTCGTTGATGCACCCTGCCAACCCAACACGCATTTACAAAATTTTATATTCAAAAAACGTGGCCTCAAAAAAAAAAAAAGAGTTATACATGGTGTGTGCAATCATTTTGCGTTCTAACCAAATGCGTGTACAAACCTGTGATATCGATTTCAGCAACTTCGATGCAATGAAAAACAGGGAATCTGCGTGGAAATTTTACGGATATTTAGTAAGCTTCAACCTTATAAGAATGACATAAGCCAAATTACTTTAAGCTTTGTTTGCACTTACCCGTTATTAAGCCCTTATGTGCTCTAATAATTCCCGTCTTCACAATTCCTGGATGCACTGCGTTAATAGTTACATTCGCATTCCTTTCCTGTGATCATCACCCAATTTCCAACAACATTTTAGCAACACATACAAACATTTAAAGACCAATTAACGTTCTGTACACACATCTCTGTTAACTTTTTTTTATGTTTCCACTCAAATAAATCAAATGTACTAAAAACATAACTTTGAGAAATTAAATGACTGAAAATGACATTAAACCAAAAAAAAAAAGAAAAGGATAATAGAAAGTTTGGGGAGTTAAGTTATTTGTCATTCTAACCTTGAGCTGTTTGGCCACTTCCTTCACATGCAGAATTGTGGCTAATTTTGACTGAGCATATGCGCGTGTGCCATTGTAACTGCATTTGTTGTTTAAAAGATAATTGCGATGATTAGTAATTTAGTATCCAAATGTAATGCAATCAAAACTTGCAGAAAAAGGGACAAAGTGGTAATTATACTTTTTTCCGCAGAGCATGTCGTTGAAAGAAAAACAAGATCTTTTCACCCAGCTATGAATCACAGAAGAAACGTTTATGATTCTTCCTTGAATGCCTGTCTTCTTTGCAGTATCTATCATTTTCTCTAGCAGCATTTTCGTTAACAAAAAATGTCCTACAATTAAAGAAGAAAAAAAAAGTTTATTATATATATATTATCCATAAATATGAAGACTTGTGTAAAGTTCCATCCACTCTGTTTTAGCCTATTTTTAACTATGCTTCTTTAATTTGTTAGTCTTGTGGTTAGGAACTGCAAGAAAGAAATAGGTAAGAATGAAATAAGTACCTAAGTAATTTGTAGCAAATGTCATTTCAATTTTCTCTTCGGAGAATTCCAGGTTTTGAGAGAACATTCCTGCATTGTTTCTGTGAAATAAATAATAATATTCCAACTTTTAATTAGCCCTTCATGAATTATACTATATACATGATTTCACTTTTCTTACCTAAAGAAAAGAAGGGAAAATATTTAAATGTGATAAGAATAAAACTTACATGAGAATATTAAGGGGCAGTTCCAAAGCTAAAAACTCAGAACAAAATCTCTGTACAGAAGCAAAAGAGCTAAGATCAATCTCCAACAGAAAAACCTCAGCATGAGGACTCTCCTTTAGGATTTTCTCTCTCACTTCCTTGCCCTTTCTCAAGTCCCTAGCACTAATCACAACCCTCACTCCTCTCTTTGCTAATACTCTAGCTGTTTCAGCTCCAATACCAGAAGTCGCACCTTCAATTCAAAATTCAACAAGTTACTGTATAGAGGTTTCTGACACAGACAAAACAAATGCAGATTGAGCAAGTACAGAAGAAAATGCCAGTGACAGTTTATGTATACATATTATATGATAAAGAAAGTGACAAGAAGAAAGTCTTGAAGAATATTCAAAATTAAGTGATGGACAACACAACACATCACAACCATTTTTTGTCACAAAAATATCAGTGGAATTGGAAGCATGGTGTATAAATTTTTTCATACCAGTTATGAGAGCGGTTAGATATGATGGGAACAAGGAGGAGCAATGTTCTTGAGTGACTTGTTCAGCTGTGGAGTTAGAGCCGAAACCACTAGGCCCAGCAAGGCCTGCTAAGTACCGTAGTGTTGCCTTCATGGATCGATTGCCCTGCTGCTTTTCAATCTCACTACAAGGACAAAACATTCGTCTGTGGAACTCAAAACCACATAGCTATATATATTTATATATATATATATACACAACACAACCAATATGGTAAGTCTTTCGTATCAGTGTTTGGTGAGAATATAATGGAATGTTCTCCTTGGTTATTCCCTCATATAACGAAAATGTATGTTTGTTAAACCCCATCTTATTCTATTTTAAATTTAATTTGCTGTATTTTTAGAGTTTAATAATGATGTATCTTTGTTTCATGATCAATGGAAAAATTATTAGATGATTCAGATCATCATATCATTTATAATTATAACTATTATCAATGATGTAGGTATATAGGTATATCAGATTTAATAAAAAGAACATAATCTTTTTTTTAATTGACAAATTTTATATCATATGATTGCATAAAAATATTTTTTTTAAAAATAGTCAAATTCATTGAAATAACAAACTAACTTTTTTTTTAAAGAAAAAATAACCAACCAAGTTAAAAAATTGTCAAATTCATTTAATATGATGATAATGATAGTATAAAAAATATTGTCATTGTATTTTTATTAAATTCTAATTTTAGAATACATTATGGAATTCATCTGTTTTGTTTTTAACACGTGTATGAAACGTCATAAAACTTCCACGTAGGCCTTGAACCTTTCTACAATTAACAATGGTTAATTAGTGAAGCATAGTTGAGTTAGTGCATTCAATGGTACACATTTTTCCTTCCTATTAATATTAATAGAGTACCCATTAATTTTCAAGTAACATAATTGATTGGAGTTGAGAGTTGAGACCACCCATGTCGGATGGTCCACAAACTATGTGATTTGAACCAACCAAAACGGTTGATATTAATATAATTAATTATATCAGCACGTATTCTATTGATGATCCCAAATTGCAATTCATTTTAGATTTTTTTTCCTTTACTTTTCCGGTCTTCATTTCTCATAATTACTGCTGTCCTTATTAAGTGGTTTGCATTTTCCAGTGGGGTGTGGACTTTGGTGTTTTTTTGGTGGTAGTAAAACTTTCGAGTAGGTAATAATGCATAATTAAGAGTAACAATGAATCATTAATTATGTGAAGATTATTTCTGAAGTAAAACGGAATTCTTACGTGTGAATCAATGATGTTTGGTAATTGGTACCCCGTGCCTCCTCTTTTTTAGTATTTTCTTTTGTTTTGCACAAGGGTTCTTTTCTTCCTTTCAACTTTCACTTTTCTCATAGTAATCAATTTGTGAACGTGGATTCATAATATTTTCAGAACTTTTTTAATTTTCATCCAAAATAACCATCTTTCGCAGGATTGAAAGCAAAGTTTTTTTTTGCTTCAGTGGAGGAGGTTCATTTTTAACCCCGAAAAACATCACATCACATCACTGCCAGAAAATAGGTTGTTACCTTAGAGACAGCAAAGTCGCCTCTAAAATCCTTACAAATGATGGTAATAATTAACAGCTAAAAGGGTAAGCGTATGTTACGTATTATTGCTAAATAAATAGTCATTTGTAGTTAAGAGTAACAAAATAAAACTATGGCTAAGCTTTTTTTGTTTCTTCTATATATGCTGACAGAATATGTTATCTTAAGGGAAGAAAATCGACCATATAATTTCTGATTCTGATGCTTTATACAGTTGAAAGGACAAAGAGTACTAGACAAGAGGATCCAGTCTCCATTGCTCAGCAAGATACGTGATCTACTTTGCCTAACTTCTTTTTGAAAGTCCGTTTATATTATTACAAAAATAGGTTTTGGTTCAACGAAATCCAAATATATATCACTGTCATAGTCCACGCTGATGAACCTTTATTTTTCTTCTTCTTTCCCTTATTTCGGGTTACAATTATTATTTCCAAATTTCAACCAAAAGATACTGTTGGGTGTATATCCAGGGTGCGGTGCGACATAAATATAGATTGTTGCACCAAAAGTCATGACCTCGTGCACGAGCTAATTATATTTTCTACTTCTTACGATACGTTAACATCAAGAAATACAAAGTAAAAGCTATACAAAAAAAATGTGTTTTCAAATTCCCATTGAGTCTTTTTTTTTAAAAGTATTCTGCTATTGCTTTCTTGCTCAAGGGCACAGCTTGTGAAATAAAGTATATTCTTAATTATTGTATATATTGGTTGTAAATTAAAATTGTTAGTAGTTAAAATTTCTTTATACGTACATAATAACATGCCTATTAATTTTCTTCCCTCTAAACAATTTTTTTTTACTCTGCTTCTGTGTATATATATAGTATAAAAAAAATATTTTCCCACTCAAATATATATAGTATATAAAATTATTTGTGCTAGTCACCGAAATGTTTAGGATACGCCAAGGTATCTCCAATCGCGTTGGCCAACGTTATCAATGATTTGCAGAAAAAAAAATAGTGCAACTTTTCAGGAAAAAAAGGGATGAATTTCTTTATTAGTACTGCTAGCTAAATTGATAATTAATTAACCATATAGTAATCAAGTGGCAAAACTCATGCACTGATGCACGTCGTCAATTTTGTTTTGTTTAACGTTTTCTAGAATGACCCCTAGCTAGATATCTTTTCCATACATAAAAAATGATCCCTACGTCTAAGATTATTAATTTAGTTTAAGAAATATATCTCCATATCTATCATTAACAATAATCACCTTTTATTTATTTTTTGTTGATGATGTTGCATGCACTGATCGACGAAGAAAGAAATTAACGACAAATAATAATAGGTATATATATATAAATATGAATATGTATGATGTATCCTAACACGTGTGCATCTAGAAAAACCAATGATAATAGCTACAGCTAAAGCATGCATTGAGGATTTGAATTTAGAGATCGAGTGTCGCATAGAGGAGGATATAGAACATTATATGTTTGTGTTGTCTGTTGTGTGTATAAAGAAATTAATGAAGATGCTTTTGATGCGTGCACACCGTACGTGCCATTCACGTCTCTCTACTTTTATGCCAACAATACATAGAGAGATCCAATATTTTTCTCTTTAATTATCCATATACCTGGTTATTAGAACCTCCGTTTAATTACACACTATTATAAAATGACTTTAATAAATAAATAAAAAATTCTAAATTAAAATTATATTTTTTAATAGTTAATTTACAGAAATTTTTACATCTTTTAAAAAAAATTATACGAAAAAACTTATACTATTTAACTATTTCACAAGATAATTTTGATTTTTAAATAACTGTTTGTTTGGAGAATGCAATGCAATATGCTTATATGCATGATGATGGGCGGTGTTAGAGGTTTGACAGGGTAAAAGTGAGGCATTGAAAGAGACCCTTGAACGAGTGCGAAGTGCATAAGGGTCCCATTCTGTTTCCCAATTCGACAACACCATCTTATCACCTTTCAAGCACCCACCATGCACCTAGTTTCTTCACACGTGATATTTCATTGCATGCGCCTACAAAATTAATCAAACTCTCTCTTCAGTAAATGTCTGATATACTATAGTATCAATTATCATCACTATATATATGTGGCATGAAATTAATAAACACTACATGCATTATGCATAAGCTGACATACATATATACATGCATGCTAGCTTCATGCATATGGCGCAAAAGTCTCCTTCCCATTATTCAAAAGCCAAAGTGGGTCATTATGACTTGTACTAGCTTCTTCTTTTGCTAAGAGAATGGGATCACAAGTTATGGAGTTTTGCTAATTAAAGGTTTGAATTTTAAGCTGCCATCTTTGTTGAGTGCTCTTGTTTTCTTTTATGTTGTTTTCAAGATGTGTTTATTCAAAGTTATTGAATCGTTTTTTTCTTTTTTGTTTTGTTTTTAATCATAATTAGGTATATAGTGTGTACTTCAGCAAAAAAAAAAAAAAAGGTATATAGTTTGTAACTTCTATATACGTACCCATATATCTTGATTAACTCTACCGTGTGCTTGATCAAAACGTTAAACTAGGCAGTCATAAAATAATATTAATATTTGATTGATTCAAGTGAAACGAAGCTTAACTCTTAAATTTAAATTTCAGATTCACGTATTTTAAATAGAAAAAAACTTAGTTAATTAGAAGAAAAACCTATCGTAAGTGATTAACTAATTTTTCTAAAAAAATATTAGCCATCAACAAATTGGCAGTCGATACTTCATACTAATTAGATGGTGACCTAAAATTAAAAGAGTCATAAAGAAAATTATTTTGTGATGCTTAGTACTATAGTTTCATAAAGATCAATCTTTCTTAGTGAGTTAAAAAAAATTCTTCAATACATTTTAATTTTATTCATAAAATGGAAATTCAAATTATGGCTAAAATGATAAATAAAAGTAAGAGGAGCGATACGGCTAGGTTTTTAAAAAAAAAAAATTAAAAAATGTTTATGAAAAAATGTCTTATTAATGAAGTATTTTTTATAAACGGGTAAGATTGATTTCTTAAAAAAATAGAAAATTATTATTTTTATTTAAAAACACTTATTTTAACAAATAAATTTAAATAAATCTATTCATAAGATTCCCTTAGAGATAAAAAAAAAAAAAAACTTAAATAAATAAAAGTAAGAGGGGATGGCTATTTAATGCGACGAGTTATCTTATTCTTACCAACTAATGACGCCAATTCTCATGATTGTAGTATTTTATTGAACAAAACTTAACAAAAAATAAATATCGAAAAAAAAAAAACTGATTTGACAACGAAATCACGCGTATCCTTGTATTAATTAAGGTCGCATAATTCGTACAATGGAGACTTTTTCCAAAGTAAAATAAAATAATTAAACAATCAAGTAAAATTAATTAATCACTCTCAAAAGATCCAAAAATATCATCCAATATTTTTCCAAAAATAAATGTGTAGAGCTCAATGTATACAAAAAAATGCTGTGGTCATATATATTTTTGATTAATTCCGTGGTTTAACCATCAAGCTAATAAATTAACCTCAAAGACCTGTAACAATTATGAGTATGTTCGCAACGTAATTAGTTTGGAAATTTATTTCCCGCAGCTGACCAAAACATTACTCTATATAGTTGAAAAAAAGGTGAGGTTTTATTCTTCAGATTCAATGACGTAGCATAAATTCGGAATTCAAATTAAACACTTTAATATGTTGTCTCACTTTGACACTTTCTAAATTATTCTATTAAATCAAGTTTCACGTTTTCCTTCTCTCCACTATTTTTAAATGTAACCATTCTTATTGCTTTCATCATACATCAAATAACCACCCCCTCTTCGGAAAAGCAAGAAATAAATAAGACAGCAGTTTATCCATTGGTTAAATTAAGTTGATAGGATTATTTCCATTATTAGTTCTTAGCTGGTTATATAATTAGTCTATAACTTTTTTCCCTAGAGTCTATAACCTACTTGATCTAGAGAACTTGAGAAAGTGTAAGTCCTTTCACATTTGAGAATTTGCATTTCGGCAGAGCCTTTCTCTCTTTCTGAAATGATAGAAAGAAAAATATTAAATCCACCCCACATATAGGGAGGTCTTGTCTTCTTCCATGATTATACAGAACTAATGACATATTAAAGTTCTAATTGTCTTGATTACTCGTATCAAATCACCAACAGCCCCACTTTATCATCGATCGATGCTAAATGTAAAACCACATATATCCCACCTAATATAGATAAATAGAATACGATCATTTTGTTATACAAAATGTGTTTTTATAAATCTTAATTAGCTAGCTATATTCTTAATGATAACCGTAGGAACACAGAAAAGATGAATGAACAGATTTAAGACAAAATTCAAGTGACGTGTACAATGTTACCTTTGACGGAAAGATCAATATAGTACTTATAAACGACCATAGGGCCCTAGCGTCACAACCTTGTCCGCTACAATAATAGCCAAAATTTCATACCTGAATATATATGGATGCCTTCCACAGAGTTGAAATTTAACAATGCCGACAAACCCTAAAACTTTCCCTCCTATCAATCATAATTCATAACTGCTCGTGTTTTTTCTTTTCATCCTATGAACATTAGTGTAAATAGAGAATGTGTTTGGTTAATTATGCATCATCATTTGGCTATGTATTAACCTTAGCCTCACGTGTGATATACCAATAAGACTGTGACAAGTTGGACCCATATCACACGAGCCAATCACGGAACAAATGGATGTGGTGGGCACACAAAAGACTAGTTTTTTCGCCTTCTAATTATACCCCCACATAGATCATTAACTATAATATAATTATTAATTAATATTAACTTAATAATCTAAAGTGTGAGCAATTAATGTTTCCTATGCCATGGGACGCTTATATGGTAAGATTTGAAGAAAAGGTTGTTTGTCTTTATCGTGATGCAGCAAGTGTAAACAAAAAGAATATGTTCGCACAATCCAAGGAGAAAATTAAATTGTTGCTAGGAGTTGATTGGGGATAATGGGCATATACCTCCACCTTCGCAACACCATAATAAAATAATGTAATAATTAAAGAATAACAAATAGTTCTTAATTAAGAACCCATGATTACGTGAGTTGTTCCTTAAGAAGATTGAATGGTGGGTAAAAAAGGCATGTGAATTGCGAACAATATTTTCGGGGACAATATCATGTGTTTGCCATTGCCGAAGTGGGTTTTACTGTGGAATATGGAGTGTGCATGAACTATGAAGTAAACAAGGAGTAGAGCCATCTAACCCAAAAAGAATGCCTAGAATATCTAAAAATAAAACCATACTTAACGCGATATGTTTTTCTCCTTATCCTCTGCGGTTTTTTTTTTGTTTACTATATTAAATCTGTGAAATATTTAGCGAAATTTTCAATGATTAATATTTATCTAACGATCTAACGGATCACTTTTAGGGGAGTGTATTCAATTTAGTATATTTTTTTTCAATCCATAATTCTTAAAAAATTCAAGTCCAGTTTCACTCATACCTTCTTCTATGATTTTAAAACCCATAAACTTCTAATTTCAATTATGAAATTTAAATAGTTCAAACCATACACACCTCACTCGTCTTGAAGCTTTTTCATTTGTTGTGGCCCTGGCTTAAATTTGTCTTTAATGTGATCCGTACAAATCGAAGGCCATAAATGGAAAATAATTTGGGCCTGAGAAGTATAACCCAAAACAGCCCACAATCATCATGTCTATACTCACCCAACGCTTTCATCTTTCTTTCTGTTGTGTATTTTTTTTTTTTCACTCCTCCTTACACAATAGAAACGTGATTCCCTTGTGTATTTTGTTAAAAATATCATGTTTCCGCGAAAATATTATTTTTGGAACAATAGAATTTTTTTAAAAGCACGTGGAGGTGTAAATAGAAAATTTCAAAGTGAGTTTAGAAAGTCCCTAAACTCAATAGAAACCTTTATAAAATAAAACCCATGGAATTCGTAATTGGGCCGAAGCCCATTAACCCAATACTTCGAAAGAGAAAATCAGGCCGCCGGAAAAACAGTCACATTATCGTCCAAGAGAGAAGCAACGAAGTGCGCATTGGAATTCAGAAATCGCAGATTCAACGGTTAAGTGTTGATTCCTTGTAGTTGTAGTAGCACTTGCAGCTTCGGTTTCTTCACTCTCCTTCGCTAGGGTTTTTGAAATTGACGATGGCTTCACCTACTCATTTCGACGACGTAAGTCCCAACATTTTCATTTGCTTTCTCAGGCACAATTTGCTTAATATTTTCCATTTTCTTTTTTTCTCTCAATCGCAGGACTTTGATTTCGGAGGCGGTTTTAGCGGTGGAGCGCATTCAGGTATTGATTTTGTGTTTCAACACGTTATAACTACAATTATTGCGATTGCTTCATTGTTCTGATGTAGATACTGTAGGTACTAAGAGGTCATCTCCCGAGTATGATGTGGATGAATATGAAAATGATCCTTTTGGACACAAGAAGGTACTCGTGAACCAATCCTTTATAGATAGATAGATATTCGAGTCTTCATTTTCTGAAAAATTCTAACTGTTCCTCTTTCAGGCAAAATCAAAAGCTGAAGAAGCTGCTTCTGGTGTGACAACAGGAATGATTTTGTCTCTTCGGGAGAGGTATTTCTCAGTTCTCACTACAGCTGGTGTGAATTGTGGAATTTTATTATACTCTTTAAATTGCATTAAACTGTTTGTTCCTTCTTTTTTTTTCTTGGACTTTGTTTTTTTGCAGTCTTCAGAACTGCAAGGACATGCTTGCTACATGCCAAGTATGTTTCCCCTTTAGTTTTATTTTTTCTTTTAAGTCTGTGATTATGAATGATGAGGGATAGAAGAATTCCCATATACACCATTCCATTTATTAGTTAGAGATAATTTACATAGCTGAGCCTAAGCTGTTGGAGTTGAGTATCTTACCAGCCTGGCCCAAAGTTTTTCATATAGGTTGAGCTGTTCTTTTTGTTTCCTAAAAACATTTACTGGATCATTGTATATTCCAGATTGAACTCGAGTCTGCGAAATCTGAGATTAAGAAGTGGCATTCTTCATTTCAAACTGAACCTTTTATACCTGCTGGGGCTACTCCAGGTTAGTTTATGGCTGTTATTTTGCATGGTTTTATTAATAGTTGTTTTTTTTTTTTTGTGTTTTAAACATATAGCTGAGCAATTATTTCTTCTTTCTACTTTCTAGCACCGAAATTGGTGATTAATTATCTTCAAGCTCTGAAATCATCTGAAGAGTCTTTAAGAGAGCAGGTTCAGGATTTTGTTTTCCATTTTTCTGATTCAAAATGATTCAATATACATTGATCATATTTCATTGATACCATTCACTTTTCTACTGGTTATCAGCTAGAAAAAGCAAAGAAAAAGGAAGCTGCCTTCATTGTCACATTTGCAAAAAGGGAACAAGAGATAGCAGAGTTGAAGGTTGGTAATAATATTCTGAAACTAAGGTTTTTCTTCTTTATGGCACGTGTATGTGTTCTTTTATTTATTTTGTGTGTACCTATAATGTTAGAGTAGATTTTCCTTTTCCCTTAGAAATAATAAATTTTGCTTGAGATCTCCTATGCTTCTTTAGCTGAAGACCTGAAGTTGCTGCAAAGCTTTATAAAGCCTTTAATCATGAAGTTTGGACCATTTTAACCATGCCATATGATTATGAGTCTTATCTTGATCAGAAGATTCAAAACCAACATTTTACAGATTTTAATAGTTTATGTAAATATATAATTATATTTTAAAATCTTATTTGGTGTTATTATTTCTAGTTTTAATTTTATCTTGTTAATGTGGCTTTCTAAACTTTTCCAGTCTGCTGTACGGGACCTGAAAGCTCAACTCAAGCCAGCGTCTATGCAGGTATTGCTTATAATTGAGTGTTATGAGTGTATCTCTAAAAAATATTATTTTTCACTGATCATTTTTCATTCTGTCAAATGTCAATTAATTTCAGAAGGCACCATAATTTTCCAACTTCTTTGAGCCATTTAAATATTGTTGTACCGATTCCTTGCTTCTATTTCTTAGATTTTTATTGGATTTTATGTTGTGTATGTGTCATCTTTTAGCAGAAATGTTTATGCTGTGTTATCAAGTGCTGAATAGAGATTTGAAGTTTGCAGCATGGATGATGGTCTAACATTGTTTGTTCATTCGCAAATTTCTTTATAACCCAATTGATTTAGTTAAAAATTCAGTTTATACCAGTAAAGGTTTATATTTTCCTCCTTGAAAATGGAGAGATCATTCCTCAACAAGTTTTCCTTCAATTGAGCTTTTATTATGTTCTGTAGTAGAGAAAACCTGCAAAGTTTCCTTGGTTATAATTCTGCAATTTGGACCATTTGGCTTTTGCGACTGTATGCTACAAGAACTGGGTTGTTAAAATCTTTTGTATTACATGGTAAAAGCTAGTTTAAAATGCTAAATTATCCAGGAGGCCACTGTTAGTTGTAAACTGTCAGGTTTTTTGGGATCTTGACCGCCCACTTATTTAGATATTATATCAACTGAAAAAGGGTGGGTTGTAGCAAATCACTACTTGCCAGTTGTAAGTGTGCTTTTTAATTAGATTTGTTTAATAGATTTGTAACGACCCTGGTACTGACTCCAGGGACTCATCCTTCTGGGATATTCTTTGCTAAGGTACTTGAATTCAATAGTTGTCACAAACAAATATTATACTGACATTGAATTTAATAAAGGTTGCTCTGTTGTACTTTTACAACTTAATATATTGTTAATGTTGTTTTTGTATTTGTGGCATCTCTATTAAAAGCTTCAGCCCATGTGTATTAATTGAAACTTAAAATTAATGTTTCTGTGCAAATTCTGCAAATCAATTTAGCTGTATGTTGCATTCCATTTCTTTTTTTGGTTCCCCACTAAATGGCAGTACTGTATTTCCTTTTGCAATTTAATTTGCAGGCAAGGAGGTTGTTACTTGATCCAGCAGTTCATGAAGAGTTCACACGATTAAAGGTTTGTTATTAAACAAGCTTCCTAGTTTTAGAATGTGATTCAAATACAAACCATAGAGACAGGATATTTTTGGTGATGATTCTGTCAAGTGTTTCTTACAAGAGTTTTCATCTGAAATAGAATTTAGTTGAAGAAAAGGATAAAAAAGTGAAGGAGTTGCAAGATAACATTGCTGCTGTAAACTTTACTCCCCAAAGCAAGATGGGGAAGATGCTGATGGCTAAATGTAGAACCCTACAGGAGGAAAATGAGGAGATTGGGAATCAGGCTTCTGAGGGCAAGGTGATGCTCTATTTGCTTTATGCTTCTGTTACTTTTTTTCCTTTATAATACTTCATTCGTCTGGGAGCTGGTTTTCTCCTACCCTAATTCCATACAATGTTATAAGATACAATGTGTATGGGTGTCTCAGTGTAGAGAAAATACTCTGATGTTATTTAATACATAGAAGTATATAGCATGTTGAGCTGATGGAACTTTTTAATATGGTATTCTTGGATGACTGGAAGTAATGTTACATGAGCTAACTATTAACCCAACTGCAAAGCTTAATGTAACCTAATTTATTTGTCATTATTATTGGTTGTTGCTGAATTGGTGCTGATATTTTCTTTGTGCTGTCGTTTTCTTTTTCTTGGTGTGTAGATGCACGAATTAGCAATGAAACTTTCAGTGCAGAAATACCAAAATGCAGAACTCAGAAGTCAATTTGAAGGTTGGTTGTTGAGTGATTTCATCTGATTATGTTTTGGCTTTTTAATGCTTTGATATTTTACACCAGCTACTCAATGATTTCTAGTTTCCTGTGTCACTCTGTGCGTTTGCAATTTATGTAATCTTGTTCCTTAAAATTGATTACAGGGTTGCAAAAGCATATGGATGGATTGACAAATGATGTGGATAGATCCAATGAAATGGTTTTCCCTTATCCCTACCTTCACCTTTTAATGTTATTATGTTGAATTTCTTGGTCACGTGTTTAAGGTAATAGCGTAAGTGTTAAACTCCAATGGGTTTTACCGCAGGTGTTAATGTTGCAAGATAGATTAGAAGAGAAGGATGAGGAGATCCAAAGACTGAAAGATGAGTTGCAACCAAAAAGCCTCGTCGTGGTGGAGGACGGGGAAACAGATCCAGCATCTAATAGGAATGATGTGGATGAAACGATACCTACTGAAGCCGATAACTAAAGTTACTTTAGACTTAAGAAGTTTGAGCACATGCTCAAACTACTCCCTGAAAAGAATCATTGGGAGATGTTTTGATCCCCAAAAGGAAAATGATCATTTCATCCCTCAAGCTTGTAAACATGGAACACTATTAGTCCTTTCATCCAAATATAAGAAAAGGCTAATTAGTGAGTTTTGGGGGATTGGATTGGGAAAGTGAATATTTTTATGATTATATTCAGTGTTTATTCCAAAAGTTTTTGTACCGTAAATTATTTCATTTATTTTCTTGGCAAATGTGCAATTGCAATGCATGTAGGCTGTAGCCAATTAGTAAACCCTTGAAAAAATGATATCGAGCTCGGAACTTGTTCATCTAGAACTCTCCCGTAGTTTGTGACGTGGAAGGACTGCAAGCTGTGTTTTCCGCTTTGTTCTCTTTTTGAAACACGTAACCCTTCATTCACCGCATTCGTCTATCGAACATGATAACAAGCTTCTCTGAGCATGGCATGGTGATTGTTTAATTTTTGCTTCACCTTTTTAATTGGTAGAAAATTTCCAATTCTTGAGTTAGATTCTTAATAATTGTTTTTTCTCTAATATTTAATTACAATTTTAGTTTTTTTCACATTTATCATTAAATCCTCTATTATAATTTTATATAATATTTAAAGAAACTAATTTACTTGGCATGACACATCAACAAATAAATATAGGATATTTTAATTCTAATTACAACAATCTAAGTGCTATGAGTGTATTGACTTAATTGTCTGGTTCACCATTTTGGTGGGTGTTATTTCTACAAGTAGTAATAGACATAGACAGTAAAATGTCTTTCTTTCTATTACGAGAACTTAAATATTGAATTAATCTCAAGAGACCTTGTTGCAAAATTGGTGTAATTGAAATGGGGGAGCAAAATCACTTAATGGTGATATATTCAAATTAAAAATATATTCTCAGAGTTATAATATCTTACAAATTTAAAAGATTAAATAAAAAGAAACAGAAAGTGTATTTACTTAAATTAAACTACCTTTGAATTTTAATCAAATATTTAAGTGCACAGCTTCGTTCTTTATATATTATGAACTCACTTCTCAATTCTCATTGCCTAAACCGTTTACTATCCTCTCACTTCCATGGCGCCAAGCCTAACCGCCCTGCAAGAGAAAGCGCTTCTGAACGCTAATCCACACTTATCCATAAAACTCGAATCCTCAACTTTCCTCGCAAACGGCCACCCAATCCTCACTGAAGTCCCACCGAACATAACAACAACAAGCACCACCCACGACGCTTCCACCAACCCCTCCGTCGGCTGCTTCGTCGGTTTCTCCGCCGACGAGGCACGCAGCCGGCACGTGATCTCCCTGGGCAAACTGAGAGGCATCAGGTTCACTAGCATATTCCGGTTCAAGCTCTGGTGGAGCACCCACTGGTCCGGAAGCAACGGCCGCGACGTCGAGAACGAAACCCAAATAATAATCCTCGAAAACGACACTGTCAAGGGCCGACCCTACGTCCTCATTTTACCCCTCCTCGAAGGACCCTTCCGAGCCTCTCTCCAACCCGGCCACGAGGACCACGTGGACGTCTGCATGGAGAGCGGCTCCGCACGTGTCACCGAGTCACGCTTCCAAACCTCCCTCTACATGCACGTGCACCACGACCCTTTCAGTCTCGTCGACGAGGCGCTGAGAGTGATCAGAGTCCATC
The DNA here is from genome assembly GCA_014843725.1 of Amphicarpaea edgeworthii. Lineage (NCBI taxonomy): Eukaryota > Viridiplantae > Streptophyta > Magnoliopsida > Fabales > Fabaceae > Amphicarpaea > Amphicarpaea edgeworthii. The sequence goes on along the minus strand of CM026324.1, from coordinate 18,684,458 downwards.
TCGGAACGTTCAGGCTCATGGAGGAGAAAACCCCGCCGGGGATCATCGACAAGTTCGGGTGGTGCACGTGGGACGCGTTTTACCTCGACGTGCATCCCGAGGGGGTGCGCGAAGGAGTGAAGGGCCTCGTGGAGGCTGGCTGCCCTCCCGGTTTGGTCATCATCGACGACGGCTGGCAGACGTTTTGCCGTGACGATGAATCCGTCACCGACGGGGGAAGCTTGAACTGCTCCGTGCCCGGGGAGCAGATGCTGAACAGGTTAACGAGTTTCGAAGAGAATTGTAAGTTTAAGGAGTACCGGTCGAGGATGGATACAGGTATGGGTGCGTTTGTGAGGGATTTGAAGGAGGAGTTTGGTGAGTTGGAGTATGTGTATGTGTGGCATGCTTTTTGTGGCTACTGGGGTGGGGTTAGGCCTAACGTACCGGGGATGCCGGAGGCTACGGTGGTTCCGACGAAGTTGTCTCCCGGAGCGGAGATGACTATGACGGATCTGGCGGTGGTGAAGATCATGGAGATTGGGGTGGGGCTGGTGCCACCGCATGAGTTGTACGAGGGACTTCATTCTCATCTGGAATCTGTGGGAATTGATGGTGTCAAGATTGATGTCACGCATGTAAGTCTTTCATTACTGCTTAGTTACCTAAACTGCATTAATTCTGTTGTGTTACAGCCAATTACACTTGCAAACAGCACAATAAATGCACATCAAATAATCAAATAAAGTGACACTCCTTCACAGGTCACCAGTATATCACACACAAAAAAATACAAGAATGCATGTAAAGATTAGAGAAAGAAAAATAATTAAACAACACTTAATGAATTTCTGATTCAACAAAGTAGAAAACTCTTTTTACAAAAAAAAAAAAAAACTATCTTTATGAAAAGAATGATTCTGTCTAATTCTTTAATTTGCACTAAGCTAAAATAATAGAACGATTATGTACTGAGCCTAACTAGCAATAACTAGCTTATTAAAACTAAAAAATAACTGTTTTAACATATGAGCTAGTTAGCTAATATTAAATCAGAGAAGCAAAAAAAAAATTATTTTATTGAACTAAAGACTAACAATTCTCCACCTTGGTCCAAGAAAACATTACAACATCACAAAACTAGAAGACAACATTAATCCTCCTTCAACTGAATCAATTTTGGATAGTGAAAAATCTTGCTAGTAGGAAGAGCCTTAGTTATCGTATATGAAGGGTTATAGTTAGTTGAAATCACTTTGACTGTCACAATGAACAGTTATAATATAATCTTGTATCTTCAATTCCTTAGCTATACCTTTAAGCCATAAAGCCTCTTTAACAATCTCAGTAGTTAGAGCAATGTATTATGCCTCAATGGTTGAGAAAGCTACAACTTTTTGAAGAGTAGCTTTCCAACTAATAGCAATACCAAAAATAGTAAACACATACCTTAAAAGTGACTTTCTCGAGTCTAAGCATCTAGCATAATTAGAATCAACAAAACCCTCTATTGTAGCAATTCTAGTGCTCCTCCTGGCTCCACCATAAACCAAAACTCTCCCAAGTAATCCTCTGATATACCTCAAAATCCATTTCAAGGCCTACCAATGAGATTTTCTAGGATTTGCCATGAATCTACTTACTAGACTTACAACATAGGCTATATTAGGGTGAGTACATACCATAGCATACATGAGGGACCTTATAGCATTTGCATACGGTATGCTTTCCATAAAAATCAGATCATCATGGGACTTGGGTGCTTGATCTACACTTAATTTGAACGGTTGAGACATACGTGTAGAGACAAGTTTACAATTAGACATTCTAAACCTCTCAAGTACTTTTCTGAGATACACTTCTTGAGACAGAAACAACAACTTCCTTTTCCTATATCTTCTAACTTCAATTCCTAGGATTTTTCTTGCTGCACCAAGATCCTTCATCTCAAATTCCCTTTTCCATTCAGCTTTTAATTTTGAAATTTCACTATTATTGTTGCTTGATATCAGAATATCATCAACATATAACATACAGTAGCAAGATCACAAAAGAATTTGTTGAAGGAAACTTGAAATAAACACAGTTGTCATAATGACTTCTTTTGAATTTTATAGTGGCCATAAAGTCATCAAACCTTTTATTCCATTGTCTCCTTTTATTCCATTGTCTTGGGGACTGCTTGAGACCATACAGAGATCGGTTCAATTTATAGACATAATCTTCTTTTCCCTTCTCTTCAAACCCTTTAGGTTGTTTCATAAAAATAGTCTCATCAAGCTCTCCATACAGAAAAATTGTTTTAACATTCATATGTTCTATTTCCATATTCAAATCAGTTGCCATTGCAAACAAAATTCTTATAGACCTTTGTTTGACAACAGGAGAAAAAACTTCATTGAAATCAATTCCCTCCTTTTATGTAAAGCCTTGAGCAACTAATCTGGCTTTAAATATAGCTGACTCCACCCTTTTGATACCTTCCTTTTTCTTGAAAATTCATTTAGAGCCTACCACTCTATAGTTTGCAGGTTTTTTAATTAATTTTCAGGTATGGTTATTATGGAAAGACTTAATCTCTTCATTGATAATTGTAAGCCATTTTTCTTTTTCTTTTCTAACAAGAACAACCTTCAAACTACTTGGTTCAGTTTCAAGAACCTCACTTGCAACTACTAAAGCATATGCAATCAGGTCAGCATATCCATATCTCTTTGGAGTCTTTGTTTCCCTTCTAACTCTATCTTGAGCTAACATATAACTATCTTTAGTTGGTTGCTCATCTTTAGATTCCTCTTCAATAGGAGAATTGTGTGTAGGTTGAGTTTCTTCAATTGTTTCCTCTGTCTTCAATTGTTTCCCCTGTCTCCACCACAATGTTTGAATCTTCAGAGTCAATTTCTTTCTCTTAATCAAAGTTAGTTGTATTAGACTTGGTTTTGTTTGCCATTTCAGTCTCATTAAAGATTACATCATGACTTATGGGACACTTCTTAAAACCAGCCTCTAAACACCACAGCTTATACCCCTTTACACCTTCTGGATAACATAAAAAAAGACACTTAATTGCCTTAAGTTCCAATTTATCTTACTCAATGTGAGCATAGGCAACACAACCAAAAACTCTTAGCTGTTTCAGATTTGGTGGGTGCCTTGTCCAAATCTCTTCAGGTGTTTTGAAACCTAGAGCAGTTGAGGAGCATATATTTATGAGATAAACTGTAGTCATGGCTGCCTCTGCCTAGAAGGTTTTAAACAAAGCTGCACTCAATAGCATGCACCTCACCCTTTCCAAAATGGTTTTGTTGAACCTTTCAACTAACCCATTTTGTTGAGGGTTTCCAGCCATAGTTCTATGTCTTGCAATACCATTTTCTCTATAGTAATTGTTGAAAGAATCAGAGCAAAACTCAAGCCCATTATTTGTTCTAAACCTTTTAACCTTTTAACCTTCTAGCTCTTAAAGATTTCAAAAGCTTCATCTTAGTTTTCTGGATGTAGATCCACACCTTTCTTGAGTAGTCATCAACTATATTTAGGAAGTATCTACCACCAGAATGAAATGGAGCTTTTATTAGTCTTACAAATTAGCATGAACATAATTTAAAGTACCATTTTTTCTCTGTTGTCCAGTGCTAAATTTTGATCTACAGGCCTTCCCATAGACACAATATTCACAAAACTTCAGTTTATCAACCTTGTCTCGACCTAATAGTTCTTGTTTCCCAAGCTCAATCAGTCCCTTTTCACTTACATGACCTAACCTTATGTGCTAAAGGTCAGTTTTTTACAAAACACTTTTAGTTGCAGTAGCAGTAGAGCCAATTATAACCTCACCATCAACATAATACATGCCATTCTTCATTATTCCCCTCATGATAGCTGTGGAATCTTTTACTACATTCAACATTCCCTTCTCACCCTTAAAGACATATCCTCTCTTATCAAATTCACCAAGAGAGATTAGATTTCTCTTAAGATCAGGTACATACCTGACTTGAGTAAGAATTCTTTCAGCTCCATCATGCAATTTAAACCTTATAGTTCCAATCCCTTTGATTTTGCAAGGCTTGTTGTCACCAAGAAGGACCAACCTATTTGCCTCATGAGAAAACTGTTCGAACCAGTGCTTGTTTGGTGTCATATGCCATGAACACCTAGAGTCCATTATCCATTTAGATTCAGGATCTTCTTTAGACGCAACTAGTGCTTCATCTGATTCATATCCCTTATCTTGAACAATTACAACATTTCCTAGATCCTTCTTTCTATCACTACCCTTTAGCCTTTCAAGATAGACCTTTCTTGTGTGTCCCTCCTTCTTACAATGATAACATTTGATGGTGAAAACATTTCCTCCACCACTTTTATGTATTTCAAATTTCTGTTTCTTCTTATCAGATTTTTCATCTTTCTTGAAGTTCTTGCCCTTTGTTGTCAGCCCCTCACCTTGTGTACAAAATTTCTTTTCTTTCCTTTCATTTAATTCTTTTGAATTCAATGCAACATGTACTTCATCAAGGGAAATAGAATCTCTTCCACACAACAAAGTTTCTTTAAAGTGTAAGTGACTCTTAGGCAATGAACAAAGCAATAATAGGGCTTGATCCTCATCTTCTATAGTTACATCTATGCTTTCTGGATCTAAAATCAATTTATTGAACAGATATAATTGATCTCCCATAGGCTTATCATCATGCATTTTAAAAGAATACAAGGATTGTTTAGGTAAAGATGATTTACAAGAGACTTAGTCATATACAGATCTTCTAGTTTGGACCATACCCCAGCAGTAGCGATTTTCCTTGAGACCTTTCTCAACACCTTATCCCCAAGACTAAGGATGATGGCACTGTGTGCCTTTTATAGAATGGTCTTCTTCTCCTCCACTACCATCCCCTTTTCAACCTTGATTTATCCATCAAGTGTTTCAATAAGACCTTGTTGAACGAGTAATGCTCTCATCTTTAATCGTCATAACCCAAAATCATTTTGCCTTGTAAACTTTTCACTTCAAACTTGGCTGATCCCATGGCTCAATCGTTCCACGCTTACTGCACCAGTTTGTTGTGTTATCGCCAAATACACGTGCACAAAACAACACAATAAATGCATAGCAAACATAGTGACACTCTCTCACCAGTGTATCACTCAAAAAATATGCAAGAATGCAGATAAAGATTAGAGAAAGAAAAATGACTGAACAACAATTGAATGAATTTCTGATTCAACAAAGAACAGAAAACTCTTTCTTTCTTTAGAACCAATTCTCTCTATTCTGTACTAAGTTAGAATAATAGAACGACTACTAAGCCTAACTAGTAATAATTAACTGTTAAAACTAAAAAATAATTGTTTTAACATATTAGCCAATTAACTAATATTAAAATAGAGAAGCAGAAAAAAAAATTGTTTTATTGAACAAATACTAACAAATTCATACTTTCATACCGTACTTTATTGTCAATTGAAAGCTAAATCCTGAACTTGGCGGTGGCAGGACACGTGGTTGGATTCAAAATTTATATAATCCATGCACTTCAATATTTTTTCTTCATTTTCTACACAGAAAAATACCAATAAGTCATCGTTCCTTACTATTCATCATAATGTTCTAACACTTAGACTGCGTTTGAAATCCAGATTCCAGAAATGGATAATAGGGACTCAATTATTTAACGATTGTTCTAATGTAATATATGGACAAAGTCCTATATCTGAAGGGTGACCAACCGACTCTGACCCCCCACATTTATACGTTATCTACAAAGTAATTATCAAGTACTAATATTCATCTATCTCGTTTTGGATAGATTCGAATCGAAATAAGAGAGAAAGTTAAAAAAGAATAGATTTTTTTTTTATAAAAATAATGGATGATGTGATGAAAAAAATGCAAGAGATGAAAAGAAAAAAATGGTGTGAAAGTTAGGGAGAAAGAAACAGTGTATGTAGATTATAATTGTTACCCCAGATAATCATGTCTCTACTGAGAACCTCTAAGTTGCACGGTCATTATCCCAAGTGTAGGGAGAGATCCCAGGATTTCCACTGCAACCACTTCACGACGTCCATTCTCAGGGTGCCGAAACTTTCAATTCCTATTATCCACTTTAATAACCTATATCATAACTCACAACTGAATCATCGATGGTAAAAAGTCACCACTTCAAGTGGTGCACACTCAAGAATTCAATTACTTAAGATTTGAAGTTTGAATCTTATAAATGAAAAAAAAAATTTATTTGACAAAAATAAATAGTTATTCATAAAGTTAAAGAATATTTTGAAAAATGATAACCCTTCCACCAACGACAATTAATATTTGTCTATAGAAAAAAAAATCATCATTAACTATTTTAAAAAATAATACATATGATACTTTTTTTTTTTATGTTGAAAAGGTTTTACTTTTTAGTTTTCGTAAATAATATAATATTTACTTTTAGTTATTTGCTTTTCTATTTATGAAAATATATAAATCTTATATTTAAAAAGAGATATTTTTTTATGAAGAATAAAATTATATTTGACACGTTTTCATAATAAAATATTAGAAAATGACATTTTTTCAAAGACTAAAAATAAATGATATTGACTAGGATGAAGACAAGCAAAAATGAAATAAAATAAAATAAATATATAATATATATACGGACAACATAAAAAAATTTAAAATGTATTTAAAATTCTTTTTGTTGTATTCCTTAAATTTAAAGTTTTTTTTTTCAATTCTTTAAAATAGTAAAATATTTTTTTTTAGTCCTTATCTATAATGCATGGATGCCAAATGAAGAATATAAAATTCACATTTTGTCGAGATTTTTTGACAGTTAAAAATTATATTTTAAAATTTAAAAATCATCACAAATTTTATAAATAAATAAAATAATATTGAATCAAATCATCTTCTTTTTCTTCGAATCAGGGAGATTCGTGAGTTTAAAAAAACACAAATAATGAACTGGAGACAAAAACTAGATCATTTAATGTTTTTGTTTTATTTTTTAATGAGCCAAAACTTATATATAATCAAGAACAAAAAATGTGATTTACTTTTTTTGATTAGAACATGTTTTTTTTTTTTATCATATCATAACATTTATTATACTTTTTTTATTTAAATATATTTTTAGTCATTTAAATATAAGATATTTATTTAATCATTTAAATTAAAGTTTATTTTTTTAATCCTTTAAATATAATAAATATTATTTTTAATATTTTTGCTCAAAATTTTGAGACAAAAAAAATATCTAAGCAATTTTTTTTCTTTTTCTCTCTGGGCATCAAATACATAGAAGTATTTATGAATTATTTCAATTGTAATACATGGAGGCCCACATATTATTATTGTTGTATAAAATATATAGTGATGAATTGAGAGTAGTAATAAGTATATATGGCATGCAGGTTCTAGAAATGGTATCGGAGGAATATGGAGGTCGTGTTGAAGTGGCGAAAGCATATTACAGAGCACTGACTGCCTCCGTGAGGAAGCATTTCAAAGGCAATGGTGTCATTTCAAGCATGCAGCAGTGCAATGATTTCATGTTCCTTGGTACGGAAACCATTTCACTTGGACGAGTCGGTACGTAAGTAAATCGATATCTAATTAATTAAAACACTGGTTGGATTGGACACTATTGATGCATGCAATGCATATGCAGGTGATGATTTTTGGTGTACGGACCCAGCTGGTGATCCAAACGGTGCCTATTGGCTGCAAGGATGTCACATGGTGCACTGTGCTTACAACAGCTTGTGGATGGGAAATTTCATACACCCTGATTGGGACATGTTCCAATCTCATCATCCTTGTGCCGAATTCCACGCTGCTTCAAGAGCCATCTCTGGTGGACCAATTTATATTAGCGACTCTGTTGGAAAACACAACTTCAAACTGCTTAAGAACCTCGTTCTACCCGATGCCTCCATTTTGCGCTGCCAACATTATGCACTTCCCACCCGAGATTCCTTATTTCTTGACCCTTTACATGACGGCAAAACAATGCTCAAAATTTGGAACCTCAATCAAGTAAGACAATTGAACTTTTAATAATAATAATTAAGAAACCAATTATATAATTAAGTCTTTCTTTTTCTGCTGACAGTGTTCCGGGGTTTTGGGTCTGTTCAATTGCCAAGGAGGAGGGTGGTGCCCTGTTACTAGGCGAAACAAGAATGCCTCTGAGTTTTCACACTCTGTGACTTGCTTTGCAAGTCCTCAAGACATTGAATGGGGCAAAGGGAAGAACCCAATTTGCATCAAAGGGGTGGATGTATTTGCTGTGTACATGTTTAAAGATGAGAACTTGAAGCTGCTCAAGTACACAGAGAGTGTAAAAGTTTCACTTGAGCCTTTTAGCTTTGAGCTTTTCACAGTTTCCCCAGTGGTGAACTTACCCAGAAAATCAATCCAATTTGCTCCAATTGGATTGGTGAACATGCTCAACTCTGGGGGCTCTATTCTGTCAATAGAATTTGATAAACAGGAAGATTTGGCGACAATTGGGGTGAGAGGACACGGCGAAATGAGGGTATTTGCATCAGAGAAGCCAGAGTGTGTTAAGATTGATGGAAAATCTGTGGAATTTGATTATGTTGATAGCACCGTGAGGCTCCAAGTGTTGTGGCCTAGTTCTTCAAGGTTGTCCGTGGTTGAGTATTTGTTCTGAACCATGATTTGGTGTCCGAGAGACTCATGTAATGTTTACATAAACTGAATAAGGTTGCTTTACGTTGCAAGTTGCAACCACAAATGCGACTATGAACTGCAATTTAAAATCATGCTTCAAATCGTAGATGTCTTTTTATTGTGCTATTTTGGTTGGAAAAATATTGACATATCATTTTATGTTACGAGGTTGAAATGAAATGGACGAATGTTTGAACCCTATGTATAATATTGTGTTTTCTGGTTGTGGTGAAAATGAGAACTCTATGTTCATGCCCTGTTAATATTGTGTTAACATAAATAAAAGCCACAAATATAAACCATTAAATTAAAATATATCCGAATGATATCAATATTAATTAAAAAATATACACATAACTTTTTAAGTAATTATGTAATCACTAACTAACCTTTAATAATGGTCATCTACGTATAATTTGATAACCTAGAATTATAATTAATTTTTATTTATCAAAATATATATAAAGAGTTCTCACCTAAAAGGAGAACTATATATATATATAATCTGGGCTAACGCTTATGTACGTTTGTTATGAATATTTTTTTGTTTCCCTAATGACTTCAGAATTCATGTTCTAAAAGTAAATGCAGACAAAGTGGATTCCGTAGTTTTGTTGGTGTAGTTGTTTCTAGTACATAGATTTAGAACATTTCCAGTTGTTGGAATAAAAAAAACTCACGATCAACATACATAGTGCTCAATGAAACATTCGCAATTTCAATTTTTCTTTTCAATATCTTGCCAATAAGTGGCTACAGAATCTCATGATGCAAAGTCTAACTAATGCACGTTCCACTGAAAAAAAAAACCAAAAAAAAACAAGAGAACTTTATATCATATTCAAAAGAGAAGATAGTGGGGAAGAAGGAATATTCCTATGATATTTTAAAGTTTCCGAAACTAATCATAAAATGAGTCTTATATATGACTCGAGTTTTCACTTTATATCATTCTCATTTTCTTTATTCAAAGAGAATATTGGTTATGCTCATGCCATGTGTGTATATATGGCACGTGAGATTTTTACTCATTAAACTAAACTAATAACACACCCTTAGTAGGTATCTAGTGCATGTTTAGTTTTAATATGAAAAAGCATATGTATATGAGATAAAATATTTTTGTAAAATGATCAAAATTATTATTTTTATTTCATTTTAATTTTTTATCTTTTGAATTTATATTGTAACATGCTTACAATATTTTTTTTATTTTAAATCAAACATATACTTAGTTGATGAGAAAATGAGGACGTGCCCAACTCAATGGAGCCATGATTGCATGCGAATGTCGTTTGTGACCAACTTTCTTCCTTCCTTTTTCTCTTTTCATCTCCACATTCTTTCCAGTTTTATGTGTTTGTTGGCCACATTAGTTTGCCTTATACGTACAAGACTTTTAGCTGAATTGTCAACTTATATAATACACAAACTGACAAGTCACATTTACTTTATATGGGAATTTAAATGTATATAAACATATTACATAATTCAATTGAAGAAGTATTCAAAAGCCTTTTCAGCCCCAAATAATAAAGTTGTGACTCACTGTGCAATAATTAACTCTTTGGCATGTTGAATCTCAACGTGTGATTATGGGATGTGAAACGTATACTTGTAGTTAAGGCATGTGCAACTTGACAAGGACCATAGTCACATGGTCATAAGAAACACCTAATCAAAGGGGCCTGTTTTAAGTTTTGTTTTTTAATTAGCATTAAATGTGTGAGTTATTTGATGTACGTTATTCTAATTTAACAGATGATAATGAGTTTTAATATTATATAGTAATTAAGACCGTATATACTATGGAAGATAATAAAACCTTAACCCCCCCAAAAAATTAAAAAATTATTGCCTAAAAAACATCTAATCTATCATTACATGGTTGTTTAGTTTAATTATTTACCTTATTTTTTTAATATTATAATTTCACATAGACTTACAAATTCAATTTCATCGCTAATGAATGTTTAATTTAATTTTATAAATCTTAGAATAATTAAAAAATATTATTTATAATATAATTTTATTAAGTAATAATATTTTATATAAACAATAATACTTATATAATTAATGTTACGTCATTTGTCTAAGTGAAAAATATCACTTATCATAAGTAATACATGATAAGTCATTACATAATTATCTAATTATGTGGTAAATTTAAGTTTTATTTAAAAAAATATTCTTTAATTAGAATAAATGTATAATATATAAAATTAACAATAAAATAAGTGTAAAAAAGAATTACTCAAAAAAGTGAACATTATTACTTATAAATAAAACAAAAAAAGAAGTAAAAATTAAGTAATAATTGCTTAAACTTAAATAAAATCGATGATGCTGTAACATACTAGAGCATAGCAGTGGTTGGAGTTGAGATGGGGGGACAGTGACCTGTCTTGAATGCAGCAAATTTGAACCTCAAACCAATTGAAGTTAAGGGGAAGGGGGGGGTTTGGGTTTGGTTAAAAATTCTGAGCATGGCCATAATAAAATTGGTCCCGGGTGCTGTGTGCGGTTACATTCTGGTGCGCCTTTCAGAGGGGCTGATTTCGTGGACCCTAAATCTGCTAGAGGTCCAGGCCCTTTGTTCTCTAGGAATGCAGTTGTCTTATCCCTTTCACCATAATTCCTGAGTTATGCCTAAATAGTGGAATGGGTGGTGGCTTATTAATTAAAGAGACAACACCAACAAAACCATCAACCAGGCAATAGATGCCTTTGACTTATGCCTACTACCACAAAAGTTACTAATATTCTATATATCAATTATATACACATAATCACATCACTTGTGGAATAATTAACTAAATTGATTGTACTATAATATGGAAAGACTCATAATTATAATTAATGTAATTCAGTCATTAATTTTTTAAATTTATGTTTTAGACCAATGATCAATGGTCATGAACTTTTAAAATATTTTTTCAATGGTAAATAGTGAGGTTTTTTTTTTCAATAGTAAAGTTAAATAATTGTATTAATTTGTAATTAATATGAGACTTTAACGGAAATAAGATATTACTTTAAAAACTTAACAATTTCCAATGTATTGATATGGATTATTTTCTTACTTTTTAGTGAAAAATTGTGATTTATTATTAGCTATTGAAATAAAAAATAACAGTTAGTTACTCTTTTTTTTTCTATATATACTACATCATAAAAAAACATTTTAACTTTATTATCTTCGTTGATCTTTTCTCTCCTTCTACTTATTTTTCTCTTAACTTTTCAAAACTTAAGGTTGAAGTGAATTACTGGATTATTTTAATTCTCTTCATTTTCAAGTTCTACCGTTTTATTATTTTCTCTTATTTATTCTATAATATTTATGTTTATGAATTATATCATGTTCTTTTCATTTTAAAACATTAAAATTGTTGGATTATTAAACACTCATAAATGATTTCACAACTAAAAACAGATTAATTTAAAAATTTATATTTCACTATTCTTTTTTATAAAATTTATTTTAGACCTTAATTTATCTAGATACTGTCTTGCCATCAACTCACATTTTTTTATGCCTAAATCTTGACCTCACTTGACCAACTTCGTTAAATAATCTGAATTTCTTGGCTCAATATTAACTTCTTTACACTTTCTATTTTAAGTATATTATCTTATAATCATCAAAAAAAAAAAAAAGAGTGTACAGTCAAAAAAATGTTTTGAGTTCCAAATTCAATTTATCATGATATTTTTTAAATAAAAATACGTTTAATTTGATTATAATCATAAAATAAAAATACTTTTGATTAATTTTTTAAATAAAATTTATTTTATCAACATACTTTTAATAAAAATAAATATTCAAACATAAATTATATTATAATAAATTTATTTTTATTAAACTTAAGTTTAAAACATGTTTTTAATATAAACGTTTTTAATCCAAACCTATGTTTAAAAACTTTAATCAAAACGTTCAGAAGATTAATTTGACTCAATTTTTATATAACACCTCGTCAGGTTGTTTTTGACATGTGTTCTATTTAAGTAATTCTTTTATAACAGTGCATGTGATTTTATAATATAACAAAGATTTAAATATATTTTTAGTAGCTTAATCAGGTCTTTTTCTTTTTTATCCTCAAATTTAAAATATTTTTTTTTAATTTTTTAAATTTGATAAATGTTATTTTAATCCTTTCACTTAAGATTATCAAATAAAAAATATTAATTTTATAATTTGTGATATTTTTTTATCATCAAAATTTATTTTAGTGATAATAAACTATCACAAATTACCTCAACAATATTTCAATTTGACAAAACTAATAACATACATAAAAATATATTAAAAAATATCTTATAAATATAAAACTAAAAAACTAATTTTTAATTTTGAGGATTAAGGTAGAAAAACATATATATTTCGATGACTAAAAATACCTTTTAGTTATCAGTGGACATACTTAATATTTTTTTATTTGTAATAATCAAAAGATAATATAAAATAAATTTACACATTCACAATCTTCTCAAACAATTGAATATTACTATAAATCAAATTTTATAAAAAAAGAATCTCCCAAAGTTTAAATGTTGCAAACGATAGTTACATTAACCCGATTGTCACATTGTCACATTAACAGAAAGGGTTATTAATATATTTTTACTTTTTTTTAGTGCATTCCACATGATCTCATCGAATAAAAAAAGAATAGTAGATCAAAAGTCAAACTATCATCTTAAATTGGTAATTGTACTATAAAACCTAAGGAGTACGATGGAAAGCATCGAATATGTCGTCAAAAATAATTAAGTTATTCAATAAATTTTATAATATAAGGTTAATTCTAGATATTTTTTTAAAAATATAATTCATTAAATACCTTATATTCAATTCAAAATAGGAAGATTTTTTTTTTGTGATTTTCAGAAATTAAAGTAATAGAACAATTTTTTAAACAATAAATGAAAACAGAATTAAAGAGATACAATTTAAGAATCTATACTAATAGAAAAAAATAAGTCAAATTCATACTCATGAAATTTCCAACAATACAAAATTTAAGACAATCACCTTATATTCATTAAAAAAATTCGGATTATTATTGTATTCTTAGTTTTCCCAAATTCAAGCATGTATTGTATTAAATCATAATTAATCAATTGTACATTAAATAAGGAAATTGAAAATTAGAAAAAGGGGAAAAATGGTTTTCATGAGAAAAATTCAAAATTGAGAATAGATGAACTCATATTTACCCATAAGCACATGATTCTTGGGTTGCAAAGAGGATTTAGCCTTCCGTGAAGATCTTGATCAATTACAATTACCAAATAGTCTCTAGTTACAAACTAAAACACATAATTATTACAAGTGTAGGACCATAACATTTAATCCCAAATTTGACTCTTAAAACGTTTGAATTAACCAATCCTTGTGAAACATGAAATCATAGATCTTCTCAGCTTTCAAACAAGACAAGAATAATAAAAAATGGAGACATTTGTTAAAAGTTATAGTCTGCACAAAAGACAGTGTCAAAAACATCAATAAAACGTGACAAATAATAATTTTAAACACTTAGGTCCAAAATGACCCAATCTCACAAAACTCAGTTAAAATGGTCAAAATGAGGTATAAAACATGTCTAAACTATGCTAAATGCAACTTTAGACTATGCTAAAATACACTCTATTAAATACCCCCATACTTGAACGATTGCACTCTTAGGCAAAACTAAATTATTGAACTAAGAGTAGAAAATACTTAAGAACAAAAGTAAAACAAAAATATCTTTCCAATGAATCTCAAAATTGCATAAAAGTGAGACAGAAGGCAAATACTTCAAGAATCAATAGATCAAATAATTAATGAATACACTTCCAACACCTAAAGCAAACAAGAAACAAAGAAAAATAAAAAATGAATCAAAAGTGATAGAATCCTCTCAAGATACACATTTACAAGATATGATGATATGAAATGAACTCTCATGTGTATGGATTAGTATCTACCCTTAACAAAATCATGCAAAAAGCACATTCAAATCTTGGCAAGTCCCTGATTTTCATACTTGAAACACATGCAATTAAAGCTTAAGAGGACTTTATTAAGGGACGTAATGAGGCAAAGGTGAAGGGTGGATGAGAGAATGATTTTTAGGCTAAAAAATAAAGAGAAAAAAGGAGTAATGAGGAATGAATCAATAAACATAAGAATAGCATCCCAATCCCAAGCTAAAGAATCAAAACCACTTCAATTTTCTTATTTTCTCCATTTTTTCTATGTTTTTATTTCTTTTCTTCTTCTTTTGTTTCATTTTTTTCTATATCCTTTTCATTTTTTTTTGCTACATATGCATCAATGTATATGTATTTTTCTCACTTCCCAAGATCAAAATTGTCAACTTAACCAACCACTTACTCAAAAATCAAAATCCATGGTTTAGGGTACAAAAACTTTAGACACTTTCCTACACTTATTATGAACC
Source organism: Amphicarpaea edgeworthii (assembly GCA_014843725.1). Classification (NCBI taxonomy): domain Eukaryota; kingdom Viridiplantae; phylum Streptophyta; class Magnoliopsida; order Fabales; family Fabaceae; genus Amphicarpaea; species Amphicarpaea edgeworthii. The sequence goes on along the minus strand of CM026324.1, from coordinate 18,669,323 downwards.
ATTCCCAAAACAATTTCAAAGTTCCTTTAATCCTTAAGGAAATGGGTGAATCATGATTTTTCAGGCCAAAGCTTGTAATGAGCTACAAAAAGAAACAAAGGGCAAATGGTACAAAGGGGGAAACAAGTGGAAAGTAGGCAATGTGGTATATTGGACTATTAGCTAAAAGAAAGAAGGCCTAAATCATCTCAATAATGCATGTGTAACAAGAAACATAAAAAAGAAACAAGACAAAATTCAGAGTAACTATCAACATGAGTGCAATCACACAAAGGTCAAACTCACAAAGGTAAGCAATCTATCACAAATGAGTTTACAATCAAAATTTCCAAGTCTACTCATAAAACTAAAGATGTAAAAGTGTATCCAAATCAAGTCATGAAACCTCTCAACCAAGAGTGATGCAACTACTCATAATCAAGCAAATCAAGAATCTAATGGAAAGCAAACAAACACCAAATGAAAGAAAATGCAAACACACTTAATAAACAGCAAAAAACTCAAAACACATACCCCCACACTTAAATCACACATTATCTTCAATGAAAGTAAATCAATCAAGAGCAAAAGAACAAGTGTAAAGTAAGGTAAGAAGGCATATCAAGGTGCAAAGATCTTCACTTCTACAAAGGTGAGCTTGATCAAAGAAAGGTCCTCCACACTCTCCTCCACTTTAGGATTCACATGGAATTCTTTCACTTGGTGATCATTGACCTTCCAAATCTTGCCTGTAGCTTCATCTTTGATTTTTATAATTCCATAGGAAACACATTAGTAACAACATATGGTCCATCCCATTTAAAATGAAGCTTGCCAACTATGAGCTTCAGGTGAGAGTTAAATAAAAACACCTTTTGGTCCACTTTGAACTCCTTCCTCAAAATCATGTTGTCATGGAAGCACTTCACATTCTCCTTGTAGTTCTTGGAATTCTCATAGGCCTTCAAGCGAAGCTCCTCAAGCTCTTGCAATTGAAACTTTCTCTTAAGTGCTAGGTTGGTACTCTTCAAAGCCCAATATGCACGATGTTCAATCTCCACAAGTAGATGACAACCCTTACCAAAGATAGTCCAATAAGGAGACATTCCAATCGATACTCGATAAGCTATCCTGTGAGCCCATAGAGCATCCTCAAGAACTTTGCTCCAATCATTCTTGTTGGGGTGCACCAGCTTCTACAAAATCTGTTTTATCTCTCTATTGAAAACCTCAACTTGCCCATTAGTTTGGGAATGATAAGTTGTAGTAACTCTATGCACAACCCCATACTTATGAAGTAAAGTCGTCATGGTCTTATTGCAAAAGTGGGTCCCTTAGTCACTGATGATGGCTTTAGGCATACCAAACTTGCAAAAGATGTTAGATCTGACAAAATCCACAACAACTCGAAAGTCATTAGTCTTAGTGGCCTTAGCCTCCATCCACTTGTAAACATAGTCAAATCATAAGAATAACCAAAAGAAGGAGGAAAAGGTCCCATAAAATCAAGTGATCTTAAACCCTTTTAGCCAAATCATAATTTGCAAGTTGCATCCCTATTGATTGAGAAATAGAGTTATTGATCCAAGTAATGATTTTTGAGTTTTTACTTCTAATGTTTCCAACTCCTGTGCATATTTTTCAGATTTGTCCTCTTGAGGCTAAAATAAACTTCCATCAACATAACCCCACATTCGCTTGCCTTTAAGAAAAATTTTCATAACATAACTCCAATAAGGATAATCTTGCTTATTTAATTGTACGCTAATTGATTGAAGAGAATCATCTCTTAAACCAGCCATACTTAATGGATATAAGGCAATAACACAACACAAGAGATAGTAGCCAAACAAATAGAGCACAATCAAAATGTAGTGGAACAGAAGTAGATTACCAAACAGGACTGAGATTGTGAAAGCTCCAAAAATGATTGAGTTTGCAAAAGCCCTAAAACGAAGAACGAACAAAAATTGTCAATTGTGAACTCTTCTTCTTCCTCCACAAACTTATTCTGGATGATCTAACCGTACAGAATTTAGAATTATGTCTTCCAAACCTTGTCTCTAAAAATCAGCCCGATCCAACGGTTAACGAATCAGAAATAGCAAAAGTAAAACGTATAAAGTTGAAATTGTGAAAGCCCCAAAAGTAAAAACTGTCCATTGCGAACTCTTCTTCTTCCTCCATAGACTTCTTTTGAGTGATCTAACCGTACATAATTTATAACTATGTCTTCCGAAATGTGTCTCTAAAAATCAGCTTGATCCAACGGTTAACAAATCAACAATTTCAAAAATAAAAACGTACATAACTAAGATTGTGGAAATCCCAAAATGAAGGATCATAAATTACAAATGCTTCTTCTTCCTCTACAGACTTCTTTTGGATGATCTAATAGTACATAATGTATAACTATGTCTTCCAAATTATGTCTCCAAAAATTAGTCTAATTCAACGATTAACGAATCAGCAATTGCAAAAAGAACAACTTATAGAATTGAGATTGTAGAAGTCTCAAAATTAAAATGAATACAAACAGAGTCGAGATTGTAAAAGTCCCAAAACAAAGAAATTAACATAAGCAGACGACGTGAATCAAACCTGCTCTTTATATTATATTAACATAGAACATTCAAAAATAAAGAAGAAAAAAAGGAATTAAGATTTCATTAAAGTAATATCAAATAACAGTATAATAAAAATATTTATTTATATATAGATAAAATACTAAACTATCCTTGACTAATATTAAATTAAATATTATCTAACAATTTCTCCGTATAAATACACAGAGGCTATACCCTGCTATCTCACAAGCACTGTTCTGTTTTGTTTTGTTTTGATTTCAGGTTTCTAGCTTTGTTGGAATTAATTAATATGGCAAAGCTTGCAGTTGCTCCTTTGTTTTCACTAAGGCACTTCCTGGTTCTGTCTCTAGCTCTGAATGTGAGTTTGATTCTGAGGACTGTGTTTTATGAGAGTAAAGAAGGAGGCATAAAGAAAAAAATGGTGGCAGATGCAAAATCTGATAGAAAGGGGCATCTTATCCACAAATCACGTTTGGCTATACCCTCTTCTGCTTCGTCTCTCGTTAATTCTACTCGTGCAGATCATCCTGGACGACGAAGGGACACTGTCATCATCGATTTAAATCAGTACGTGCAACCTAAGATTTATGTTTCATTTCTTTTTTTGTTTTGTTTTGTTTCCTTGATCATGTCAAAATGTCTGCATTATTATAAGGTTGCTAAGTGTTGTTTGGGTGAGCACAAGTAATTCCTTTTGGAGGAAGGGGGAAGTTAATTCCCCGGTGATGTCACTGCTGTTTCCTTTTTCTCTTTTTTCGCCAAAATCTCCGGCTACAAAATATCAACTTTAATATTGAAAATATCAAAATATTTTATTTTCTTAAAAGTTTATAGCTTTATCTGTGCCACAATATCACAGTATCTCCATGATATTACATTACAGGCAAGATAACGCTATGAAAAGTGTTAAATATTTCTTAGTTTAAGGCTTCCATTTTATTTGATGATTAAAATTAAAATATAAAAGTCTTCTTGTTGAGTGTGTGACAGAGATTTGCCTATTCTGTTACGGTTTCTGACCACAGGCCCCGATTGCTTACGTCGTGCTTCTGTGCTCTACTTCCTGAGGAAGACAGGGACAAGTCATAGTCTTTACTCCAAATGATTTTTTTATTTTATTTTAATAAATAAAATGTCACTGACATATATATAATAATATATAGCTAAAAAAATATTTTATTAAGAAATCCCCCCCCCCCCCTCCATTTAAGTTGCATTTAAGAACAATGCTCCGGTCCAATAAATTTATTATTTTAAAAAAAATGAATACATGAGAATGTTTGTGGTTCTGTTTAATTTAAAATTAAAATGTATGATAAATACATCTCATTAAATTTAGCGTTAAATATACTGTTATTAAATAAAAAAATATTTTATATTTAAATACATTTTTTTAAAAATTAATTATTAACAAATATTTTTTTGTGTGTAAATTTTTTAAAAAGTATTAAATATTCCATATTTCTAACACTATTTAAAAAAAAAAATTTAATTTCAAGATTCGAATTTTATAACAAAAAGTATTTCATAAGCAACAAAAAAAAAAAAAGACTGAACAAGGGAAATGGAGTAGAGTAACAGGTCAGTCTCTCACAAAATGTGTTAAACTACTAACATAAAGTTAAAGTTTTATATAAAACATATGATAAATAGAGATATTTAAAAAAAAAAACTATTATAATTTATTTTTAAAAAAATATTATCATTTATTTTTTATCATAATTTTAATCAGATTGATCGATGTAATTAATATGGTTGAGTCAAATTTAATTTTATTACTATAAATTTAGAGTAATCCAACTCGTAAACACCCATATTTGCTCTGCATGTTGGGTCTTGATCAGTGATCAGAGCACAGCACCCATCGTATTTTGTCATATCTCTGTTCCCGAGTTGGAGAGTCGGAAGTTTGTTTGGAAAATTAAGAGAGGTCCATTGGGGATAGGATATTTGGATTGTTTTCTGTTAATAAAAAGAAATCAAATATAAATAACGCAATTTTTTTTTATAATATTGATAAATATATTACTCCCATAAATATTGTGGAGATGATGTCTTAGCAGCACTAGACACAGACAGCACTATATGGAGTCTAACGTAGCACCATGGGAGGTTGTTATTTTTATTTGAACAACAACATATATTATTATTATTATTATGTAGGTTCGTTAAGGTAGTCGTGTACCTCATCAAAGTACTAAAAACCTACTCATCGTAACTGGGGCTTTTAAGAACACAAGGGTATAGCAATATACTAGTAGATCTTGTTGGAAGAAGAATTCCTATTACCAAAGAAGTTGGTGGGGGCCATGTGCCGGACAGCATACCCTTTTGCTATGAGCAAAGGACTTATAATTATTATATAAATGAAAGTGCGCCTTGGGTAGGGTTGTCTTTGTTAAGAATAAAGATATTTAAATAAGTCATGTTATTCAATATTTTGAGAGAAAAAGAAATAAAAAAATAAATATAAATGTGATAGGTAATATAATTAAATAAAAAATAAAATAATAAAAATTGTTTAATAAACATATATTAAAATGAAATGTTAAAAAATTAAAACTCTATTATTAATTGTGATGAGAGAGATCTTTACAACTTTTGGCCGCCCCAGTTGTGAAACATACTCAAATCTTGCTGTTTATACTTTATATATGTGTCTTCTTTTCTATGTTTAATTTCTTTTTTCTTTACCCCTGTGTCCAAACTCCAAATGGATCAACTACAACTTCGTGGGCCATTCATGCGTAAATGGAAGTCCATGTCTAACGTATTTTGTCTTTCCTCATGACCTTAGCAATTAGTTAGCATCACACACCCCATTGATCTGATTCTGATGTAAATTGTAAATTGTAAATTGTAAATGCAATCATTTACCTATCTATCTAATATCTAATATCTAATCCTATAGACCCAACATTTTATTTCTTATCTTTTCTTTTCTTTTCCATCACCTTACCTCATCCATAATCCATGCATCAAGGAGTTGGAGTTCACCATCGATCGCTCCTAGCTCCTGTCATTTCTTACCTGCTCCACTGTGCTTTCACTGTTTATGCAATCTACCCTGCTTAACACTTTTCTAGGGCAAAGTAAAGATTGTTCTAGGGGGGCATTCATTAATAGCACACGTAGTTGTTTCAGATTTCAGATATCAGATCATGCATGCCCTACAACGTGTATTATATTAAATTACAAGAAGGAAATGACACACACACACATACAGCATGCTACATGCTGCTGGATGCATGGAATAAAACAAAACACGGTGCAATCATATGTCAACTTTATTTATAATAATAGAAAATAATGATGAGTAGAATATAACAATAATGAAAAATGTCAGTAATTCTAAAATACAGTAATTAATAAGGAACCTTTTTCCTAGCTGTTTGGACATTTTGTTTAGATGTTAATTGAATTTAAATGTATATATGCAGTGGAGACCCAACAATGTATGAAAAGTTCTGGAGACAAGTGAGTGACAAAACCACAATCATAATTCCAGGATGGCATTCCTTGAGTTATTTTTCTGGTGGCTCAAACATTTGTTGGTTTTTAGAGGCTGAGTTTGCTAAGGAAGTTGTGAGGTTACACAAAGTGGTGGACAATGCTGTGACAGAAGGTCGCCATGTTGTTGTTGGGACAGGTTCCTCTCAGCTAATTCTGGCTGCCATTTATGCTCTGTCCTCACCTCATGCTACTGAACCAATCAGCGTCGTATCTGCCGCACCCTATTATTCGGTGAGTCCACCATGCATTATCCTAAACTATGAGCAATTACTATTAGGCTCATTCTTTAAGAGAGTTTAGTATTTCTATACTAGCTAGTAGCTACCACTACTTTTTCTTATTTTACTTTAAGAAACGACACGGCATTTAATATTTTAAAAGGTTAAAAGAGTGGTTGAATTTCTTTTGTTTAAATAAGGTTAAAATATTATATTATTATATATATATATATATATATATATATATATATTATAATTTTGTATTTGTTTTTTAATAATTTTTTTGTTGGTTTCTTATATATATAATTTTTATTTTATGTTTTGATCATTAAATGATCGAAATTATAGATAATTATTTAATAGATATGTTATCGTTTAATTAACAGTAATTACCTAAAATAAAAATTTTAATATATTAAGATTATTTAATGAAAAATTTATTATTATTAGGAAAAAAATGAAAAATTGGTATATACATTAAGCAATCTAAAACATACTTTTAGCAAAAGGTAGTATAAAGTGTTAGAGAGAATTAACAACATCATGTGGTATGTGGTGTGGTTAGTTGAAAAGAAAGTAATTATGCCCTTAAACATGTGATCAAAGATTTAATATTAGGTCTGAAGAGATCAATTCTTTAAATAAATCTTAGTAGTTACTCTAATAATAGATATTTAGTGTCAGCCAAAAGAAAAAGTGTTGGATAGAATTTAGTAGTAGTACTCTTTAGTTATTTGGAGTTGTTTGCTTTTAATTGAATTATCTCATGTGCTCGTTACCGAATCTCTCTCTCCCTCCCGCATGGGCCTGAACCTGATCACATGAAGTTGCATGTGCTGGACTGAAAAAGAGTAAAATCTATAAATAAAGTACGTAAAGGAAAAAAGGGTCTGGCCAATTAATTAATTTAGAAAGTATCAAGCTATGCACCCCCTGAATTTTTAATTATAAAAGGTTTGAGGACAACATAAAAGCCTTCAATATATTCTTTCAGGGGAATGATTGTGTATTGATTATCACCATTCAAAATTATTCTTTCTGATTTTGTACATGCACTTGCAGAAGAATAACTCTAAATTTTAATTTCCTAACAAATCTTTCTAAAATTCAATAAAGGTAATATTAAATACTTTCATGTTTTTAACATCTCAAAGAAATGCTTCCATTTTGATTTATTTAGTTTGAACAGTTAATTTCATGATTTAATGTTGAATTGAATGAGTTGCATGCAGTCCTACCCATCAATGACAGATTACCAGAAATCAGGGCTTTACAAATGGGGTGGTGATGCAGAGAAATATGAGAAAGAGGGTCCTTATATTGAGCTTGTTACTTCTCCCAATAACCCTGATGGACATAGAAGGCAAGCAGTGGTGAACCGAAGCCAGGGACTATTGATTCATGACCTTGCCTATTATTGGCCCCAATACACTCCAATTTCATCCCCTTCAGATCATGATCTCACTCTTTTCACTGTCTCAAAAACCACTGGTCATGCAGGAATGCGCATAGGGTAAGTTGATCAAAACTAAACCGAAACGTAATAGATGATAAGATATAAATAAATAAATAAAATAAATTCCATATATATACTTTGTAGGTGGGCTCTTGTGAAAGATAAAGAGGTAGCGAAGAAAATGACAAAATTCATAGAGCTAAGTACGATCGGTGTCTCGAGGGATTCTCAACTCAGAGCTGCCAAGGTTTTAAAAGCAGTGTCTGACAGCTGCGAAGAAAAAAACTTCCAAGGTATTGGGGAATCATTTTTCAAGTTCAGCTACAACATCTTGGCGCAAAGATGGAAGCAACTGAGAGCAGTAGTTGAGGCTGGTGATTTGTTTTCTTTGCCTCAACATTCTCCTGCATTCTGCACCTTCTTTGCTCAGGAGACGGAGCCTCTACCAGGTAAACTAATTAACAAATTTGATTGAGAAATTACTAACTTAATTTGTGTCACCAATACTGTACCTACATTGCATTGCAGCTTTCATATGGTTGAAGTGTGAGGGAGATATGGAGGACTGCGAAAGCTTGCTTGGAGGACACAAAATTATAGCAAGAGGTGGGAAACACTTTGGGGTTAGCCCAAAATACGCAAGAATTAGCATGCTGGATACAGATGAAACTTTTTCACAGTTAATAGATAGACTATCATCCATACAACAAGGCGAATGAATTTTTATCCATCCCATCACCATGTATGTATATGGAATAACAAGTTATCTAATTTTATTCGTCCTTGGGATGCTTAACCGATTCACATAATCAAAACCATCCTAACAACACATGCTTAGTTATCACTTATCAGCACATTAGAAGCTTATAGGTTTTTGATAGATTTGTGAAAACTGAAAACTAGATCTTAATTAACTAAAATTGAAATTGAAGTGTTTTGGAAATTTATTCGCAGAAGCATACTTTAGATATAGCAACACAAGGCAACGCTTGACAATCCACAATGAAAACATGCTTTAATTAGATTAGTTACACAACGGATGCTTTGTTTTCTTGGCGGGCTTTTCCTGTTTCATTCTGGGCCTTGGGTGCGGTCTCTTTTCGGACCGTTTCATGTTCCTCGGCATTCAGCGCAGGGGACTTATGACGCTGGCGCTGTTCCGGCGAGCGGCGGAGGAAGGTGGCTATCCAAGCAAAAGAAGAGAGCGAGGTAATGGCGAAGGCTCCAGATGTGAGGAAGCCGGCAATGGAGAGAGTAATGAATATTTGAATTATTATTAATATCATGATAGACAAGATTAAATGTTGTCTCTGGGTACTTAATTTGCTTCTACTCTATGTGCAGTGTGCACTGCACTGGAGACATCTATTGTTAATTTGTTATATCATGTGGAGAGCCAAGAACATCTCCAATGGATGTTACTTTTATATAAATTCATATAAGGAAATGAATTTATTCACTATTTTTGGGATCTTTTTAATTTTAAATTTTCATTATTCTTCTTAATTTTAACAGATGCAAAAATTAAAGTGCTCATGCAAGAATTACAAAAGATGCTAAACAATTTAAAGCAAAAAAATATTAAATATATTTTACTAAATATTTTATAATCAAATACTAAAATAAAACTAGTCAGATAACTTCCGAACTTACTTTACTTCTATTTAATGTAAACATCAAAATAATTTGTATTAAAATTTTAACAAAAGAGATGGATTGAAATAATAATAATAATAAAATTATTTTTCTTTGTTAGTCCGAGAATATATTTTTCTACATTCACGTGTATAAAAAAAGAGCAGAGCGGAAACCGTTTCATAAAAGAGATTCTTGGCCCAACATTTGAAGAACGATGCCAACTGTTTTGATCCACCTGATTCTTTATTTGCTGGTACCAGCCCAGCTGCAAAATTTAAGCTCATATATAACTTTGAAAGCATATGCCCAAAATCACAAGAATATAATCAACTATAAAACAAAATGTACTTGTCTCTTGGCTCACCCTGATCAACATGTATATTTAAGTTATTTGTTATTTATTAACTTTTACTATATATTAATTGAATTAATATAATTATATCTCAGTGTATAATTTATTTTAAAATATATAAATAAATTGTGCTGGATTCTGCGTGAGTTTCTTCTAACCTCCTAAAATTTGATAGATATGAGATTGATTTTAAACCTACCTCTTTCAATCAGATCAAACCTGCCCAACCTGCCCTGTTGTCCTTCCATGATTGGCCAACAACTTTTCTTTGAAAAAAAAAAACTCCTTCCTACATCACTTTCAAATTTCAATTATTATCAAACTACGACTCATCCATTATTGGCCGCACAAACCCTCCCTGTTAATAGAGACTTGATAAAAGAGTGGGAAAAAGTGCATATCATAGAGGCTGATTGCATTGCACTGATATAATTATTGGAAGACTGGTTGCATTGATGTAAGCAGGACTGTTTGATTCTTAGAGGCAGAGAAAAAAAACAAAAAAAGTTTGACTAAATAAGTGAGTATGAACTGTACCATATATAAATGTATTTGCTTTTAATTTGTAGTAAATCGGAAATTAAGGACCATTTTATTACAAATTAAAAAGAAAACGATTTTGATTTAATAGCAAGTATAGCAACTATCATGTCATTTGAATGTGTAGTGGAACTACTCTCTTTCCTTATATAGATATCCTTTTTGTTTTGTCTATAATTTTCCGGATTGGGAAGATTTTTCATTTTTGAATGACCTAATACAATATGTTTCGTTGGACTCTGTCCGCTTGGACATTTTTAAGGTAAGAAAAACTTGAATGATGAACATCGATATTATTTTATCTTTACGCCTACTTTAGCTTAATTAAGCATTTGAGATGATTTATTTAATTATTTAAACTTATGTTCATTTATAGACTCTTCAATGACTTAAACAGTATTATCTTTTACTCATGTTGTTGCACTCAATCAAATCAAATGTAGTTTTACTTTGAAGTTAGACATTAATCAAGCCGCATATAGAGTAGTGAAATGAATTACAAGCTGGGTATATGAATTAATGAAGAACTTGGCAATATTGAGAAATGATATATGGTCAAATGAACTTGTGATGGTGTAATAAAACTGAGTGATGATAAGTTATTATCAAGACTCACAGTAGTCACGTTATGAATGATGACCAAGTTTCATTAATTAGCAGTTTGAGTAATGCTTTTCAGACTTTGGAATATTTTTGGTACACACAATTGAAGTGGACACATCATATGTGCACGTATACTTGTCTCAACGACTGTCTGTAAATACTATTAGGGTGACAATAGACTCGTTTGTCTCTCTTGACCATAATGTGACGAATGACGAAAGTACATTAGTACATGTTTGGGTCTGTGAGTCTATCTATGTGTATAGAGAGAGAGAAAGAGAGTGGAAAGAAATTAAAAATCAAAGCACATAACGCGAAAGATACAAGTCCCTGGACCCATTGTGGGCTTTTCTTAGGTGCACGAGGACATAAAGAATTTGTTGTGGGGGCTTAAATAGAGATAGGTGTATAGGACCCCCCCCCCCACATGCTTGTCCTTTCTAATAACTTCACCCTGCAAAAATTTCACCTGCTCTTTGCTTCTTTTCCACGTCTTAGGGCAGAGTGAAGAGAAGATTGATGGGTTGGTTTGATGGATTCTGAAATTATAACTATTGCATTCATTCAGAGAAACAACAAGCTCAGAAAGCCATACTCACTTTTTTCTCTGAGCCACAACAGTGCATAATGCATATATCACACCCCTAGCTAATTTCCTTTGGTTATTAGTAATTTATTCAATCGCCACACAAAAATTATTATTATTATTATTTAATTTTGTTGGTTCCAACGCCAATGCTTGCTGTTGTAATCTAATCTTATTTATACCCATTAAAAGGGACTTGACGGTGTAAGGTAGAGATATTCTGAGGGAAAGTTGCATCAGGGATTAGATTTGGTTTTGGTTCACCAAAAATTCCAAGAAAGAAAAGGTTGAGGCCTTTGGTGATCTCGAGGTGCAAAGCGGGGTCAGGGTGACTCTCATAGTCATAGTCATTAGTCATAGAGTGAGAATAGAAAGAGATTTGGTTATGAATTGGAGGTCTTAATATGGACGTGACTCGATCAATCTCTCATATTCTAATTCAAGAGGAGGAGGAGGAGGGTGGCTTCAATCTCTGACTTTTCTTGATTTTAATGAGTGTAACAGTGTCTGTGTGCTGTGTGCTGAGAGAGGGTGTAAATAAAGTGACTGACATAACTGAAGGGAGAAACAGAAGATGTTTTCAGCATTTAGCTCTGTACTTACCACTGAGACTGCAAAGACACATGAATATTATTCATAAGAGAGAGAGAGAGAGAAATAAATAATCCAAGCAAAGCATTGTTTCAATTTTCATGATTTCAATTGAAGTTCTACTCTTTCTATTTTCTTATCTTTGGAAAAACTATAGGCTTATTTTTTAACTTCATGATTAATTTATAGATGAACGTATATGGGATAAAATGAAATGAATGACCACTTGCTTTCTTTTGTTTCAGAGCTGCTTTTATTAAGGGAACTGAATTGATCGTGGGAAAAAAAAAACCCTAACCCTATCTCTATTTTTTACTCGGATTAAGATATTTTTCTTTTAATGCTGCAACTTCTGGGGTTCTGATCTCACCAGGATCGGATCAGAATTTTACCTGCCAAATTGCAAACGAACATTTGCCTAGGTAAAAACAATCCAATGAAGGTGTATAAAGGCTATTAATGTTTTCCAAATCTATTCAATGAAGCTATATTATATATACAACACTTTTATATCTATATATCTATATAGTTATTATACATAATCTAAAATAATTTATATTAATTCGAATGCATGCAAGTTGTTGTCAATGTAGCTGCAGTCTGAGAGAGAGAGAGGGGGAGGGGGGTCATTCACATATATAAATACATACTGTCTCACAGTATTTTCTGGAGGTGGTGTTGGTGGTTGATGCTTGATAGCAACAGTTTCGAAGGGTAAGCCTGCAGGTACATCTTCGAAGGGTATAGATGAAATTAAGAGAGAGAAAGAAAGAAAAGCTGAAAACCCTAAGGATGAATGAACTACTACTACTATTACTTTATGTATTGGATCCAACAAGGACAGCGACTGTGGCTCACTATTTCAGATATATTTTATGATTAAAGAAAAGTGGGAGATGGAGCTAAACCTCAGTCTCACGGGAAGACAATATGTTTTAGACCGAGATATTCATCATCTCACTTTTCTCTCAGTACATGATGAAAACTACAATTCAAACTAGTTTAGATTACAGCAGAGAGAGAGAGAGACACAAGTTCAGAAAAAACACTGCTCGTTTTTCCTGTTAGTTGAGTTCATCGAACACCATACCCGATGCCAAAATTATTCTAAAAGATATGGCTGGCTAGCAACATCATGTGTTGTTGGATTGTGATCACTTTTACATGAAAACTACATATACAACACTACATCATAGCTGAACTGAAGCTTAATATATTGTCTTTGTGTCTTTGACTGTGACATTTTATTATACTTTGCCAGTTATAAAATCTTGACTTGATTCTTGCTACCTTAATACGTAAGAAATTACTAAGGCAAGGAAGTATATAATTTTATGTGAACTATATATATATTTAAGGGCTAGAGGTTGGTGAAGTAAACTCACAACGGATAGTTTAAGAATTAGAATCTAGTTTAGGGCTTAGAGCCACCTATATAACCCGGGTAATTACAAATTAGAGTAAAAAACACAAAAATAATTAAAAGGGTGGTCCACAAATAAGAATTAAAGTGGGAAAAACAGGCAGGAATATATAGCCTGAGTTGGACCAAGCGTCTAAACCATAGAGTTATTAGGCTTTACAACTAACTAATGTTACTGCTTAATTATTTTTAATCATAAACAAACAATATATAAATGACCGTGAAACATGTCAATTCAGCAGTAGCTTCACATTGCACATGCCTAGAGTTGCATGATCAATTAATACACAATAAGAGGTCTAGTAGCCACATATATTACAACACTATGCATGTTCTACCAACTTATTTAGGCTCTCTAAAGAAAAAGACTACCTAACTCCCTCCCTGGCTACAAAGTTTTAAACAATACACGTTCGTCAAATTAAAAGGCAACAAATAGAGCTTGAATCACATAGCTAGCTACCTCCAACTAAGGCTACACAGCCAACAAGATAATAATAGACATTATATCATATAACAACACCACGCCAGGCCAGGCCTCAAAAAGTATAAACCCTAGAAAGGGTTAATACTGCAACTGCAAGCAAAGCTAATTCATCATCACAAATTATTATATACCTCCTCCTCCTGCTGCTCCCTCACTGATATCCTCAGAAGAGGTATCAGTCCAAGGAAGAGCATAAGGAAAGGAAAAAGCAGTGGCAGTAGATTGGCGATAAAACCCAGTTGCAGCTTCGTTACCAACAAATCTTGCACTAAACTGCGCCCTTTGGGGATGATGCACTTGGTGGTGAAACGAAGTAGTAAGTCCTGGTGGCACAGAAAGAGATGCTGGAGTGATGTCAGTGTAAGAATAGCGTAGCAGATCAGCGTTTGCAGCATCAAGCTCCTTTTGGAGCCTTTGAACTTGTCTCTGCAGGAAAGAGATGGCTCCTACACACCCATAAACTGGGTCCCTCACGCGTGCCTCTGCCTCATAAGCCAGTGAGTTCACTGCATCCTCTCTCTGGTGAGGGAGGAGCTCGTTCAGGAGCTTCGTCACGTTGCTCGCACCGAATATTTTGTGCACGTTTGCGAACTTTTGAGGCTCTTCCGGCGGGAAGTAAGGTGCAAAGATGCACCCTGGCATGCATTTCCTCCTCAAGAACTTGCAAGCAGCACATGGTGAGTTGTAAGAGCTCGATGATGCCATTTTTCCCTGCACTAGAATGAACAAACTTCATATCTATGCATGCCAGTTCTAGATTCAAACTTCTTTTCAAAGATCCGAAAACTGGATCTGATGCAAGTTCAGTTGCACGCACATCTTAATATACATTCCACTTTTTAAAGTTTTCTCATAAGCCTTAACGTATTCCACTATTCTTTGTTCTGGGATCTTCATTATTATGGTTGCAGAATACATATATCAGTGATACTATAGTAGTAGTCAGAAAAAGCTTTACAATTGGAATAGTATTAGTCCTATTATTAGTGATACCCTTAAAGGCTTTCATTCATATCTCTTAAATCTCCCCAAAACAACCCTTAACATACATGATACAGATACATACATGCAACGAGATTATATATAAATGCTGTCTGGAATAAATTTAAAGATTCGTTGTCACTTTCAAGTATAAAATTATATATGATTATTATCTGTATCCTCGCTTATTTCCTTTTCTGAAAAAGATGTGTTTTCCTTCTTTCCGCTTTTTCTTTTCTTTTTTCTGTTCATCACAGAAAAATAAAAATAAAATCATGAAAGAATTCTTAATTTTAAGAATGTTGTCTTCAAAGTGTTGATCTGAATTTCTCCTTAACTTAATTTATGGGTTTGTTTTCTTCTTTTGCTTCATTTTTTTCCTTATCTGAGGAGAACATTATATTTAATGTTTATACACACAGGAGAAAAGAACACTTTATTATCTGTATAAATGTTTCTTCGGCTGAAGAATATTAATTGAGCTGCATGACAAGATAGAAAGTCATAATTTCCTTCTGAAAATATTAAATAAGTTGAGTCAGCTAGGGATCTGGCTTCTGCAACAAGCCATGATAATATTTCATGTAAAAAAAACCATAAAAATGGGAAAAGCCCTAAAAAAGGCATCGTTTTGGTGTATCAAGTATGAACCGTTACTTTACTTGAAAGAAACAAAAACAGAGAAAGAACTATATATGCATAAAGAAAAGGAGCAGAGAAGAAAGCAACACAGAAACATGGTTTTACCTGTTTTTGATGTAGGTTTTCTTTGGTATAAGATGAACTAAAAGGGAAGTACCTTTTTTCCCCTTGTTTGGAGGTCCTTGAGAAGCTGTTCTCCTTTTCCCTCTCGAGACAAAGTAGCCTAAGGGCAAGGAGAGGTATAAGCCTCAGATTTGTTAAAGGATATGGAGCACTCCTAAAGAGGAAACCCTAATTGAAAGTGAGAGTCACAAGGGGAGAGCGACAAACAGATATAGTGCGAGAGAGAAAGAGAGAGAGAGTGATGAAAAAGCTGATAATTAAGTGGTAAAAGGTGATAGTAGTAGAGGGGGGAAGGCAAAGAGCATTGAGTGGATGGAGAAGGAATGGATGCAAAAGACAAAGGTAATAAATGGAGGTAGACTAGAAAGAATAACTATGACCTTGCATCCAATAATAATATCTAGCAGGAATGTGGGTGGGGATGTCTTACATTCTCCAACTCATGCACTCAAACGGATTTGTATTTTCGGGAAAAACATCAAACCTCATTTTTTTTTAACACAGGTAAAGGGCATTCACTAAAAGTCCCTAAATGGTATTAGAAAATCAAATGAATAGCAAGGGTTAATAATAGATTTTAGTAAAATAAGAGTGGTGTCACATATATTAATATTGAGGAAGATCGATCAAATTGATAATTATTAACACCTTTGACCAACAAATTGATAATTAGTGCTTTGCTTTACTTACTATCTAGCTGCACAAGGACACAAATGAAAGGGTAACAACGATGCGTGGGTGTAGTGTACGTACGATCATTTTCGCACCAGGAGCTAGCAGAGGATGGTTGGACTTTTGTGTATCAATAGATAGATCATAATCTTCCCTAGACTACTATAAACAATGATGATGTAGTTGTTATTATATTTTGCAAAATCAGCATGATATATACATTATAATATTTTAAGTACACTGCACCCAACTGCCCTCAGTATTTAAATACACAATGACAGGAAGTAGCTTATTTCCACAGATTACTACAGTAGTTGGAAAGATTGACCGAGGATAAAGTTTCAGAATATATACTATACTATATAGTAAACCGTTTCGTTCATTTTCTACTTTTATTTATATATATAAGTAAGCTTTGACTATATACTATGTGTTATGTTAAGGTTAATTTAATAATAAAATATTGGATAGAAGAAGCTAACTAAATTTGGATCTTTTTCTGAAGAATTTATAATCATAAAGCCTCCACATAATTGGTTTCTATATATAGAGAGTAATTAATTTATGATAACTCAATTAATAAAGCATTTAAATATGGTTCATTACAGTAATAGTTAGGAGTGAATTACGAATTAAATGAAAGTACGTAGTTACGGAACCTGATTCACGTTGATGGTCGAATATATATTGTGAGAACATGACACTTAATGAAGAAGCTGTTGCTGTCAATTTAAGGCACTGTTGTCTGTAGGCAGTGGTAGTGAAGCCAGAAAATCTCTTTCCATATAAGAATCAGAGTGGTGAGTGAATCATTTTTTCGTATATATGTTAATAAATGCTGCCGGAATTGAAGCTCTCTCTAGGTCAAATTTCATTGACTGCGGCTACTCGTTTCGCCTTCATGTCCTGGTTACAGATGTAACGTTTTAAAGTCGGTAACGATTTCGTATATAGATCATTGGGATATAATTGGATAAACTTCTTTAATTTTTTTTTAGTAGAATAAAATATGATGAAAAAATATTTTTTTTTTATAAATTAAAATTAACTTATTCAATAATGAGCCTGCGGAAGTTCTCTGGGAATTTTGTTTTTAAAGAGGTATGAGTTTTACAAATTAATTGTATAGAATCATATATACTACTTTTTACCCAAATCATTTTATAAAACTAATCATATCATCATAAATTTGATTCATAAAGAAAATATTATCATAAATTTATTTATAGTTTACGTTTTCTATTATTAATATTATTAGGGTATATATAAATAAATAAAAATTAATATTACGTTTTCTATAACACTTATTTTAAGACTTTTTTTTCTTACACTAACTATATATTATGGAACAAAAAAATACGAATTATTATAAATAAATTTATATAAAATATAATATTTTTCATTTAATCATTGAATTATATATTAGTTAAATTAGTCGTTTGTATCAAATTTTATCAAAATTAAACACTATTAAAAAAGTAATTAAATCATTCCTATTTTGAATGTATATATATTAGGTTAAGTCCATTTTAATTTATATAGATGAAATATTAAATTTTATATTAATATAAAACTTTTATATAAATATAATCTATATGGATGACACTATGAGTGAATTAAGAAATAAAATTATTTAATTAAAAATTATTAAATGACATAATACTGAGTGTAACTTATGTTGATGTAGTTTGATATCTTTTAATATGGTGTATCAATTTAGAATTTTTCTTATTGTTAAAAAATGAGTATTACAATTAATCAAACCATACATACATGGGATGACCAAGAATATTATAATTTATAAGTTAATTAAGTTAGATATCACATGACTCCTTCAAATCGAAACCATACATACATCGAGATAATTGATTAAACTAATATAATTTTGTATAAGTTCATCCGTACATTCATCTATTCTTTTTATTTTATTTCTCTCTCTCTATTCTTTATATATATTTAAACTCGCTGGGGTAAAAGTTCAAAGGTAAAGTTTCACATGAGGTAAGAATAGGAAAATTGAAAAACATATAAAAAAGAGAATTACAAATCTAAACTTTAAGATTTTTTTTTTGTTAAAATTTAATGTCAAATTCAGTAATTATGTGATGTGCTGGAAACTTATTGGTGAAGATCTTCCGGTGTTTGTTCCCTCTTGATTGCATAATAATTGGTAATAAAATGGATAGATTTGATCATGTGATCGACTTAAATAAGTAAGATGGATCCAGTCATTGACAAATCTAAAATTTCTTATTAGTGGGGGCAAAAAATATTTTGAGAATTAGGTAGTTTGCTCTCTTTTTATGGATTACACTCAACCTTTAAAACAAATTATCTTTTAATGAGGCAAAATATAATTTTTTATGGGGGCAAAAAGTTTTTTTTATTACAAGTTAACAAATAAAAAAATAAAATTGAAGACAATTGCTCCAGCAACCCTTAAGCTGCATCAGTCACCGGATCCTAACATGAAAATTTCTTATAACGAAAGTTTTCTTAGTCCATACATGGAGAGGTCAAATAGCATGTCTCTTGACCGTCAAATAATGAAGTATTGTGATGTGTTTGATGTTCATTGGTGTAAATTTCTCCATTTTTATCCCCCTGTTGCACAACAAAACTAAAGTGGATAAAATTGAAAATATTTAGATTAAAAAAAATCGGTTATATCCCAGATTTTTGTTTTTAATTGGTAGTGTAGTATCACATGCCCGCCTATTCTTTGTTTCTTATTCCACCTCCAAAAAAATATGAAAATTGTTAAACTCATACCCTTCAATTTTTATATGACCCCACACTCATCCCTTATATGGGTATAAGAACAGTGTAAAAATTTTAAAATTTGAAAAATATTATTTCTCAAAAAATATGCCTTCCTATTCCTAATATGGGGGAATTTAAAATTTCCGTGTCTTGGCCAATCAACAGCATGAAAACCCGAGAACCGGTTGTTTAATTATGTTAATTCAAATTAAAAATTAGGCACTAAACAACCTACGCTAATCCAAAGCATCGTTCAAGTTCAAGGAGCCTTTTCCTTTTTGCATATGCCCCACCAGGCCACGTTCCTATGCCTCTCCACTGGCTACTTAAAGTCCTATAAATAATAAAATCTTTCACAATTCATTTTTAATTATATGAAAATTCTCAATTATAAAACCCGTTCTGTGATTCATTAATTAATTAATTAGCTGGGGTGATAGGTATATTGCGGCGAAATGAGAAAGAAGCTAAAAGACTCGTTTTGTGGGCTATTCTTTAATCTTTATGTTGAAAATATAATTCAAGATAATTCCTTCTGTTACATCCACCTACCTTGGTATGATCACTAGAGTCTCGAATTTTTTAAACTGTTAGTGTAAAAGATCAAACAATGGTGTATCAACCCATTGTCATGTATGTATCTATATGTACTTAAAACTTTCAGGTTAATTGATGCATATGGATTTGAGTTAGAAAATCACACTTGTCTATATATAAAAGAAGAAAAAGATTGTAGGAAGTGGTCCAGGAGTGTTGTAGCTGCAGTACTTAGTCCTTATCACTTTGTTATCTTCCCATGTTCCCCTAGCCACATCTTCTAAGACTCCTTCCGCAAAATTGTTTGGACCCATGTCCATGGGACGACACTCATTTTCTTCTGCATGCACTGCCACTATATATACTCAGACTAGAGACTTGTGATGTGCTAGCTTAGCATGTGCCATTACTTGCATTATTTTTCATCTCAAAATCAATAATAGAACTTCATCTATTTCTTTTTACTTGTCATAAAATAAGGTTAACACATAATTAATTTTCTCGTTTATGTTAAATAATTTGTACTTTTCCATCTACCCATTTTTTTTGTACTTTTGTAATTTGTCATTTCTCTCTCTCTCTTACTATTTTTGTCAGCTATTTGGTATGAACAGTGACTCCAAGTTAAAGAAATTCAAATTTATCCAATGAGACTTCTGCACTAAAGAAATGTTTGGTTCCGGGAGAAAAGTAATAGGAAAAAGAAATTAAGAATAGAAAATAAGATGGTTTTTTAAGTTGTTTGATAGAGAAGAAATGCTGATAATTTTTACTTTTGGCAAATAATTTTTTTTACCAAATAGGATATTAATGGAATACGGTACTTATTTATTTCCCTCTCCGTTTCTCTCTCTTTTTCAAGCATATGTACGTTACTCGATCTCTTACATGCTAACATGCACATCTTTGTTACCCTTTGGTGCCCGTACAAAAGTTGCATGGCTAAATTATGTTAGCATAACATATGAATATGAGAGAAGTGGTATATAATTTTGTATCGGAAACACTGTACCTGTATAGCAATTTAATTTGATCCTCTTGAATGTGTTGTGTGCAATGAAAGTTCAGAGGAATTATGAGATTGCACGACACGACATATCAGCACTGTTCCTTCCTTTTCATATATTCCTGGGAGAGATTATGACTTTAGATGAACATTTTCGATGTAACAAATTAAAAACAGGGTTTGTGTGTAGACGTACGTAAGAATAGGAACACGTTATCTTTATATATAACTTGGGAATAGTATTTGATATTCCTCTTTTTTCACCAACACACTGTTATATATCTCCTCACTATACAGACATGTGAGACTACTGATCGAGGACCAACATTGAGCCCAGGCAACCATGCATCCCACGGATAATTAATGGCTACGTACTCTGTCACCACGTTTTCATATCCCACTCCTTTTGTGGTTTGCATTATTCTTCTCATTAATTATTCCATTTTCACGTTAACGAACAGGAACAAGAAATTAAGAATTAACTAATTAGATATTTAGATGTAGAACATTACAAGAACTACAATAAATTTATGTATCTCTTGAAAACGTATAATTTAAAGAGCGTAATCTCATTGATTTGTAGATTTTGCAAGAATGTATGCACTTGTATATGTCAAGTATAATTTCTTTTACGGCTAAGCTCCATTATAGGAAAAGGACGCAATTATAGCTAGTGTTAAGAGTGAAGACAAGATTATGACCTTATAATAATAGCAATCCTAATTTCCACTTATCATAGGCTAGCTAGCCTTAATTAGTTATTTGATCTTACACAACATTCATCTATATATATATATATATATATACATCTAAAAAGTCGTCGTATATACTTTAGAAAAAACTTGTACTGTTTGAGAAAAGATTTTGATAGGTAAAAGAGACACGGTCGTCGTACGTAACATATAAACCACACTAAATCAGACACGATAGAATTACCTTTCAACGAAGTCCATTTGATATCCAAAAACTACTCAACATTTATCATACTTATCAATTAGACTTTAACTCAATAAACAAATATACAACAATATCTGTGACGATTACTTATAAACTCATAATGCATCATATGCTGATAGATATTTTCGAGGAAAATGCCATATATATTATTTATTCAGCCCAGTTTTTATAAAATAATATTCATGTCACCAATTAATGAAAATAAAAAAACCAATTCAAAAATTGATTTCACAAATTGAGAAAAACAAGTTCACTATTTTCAACATATAGGAAATAGTAAATATATAATTTCCCCAGTCCCCCCCGTTCAAACTATCATACTGTAGTTGGACAAAAAAACAAGTCTAAAAGATTTCTCTTTTAGAAAGAGTGAGACACAGGTGTGACTGTGTGAAGCCTCAGTCTGCTGAGTTATTGTAAATTTTGAATTTTGCAAAATGTTCCAAGTCCATGTCTCATTGGATGGTTTAAATGTATGTTCAAGGATATATATACACCCTCCGTTTTTTTGTTATATGCAAAAAAACCCTACTTTTTTTTCTTAAATATAAGTAAAATTTAACAATTTTTACTTTATTTAATAGGTAATTATAAAAAAAAAAACCCTTTATTTAACAGAATAGTTATGTTTGATACCAAGTTTTAATAAATGGTAATCATGTTTAAACAATTTGTTATGTATTTCAATAAATAGGTAATTATCAAAATACCCTTTATTTAATAAAAGAGTTATGTAATCATGTTACTTAAATTCTATCATTTCTAATGAAGAAGTAAATATTTTTCTTAAATATTTAATACAGGAGTTATGTTTAATGAGTACATTTTTTTAATGAATGTAAAAACTTTTTTTTTTCTTATAAATGGGAATGGAGAGTACGTACTAACATGTTAAATTAAAACAAGCTAAAAATAGAAATGGGCTTGCGTGTGCATGAGATCAGGCTATGTGGACATGATCTAGTGCAAATTCTTCTGATCTCTACCCTTGCACCCTCAGCCAGTAATGGGACCTTTAGTTATTGTTTTTAACTTTGGAACAATTTCCATTTTAATAACATTAATTTATGTCATACATTAATCTTGTGAGAATGTAATTTGGAAGAATGATTAGTGCTATATAGCTAGATAGCTTCTATGTATATTTGTAGCTTAGGCTAGCTAAGCCAAGCAGAACGTGCGAAGTTTTCAATTAAACAAGATTCTGATTCCTGTTTTCAGAGAAGAATCCCATGCGTCCCATTCACTGCCGTGCCAACAACTCCAGCCACTCCAATCACAATTTAAAATCACTAGCATTTAGCAGCAACACCTGATCAGCAGGAATGCCATGTTACTAGTATAGACACTCCAATGGTATATGAATTCAGTAGAAATGCCATGTTTCTTTTGATATCAATCAAGATTTCATGTTTTATGTTTATGGTTACAAAGCTCGTGATCAGTAGCAGGAACAATAACTCCATTACACATACTCTAAGCCCAATTATAAGTTAACAATGAAAAAAGTCACTGCCAATTCATGTTGATCATCTAAATTACCAAATTGTAATTAGTAATCACGACTAGTGAAAGTAAAATGATTAAATAGTTAACGTTTGGAGGCCCACAGAATCTTTCTGTAGCTTGCAAATAGAGCGCGACAACCTGATCCAGAAGACACGACATGTTTGAGGGATACCGTAGTTCAACTTACAACATCTAATCATGTAAAGGACACTCAATACTCTATGTGTGATTCGACGTAGGGGGGGCTATCTTTCAATTCAGAAAATAGCTGCTAAATATGTACTAAGCACATATGCACACAAGTCTTAGTACGTATATAGTAGTATATATCAATTAATCTTGGTGGTAAAAGACTAATCTTTCACGATAGATGCTCTTGCAAGTTGCAACCTTACTAGAATTTCAAACATACCCGTAGTTGTTAGAAAACAATTGCACGTTTAAAGTTGAGAGTTGAGGGGCACAAAATGACAAGGAGACGCAAAAGCAAACAAGTTGAAACAAACAAACTCCCCCGCCATCCTCTTTTTTTGTCACACGATAGGACTCCAGAAAAACAGGGCCATAATTATAATATGGCACACACTGTGTTGGAGAGAGAGAGAGAGAACATCTAATAATAATAGCTCATTATTTGATCTGAATTTTTTATTTCACCATGAACCAAAAATGTAAATGCAATTTCTTCAAAGAAAAAAGGCCAAAGTAGAGAAATAGTAGTATTTAAAAAAAAAGAAAAGAAAAAAAGACAAATGCTTGGAGTAGAAGAATGAAAGAACAAGGAGTAGTAGTATTGACAGTGTTGTGGAAGGAGTGTACCTGGAATCTCCGACATGTCGAAGCTGGGCACCCTATCATGCGTAGTCTTCATTCGCCCCTGCAACTGCAAATACAATAATTAAACCATTTATGATACCTTCCCACCTTTCTTGTTGTCGTTTTATGTTCCGGGTGCCCCAATGAATAGCATGATTGGCTCAAAACTCAAGATAAATAAGAGAACACTTAAAAAACTGCAATAAGAAATGCCATATTTATTCTATTTTTATAGGATTATTTTCGTCCAAAAAGAAGTAAAAAATTGTGGAAAAATTATGACAAAAATAGATGTTTTAAGACAATTCTATTACAGTACATGAATGAGTTGTCTGTAACTCCTATAACGATCGATGGTTATCTTGGTCGCAAAAGATTAACATAAAAGGGTTCAATTATTGCACCAATTGATCTTGTCATCATAGATTTCCCGTAAGTTTTCATACTATTAGAGTTTGAGCTCAACATTAAATGTCTCAAGAAAGAAGTCGACCCTGCAGGAGTTTGTTGGGGATTTTGACATCGTCTAAATTTAAAAAGGAGGGTACTACGAAATGCGTAATCAACTGACGCAGAATTATTTTTTGTGCCTGTGTTTAAGTTACAATTATATATACTAAATATTTAGAGAAAAGAAATTTGTTGCATGCAAAAAAAACTCACCTATGTTTAGTCTTAGCCATAAATCTATATATTATATAATATAATAGCTAAACACAAATTTATAAAATGTTATCCAAATTATTTTTCTATCTCCTCATAATTTTTTGGAATATTTTTTTGTATCTACTATGTTTTTCTCTCATCTTTTTAATATCTTATTGTAAAAGAGAAAAGTTATCATCATAAATAATATTTATCATTAATTTTTAATTAAAAAAATGATTGATACATATTTCATTATGAATTATTCTCTACTTCTTATAAAAAATCACATGTTGTATATTATGAATCATCATCATTATATAATTTAAATGTTGTTTATATTTATTATGTTTGTATAATTTAACTGTTGTTTATCCAATTTCATTTTTTATAACTTTTTTTTCATTCATAATTTGAAGATATTTTTTTGCTACAATTTTCTTTGTATGTCACAAATTACAACAAATTTTTTTCTCATGTAGAATCACAAATCAGAGGAACAAGCTTCTCTTCCACTGTGATATCAAGTTTTTGATGTTTTGAGTGTAATATATATTAATTATTAATTCTCCTCTTTTCTATTTTTCTTTATTTTTTTTTGCATAACAAATAAGGAGAACACGTACTATTATTTTATTATAAAACGAAGTTTTTGTCATATTTTTTGACTGATGTATGACTTTCACATAAAAAAGCAAGAAGCAAATAAAGTTCTGTGTGATTTTTCAGTCATTTTGATTTTTTCATTATTTAATTATTTCTTTTGATTTCTATTTTCTTCTTCAATCATTTTTTTCCTTTTCAAGAGTTAAGATATATATTTTATTATATATTTATTTTCAATTATTTAAGGTAACTAAATAATTACGTAACATATCATTTTTGTGCACACACATGTTTTTAGCATCAATACAACATTTTATTATATGTGCGTAGAGGGGAGTATGCGGCTTGCAAACAAGAATAAGAATATGCTACATAAAAGCAAAATCATTTTTGTGTATCATTTTTGAAGAACAATTATGTAGCATGTCATTTTTATGTATTGATTTAATGTTATAGAAAATATCTATTTAAATGAATCAATTATGCATGAAAAATTAGCATATGAGAGAGAAATTGTTGTCAAATGTAGTATTGTGATTTTTCATCATATGTGATTAAGTGTTTGATTTAAGATACAAGAAGATTTAAATTATAATTTATACTATTTAATGAACTAATAAACAAAATAAAGTGTGTTGTTGGTGTGTTATTGGATTTATGGTGGATTTCAATGATATTTGAACTTTATTATTATGTAAGAAAGGGTATGGTTAGATAATGTATAGGGTCAAAAAGAAAAACTCTCAAACACTTTCGATGTCTTAAATGTATAAAACTTATTGTTTTCAATTATTTCTTCATTCCCCTTCTCCTCTTCCAAATTTATCTTTTTCCATGAGAGAAGTTGAGTTCTGATTCTTGGTATCTTATTCTCTTCTTCCTTAGAGCTTCTTTGACTAGCATGGAGTGTATAAACTTTTCTTATTCCTCCTCTAACCTCCTATACACTATCTAAAATATTTTTAAAATATGAAAAATAAGAGTAATGTCTTGAAAATTGAAAAAAAATGAAAATTTTCAAAAATATCAAAAACAAAAGTAATGTCTTAGAATTGGAAAAAATATGAAAAAAAAACAAAAGTAATGCTGGAAAATTTTAAAACAATAAAAATTTAAAAATCAAGAGGATTGTCTTAAAAATTTGAAAATATGAAAAAACAAATCTAATGTCTCGAATTTTTTTTTTTATAAAAGTGAAATTTTAAAAAAATGTTAAAAAACATGAGGAATGTTTTGAAAATTTGAAAACAAATGAAAATTTTAAAAATGTGAAAAAACAATAGTAATGTCTTGAAATTTTGAAAAAATAATTTTTCTTAAAAAAATACCTTAAAAAAACAAGAGAAATGTCTTAAAAAATTGAAAAAACAAATGAATCTCTAGATGATCAAGGTTTTGTAAAATGAAATCCTAAATAATACAAGGTTTCCCAAATGAAATCCAAATTGATTTCATAAATAAAATCATAAACTTAAATAATTAAAACCCTAAATAGGATTTCATTAATGATAGTAGAAATTGAAACCCTAAATAATTAAAGTTTCATTAATGATAACCTAAATTGAAACCATAAATAAGTAGGGTTTCATAAATTAAACCCTTAATTGAAACCCTCATAATTTAGGGATTTAATGAAACCCAAATTATTTAAGGTTTCATTAATGAAATCTTAAAACTCACCTTAAATTGAAACACTAAATATTTAGGATTTAATAAATAAAAACTTAAATGAAACCCTAAATCAGAAAAAACATATTTAGGGTTTCATTGATTAAATTGTAAATTTCATCCTAAATTAAAACCCTAAATATTTAGGGTTTAAAAAATAATACCTTAAATATTTAGGGTTTCATTAATGAAACCTTAATTATTTGGGGTTTAATTATTGGAACATTAAATTCAAATCCAAAATATTTAAGGTTTCTTAAAGAAAACATTAAATATTAAAGGATTTGAGAAATGAAACTCTAAATTACAACTATACTAGGATTTTATAAATCAAACATCAATTATTTAAGATTTCATTAATGACAACTTAAATGGAAATCATAAATAATTAAAGCTTCATTACTAACAACCTAAATTGAAATCCGAAATAATTACGGTTTCATAAATAAAACTATAAATTTAAACTCTAAATATTTAGGGATTCATGAATAAAACCCTTAATTGACACCCTAATAGATTAAGGATTCATAAATAAAACTCTTTATTGATACCCTAATAATATAGGGTTTATTTAATTAAACTCAAATTATTTAGAATTTTATTAATAAAATCTTAAAACTCACCCTAAATTGAAAAACTAAATATTTAAAATTTAATAAATAAAATCTTAAATATTAAGGGTGGTTTCATAAATGAAACCTTAATCAAACTTTATCAAATTAATTTTTTATCCAAAATTTATTTTTTAAGATTCTATTAGAATTTTCTGGCCAATTTTTTTTTGGACAAAAGTTCATTTTATAACTTTAAATTATAATTGTATTAGATAATTTTTTAACTCTTAATCTCTTAAATTGGAGTCATTTTATTTTATTTTGGTCCATTAAATTTAAATTTTTATTTTTTAATAATTTTTTTTAAAATGTAATTTTTAGTTTTCTTGACTAATTGTTATCTATTTGGATGTACAATGATAATTTATTTACTAGATGAGAGACGAGAATGAATAATTTTTAAAATTATTAGACTGAAAAAAAATAAAAGCACAAAATACAAAATAACCTAAATTGCAAGAGTCAAAAATATATTCAAGTTAGTTCTCAATTCCTAAATTCTGAAATAATATTTCACATCTATTTTATTTTCAAACTTAATTCAATATTTATTGATTTATTTATCATATATATTTACGTAAAGATCAAGCAATGTCTGGATTAAAATCTAGTTTTATATTAATTGTAGAGCACAGAGAGACCAGGAATCATAATACCTTAGTGAGTATTTGATTTAATTTTAGAGATTCTTGTTTAATCTAAATTAACGTCCAGAACAACGTAAAAAAAGCTAAAAGTTGTTTCACGG
Source organism: Amphicarpaea edgeworthii (assembly GCA_014843725.1). Taxonomy (NCBI): domain Eukaryota; kingdom Viridiplantae; phylum Streptophyta; class Magnoliopsida; order Fabales; family Fabaceae; genus Amphicarpaea; species Amphicarpaea edgeworthii. Next base: position 18,641,062 of record CM026324.1, on the reverse strand, counting down.
ATCCACGTCCAATAGCATTAGACGCGTTACCAAACACATAATTAATAGTGGTACTAGTACATTGTTGGCCATTAAGTTGACACTTTTCACTGCTCATTCACATGCATGTGTGTGTACATTGCTGATTTTATATGAGCAACTCTCTGGAATCCGTTTATCATTAACGATGGTGAGGAGTAGCGTGTGTTTTGACGGTTATTCTCTGTCGATTTCGCATGGGGGGGTAGGGATGGCAATATGGACCCAAATTCTATGGGTACCCGCAAAAATACTCATACGTAGATAGGGTAATAACCCGCATATTTGGAGATGGGGCGGGTATTTACCCGCAAAATCTCACGGGGATGGACGCGGGTACGGGGTATTGTAATACCCACCCGCCCCTTATGTATATACATATTAATTAATGTATTATAATTTTATTATTAAAATTATTTAATTATCTATTTATTATTTTAATTATTCTTTTTATATGTTAATTTTGATATTCTATTATGATTTAATTTTTATTTGTATTAGTAGTTCAAAGCAATATAGAAACTATGGAAATAAGCATTTGCAAAATATGGAGAAATTAATTCGGATGATGAAGTTAAAATATTATATCTATTTGTGTTTTATTTTTAATATATAATTATAAACTAATTAGTTTTAAAAATATATTAGTTTTTCCCATTTAATTAGAGTTTTTGTTTAGATTTATGTTGAATGATTATTTTTGTAATGTTATTTATTTATATAAATCAATATTCGTTTGATTTTAATATTATATAAGGGTGTATTGGATTAGGATTTTAAAAGACTTTTTTGGCATAAAAAAGTCTTGAAGATTTTTAAGATTTTATAGGAAACTAAAAACTATTAAGATTTTTTTAAGAAGACTTTTGTTATTAGAATTTTATAATTTGGATTTAATGGATTTAGAATATAAGATTTGAAAGAATTTCACATATTTATAAGATAAGATTTGAAAAGATTTTATGGATTTCTAGAAAAAAAAAAATCAAAACTATTAAACAAGCCAACAAGAGTGTGCTTGAAAATATTATTGAACAAATCATAAATTATCATAAGTTGAACCAACTCACCTACTAATAATGTACATGAACTCAAAATCAAAGTTACAAGCTATTAATGCATTTTGAGATATATTTTTCACAAATTTTCATAAAGTAATAATAAAAAATAATAACAAAATATTAGTCAAAAATATAAAATGTTTCATTTAACTCATAAAATCAATAATGTCATCAAAATATAAATCAAATAATTCAACAAAAAATACATGATGATCAAAACATTAATCATCTCTCTAACTTGAAGAATATCCAGAGTTGTCTATGTTTTATAACATCCTAAACATTGTTCTTTGTTTCTTATGTTAAATTGTATATTTTTTCAAAATTGACTACAATAGTTTATAAAGGTCTTTTAAAACTTTAACTTTATTGTTTGTCCCGAGTTAAAACTTCCTCTAGACTCAGATCTACTTCTCTTATAAAAAATTTCATTTCATTAAGAATTTATGAATTTAAAATGAATAAGACAGTGGACTACATTGTAGGCTTGTAAATTGATTCATAGTGATTTTGAGGTATGAATACATCACTATTAGAATCATATAAAAAGTTTCAACCTTGAAACAAAAAAATGTGTGGATGAGAGATTATGTCATTGCCTCCAAAACAAAGAGAATGAAATAAATAAAAAAGTTTCTAACAGATGACTTTTTTTTTTGCGTTATTCAAAATCTCAATTGAATACCACAAGATTCCGTTGCCCTCTGAAAAAAATCTTGATAATCTTGATTAAATACCATCAGATTATTTTTTATTATTTAATAATCCTGATTGAATACCCAAGACATTTTTACAAAAAAAAAATAAAAATCATTCAAATCTTAAACAATCCTAATCCAATATATCCCCTAAATTTATTTATTTTTATAATTTTTAATTTTATATATATGAAAAGTGCGGGTTGCGGGTGCGGGTATAGGTATATAGGTACCCAGAGGGTATGGGGATGGAGATTGAAATTGTTACCCGCACGGGTATGGGGCCGGGGATGGGTACTTTTTTCAAACACGGGTATGGGGACGGGTACTATAGTACCCTACCCATACCCTACCCATTGCCATCCCTAATAGGGGGAGGGTGGTCGTGATGAAACTCTTCTTTTTTACGCTAAGCTTTGAACTCTGTTTCTCAAGCTGATGCTGATGCCTACTAGCTTTTCTCCCTTGGTTTGAGAGGAATGAAATTGGATGAAAAAGAATGAAAAGTGAGGTTGATCTTTCTAAGTGAAAGAGAATGACAAAACGATGAAATATTTAAATTAAAATGTTTTATGTATCATCTTATCATGACTATCAATTAATTATCATCTAATCATGACTATCAATTAATTATACATCGTAAATAAAGGAAGAAAAGTCGATCATCTCAATAGAAAAAGACTTAACCTCTTCGCACTTCGCGCTCAAGGCTAGAGGAGTTATGTATTGTATAATCATTTTCACCAACCAGACGATTGTCAATCTATCAAAGGCCAATTGCCTTAAAGGAATAAACTTAACCACTTTGTACTTTGCACTCAAAGCTAAAGGAACTGTGTACTATCCGATCATTTTCACTGACCGAATGATTGTCAATCTACCAAAAGCCTATTGCCTCAAAGGAATAAATTTAGCCTCTTCGTGCTTCGCATTCAAAGCTAGAGGAATTGTGTCATTTTCACCAACCGGATGATTGTCAATCTACCAAAGGCCGATTGTCTCAAAGGAATAAATTTGGTCTCTTTGCACTTTGCGCTCAAGGCTAGAAAAGTTGTGTATCATCCAATCATTTTCATCGATCAGACAATTATCAATCTACCAAAGATCGACGCCTTCAAAGGAATAAACTTAGCCTCTTCACGCTTAAGACTAGAGAAACTGTATAGCGTCCGATCATTTTAGCAGTCGGACAATCAATGATCTATCAAATACTGAATAATCTGGGAATGTGAAAAGATAAAGATATTTTTATCTTAGAAAGCGGGAGAATAATAGATAAATGTGAAAATATTTATTTTTTAGATTAATTTGTTATTTTATGTATGATAAAAATCATATCTTTATCTATATGATAAAGGTATGATCGTTTTCTATATAAACGAAGTTTGACGTTGGAGTCAAGCAAATTTGGACTCTTAAATTCCACTCTCATGCTCAGACTAGTCTTTCGGATGCCTCTGAAATTCTAAACCAGAACAATTTCATGGGTGAGAAAAAAAAATATTTATATAATGTCTTATTTAAGCTTTATCTACCTTCACCTCATATTTTAGGTAAAATTTAAAAAGTTGTATGGTGGGTCATATACAAAATTACTCACTTTCAGCACATGTTTCAACTCAATCAAATGCCTCTATTTTCATTTAGTGGCACTTTCATTTTACTCTTTCATTTACTTTCACATCATTTTTGCAGTGAAAGTTGCATGGTAGGTCTCATACGAAATTATCTACTTTCAACATGTTAGAATATATATTATTTTTATATTATCTTCATAGTTATTATCATTATATTATAGAGAAGAAATGTGACTTTCTCCTACACACATTCAGTAAATACATCATTCTAACCATATGTTTAAGCTCAATCGGACGAGTGCAGAACACCTGTAGTAAAATAGAGCAATAAAAATATTATTAGTCAATTTAAGACTCATACCATAGACTAAACCACACCATATTACACTCATTTTTTTTTGTATAAATTTTTTTGGCGCTCCACTCTCCCGTAAACTGTAACCATTGAGGCTCAATGACATCATTTTCAAGATACTCAACTGCAACAAGCATTTTTTTTTTTTTGGTACATACTGCAACAAACTCATAGTGAATACTAGAACTCACATATAAGTTACTGCGACCAACTTCATTCCTAATGTCAATCCCAAGTTTTGAAGAACCTTGCATGTAGATCCCACGCAGGATGAAGGTAAATTGTATTAGATAGCAATCATTTTGTTACCATTTCAAATTCATAATATTGTTATCTTGTTAGTTGTTATTTTATTATTTTGTTTATTGTTGAGCACATCAATAGGTACATTTAAATTATTGTTATTAGTTTATGTGCTCTATAAATTGAAACTCTCATTGAGCAATAATATTCAGTCAAGGTTTCATATTCAAAAATCTTCTTTTATATGGTATCAGTTGGCTGCTTAGCTTAACAGCATCACGATCCAAACCTAAACATTATAGCCACCATTGTATCTAATGGAACCAACACTACTACTCGGTCAGTCATGGCCTTGAATACCCAGACTGGCATCAAACTCAATGGTGCTAACTACCCAGCGTGGCGTGTCCAAATGAATGCGCTCCTTATTGGATATGATCTGAGCTGCTTTGTTGATGGCACAAGCACGTGCCCCACAACAAGTCACCCTGACTACACTTACTGGCATCGTCAGGATCAATTGATCCTTCACACAATCATCTCATTTGTTGATGCAAGCATCATCACCATGCTTGGTAACGTCAAGAATGCGAAGCAAGCTTGGGACACACTTAACAAGGTGTTTGTGAGTCGCACTCGAACTCGCATCATGCACCTTAAGGAGCGCCTCACTCGCTCTAACAAAGGAAACCAATCCATTGCCACGTACCTTCAAGGCATCAAGTCCATTGCAGATGAGTTAGCCATTATCAATTCTCCCATTAATGATGATGATTTGGTCATTCATATTTTGAATGGTCTCAGTTCTGAGTTTCGTGAGGTTGCAATATCTCTCCGCACCCGTGAAAACCCCATAAGCTTTGATGATCTTTACGATCTCTTGGTTGATTTTGAGAATTACCTTCAAAGAGATGCACCATCAAGACATCTCTATCATTGCTTCCATAAATGCAGCCTATAAAGGCAAAAACTCTCATACAAAACGAGGAAACACTTCTCAATCGGCCATAACGTATGGTCGGCCCACTTCTCTTGGCTCGAACAAGTGAGTCATTTGTCAGTATTGCGAGAAACCAGGACACACGACACGAGTATGTTACAAGATTGTCGGTCATCCAAAACGTCCTCAAAGACCCTATGCACACCATGCATGCACCACAAACACCTCTGCTACCCAAGACTGGATTCTAGACTCTGGTGCCACCCATCATGTCACAAATGCACTTCAAAATCTTCATGTTAGTGATCCTTATCACAGCATGGATCAACTTATGGTAGAAGATGGTTCGACCCTTCCCATAAACAACACTGGTAAAACTTTTCTCCCCACCCCCTCTCGAAATCTCACTTTAAAAAGGGTTCTACATGTTCCTGCTATTACCAAAAATTTATTATCTGTTTCTGCCTTGTGCCATACTAACTCTATCTCAATTGAATTTTTTTCTGATTATTTCTTGGTGAAGGATCTGAAGACAAGGGTCCTTCTATTCCAAGGCAGCCATAAAGATGGTCTTTACACCTTGTCTCCACCCATTCACACACCCAAGGCTCTCCTTACCACATCATCTATCCACAAACCATGGCACCACATTCTTGGCCACCCAGCATACAACATTCTTCATCAATTTCAATTTCTTTCCAAAATAAATGTCAGCAACCTCCCACCTTGTCTCTTATGTAATAGTGTCAAAAGTCACAAGCTTCCTTTTTCAACATCAAGTCTAGTTAACAAAAGACCTCTTGAGATGATTTACACAGATGTTTGGGGACCTGCTCCAATAATATCTGCAGATGGATTTTGTTACTATTTAATTTTTGTAGATCACTTTACGAAATACATTTGGTTATATCCCATGAAATGCAAATTAGATGTTTCACTAATATTCCATTTGTTTAAAAATCTTGTTGAAAAATATTTCAAATTCCCTTTATTGCATTATATTCTGATAATGGTGGTGAGTACACAAAATTAAAACATATTTTGGCCTAACATGGTATATCTCATTTTACAACACCTCCTCATACACCACAATTAAATGCCCCTGCTGAACGTCGTCATCGACACATAGTTGAAACTGGGAAAGCCCTTCTTCACCATGCAAAACTAACTTTCAAACTTTGGACCTATGCCTTCCGTACAGCCACTTACCTCATAAACAAACTTCCCACTCCTCTCCTACACATGAAATCACCTCATGAGGTTCTTCATCATACTATCCCTAACCTACATCACCTACACTCGTTTGGTTGTTTGTGTTTCCCATGGCTAAAACCATATACCACTCATAAATTGCAACCACAATCTCGTCCATGCATCTTCCTTAGTTATGTTGAAAATCAGTATGCTTACCTATGCCTTGATCCTCAAATTGACCGTATTTATACATCAAGACATGTGAAGTTCTATGATCACATCTTCCCTTTTGCAACCCTATCAACCTCACCTTCACCTGTTACAAATACTCCTCCCTCACCTCAACCCCTGCACATTGCACTACCATACATCACACCAATACCTCACCCACACCAATTAACTCCTACTTCCCCCCTTCATCTTGATGAGCAATAAACAGAGGGACCTACGTCTACAGCTACTACATTAGGTAATGATTTTCCATCTTTACCTATTTCCATCACTACTAATGAAACTGCAGCTAGCCCTATACCTACTCGTACTCATAATATGGTGACTCGATCCCAAAACCAAATATTCAAACCCAAGAGAGTGTTTACAGCATCCAAGTTTCCTTTAATTGAAAATCATGAGTCGTCCAATGTTCGTGAGGCTATGAAACATGCACACTGGCGTATGGCAATTACTGAGGAGTTTGATGCTCTCCTTCGGAATGGCACTTGGTCCTTAGTCCCTCCTCCCAAGGACACCAACATTGTGGCCTGCAAGTGGCTTTTTCGAATTAAAAGGAATGTTGATGGCACCATTGCTCGCTATAAGGCACAACTTATAGCTAAAGGATTCACACAATGCCATGGTATTGATTTCCACGAGACCTTTACACCTGTAGTTCACCCACAAACTATCAAAGTTGTCCTTACCATAGCCCTTGGAAGATGCTGGCAAATGCATCAATTGGATGTCAACAATGCCTTTCTCCAAGGTGAGCTCAAGGAACAAGTATATATGTCTCAACCTGCAGGCCTCAAGGATTCTCAACATCCTCATTATGTTTGCAAATTGCACAAGGTCATATATGGGTTACATCAAGCCCCATGTGCTTGGCATGATGCCTTAAAATCTTTCATTGTTGAGTTTGGATTTTTCACCAGTAAGAGTGATCCCTCTCTTTTTGTCTATCATGCTCATGGTACTCTTGCCTACTTTTTGGTTTATGTTGATGATTTGCTACTTACTGGCAACAACACTAAGTTTCTTCAGAAGTTCATTTAGGCCTTATCCCAACGTTTCTCTTTGAAGAACATGGGTACCCCTAAATATTTCCTGGGCATTGAACTCATCCTCACTCCCACGGGAATTCTGTTATCTCAGCACAAACACATTCGTGATGTACTTCACAGGTTTGATATGGCAGGTGTTAAGCCCTCCCCTACTCCATTATCGGCTTCTGCTGTCCTCAAACTTCATGATGGTACTAGCTCTACCGATGCTACTGAATACTGTAAGATTATAGATGCCCTACAATACCTTACTCTTACACGTCTGGACATTGCCTTCTCCATTAACAAGCTTTCACAATACATGCATAAACCAACAACTCTCCACCTTTAGCATCTCAAGTGAGTTCTTCGCTACCTTAAAGCCACTATCAACACTGGTTTCCTCCTCAAATCGACATCCAACCTTAACATTTATGTTTTCTCGGATGCGGACTGGGGTGGAAATGTTGATGATGCCACCTCTACTTCGGCCTATGTCACTTTCCTTGGTGGAAACCCAATTTCATGGTTCTCCCGCAAGTAGAAGACAGTTGCTCACTCCTCAACTGAGGTGGAATATCGAGCAGTGGCCACTGCTACTGCAGAATTATATGGCTCCAAAACCTCCTTACCGAACTTCAAGTTTCCACGACTCATGTTCCGCGCTTGTTCTATGACAACGTAGGTACAACGTACCTTTGTTCAAATCCGATTCTACACTCGCGTATAAAACACATCTCCCTTGACTATCACTTTGTTAGGGAGCAAGTTCAAAAGCTTCAAGTTTCTCATGTCTCCACAAAGGATCAACTGGCAGATCTTCTTACAAAGCCACTCCCTACGGTTAAATTCAAGGACTTAACTGTCAAACTCAAGTTACTAGACACACCTTTTACTTGTGGGGACGTATTAGATAACAATCATTTCAAATTCATAATATTGTTATCTTGTTAATTATTATTTTGTTAGTTGTTATTTTATTATTTTATTTATTATTGAACACGTCAATAGGTACATTTAAATTATTATTATTAATTTACGTGCTCAATAAATTGAAACTTTCACTAAACAATAATATTCAGTTAAGGTTTCATATTAAACAACCTTCTTTTATTGCATATCTAGATTTTGATGCGTAAACAATAGCTTTACCACCATTGTGTTGTGAGAAGTATATAGCATATAGAACTCTCAAGTCTCAACTGAAATTTGAAATTTTTAATATAAGACAAGTCAATGATATAAGTCTTAAAAGTAACCACCTCTTAGCTTTCATCCAAAGCCGAACACAGTGTTCCCTTTGATTTAGATTCCACCAACCACAGACTAGAAAAACACATTTTATAAAGTTGGGAACAAAATAAAAATCTTCAAAAAATAGGAACTAAAATAATCTATGCTCACAATTTCAAGTATGTTGGATATTTACTATATAATAATAAAAAAAAGCGCCAACCGAACACTGCACAATAGGCTCCCAGTCCAACATAGAATGTGATTTAGTTATTCGAAGAAGGGAGATTTGACAGAGGAATAAACACAAACAGTTGATGAGCAAAAGAGAGGCTACTGAGAGTATGGTTCCCACATAAGAGTGTAACGTCTCAAGGGACCGGGAAGCCGTTTATTCCATTCCTCAAGTTGAGGCAAGTCCCCAGTAAGAGCAATGGAGCTATCATCCTTACGATTCCCAAGATTCAGAACAGAAAGCTTATTCCCAAAAACCTCCTTCATCGCGCTCAGAGTCTCTTCCATAACAACCTTCCCATCTCTCAGCCTACTCTCCGCCTCCACGCAGCTCCCTCCAACGTTCACCATAATCCTCCCTCCCTTCCTCAGCCGCCCTCTCAGACTCTGCCACGTAGCGGGCTCCTGTAGCTCGGGGATCAAGCATCCCTTGGAGAACAGGTCCACGACGATCCCGGAGAAGCCGTTGGGCGCGGTGGCGTTGAGCGCGTTCCCGACGTAGATGAAGAGGCGGTCCTGGTGGTCCCTCTCGAGCCTGGCGAGGTTGAAGTACTCGCGGCCGACCTGGATGACGGCGGGGTCGAGCTCCCAGCCGTGGAGGACGGCGTTAGGGTGGTGCTCCAAGAGAACGCGGGCGGCGGTGCCGGCGCCGAAGCCGAGGAGCGCGATGGGCCCCGGGGGAACGATGGGAGGGAGTGTGGCGAAGACGTCGAAGTAAGTGTTGGTGAGGGACTTGAAGAGGAATGATATGCTGTGGATGTTTCCGGGGGCGTCCAGGAGGAGGAGCCTGGAACCGCGGAAGGGGTGGTCGGCTTTTCTAGAAACTTCTAGAACGCGGATGTAGTTGTGGCGCGACTTGAACTTCGCTAGGATTTTTACTTCGTCCGCGGGAATGCCCTCTTCTTGGGTTTTTTGCTGCTGCTGCTGCTGGCATTTCGCTGCTAGTGAAGAAATACGGGTTTTGACAGAGAAGGAGATCCTGGTTGGGGTGGGGTGGATTGGTGGTGGTGGAATTGAATTGCCGAGGAACGTTGTTTGTGGTTGGGTTTGCGGGGAACTAAGCACCATCCAGTTCCACATCCTTGCTGCACTAGGGATTCGATAACTCAAATTTTGGAACTCATGACAATCTTTTATACATATTTCACTTTGTCCATTTAGTGAAAGTAACAAGAAGTCTTTTAACTGATTTTTTTCTTAATATGTATGGAAAGTGTTTTTTTTGTTACTTGTAATAAAAATATAATAAGAATGGAGGATGTAAGAATTTTTCAAAAAGGAAATAGCAACAAGAAAAGGCATTTTGCACCTTCCCTTAATATCCTCAGTCGTCAAACAGGTAATAGAGAGATACAAGAACCAAAAATAAAGTGATGGCAAGAAACAAAATTTAATGTTGTGTCCCCATAAATAAAAGTATGCACAAATGAGAATATTCAAAATCAACTAAATTCACTATGAGAAACTAAAACGAAACTATACGAGGGAGACCAAAACAATGTTTTTACACTACATTACATTTGCACAATGTGTTTATTATATTTTTGCATTCTCAACGGTTATTTGTGTACTATTAGGTAATTGATCTCCCCCAAAAACGGAATAAATAGTCCACGATAAAGATTACAATACAAACATGTTGTGCAAGAACATGCTCTGTTCTATATCAACAACAAGATGATGGATGCACTTCTGGCTTGTCTTCTTCCATGTCATCTGCAATGTCCCTGCAGCAAAGAGAGTACATTTCTGCTTTATAAAAAGGAGCCAAATGATTATTAAATTCACTTCAAACGGCTAAGAAGAAACTTGAGTAATAGCATAGTGAGTATAGTGAGCTCCATTATCCACACAAAACTTCCATTCAAACTGACTCTTGAGTATTTATCAAGCTAGATGGAGTCACAAAGGTAGCAGTCTCAACTCAAGGACAAACCCATGTTTATCAACTGAAAATGGATTTATATTCATCTTCAAAACAAAATATAGTTGTTACCTCATATGGTCAGGGACATTTGAGAACTTGGAATTAGCCATTCCACCTTCGTCAGGATCAGGATCAGAATCATAATCTTCACCGTCCCATTTGCGAAGCTTTGGTCTTCTATCCATGTCCTCTTCCGCCTGAATACATAATAAGATCAAACAAAAAGAAGAGAATGGAAGAGGGACAATAACTGCAACCGTTATTAAGTACTGACCTCCTCTGGAATTGGTAAGGTAGGTGGTGGTGTCTGAAAAGGTATACTGGGAGCATGGGAAAGCCGGGAAATCTGTTCTAGTAATGTGGTCCTTGAAATTTAATGGGGGAAAATAACATGTAAGTCACTGCTTAATTCAGTGAAATATTAGGAAATCTCTGAATATTTTATACAAGACACAAGGAAAGCATATATTCTGGGCCTCCTGGCATCTGCCACGTACAGAGGTACAATTTCCATGAAAGCCTTACTAAATATTTTTATATCTAGACAATACAATATGTCTTCACAACCAATATGAAAAATAGCTTGTCTATGCAACTACTAGTAAGTTTCTGAAAAAATCATCATTTGCAGAAAGGATGTGGCATGGATGCAGCAAAATGTAATGCATTTACGTAAATTACAGTCTTAACAGTTTATGACCATTATTTTTTTTCCCAATAATTAAGAGAAATAAAATTGAAATGAGAATCATCAATTCAACTCAACCAAGTGAAACTAATAGTATCAACACCTCATTTTTTCCATATCCTTGGGTGTGTTTAGGTTCTCCATGTTGCTTGGATCGACAAAGAGAGTATAATCTGGGCCAAAATATTCATAATATTCATTATAAGGCAACTTATTATCAGGCTCCACTCCTACTGCCACTGCTGTCTAAAACAAAGAAAAAGCATGTAACCAAATAAGTAACTTAAACAAGTATTAAGTCACATTATAATCCAACCTGAAAGAAAAAGAAACAGACCTCATAACACCAGCAACGGGCAACATTCCGAATTGTATATCCACCCCCACCCAAGACCATTAAAGGAACATTGAAAGATCTAAGAAAACGAAGGCAATCTGCATGACCTCTCACAGACAAGTTGAAGCAACCCAGCCTGTCACCAGACAATGAATCAGCTCCACATTGTAGAACAACTGCCTCGGGTTGATAAACCTCCATGACTTTTTGAATGATGGGTCGAAACATACTACGGAAACTCTCATCATCCATTCCGTCATTTAATGGGACATTGACTGCATAATTCTTTCCTGAGCCCACCCCAATGTCTTTCAAGTGCCCTGTGCCAGGGAAAAAGTCCCCAAACTTATGGAAAGACACCGTCATCACTCTATCAGTGGTGTAAAAGGCCTCCTCAACACCATCACCGTGGTGAACATCAATGTCAACATACAGCACACGCTGCCCAGTAACATACAACAGAAAGTGATAAAATCAATTCAGCAAAGGAAGAAACTAACAATAAATTCAGCAAGTGACATAAATAACAAAAACAATAACTTATATTACAAGCAACAGAGTTTCTGTATAAGAACTGTACTATCCGACAAATCAAGGCCGGCACAACCAGAGCTTAATAACCAAGGTAAATATGCAGGCCCATAAGAATGAAACTAGCCAAGGACATACTCGGTTGGGCCAAGCATGTACCTTGGCCCCAATAATGCAATCAATGCAATTAAGCTATTAATGGGATTTAAATAGCAATTAAGGACAATATACATTATATAAAGGGGTACACGCCTACACTGCACAAGTAAAACCTAATTCCATTCCTAATCTAAAACCCTAATGTTCCCGACCAACTTGAGCGCCAAAGTATCCCTGCAAGTACCACCCCGCTGCCAAATGGAAGTTGAGCAACCAGAGCAGGACGCACAACACCATACACGCCACCACACTTCAGTGGAAGAGTACCACAGATTTTTGCAGGTACAAGAACAAGCAAGGATTTGATTTTTACACACAGAAGAACTACTAAAAATTGTTAAGAGCATGAGAAACTTGAAACATGTCTAACAAGCATGAGATTGCAGCTTAACAATAAATTAGGCCATCTAAAGTTTTGTTAATTAAGCACTGCACAGTAGTAGCTGTTGAATAAAAATCAGAATGGAAATAATAACGGAATTGCAATTCCTCTGCTACTGAGTTATTCGTATATACCCTGTGAACTTTGAGGAGTTCGAGGATACCAAGGACAATGTCGTTGACGTAACAGAATCCAGAGGCCTCGGACTTCTTGGCGTGATGGAGGCCGCCGGCCCAATTGATGGCGATGTCAGCGTCGGCGCGGTTGAGTTTGACGGCGGCGGAGAGGGAGCCGGCGGCGGAGGCCTGGCAGAAGGTGAAGAGGCCGTCGAAGACGGGGCAGTCCTCGCCGACGTTGAAGCGCTTGAGGTGGCGGGAGAAGGAGGGGTCGGCGAGGGTCTCGGGGGAGACGGAGGAGAGGAAGTCGACGTAGTCGTCGGAGTGGAAGCGGCGGATGTCGGCGGGGGAGGCCAGGAAGGGGCGGTTAATCTCCATGCGGCGGTGGAGGGAATAGTGCACGATAAGATTGTGCGCCATGCGGATTCGGTGCGGCTTCATTGGGTGCCCTTGCCCGTAGTAGTAATCGCCGATCGTGGGTTCGTAGAAGTACGTCACTCTTCTCTTCTTCGCGTCTGAACCCGATGATGGCAGCGAAGCACCACCTTCGTGGCCTTCTATTATGTTGCTACTCTCCTCTTCCATTCCCATCCGACACGATACGATGATGTCTGTGTCTCTCACTCTTTCGCAATTTACTACTTAGTATTTGTAGAGTACGAGATCTCCAAACCCTCCTTACTTTATGTCCATCTAGTGTGCGGGGCGGGGAAGGGTTATTTACTTATTTCATATCTGATGCATTCATTCAATCTAATTCATTATTCAAGGGGTTTCTTTTCCTTTCTCAGCTTTGCCACTGCATCCGTGTTTCATATGTACATTTTTAATTTAATTTCACCCTGCTCATTTGTTTTACTATTTTATTTATAATAATTTTATAAAATTCAACTTATTAATTAATTAATCGTGTCACAACAAAATTAATGGATGTTTTTTAATGATTTACAACTGTTTTTTAATGTCAGTTTTTAAAAGCACCGGCTGATAAATGAAATTCTGTTAAAAAAAAATCATTTTACATTGTGAATTAATTATAATTCATTATTATTGTAATAATTTTTAAAATAATTTTATAAAAATTAATTGTTTTATTGTAAATAAATGAAAGATTATAATTTATACCGAAGATATATTAGACTTTTTCTCTTAACTAATTGAGAATCAACAATTTTATATCTTTACTTGGAACAACCTGGAGGTGGTGGGTTTGAGTGTCCTTGTTTTTTGTTTTATTTTTTGTCTAAGCAGGCTTAGGTGTCTAAGACAAATGTTTTAGCGAGACTATAATCATGCTTAACCCAAACCCAAAGGTTATGGATGCACTTTGGCCCATTTTTAGATCCCGTACATGATATGAGATGAGGTGGACTGACTAAATGGAGTTGCCAGTTTTAATTTTTCCTGGTTTAGTTCTGTCCCTGCTTGCTAATGAGGCAATGACGAAACATTAGTATTAAAATTATCTAGTCTTAATTCTTTGGGTCGAGATTGTGTTTCAACAAAGGTTCGTGATAATATATCGTGCATTCATTTTTTTTTTCGATACTTTCACGTCAATGAAAATATAGAATTTGATTTCTTTAAATGCCTTCATTTATATTTTTTTTCTAATGAATTTTCTTAAATGTTTTTATTAATATTTTTTCTTTTTAAAATATCTTTTTATTTCTTTTTTACTTATCCTTTATAGTTTTACTCATTATTCTTGCTCCATCGCAATCTAACATTCTCTTCCTCTGTCTTTTTTCTTCTTCTATGAGCATTGAACACCTTATCCTCCCTCTTTCTCCACCATTGTGGATGTTGTTATTTAAGTGTGTGCGACTTGGTGTCTTTAAATTCAAAAAAATGATTTAGGTGTTCATTCTTCAATATGATCGAAGTGACTTTTAACACAACTGTGGTCATCCTGCAGTAGGCCAACACCACAACCATGCCTAATTGAAGTTTCTCAATCTTATAATCACCATAGTCGTAGTAACGATCAACACAACCATATTGATCTAATTTCATACATTCTAATTATAACACAGCCTTATTAATTTGTATCTTAGTCATATTAAACTTTTCATTTAAAAATAGGAACTTCAACATAAAAAAAGGACACATCTTTATGATTTTGAACTTCATAGAAACTCATATTAACTTTTTATATTTAAATTAAGAGTAAAGAATAACAAATTATATCTGCCTTTATTCCCAATCTAGTCTATATCAAATTTAATAAAAAAAATAATAAACTTAGAGTAGAAGGTTTAAAAAATATCAATATGAAATACAAAAACAAAATTAAAAACCATAAAGGGATGGACAAATGAGGAAAAAAGGTAATAAAGTATAAAAATTAGGTTAAAAACGAGTGTTTAAAAAATAAACAATATAAAAAGGGATAAAAATAATTATTTTCTATAAATGATATTTTGATAATAAAAATATAAAAATTGAAAAGAATGTATACTATTTAAGTAAATATATCATCAGACAAATCTTTATTCTAAACAAATGATCTTCACAATTTTTTGGGTCACAAAAGTAAATATGTTCCAAGTTCCAACCCATTCCCAGCTCACCCTAATTATTGTTGTTGTTATTGATTTTATTATATGTATTTTTTTAAAGCAAAAAATAATTATTTTAGTTTTTGAGAAACATCTTTTTGTTTCTTTTTTAAATCCCCACTTCAATGTTTTTCTTTCCATCTTTTGCTGTGTATTTTTTGGAAATTTTTTTTTTTCTTTTGAATGGTTCTTCTCTCTCTTTTTTCCTATTAGATGTTGAATACAAAATTAGCACGAGCATTCGTACAAAAATAAATAAATAAATCTCATTGAAGAATTTTGGTAACTTCAAGTTGTTACCAAAGTAGAAATGAACTTTTTGAGATATTTAATAATTAAATTATTTTAATGACGTGGGAACACATAGTTACTTTGTATATTTCAATAGTTTGAGTAGGATTGACAACCTATATTTTGGGACCAAAATCCATTGCCATACATCACTATAGCGGAATTCAATTTGAGCAACCAAATGTGTCCTTGATGGTCATTTTAGGAATGGGTTTTTTTTTTATAGGCAATTTTAGGAATGGGTTTGCGGCCAGAAATATTCTATTCTAGTCCAGCTAGCTAGCTTTTTCTTTGTTAGTCCGTTGTATTTTAATGAAGACAGGCAAAAGTTTAAAGGTCAGGCCAATGGCCTAATCATTTTGGGGAAGGATGAAGGGAAAGAAATGGTTTTCCAACTCTTCACTTTCACTATCATTTTGTGATCATCATCACTTGAAAAGGAAGCTTTATAGTTGGTCTTGGTTTAGACTGTTTGATAATGACAATGCTTTTTATAGGAAATAAGACCAGTAGCCTCCAATCCTCATCAACCCCTCATACTTTTGTCTTAGGGTACTATGACATGTCCACGAATATATGAGGTGCCCTAGTATATCGTTGCATGTCATATAGTACCCTCATATATCAATTAAATTATTGAATAAAGAGGGTCCCGTGAATCAACTTGATGAATTATATCAACTTATTTAAAATTATAATAAATATTTATAAAATAAGTAATTATTAAATATTTTATTTTTTATAAACAAATAAAATTTACTTCTTTAAATAAATAAAAAATAATTTATTTTAATCAAATAAACTTAAATAGATGAATCCATAAATATAATTAATTAAATTTATTTAATTATGTTATTAATATGAAATATCTATCAATTTTATCGATAACTAATTTTTATTGAAAAATTATTTATAAAACTTTATTTTAATAAGATTCTCCTATTCCATCCAAATTTTTTCCATCTATGAAGTTTAAAACTGAAACTATACTTAATGGATCTGAATTATTGTTAGTAATGAGTTAAAGTACTAATTGGTAGCATGCAAGTAGTACATGAAAGGCACGTTTGTTCATACGTACATGAATTTGAGGAAAGTAATCTTCAATAAACATAAAAGTTGATGATAATCATATGTCCTATACATAGTGAGTGTCGCATCGTTCAGTAGGACAAAGGAGATGGTGTTAAATCACATACATGTCTCTGGGATTTGATTGTCAAAAATGCTGGCTGGAAATTGTTGATAGATACATTGAAATGTACTGCCATCGAAGCCTTGTCATTTTCTCCTTTATAAAACACTTTTAAATCAACTAAATAGTACAGCTAGAAGTAAACGAAATTAATTTGGAATAGTCAACTTCTCGAGAGAAAGAAATACCCCATGCATTGCTATTGTACTTGTCTTTTGAAAAAATTGCCTAAGTGGAGTTAAGGAAAATTTGCCTCGTCTTCTTATTGTCTACTTTTGTTAACACTGAAAGACAAAGGATAAGGGGCATGAAATGAAAGTCTATGCTAAGGTACATTGATGTTGCCAAACGAGGACTTGTTGGCACCACTTTACAAAAGAATGATTTAACTTGCATATTTCTCTCTATTTTCTTAGCTGTATATTAGATAAATTCAAACCTTATTGTTTTCTTAGACTATATGATAATCTCATATTTGTATAATTAAAGTGGTTTATTTGACCGGAAATAAGGAAAGGTTGGGGGCTATTGATATTAAAATAACCAATAACTCCTTCTAATTATTATCAATTATATATGATGAAGTACTTCACCTAAACCACGTCCTAGAGAGGAAGTATGTTTAAATAGCTAATCAATATCTTAATTTGGATTTAATACACAAGTTGATTTATTTGTTCCCCAGTTTGGAGCATTGGACACGCATTTAATATACCCTAAAAGTCTCGTGTTTCAATCCCCTTGGAACGTGATGGATAGCATTCGTATTTATAATGAAAGTGAACTTCGCTCCAATCTCGCGTTACCGAAATTACCATCAATTTAAAGAATCATGAATAAGGAAGAAAGATGTGGATGAAAAGGCAATGTGTTTTAAACACGTTGATGTCTCTTCCATTATTCCTATATTCAATTGCCTTACCTAACCCTTTTCTGAATTTTATAAATGTTCATAAATTTTGATATTATTCAATATTTATGAATGCAAAAATAATTATTTTATTATAATAAAGTCATTTAACATTCACTAATATGGTCTGTGTAAAAAAAAAAAATTCACAAATATGGTGTGGTACAGTTAACAAATAACTATGATGCAGCAAATTAAAAAACAAATAACTATGTCCTTTAAATACGTGACCTGGCGTATGATCATTAGGATCGTGTATAGGAAACACACTCACACTTATAGAAAAAGTTATGTACCATTGGATTCGAATTTTTCTACTGAAATAATAATAATAATAATAATAATATTGACAAATAAAAAAATATGTATATAAATTTATATTTATATTTTTTATATTCCTATCCAAAATTTTGAACAACATTCCATATCATGTTTATGTTTTATAAAATAATGTAAATTACACATGTATTATACAAGTTACAAATATAATTTTAATTATTTTACATCTTTTTTTTATATACTTTTTTAACTACGTCTTTCATTATTTTTATTTTACTTTATTTTCATGTCTATCTGATGTCCGTGGAAAAGTGTGAGAAATGTTTTTTAGTGAATGACTAAAATGGTCTTGAAATTGCATATGGCAATTTAATCCTCAAAACTATATTAATTTTAAAAGATTTTTTATTATGTATTTTGTTAGGTAAAATTATTGAAAAGTTGATTTCTATTATACTACTATAACAAAAATTTTAAGATACTTATTTGGTAGTTTTACACTTTTACTTCGAAAAAAACCATACTTATTTGGTAGTTAATTTTCTATGTTATATGACAGGTGTTATCTGTTAACTTTCATATCTATCATTATATTTTTTTATTACCATCTATCATTTATATATTAATAAAGTTGAGAATTTTATTATTATTTTTTCAATTTTTTAATTATTATATTACCTTTTTTTTTTTTTTCGAATATGAATACGTTGTTAGTTCGAAAGAATTAGTCGAACTCAATTATTTTTGTAAGATTTCATGTTCGAGTCTCCTAAAAAAATATGTTTATAAAAGTAATCAAATTTATAGATTTATTTGACAAAAATTATTCATTAATAAATATTCTGTATTAATATCATAACAACAATTTTTTTTTCTTTTTTAAGTACTATTTTTCACTCATAATTATCGAAAATAGAAAAGTTTACCCTCTCTTTTATCTCTATTGATCATCTTTTTCTACACACCTCCATTATATTCCACTTCCTTTCTTTTCTATTAAACCAATAAGTGAATTTGTATAGTAATTCAACTTTACAAAATTAATTTAACATGTGTTAGTTATTATTTAATTTGTTTATTTTATTTATTATTGTCTTTACTTCATAATAAATATATTTTATAATACTAACAAATGTTAATAATAACTGAATTAGTATGATATTAGTATGCTACAAAAATTTTAATTTGAATCTTATTGTTAGTAAGAACAACATATAATGTAAAGTAAAGTTCACGTTAAATAGAAATAAAAAAATTGAACATCATATAAATAAATAAAAAATATCAATTTAAATTAAAATATAATAGCTAATTTTATAATTTGATGGAGTTCATTGATAAAATCTTACAATGACGAACTAATTATTTATGTAAACATTTAATTAAAACTAATACCATATTTTAATTCGGATGAGTGGTGAATAATACATAAATATGTCGGTCATGGTGACGGATGGAAACGTCTTGGAAACAGCCTCCAAATCCAATCATTGAAATTCACCTGAGTGCATTGATGCATTGATTGTTTTTGATGGAAAATCAAGGAAGGAAAAGAATAATGAATTTGTCTATATTAATAAAAAAATAGACAAATTAAATAGTATATAAAACATTTGTCTATTTTTTAATCACCAGTTGTAGAGAGGCACATATTCTAGACTCTATTTTTAGTTTTAAAATAAAAAACAAGTAATTAATAAAAATAGTGAATAATTATACAAAATAGTTATTAAAAGGATATTAAAAAAACAAAATATTTATAATTATTATAATTTCATATTGATAAATGACAAAAGTTTATAAAAAGTAGAAATAAAAACAATTTTTTAAAGGTATATTGTATAGATTAATCTTTCTAAATAAAGTAATCAATTTGATTATTCTACATCAAAATAAGAGAAAATTGAAAACTTATATCATGTAATGTATTATTGACTAATTTTCTTTCTTCTCCTATGATGAGAGTGGACATAGAGATGAAAAGGTTTTTCCATTTTTTGTCAGAAAACAAAAACTACCTACTACATCACAGTGGTGAACAGATTGAGCAAACTTGGGTCTATAGTTTTTCTTTTTCTTTTTTAAAAAACAGTACTCGCTCCTGTCCATAACATAAGAGATGACTGTGGGATGACGCAAAGAGACCTTTTTAATAAGTTCTTATAATATACTGTCAATTTATAATGCTCATTAACATTTTTATATTTAAATAGTTTTCATAATTTTCTTTATTAATAAATTGAAGTAAAAATAAAAATATTTTAAATAAAAATTTCTTAAACAACAGTGCAATTACACACATAAACGACGATACATACAACAGTGCGATTACACATAAACGACGATATGCTGATAAAAAAAAAACATAAACGACGATACATACAATATTTACAGTAATGTGTTATTTAATTTTCATTAAATGGAAGTTATATTTAGAAATACAATCTTAATTGGGGTTGGATTTTCCAAGAAGTGCTAATGTGACGGAGAGAAGTTTCGCTGTGAAGAGATAGTCGATGAGTAATTGCCAATGTTAATCGTACTATTACTATGAAGGAGGCAAATTGAGATTATCAGGGGCTAGCTAGATGGAAGTTGCTCCTACGTACTGGTGCTTCAATATGTCCAAATAACATGCAAATATGCAATTGATAACAAAACCACCTTGTTTTATCTTTCCTTAACTTTTTCAGTGATAAACAGTTTGTACCTTATGAAAACTTAGTAGTAAAAATCTCTAAATGACGATAAAATATATAATTAAATCAATATTTTACATTATCAATTAATTAAAAATCATCGCTGATATAATTTTTTAAGTAATTATTGTACAATTTAAAAATTTATTAATGATGATAAACAATCTATTTAGTAAAAAAATATGTATTTGATTTTATTTTATATGTAAAATTCCTTTAAGTTAATGATAATCACATATATCACCAACATGATTAATCTTTAACTTATTGAATTGATGAACACTTATCATTGAAATTTATTTAGTTATATATATATATGGAAAAAAATAGTAGTTCTTTTCCATGGGTTCACAATTTTCGATTTGTTTCAAATCTTTAGAAAGTGACTTAATTGTTAATATAGTAGATTGGTCAACTGGTTCGCGATCCCATAGTTCTTGTGATGGAAAATACATAATAACTTCCTTATAATTAAAAATTAGTGAGCTTTAGATCCTATGAATCACATTTATTCACACTAACTATATGATGTTTACGTCATACACATTATTGTAAGTATGATTAGATAAGTACCATATATCATTTAATACGATCTTTTATTATTAGACCTCTTGCTATTGCTTGAGTATCGGTGTTGTCTAGCTTCGGATGAATCGAATTGGATGATTGGATTGTAATAAGTATAACTTAACGATCCTTCATTGATTACAACACACTGTCTAATTATAATTGAAAGGCATATTTAAACCAATTAAAATAATTAAAATTTAGTTGAATTAACTAAGCCATTGTTATTATCTTAATAGATTCCAAAAAAAAAAGAGTTTATAATGTCGTATTGTTACTTCATAAACAGTTAAATAAGTTGAATATGAATAAGTAAACTCACCAATTAATTGTTTCATCATACTTTAACTACATAGTTAAATACTAATCAATTCTATGGCCAATAGTATTTTTCTCGAACACTTTGATTATGTTTGGCGTGGTCCAAACTCAGTTTAATTAGTGAATATACTTAGTTTCATAAATGTTTAATTACCATAAAATTTACGTTTTGCAAATTAAAATTTTGTTTAGAAACTCAATTTTATAGAAGTGACACTTTGAGTTTTAATTTTTTACAAACTTAGAATTTCTGGAGTTCTGGTAACATTATATATTAGAATTAATTACAGTCATCCTTTCCTAATTTTTTAAATTTGTAATTTTAGTCTCTTAATTTAAAATTTAAAATTTTAATTTCTACTTTTAAAATCAAACACTTTTAATTTAGTCGTTAATTTAGAAACGTGAATTTTGACAAAATTAAAATTCAAACCCACACCTCTTTCTAATGTCAAAATAATCACTAAATCAATAATCTAATTGATAATAATTGTGAAATATATATATATATATATATAAATTTTTCACATAAATTTTATTTATTATTTTATATTTATTTATTGTTTCTTGTATTCTCAATAAGAATTTAATAATTTAAATAAAATTAAATAAATGAAGTGATTTATAAAATATAAAGTGAAATATATATATATATATATATATATATATAATTATAACTAATTGGAGATGTTAAAAAATAAAGAAAGAATAATTTAAATAACTTTGATATCTAGACATATCTCTCGACAAATAAGTCAAGATATTGGGTCATTCTTTGAACCAGTGGACCACTAATTAACTCGCATGACCCGACCTATATTGATAAAAATTAAAAATATTTATTATATACAAATTTTAAAGTTATAAAAGTTTATTTTATTAATTTTTAATATTATTAAAAGTTATTTAGTTTATTGTTCTTTTATTTTTTAACATCTCCTATTAGTTGTAATCTTTTTTTTTTATATATTTCACTTTTATTTTATAAATTACTTCTTTTATTTTACTTTTATTTAAATCATTAAATTTTTATTGAGAATAAAAAAAAAAATATATATATATATATAATAAATATTTTACAATTGTTATCCATCAAACAATTGACTTAGTGGTTACTTTAGTATATAAAAATTAAAGAAATGTGAGATTGAATCCTAACTTTACCAAAATTCACTTAATTTTTTATTTTAATTAATTAATTAAACGAAAGGATGATCTAGGAATAAAAAAAAAAGGATAATGGTGTCATTAACAAAAAAAAATTAACTAATTAATTTTATTTAAATAATTACAGTAAAAAATTACGAATTTAAAAAAAATAGGAGAACAAAACTACAATTAAGCCTATATATTAATATATTTGTTTCTTGAAAAAAAAAAAAAAAAGAAAGAAAAAAAGTTTAACGTGAACTAAAGTTTGAAATATTTTATCCAAACATGCATTTAATTTCTACTTCCCCTTTGTTGTGCTTTGGGTTGACTTTGTAAAACTCGCTGATGTAAGGTAAAACATATGGAAGGCTCGTTGCAAAATTTTGCTATTGTATTTTCATTATGAATAAATTATTGACTTTATATCGTTGTAAATTTTTGTTGGAAGAAGTATTCATATCTTGAACATGACTACTTCCAAAAAAAAAAAAAATACATGTAAGAAATAAAATAAAAGAAAGCAGTCCCGTACGTAAAACAATGCAGAAATATGTTTATTCAGTAAGCAATGTAGAGTTTTTTGTTTTTTTTTTTTCCATCTAATTAATAACCCTTTTTCAATTCAGCCATATCTACATAAGTTAATTAATATTATAGCTTGATATCGTGAATTTATGATAATTTTTCAATACTTCTTAATAAATTCAAACGTCAGAAAGTAAGAAATAAATAAATTAGTCTTTTGTTTATACTAATAACCAACAATGATAAAATAAATACTAATAACCCACATTAATTAAGTGTCCAGACAAAATAAAAACTTAGTAGTTAATTAGTACACGTGACTTTAATGAAACAACTGTAAAATTTATGGTTTGCATGCAATTTTCCTTAGAATGCATTAAAATATACTCCATGTGTGGGAGCCGCTGGTGCTGGTGGTTTAACAAAAAGTAAAAGGTAGAGATTAAGTTTGTATGCATCATTACTCAATATATATATATATATATATATATATACATCAATACCTTGCAATTATGTTCTTATTCTTCCAATTACCAAGTTCCTGCTTGTGTTTTGAAGTTAGAATTATCTTCTCTTTTCTAAAGAAAGGGCCACTGCTAAAATTAGGAAATGTCCATAGCATGGTCCGGTACCCATGCATGTGGAATGCTTACACATTAAAAAAAAGTCATATATAAACAACTTGAAATTGAATTATCTATTCTGTCGATATAGTCTTTATGTAAAAAATATTAAACTATTAGAATAATATCGTGAGTCTATACTAATAATATGATATATAATATGAAAAAATAATTATATTTTTTTTTTGGTAATGAACAAATAATTATATTGGTATAAAATTAAAACTTTCATGGGTCTTTATCTTTCTTTTTTTTTTTTTATCAATAAATGATAAATTGTGAAGGCTAATTTTGAAAGGAAAAATAATGTTCAATTCATTGCTTAGGGTTTCTTCCATTCCATGCATAGCGACAAAAATCGATCTTCTCTGCAAGAAAAAAAACCTTTATTTAAGAAATTGAATGATCAACAACTTGTATTATAAGCTAAAATATCAGTAAAACGCATATTAATATACAAATACTTTGTGCTAGCTAGGCAGCATTGTCATGCATCCGTGGTCTATATTCTATTATTGCTTCGAGAAGAACTTATCGATAAATTATAATTGCCACGATTAGCCAAACTCGCTGAGAAAGAAGTTACCATTGCAATTGCAGAAAATAGTTAAGTGGGAAAGATAGAAAGATATTGGGACCGAGAATCCGAAAGGAAGGGAAGAAATATTGGGGGTTGAAAATTGAAATTGCATAGCTAGGTTTACTATTTTTATTGGACTCTCAAATTAAAAAAAAAAAAAAAAAAGTACCATTTGAGTCTTTTTTAATTTAGAGTCAAGATGATATGTCCTTGGAGCCCACACATCCTTCCATCAACCACTGTCGGCTGATTTTATAGTATTCTTAACATTCACAGAACTAAAAAAGCAGATATGGCCAACAATTTAAAAACTATGAGCAAAAGAGATTTTTTTTTCAGATATAAAAACTTCAATTTATTGATATTTGTCCTGCGTAAAAGTAGCTGGCAATCGAGGCATAATTCTATCATTTGTTTAGTGTTTATTAAAGTACAAAAATATTAAATATGAGGTGAATTGGTGTGAATATATAAGAGAAATAGAAAGAAAGAAAAAAAAAAACAAAAGATAGGAAGAAAAATGAAGTAGAAATGAGATGGAAGAGAAAATAACTAGATGTTTATAATTTTTTTTTATTGTGTTACTATTTTGATTTTTGTTTATAAAGTTTTTAACATGTTATCAGACACTAATCAAAAGTTTATCATTCAGAAAAAAGTTTATAATATAAATAATAATAATATGAAAGGTCAATATTTTAATAATAAAGTAGGTATAAATCCAAAATGAAAAAAGAACCATCCCTAGTTAAAAAGAAATTACAGATAATATTTATCTACACGACATCTCTATCACTCTGTACACTTTGTCCCACACTAAGCATAAGTACCTGAATTCTGAAACCTCCTTACGTCTTTAATTAATTTTAATAATAACAAGACGCAACTTCTCAAAAGGCATTAGATCATATTGTCAAAGGGTAAAACAAGGATCAATTATAAGCTATGGGGTCATGATTGGTCCATATTATTAATTATTAATTAATGAAATAAAGCGCCAAAAGGGTCGAAATACAACATGCAGAATATGTACCTGATTTACTCTATGAGGTTATATTTCAGACGGAATCGAAAAGAAAACAGACTTATAGTAGTTAGTGTTTAATTGACAATTAATAAAAACAGCAAGTACTTAACTCTATTCTCACTCATACTGTACAGGTTTATTATAGAGTCATGCCCTAATTAATTGTTTATTTACTTTTTAATTTTCTAGAAATAGGGATATCTTAAAAACCAATCCATTCCAATGCAAAAGCAGCACCGGATTTGCGTAAAACCCACTTGATTGCTGCACCTTCCTCAGAGTTCTCTCTCTCTCTCTCTCTTAACTTCAATCCTAAGTATATGATTTATGATTTAGCCCCTCCTATCTTTTAAATGAACACAATTAATTAGTTTGAGTTACATAACAATATTTCTACTACCTCTTGAAACATTTTAATGACACAACAAGTAACATAAGCACTGGGTAATATTTCACGCTATATAGAGGCAGTGACCACTTCAGAGTTCAGTTCACATTCTTCCTCCAACATTGGCATTCTCTCTCACAAATGGGTCGCCATTCCTGTTGTGTTAAGCAAAAACTCAGGAAAGGCTTATGGTCCCCTGAAGAAGATGAGAAGCTATTCAATTACATTACTAGATTTGGTGTTGGATGCTGGAGTTCGGTTCCCAAACTAGCTGGTATTTAACAACTTACATGTTTCATGAAAACAAAGTTCTCATCTTTTTTCTTTCTTCTCTTTCATTACTTAAAAAAAAAAGATAAAAAAAAAAACTCATTTCATGAATTGCAGGACTGCAAAGATGTGGAAAGAGTTGCAGGTTGAGATGGATAAACTATCTGAGGCCTGATTTGAAGAGAGGCATGTTCTCACAGCAAGAGGAGGATCTTATAATCAGTCTTCATGAAGTTCTTGGAAACAGGTAACATATATTGAAGGATATTGATCAATATGATATAATGATATATTAAAAAAAATCTTTTTTTCGTGTTACATAACATGAAAATGAGTAACAATAATTAGTTGGTTGTGAAATGGTTTTGTTCTTGAATATCAGGTGGGCTCAAATAGCAGCACAGTTACCAGGGAGAACAGATAATGAGATTAAAAACTTCTGGAATTCATGTTTAAAGAAGAAGCTTCTGAAGCAAGGGATTGATCCAAACACACACAAGCCTCTAACAGAAGCTCATGTGAAGGAAGAAAAGAAAATCACAGAGACATCATCATCACCTATGCAAACATCATTGTCTCAAGGCTCTTCAATTCCAATAACCTTTCCTTCATCACAGGGAACATCATCACTACTAATAAGTGATTCCAATTACTATGATGGAGGGCTAACAGAAGCTTCAAGAGAAATTTTCATGGCCAAGCCAGCATTGGACCCTTTGTCCTACTATGATTTTCCAATGGGTGTTGCGCAGTCTGGTTTTAACTTACCTATGAGTCAGTATCAGACAACAAGCCTTAAAGCATCTGAACATCAGAACCCCTTTGGACTCAATTCAAGCTATGTGTTCTCTTCAATGCCAAGCCTAACCAATTCTGATCACGTGTCGGTGAATGAGTTTTCAGACAACAATTCAGCTTCGAAAATGGGTTCATTGTTCATGAATGATCAAGTGAAAGAAAGTTCCAGCAACAATAGCTCGAACATGAGCACCATTTACCCTGGAGGAGGGTGTCATATCAGCAGCAGCATGATGGAAAATGCAGGGTTCTCGTGGGAGGGTGACAACAACAAGTTTGACCCTTTGTTTCAGTTCCAAGTAAATGCCACAAAATCAGAGGATTTTAAGACAAGTTCATGGGAAGAAGGGCATCTGCATACTCAAAATTCCATAGATTTCACTAGCTTTCCGTTAACGTCACTTTCAGAAGATCTAACAAGTGCAAGTTTTGATGTATTCCAGCATATATGAACTGTAAATTCTTTCTTTCTTTCTTTTGATTTTTTTTTTTTGAACTCCTTTTCATGTTAGCAAAAATAGAATGATGTTGATAGTACAGAAGATTTGTAGCAAAAGATTTGAGATTGGATGAGATGATTCCCCCCCTCCCCCGCACCTATTATTCCTATTGATGTATCTGTTTTCATCACCCAAAGTTTGAATAACGATATATTAATTCAATTGAGTGCAGCTAATTTTGTTTTATGACTGTAATGGAATATTATATTTCCATTTTATCCAACTACTGAATTATTATTATTATTATTTATTACATGCAGTATACATTGCCAATATCAATATGTATTATCCTTTTCCTTTATCCTTGTCGTGGTTCCTCTATAGCAGCTGGTCAAAGACTCAAAAAAATGATAAAAAGGACAAACACCCATACAGTACACTGCAGCAAATCACGAATTCCATTTATTTCATTTTTTCCTTGATCCTTCCTTTTATAATATATACTATATCATATCACGCATGGGGACACACGCTCGTGTGTTTCTCAATATGTATATATATAGTGGGCTTTGGTAGAGATATATATATATTAACGCTGGCAGTGTTTGAATAGGAAGATTATCCTGTCGTATCGTATCGTATAATGAGTAGATGATCGATGCTTTCGCTCGCTGGCATATGACAGCACCGTGTATTTGGTGAATCCATCCAAAAGGCTAAAATTGGCTCCCCAAAAATCTGCATTATTGGAGAGAGATATATCATATAGTGTATAGTATAGTAACTGATGATTAAAGTCTAAAGCTAGAGGGTCCTCTCGTTCTGTGTAACATATACGGTTCCAATTTAACACCAGCTTTAAAATCATCTTTTATTTGCTGTCACCAATGCCTGCTCCAAAACACAATATAGCAGTCACCACCGGTGCAATAACCAGCCACTCCATGCTTATGTTTTGTTATGACCACAACTTATTGCATGTAAAGGTAGTGCACTGACGGTTAAATTATTACACAATCATAACTTTTTATTTATAATAATTCAGTTGACTTTTATAATAAAGATTGTGATTGTTTGACAGTGTAACGCAGTACCGTTAAACTTAAGTATTATTATCTAATTAGCTCTTCATGTTTTCAAGAAATTATGCTTTCAAGCACAGAGGATGTGATGTGACTGTGGAATTTATAGCAGCTGAACTTAATTTGCCTATCTGTTTCGTTGAGTTGCTTATATATACACATGTTCTCTAATTATGAAAATGATAACCAATTAAAGCAAATGAAATGAGAAAGAGAACCCCCACACGCACAATGACGTACACCAACTACTCTAGTACTTGTTACAACCACATATGCATGAGGCATAGCATAAGCCATAATTGAGTCATAAATCAGGATAAATTAAATCTGCTCTCAATTCTCACGCATCCAAAAAAGTCAATTGGTCCTATAGGTTTAGAAAACCATGGGTGATGGTGATGATAAGATGGTGTTTAATTGTTTGGACTCATTAGTGCATGTAATTTTGAGCCAATGTATATTAATATGTTGACTTGGCTAGCAAACAAAAAGTGTGCAGTAACTCGGAGCAGGACCACAAAATGGTCCTACCCTAGGTTGCTACTTTGCCATATACCAAATTAAGACGGTGAAAGTCACTACTTCTTGAATTGGAACAGCTGTGAACTAAGGCATAACCATACCATAAAAGCAAGAGAGGGACACTGCGTAACCATATCATAAATTTAATTAACTTGAAGTGCTTAGGCTAAGCTCACGCTTCTGATTTATCATGTATGGCTGTTTTGGCAATTGATCTAAAGGTTCAAATTATGACAGACATCGACAAAAAGATACATAATAAGCCACAGCTATAGCTTAACAATTAACATGAGTACACGTATTATTGCAAATTACGAAAGCTGATCCTGCCGCCAAGCTAGCCTCAGTAATAAATAATCATCATCAAAGAGGTTTTGATTGTGGAGTGGAGGCAGTTATACGTGTCTCTATGGTCAAAAGTTATTTAGGTTCAGAGCAAAATCAGAGGCAATAACATTGCTGTGAAAAGCAGCTTCAAAGTTATGATTAAATAAGCTACTGTAATACCTTTATTATGAACCGTGTCAAACCTTCTGTCTTCTGATTATCTTTACTAGTTACTACATTTGATTAAATGTCTTAATATGATACATACTTTTAATCAAGTACTACTTGATATTTGATTTTCTTAACTGATTTTTATTGACACTTATTAGCATTTGTTAGAAAGGAAAACATGCCGACGCAGCTGCTACCTGGGGAGTTGGAGCACCATTTCTTAAAGAGTAATTGAGAAAGACATCGTAGGAAAAGGGGAAGAGAAATGAAATACTACTAAAGATATGGTTGAAGTGAAATAGTACTAAGTAACATCGTAGCCTTTTCGGGTCAACTAACGGTGCACCCGACAAGTAATATCAAAATGCTTTTGCTGAATAATAGCTTTTGAACTTAGCAAATTCTTAACTAGTTAACTATATGATATAGGGACACCGACAAGATGCTGTCTCATGCATAAAAGGGAAAATGTACCAACTAGTTATCATGTTAGTCAAATTCAAATATATATATATACATATCATAAAGTTGTAAGCCTTAATTTTAATCTTGTATTAAATTTTCACATGCTCTAACCTTATAAATAGTAAAAACTCTAAACTGAGTAGCTGTGATTAAGTAAAACTGTTTGTGATTTATGTCTGCACAATAATTCTAGGCTTCTGTTGATAGTTCTAATATGTAATTAATGTTTCTCGGGCTTCTTGGTCATTCCAGTTATTATGAAAATAAAATATATAAAAAAAGCAAAGCACAGTTTACACGTTGATTTTGAAATGATAGCTAACAATTGATTTCTTTTGGGATTGGCAATGGCACCAAAGTAAAGAGAAGTCGAATAAAAATGAAGTTAGGTAGAAGCCAATGATGCATGGTGTTTGGGCTTTAAATCGAATGCATATAAGTGAGGCGTTGAACTTAACCTAAGAGCTTACGCTTCTAGAGGAAAAAATAGATGGACCATGACATGAGGATGAAAAACAATGTCAAAGACACACTTTAACTGCAATTGCGAATGATGGAATTTGAGCCCGAAAGACCTTGCGAATATAAATAATTACAAGCACTAGTAAGAAGAATCGATGATAGTATATGTTATAATAATAAAGTTATGATAAAAGAAACGTACTCCCTATAATGATTGCAAAATATCTAGTAGTAATAACTACTATGTTTGACATTTCGGGATTCTTTAACCCGGTAGTAAAAATTGCTGGACTACTTTTACCGAATGAATTCGGCTTTATGGCTTAAAAGTGATTATGACCTTAACACCACAAAGGAAACAAGGGTGCTTTTTTTTTTTTTCAATTTATTTCATGGCTAACGAGAAAGCGAACAAACTTAAAAGTACATAAAGCATTTCTTAAATTGAACGTCTTAATAATAGCTACTCATCAAAGATAAGCTGTGCCAGTTGACATCCATGGAAATGTGTTTTTCACTGATTGCGCTTTCTTCACTCAAACCACGAAACTTCTAATTACGTATTCTGTTGCATATATATACGAATACTGAGTGTCACTTTCTAGTTTCATCATACTTCTTATGAATTACTACTATTACTTGGTTTAACAAAGTAATTTGGAAGTAGAATAATTCCCTTCATATTCAAGTTACTCTCAACACAAGTCATCAGAAGCAAAATAATAAAGGTTTATACTTTATACTTTATAGTATTCATTGAAAAAATTAAAAAAAGAAAAGAAAAGAGAGAGAGTACACTGCGTGTGCATTTAAACATATAATGATGTGTAATCAGAATTTGATAGTATTAGATACGTGATAGAGCAACTAATAAAATTGTGGTCACGTGATTAAATGGTCTATGCAAATTGCAATCAGTTAAACTCGAGAGAACGTCATGGCAAATTGTTTTGTGAAAATCAGTGACAGGGGCTGTACAACAAGAAGTGGTGAAGCAAATGGGAATTTAGAGTGGTCTCCACTGCTCTCATTAACTCATCCGTCCTCTTCGATCTGATTACTATGTTACAACCAACAACAAAATCCGGTTCCTGGGATGACATTTAATGACAATTAACTGATTAGGTCTAACCATGTTATCAGACTAATTCCACCAAAGATGGTATCTTCCAGCATTGTCACAAGTATCTTTGGGATGGAAATACCGCAACTTACAGCAGAAAACAGAATTGCACAAGAAGCCACCTACTAGTCCATTCCCCTGTTTTGTTTACAACTTGGTCAATGACTATTTACTTAAGAATGCATTAGCAAAATGAAAATGATTCTCTAGTGAAATAAATTAATACTCACTAAAAATTACAACATGTTCATGGCTTTAAACGACATATTTGTACAAATATTCACTCTTTCTACCAAGGAAAGCATTGTTTGGAGACACTTTTAATCCATGATAATTTTGTAATAAGGAATTCTATAGATTTTTTACAGGATAGTTTCTTAATCAATGTTGCTAGTAAGCTCATATCTTGAACTCCTCACCAACCTCCACTCTTTGATTCTCAAACATTGGATGGCCTCTCAGAACATTCCAAGATATCCTCAGGTCCACTTTTGTCATCAGTGATAATGTACAATGCTTTCACAAAACAATGGAAGATGTTCATGGCTTCATGCTTACTGTTTTAAACAACAAATTTGTCCATATATTTTACCTACCTTATTCAGAGTGCAAGCTGCAAACTTTGAAGACACTCTAACCCATGACATGACAAATTGACAACTGTCTACAAACTTTACCCATTGCATTATTTGAAGGTTTTATATAGTGAACATTAACAAGGAACTCTACAAATATGGCAACCAAGATAAATTATGATTGCCATTTTCCACTAGCCTTCTCAAACATTAGATTGCCTCTTGAAGTACATTCCAAGAGATCCTCAGGCTAACTCACGTCATCAGTAGTATTGTACAAGCTCCTGTTATGCTACCCCCAAACAATTCAGAATATCATACCCTCCATTCACTTGATAACAAATTTGAAATCTAGTCTTTTCTTTTATTCTTCCAAATTTGATAACAGAAGTAGTTAAATCTGGGGAATGTATGGCTTCAGCTTATTCATATAATCTCCGCAGGGATTTAGATCTCTTGTAGGAAAGCCTGAGCAAATGGGACATTTAAGTGATAAAATCTGTCAATACAAACGAATTGCAACTGAAAAAATTAAGTACATTGATATCCATGTAGTGAATAAGATTTTTTTTTTTCCAGGGTAAGCAGATAAAGCATTAATCTAACCTTTTCTTATTTTGATTTTAAACAAAAAGTTTCACGACGTGTATCAGTATAATAAATTCAATGTAGATATGTAGGCATGCAGAATCATATAGAGCCATAGTCCTAACTCCCATGAGTGCGTTTTTACTTTTTTCAACTTTGGGGAAAAAACAAACGCTTGTATAACTTTTTTAAGATCATTCAGAAGCTGCTATTAGCTTCTGGAGGAAAAGGTACTAAAACAGCTTTTTAAAAGTTCTAATCTAATTATTATAATTATTTATACATGTATTTTAATTATAAAGCCACTTTTTTCCTTAAGAAAAGCCTAAACAAATGGGAGCTGCATCATCATGTGGGAAGAGCATAATTCAGAGGCAGAAATGCATGTAAAATGTTATCATGCATATAGACATAAATTCAAGGCTTTGTTTCATTAGTTTTCTTTTAAAGGGAAGGTCAATGTCATGCTTTCATCTACATAATGTATATATTGTATACACCAAGTCAAACACAGAGCAGAAGTCTATAAAATAGTAGAAATCTAATAATTGCAGTGTTACTTATCGGGAGAAAAGAGGAAGGGCAAGAAGTTACAAGAAATAGAAAAGTTGGTAATGCCATCAAATATACTCAAGTGTGAGTTATATCATGTGCAACATTTCCGAAAGCAAATTCGTACATTTACTCATCTTGTTGAGACAACCAGCCTTATGTATATAATTTGGATGACCAGTAAGTCAATACCACAAATAACAGTGGCTATTAAATTGAAACTTTGACATTTTCACAATGTAATAAACAATTTTCTAAGTACAATACACTTACATTTTTCCATTCAAAAGACTTACAAGGATCATTATTTTGATTAACACAATCAGTGGCAGTCACAGTCACAGCCCCAAGGGCTGCCTGTGCAATTGAGCTCCTGGCTGATAAAGAGTGAGGTGGTGTATGGCATTTGCAAAAAGGTCCTTCATATCAGGATGTTGTGCTTGAACAGGACGAGCAAACCGCTCCAGGGTATTCAAGGCACATTCTTGCTCAAGGACCTTGCTGTTACCTACATTTAAGGCAAGGTTACAAAGTAATTTCAAGCCATGAACTTGTTGGCGATCATTGATCTGCAGCAGGGTCATTAGCTTAGGAATCCCATCAAGCTCAAGTATTGCCTTGGAATGGTCAACACGGTTGTAGTTTTCCAGGCACACAAACTTCCCCAAAGCAATGGCAGCCTCACTGGCCACATCAACATCTCTGTTGCCAAGCTGAGCAACTAAAGGACCAAGAACTTGCGGAACCTTCCCAGAGAAGTTTCTGGCCATGGAACCAAGTGCCTTAATAGCAGGAATCTGCAATGCCGGATCTGTCTCCTCCTGAACCACCCTCAAAAGCTGGTCCAGAACTGCCTTTGCAGCTGGTGCAGTTCGCTTGAAAGCACCTCTTCTAAGATCAGCATTGGACTCGGCCACAGCAGCAATCTCCATGACAGCCATAAGACAATTCAGCTGCAATTCGCCACTCTCGGACTCAATAATCTTGGCAAGACAAAGCAAACCTTTAGTCTCGGTAATCTTCCTGCAGCTTGAAAGACACCCTTTGGAGAGTTTCCAAAGAGCCTTAGCACAGCTGACTTTGACTTCATTCCTCAACTCCAGGCTCTCAACCTCTCTTTGATTTTGGCCAGAGCCGCCACGGCTACTCCCATCCGAATTCGCCTCCCCAACGTTGGACAGATTGAGAACAAGCGTGTGAATGGTGGCGCGACCAACGACGGGATTGGTGAGGACAGTGCCCATATCCATGGACAGAAGGGACACAAGGGGCCTAGTGACATTGGCCCTGACGAACTCCTCACGAGCAAGTTCGTGTTGGTCGGCCATAGCAGAGACCAAATTGGCAACGGAGAGACGAACCCTCATGGGGGAATCACCGAGAACCTGAACAATGGTGGGGACAGCATGGGATTCCACGATGGAACTCACGACCCTGTCTTGATTGGTTGTAATGTTGAAAAGAGCATCGGCAGCAGCGACCTGAGCATCGGGGGAAGAAGCTTCCTTGAGAAGCTTGAGGAGGGGAAGCACACCACCTTCCTCTAAGATGATGAATTTATTGCGGTCGTTGTCTCTGGCGAGTGAACCGAGTTCAGTGGCGGCTTCGGCGCGGTCTTTGGGCTGGCCCAATTGGAGAGTGTAGGTGTAGGTCCAGACCCAAGCGAGGATAGGGTCGTTGCTGGCGATGGGTGGAAGGGAAACATTGGAGCCCTCTTTGGAGTCAAGGATGGTGAGGAGCCACACCATGTCGCCGTTGGAAGATTCCAGAAGGTTCCAGACTTTGCGGAAATCGGCGGTGGTGGTCATGGAGAACACCTGGCGGAGGACGCCGCCGTGCTTCTTGCAC
This sequence comes from Amphicarpaea edgeworthii, assembly GCA_014843725.1. Lineage (NCBI taxonomy): Eukaryota > Viridiplantae > Streptophyta > Magnoliopsida > Fabales > Fabaceae > Amphicarpaea > Amphicarpaea edgeworthii. Next base: position 18,605,769 of record CM026324.1, on the reverse strand, counting down.
TTGCGGACGAATGCTAACGTGCGCTCTAGGTTTTTGTAGACCTCGCCGACGATGCGGCGGATGGGGCGCTCGTTGACCTGCTGGCTCCCCGATACCACGCGCACCACGGAGCGCAGGTTGTCGCAGACCACCTGAACCTTACGCGCCAGCTCCGTGCAGTCCACCTTCGAGGACTCCGCCTCCTGGGCGAGCTTTATGACGCGGTCTCCGAGCAAGATGGGACCCAGAAGCTCCTCCTGGAGGGTCTTTTCCTCTTCCGGGCTAGGGTTCGGGTTACCCATCATCGGAGACAACACCAACCTCTCTCCGTTATTATCTTATCTATCTATCTTCTACTATATACTAACTGAAGCAGAGCTAGAGAGAGAACCAAACCAACCAAGGATTCTGCTTTCGAAAATGGGAAATTGAAGAAGGGAGGAAGAAAACAAAGCAAGAAGCTGCTAATCTAGTACTACTCTCCTCTCCCCGTATTGTTGGGCAGTGTTCGAAAGTTTTTGCAGAAGGTTGTTTGTTGTTGGTATTGGTTTGGTTGCTGCTTCTTACACGACTCTGCCTTTCCCGGGGTTATTGACTCTGATAGGAGATCAGAATAGTAAGTCACTGATATTAATAAATAATAATATAGATAGGAACAATTAAAATTATTATAATATCGACAAACATACATACATTCGATCCTGCTGCTGTGAAGCTTTTTTTTTATTATTATTATTGAATTAATTAATTATAGTTAATGGGATTTTTTAATTTATTTTTCAGACGAAACCGCGGTGCAGATACGGCGAAGGAGAGGAATCAGAGAATAAAATAGTAATATTAGAAGAGAAAGATGAAGATGAAGATGCGAGGATGGATTCTCCGTTACTCGTTAGAGACTTGGAGACAAGTCAATACTCGGGGACAGGGTTGCTGTTGTTGTTGACTACAACCTACGAATGCAAAGCCAAATCAAAATATTCATATTTTAGAACATCATTCCATCATCACCGCGCGTTCAAAGATTTTTTTAACTAAACTTAAATAATGTTAATGTTACTTAGAGTTAATATTAGAACTAGTTTAAATGATTCTTCATTAAAGGATCTTATTTTAAAATATTTACTTTCTTTTCTCCTTGGAAAACTTGAGGTAAATATTTTTCTTAATATCAATTGACCTTTATTTTATATTTTTAATTTCAAATTAAAAAATATAGTAATAAAAATAAACATAAAACTATAAAAAGAAAAGAATTTAGAAAAGTTTGGCCTGTTTATATTTCAATTTAACGAAGTTGCTTTTGTTCATAATTGGAATCTGACGTGGCAGAAAAACGTCGTTTACTAAATACTAGTAACTAGTAGAGGATGCGAATAACAGAGCGCCACGAATGAGGAGAATGAAATAACCAAACCAACCCACTTGTTACGTTTTCAATGTCGTTGCTGCCGTACGTGGCATGCCTACAATAATGTCATTGAAAAGCAATGAATTCAATCAAATGGCCCAATAGACTTGACTGCTTTATAAGAAGCACATCAGAATCAAACTCTAATACTTTATTTCAAAATTAATGCCCTCACCTAGTTTTTTTTTTTTTTCCTGAATCCCTCACCTAGTTAATATATACCAGCACTCTCTCTCTTCTTTTTTTAATTATTCCATTTTCGAAAAAAATAGATTTCTATTTATCTTTTTAATATACATTTTTATTATAATTTTTTCAGCTTAATTTTCTATAATTAACTTTTTGATTCCACGACATCCTGAGTTCCTTTTTATTTTTACCAAACATCCTGAGTTCCTGACCATATAAAATGTTCTCATTTTTTTTTCTGAAATGTTCTTATATATAAACAAGGTAAGAAAACCTTATAATACATTACCCATTCTATTATAATGTTTTTTTATTAAGAAAAAAGAAACTTAAACAAACGTGGCCAATATATAGTTATACGTGAGTCTAAATTATAAAGACAAATAAGATGTCTAAATTCAATGCTACGGGACCAGATAGATGGTAACAAGAAAAACACACGGATTGAACACGATTCCTAAGATTGGAAAAGGTAATACTGTATGAAGTTTCAGAGTGGACTATAGAATATCACCTATGCTATAGTACTTTAATTTGTGTGACAGGTGACTACAGTTTTGCCACTAATACACCACCCTCTATTTCCTTCTCAGAATCCTTCATGTCATTTTCTTTATAATCCAACTCACATGGTCTAGGAGGGACATCTACTGCACCACAACAGTTGAAGAATCCATGAGGCTGCATCCACGAACACCGCACCAGTTATCAGACAAATAGAGATAACCCCACAACCCAGTTCAAGACAAAAATATTAATTAAACACGACCAATTTGACAAAATTAAAATAATAATAATAATAAAAAAAAAGAGCCATCCAAACTGCGCATGAAAATTTGTATCAAGTTTCAAGTTAGTTTCACCAAAAATCTTAAGACATGATAACTATTTGATTGAAAGATGCACCTTACTCACCCTTACTCAACTAAACTGTGTCAAAGACAGTATCAAGAGTTTTTAATATTCTAATGCTTATCTCAGCTCATTAGTATCAAGAGTTTTATAATGATAATGTTGAAGAGCAGAAAAGTATGAGCGTCATCAACTCAATTATATATCAAGCAGCTTAAAATGATATATATAGGAAAATAACAGACTTTGATTCAAAGAAGGCTAAACAAAAAGAAAGATATGAAAACAATTGTACCATAAGCATAAAACCGATGCGTTCTACTGGCATAACTGGCCAGTCTTCCAAACGAGGGACGTGTGTGATTCCAAATACATACCTGAAATTAACAATAGAGTAAATTGGAACAATAAAATAGATAAACTTAATTAGCAAAACCATTTTTATTCTTATATCATAATTTCCAAAAATATAAACCAGTGAAGATATTATTTCATGCAGTTAGTGGTACTTTACTAGTTCAGTTTTACAGATTTTATAAATACGAAAAAGTTGTTATCCCAGAAATGTTTTCATAAAATTGATGTGTGTGAGAGAGAGAGGACCAAAGAACTAAATCAGTTTCTTCCAAAGATCGGTTTTGCTTAACCCATGAAGCTAGTCCTTGGCTGACACGTGGATTTTGATTAGGAAATTCTCCTCCAGGAAACATTTCATCGTGTGAATAGGGTGTTACCCAAAGATTATGTCTCAAGAAATCAGCTCTTCTTAAAAACTTGGCCTCAGAACCTGCCAATGGTAAGCAATTTGAGCCAGGTACTAGCTTATAGCCTGTCAACTGTCCTGTTCTATTGCATATTCTCGTGTTCCTAACCTGAAGCATCAATGAAATAGTAACCAATTATTTAAGTAAAAAAACATGTTCTGAGACAGAATTGTCGGTGTATATAGTAAGGAAGTAATCAATTATTTCACCATAGCTAGCAAATAAGAAATCTGTTTCAAAGTATGAAATTATTAACATGGCTTACAATCCAATGTCGAGCAGTCAAAGGATTGCAATCACGCATGGCTTCCAATTCGGATCTGAGTAGAGTCTCTTCAGCATAAAATGCATTATTGTGAACATTATTCTCCCCTGGTTCCTCAACTTTCACATTGATCTCCACGACCTGGAAGTAGGAGCAAAGCTAAATAAGTTTATCAGAAGAGGAGAATTCTGATTACAAGTGCAATTTTGAATAAAACATTGAAAGTAGTAGCCACATTCATGTAACATTAAAACGAAGCAGCTCGCAAAGAAAGTGAGAAACAGGACATACATACAAGAAGAAGACACTAGTTTGGATACAATCAATAGTCATGATTTAGTTGCACATTGCACTTAATTCAGATAAAAGAAGCCATCAAAATGGTACCAATGACTTCAATTATTCATGATAACTACTAATTTAGGGTTACTATTCAATGTTCATCCATGCAGTATAAACTGAAATAGTATGAATGTAGGACAAGAAAGTTTTGTATTTCAACTGAAATTACCTGATTCAAAGCATCACCAGGTTTAGAATCCACAGCCATATCCATGCGAGCTACAAAAAAGTGTTGGTGAACTGGAGCATATAGACCTGGCGCAATCATGGTTCCATATTTACGAAACTCTCCAGGTAAAAAGGTTCCTAAGCTTAGAATTCCAGTTAGCTTAACCTCAGCTTCAATTTTTCCATCCTGGAATAACACACCACCATCTTCCAGAGAGTTAATCACCAGTTAATTAACAAGAGTATTACAAAATAGAAATACAGAAAAAGACGTTATGATGAACTTGCTCAAAGGAAAACCAACTATCAGGGCACAAAAATGTTGGCACATTGTACAAATGGCTGATAAATGCCTCACAATAATTCAAAAGGATGATCAAAGAATAGATAATTGTGAAAGTATGCAATAAGAAAAGGCAGATTAACATATAATGTCATTTATGTTAAGCATATTTATCTCTTATAAAGATGTGATGTTTGACTTGCCTGATAGAAGTACCAAAAAAATCCATAGTCATAGTTAGCCACAGTACACATAAAAGAAACTGAAAGTCTTCTAGACCTTCGGACTTCTGCTAAGCCAGTTCTCCAGTCTTGATGCTTCCACAGAATTCCATGATCCTCTTCGTGCAAACATACACAATTTTCAATTGTCTCAACTCCACCAGTGAAATTTGTGAAATGAGCATCAAAGTACTTGATGTAGCCCAAACAATCACACCCCTGTAACAAAACTTGACTTTAGACCAATTGAAACTCAACCATAAAGTGGAACCTAAAATACATATAAAACACATTCAAAAGGATAATATATGTTTCTTAAACCTTCTTGAGAGAATGTGCATTTTTCCCCAAGCCATTTTCCCCAGCATCAAAAGCATTTTTTCTGTAATGTGGTTCATTTGGATCTCCATAGGGCACAACCATCTCCACAAAACTCAGTCTATGAGCAACAGGCCTTCTCCCTTGACTACCATCAACATATGCAACCGAATGTATAACCAAACCTTCTCTAGGTGTGAATCCAACACGAAAGTTCCACTATTAACGAGAAAAGAACAAAGTGACAGTTATAGTCTTATAGAACTAGTTGGACATTAGAAACATAGGTAACTAATTCAATGAAGAGTCAATTCAATATCTACCTTTTGCCATGCAACATAAGATCCATCGACACGAAAGCTTGGACCTTCAAGCTGAGTAATTTGCAAGGGTTTTATATCACTTCTATCAGATCCACCTCTTGTTTCACCATATGTATAGTTCCTCAAGGGATCAACTGGAGGCAGAGGAACAAATTTACGGTCTTCAAATTCAATAACAACCATGTTTTGCATATCAACAAGCACATAGATTCCCTCAACTGGGCGTGCATAGCCATTTTCCATAGGGCAGTCACTTTCGGCTCGGGAAAATATAAATGGCTTAGTGAGTCTACGGTTAGGACCATCAGCTTCACTGTAATAACCAACACACCTGCACCCGAATTATCAAGAACAAAGTTTAAATAGAGAAAAGGCATAGCAAAAGAATAGCAACATATCCAAACTAAAATTACCAGGCATCAACCATTACAAGGTCCATGTCTTCAATGCCCCTTTTCTTCATAGCCTCTCTAAATGGAGGGAAATCTTTAACAACAGCTTCACAATCTGCATACTCCATAGCATCCTGAATTAAAAATTGCAAATTATGACATAAAAAGCAATAAAACACAATTAAAAGAACAGTAAGTAACTAAATTGGTTTCAAATGCTGAAACTAGTACACAATTGTAAGAAATGGAATCAGAAGCCATGAGGACACATCAGAAGATACCATTGGAGGCTGAACATCTGGAACAACGTGTGATGAAATGAGTTTTCCACGGTGATGACCTCCTCGAGTTACTGCATGAACTTGTGAATATTCAACAATCCATATACTAGTCTCATTTGTCTTCTTATTGTAAACAACAAGTCTAGCGCGTCTTGGAGGGAGTTTACTTGGAATTACTGCACCTCCTTTATTAGTTCTAGCAAGTAATGATGATTGGAAAGGTGGAAAGAAATAAGCATCTGCCAGTGCAACAACATGTTTATCTGGTTCCAACAAAACTACTTCAATAAACCGCATACTGTCTCTGAGCTATAAAGACAATTGAGGGAAAAAAAGAATCATTAGGGACAACTGCTTCAAAGTATACAAATATATGTGTTTTAATTAAACAATATCACAGCATAGTTAATTAATTAACCTCAGGAGTTGCTCCAGCTGCCCTCACAGTTGCCACTGCTACAGAGATTTCAGGTGCTGATAAAGGGTCCAAAGGGTGGCTTGATTGAGTCCTAGCCATTGTACTGATTCCTGTTCAACGTAGCAACAAATGTATAGTATAGGAAAACACGCAGGCATAAACAAGTGAAAACATAGAAGTTAGTTATTATAATTAAGATAAGAAGATGGTGTAGTATACCTTTAGGAGGAAGGGCATGAGTGGAAGCAGGTTCAGAAGGAAGAGGCGTCACCTTTTGTGGAACTAAGACCATTGCAGAGGGTTAGCTTAGCGAAGGTGTTGATATTTGGAGGCATAAACAAAAGAAAGATAGTATTATATAATAATAGCAACATGAACTGAAACAGAAGCTGAAGACCACGAGCCTATACTCTCTTCTTTTTTGTTGACTTTTTGTTTTAGTGAGTGAGGAGGGATGCATCGTACGTAATCATTCATGGTGTTGCTTTTGAGGGAGGGTGATCGTATAAAGTTGATGGAAGGGGGCTTATCTTATCAGCGGCTCCAATACTTATACGATAAGTAAGTGGGAGTTGATAGGAGGGCCTGCTTTTGAGTTTTGATAATGGACATTTTCAAACAATTAATTAACTTGAGCAACTAATAATAAAAAAATAAGGGATATTTATGTAATTTCACATAGTCTCAAGGGTGATTGTTGTAATTTACTTTTAAGTAATATATGCATGTTCAATACATTGTCGAATAGAAAAATTCGGGTGACTGGGTAGAATCTGCATTATGCGAGTTAACAAAATCTCAACCTCAGCAGTCAGCACATAACTATAATTGATGAAAAAATGGTCAAGAACAGATATTTACAAAGGAAATGCTGTGCATAATTTGTCCTTATTTTTCATTTTGAAAAATGCCAAAATTGTGTTAATCCAACATGACGTGATCGTGAAAGAAATGTCGCCTTTTGTCAACAGAAAGAAAAACTACTACAATTGATCACTATTCATTTCTCTAGCATGTATAAGTGCATAACGTATGTCTCATTTGATAATTCTGAATACTTTTTTTTATCCTCACTTTTATATATAGAATCTACTTTGATATTTTTTGCTGTCACTTGATATCGATCTCTAAAAGAAAATACCACTAACTTTTAATGTTAATACAAGATCCATCTAAATCTAGCAGAGTTGGGGATGGAATCTGAGTATCTGAAATATCTATAGCTCATAAATCAAAGGAAGGAATATCCTACTCAGAGAAAGTTTATATATTGACTTAAAAATACCTTGTATATACAAATATGAATCCCTTTGCATTGCATTAGTTGTGTTTCCACTAAAGGTACACTTTAGTATGTAACTGGACAGGATGTTTCTGCTCTGCAATATAATAACTTCAATTTGCCTTTTTGTTTATCCCAAATGCCAAGGAAATTAACTGGTATCTTCGAAACGGAGAGGGACCGGCATACGTGCATTTATTACCTCAAATATCGATTACTCAAATTCATTTCCATTTTCCATTTACAAAGGTTGGAACCTTTTCACTAAACTGGCAGTGTCGATTATTTTTTAGACATGAGTCTAATTACTCATACTTTTTAGACACTATTTTTCAAAACTAAACACTAACTAGTGTGTATTCCAGACTCTTCTATTGAGCGCCCACTCCCACAGTTGAACACTAATATTGTGCTGTGTCACCTACCATTCTGGATGCATTAGAAAGTAGAAACATTTACGGGGACCAATCCTAAAGGTAATGGTTTGGCATTCTTATCCAACCAGAGGAATCGAATATATTAAAATATTACCACTACAGTACAATTTTGTAAACTTCAATAAGTACAAGAAAAACAGTATATAGCATTATTAGTGCATGAGTTGTACTCAACCAACTTTTCATTTAAAATTCTTATGGTTACACAATTTGATTATACAATTTCTTTCATTATTTCACCATAAACCTCGATAAATTTAAATCAAATTATGTAATATTCATTTTAAAAAAAAAGTAATCATGATGTCAATTAATCACAATTTAAGTATCAATTAATCACAATTTAACGTTGATTATAATTAACAAATAATATAAACTTATTTTATTCTATCAATACATCACCATTAAATATTTTAAAAGAATAAGAGTAAAGTAAACTCTCATCATTTTAAAATCCAAATACTATATTGTATTTCCTTTTTATAATAAAATATGTAATTTAGTTCATTTAACTTAACATTGTTAACCTAAGAAATCTAATATTGTTAATATAAATTACTCTTACCTCCCCTAGAAGATGCATATCTTATAGTGTTGACAACCTCTCCCGGTCGATCGCATAGTATGAAACCTTGAACCAATTTTTGTGCCTTAATTGTGATACCAAAGATTCTATCTTTTCTAACATGCTACGTCTAGTAGTTTTAGGGTTTCAATCCCCTTCAACTTTTCTTTAGTATTTCTTTCACTTTTTTTAATTATTTAAGAGGAATTGTTATTGTTTAAGAAAGAAAAAAACACAAGGAGAGATGCTGTATACAATAAGTCTAATTTGAGGCTTATGATTTCACTTATTGAAGGGTAATGAGATCTTCTACAAGTTCTCCTTTGGTGCCAATTATTCATTCAATAAACGCTATTTTCATATAATACTTCACATGCTTGGTAGTGGTCTTCGTTGACGGGATTTGTGGGTTTTGGTTGTGAGGCATCAAAGCAAACAGTGAGTGGTGTTTTCAGATGTGCATTTGACTATAACCAGAGTATGAGATCTTTTGGTCTAGACAAAATTGGAATAATTGGTTAATTTCTTGCGTGAACTAAACTTCAATTTGATTTAAAGTTGTAGTGTCATTTGTGCAAGTGAATTATGGTATGTTTATTTTGGTAAGAGAATAAGCTAAAAAGAGATGAACATCATAGAGATAAGAAATATATTCATATAGCAGAGTGAGAACGAGGAAAACAGAGATGGGATGGGCGAAGAAAGGGAGGTATTGTATTTTGGAGATAAAAAAGAAAGGGAAAATTTGAAAAAATAAAGTGAAAGGGAGGTATACAATTAGAGGAATAGTTGGAAAAATAAAGTTTTTAAACCAATTTCAAAAGAGGTCTAACCCAACCCAACAAAAAAAATTGAGAGATTAAGGCAGGTTGGCCCATTTTGACATTCTTAAAACTGAATGAATTAAAAAAATGTATGAGAATTGTGAACTAAGAGCCCAAAAAAGCAAACCGGCGGGACAACCCATGAAAAACATAATGGCAAAATATAGTACTAGAAGAGAAGGAATGGCAAAATATAGACGAGGACAGGAGTTTTCTTTCCCTATAAGCCGTCTTCTTCAAGACATCACTTTGAGAATTGTTTCAGGCGCTCTACAACAAATGGAACAATGGGGATCAATTACTTTTGTTGGCCGAGAGCACGTTATAAAGCACAAAGGAGATTGAAAAGTTTACAACAATAGGGTGCGATCCCAACAATCCTATTATTTAGTGGATATCATCAGGGAAACAATGTTAAGAGTTTGTTTCACTACATCCTATTCGCCAATACTGGTTAAAAAGCTGCACTCGAGAGTTTCACATGACACCCCCCCAAGGGTGTTTCCCAAAGAAAGCTTATAAGTTTCACATGAAACGAAGTTTTAACAATCAATCATACCCACTACTCTATCAGATTGAAGTTAGCATTACATGGAACCTCAAAGATGTGCCTGATATGAATGAGTGAAATGAAAGGTCTAATAGTAAGTTTCATTGTTTAGATTGTTGAAGTTAAGATAGAATCAAATTAAACCTGAATACATTTCATTGAATTCCATCCAATACCTGTTTTTCTGTCCCTCTAGTATGGCAGATTGTCAGTCTTATTTCCATTCCCATAAGAAAGACATCACAAAACAATGAAACATGCAAAACTTATACCATTTCACTTCACCCCGTTTTGCTTTAATCCATTACACTCTTCATCAAACATTTAAATATGGCCTAAGCAATCACAGAAAAAACCCATTCTTAGGTTAATATATATAAAAAAAAAACCCTAAAGATGAATATAAAAACACAACCATGCGTGAAGCATTGCCAGTTTTCAATTTGCCAACAAACATTGCTCCCAACAACAGCACTGTTTTTAAAACACATCCAGCATTAACCTTGGTCGCCTCGTTCCAAATCAGTATTACGAATGCACATGAATAGGAAAAACACAGCCCCAAATCAGTACTATGAATGCATGTGAATGGTAAAAGCGCCGCCGCAAAACCAAACAGGTTCCAATCACATAACATAACACGCAACAAAAAACGATATAATCCAGAACATTGATAATATAAAGACCATTTAAACTAATCATCCAGTTCAGACAGATATAAAAAACAGTAACCAAAAAAACAGATCTCAAAATCCTTTAAAACAAAAATACCCTAAAAATCAAGCGGTGAGGACGACGGCTCCACCGGCCTCCTTGATCTTCTTCTCAGCGATCTTGGAGATAAGCTTAGCCTTCACAACAAGGGGCTGGTTCTGAGGCAAAACCCCTTTGCCCAAAACCTTAAAGTAACCGAACTGGGTTACATCGAGCAACGGCGCCTTGTCGGCGGTGGCCTTGTCCTTGGCCTCCTGGGGAAGGAGGGACCAGAGCTTATCGATGTTCACGATTGGGGCATAGAATTTGTTGCGGAGCTTGTGGAAGTACCGCATACCGACCTTCCCGAAGTAACCGGGATGGTACTTGTCGAAGAGGATTCGGTGGTGGTGCATGCCACCGGCGTTACCGCGACCTCCGGGATGCTTGCGGTGCTTTCCGATACGGCCGTGACCGGCGCTCACGTGGCCTCTCTTCTTCCTGTTCTTCTTGAACCTGGTCGTCATTTTCTCCTCTCTCTCTCTCTCTCTCTATCTGTTTCTCACAGTGCGGCCGCGGAAACGGATTAGGGTTTTGGTACTTATTATAGACATGGACGTTGCTCGTGAATTTACTCAATTGCCCCCGTCTCTCCCACACACACATGACATATGTTATATCTTATGAGTCGTGTAGTTTAAAAACAAAAGTTTAATTGTTATTTTGATTCTCTAATTTTATATTTTTAGATTAATTTAGCTATTTTTTTAATTAAAATATTCAATTAGAACTTGTAATTTTTAGACATAGAATATATTTTATTTTTTAAAATTTTAATTACGTCCCTTATTTTTGAAAAAGAGATCAATTTGATCCTATTTATTAACTTTGTTGGGGAAAGATAGAAGAAAAGAGATGACAAAATTGAACTATTTTAAAAAATAAAGAATTTAATTAAATTTTTAAAAATAAAAGATCTAACACTCATAAAATTACACCCTTTTACTAATTGTAAAGGGGGATGTATTTAGTAATTTTTATTCATCATTGTGTGTAATTAACATTTTAATGTTCCCAAATGATGGTAATTACATTTCTAACGTTGATTGTATGCTTTATTTGTATTTTCAGTTATAAAAATTGAATTTTGATTTTGGTTGAACTGTTTTCGCGATTTTTGTGAAAATGGCTTGCAATACAATTTTTATCGTTTTTTCAGTTGGAAATGGTATTTAAATGATTTTAAAGCGTAAAAAATTTAATTAGAATGATTTTTAAGTGAAAGATTAATTTTGAAAACCTTTGGAACACAAATGACGAAAAAACACGAAAAAAGCCCGACTTAGGCCCAAAAACCCCACTGTAAACTTAATGGGCCTTAATTAGCCCAACCTATTTTTTCTAAGGGAGATGTGCACGACCTTGAGAGAGAGTGTCAACCCTAGCTGCTCAATTGCCCATCTATAATATGGATTTTTACCTTATATGGAGGGAGAGAGAAAAGTAAGCCTTGGTTCAAAAACAAACATTCCTTCTTGGTGCCTTGTTCTTGAAGCTCTCCACCTTCTCTTTAAAACCTCTGTCTTCTCTCTAATTTTCTAAGTTCATTAGCTCAAATCCACCGTTTAAATTTTAGTATGTGATAGAGGAGAACACAAGCTTCGATTTAAACTCCATTTTTTTGCATTTGAAACCTTAGAAATTAAGGTATGGAGGAGTTATTCCATTCTAACCTTAAAATATGCTTTCTTGGTGATTTTTAGTGTACCATTGAGCTTATTGAGTTGATTTGGTGGTGAATATGTTTTGAAATACTTGTTTTGGATAAAAATGGTCATTTCGGTATATGGGGCTGAAACTGTATTTTCAATTTTCAAAATTTTTTTGTGCCTTGTTATGAGGTTGGGAGACCATTTGGGTATTCTAGGATACCTCTAGATGCTATGATAAAAATTTCAGAATTTTTGGAGTTAAGGAACTATTTTTAAAAGGCCAATCTTTTATTTAAAAAATAGTTGAGTTTGGGATGTTTCATCCTAGGAAATTATTTAGAGGCATTTTTGAAGAAATTTGAAAACACCATGTTGTTTCATAAATCATTGGAAATATCCATGATTTTATTTGGGATTTTAGAAATTCGGTGTTTTTCCAAGATATAATTAGTAAAACTGAGTTTAGTCATTCAGTAGGATTTTTGAATGATTAAAATTATATTTTGTGCAGGTTAAATTATGATAAATTTAAAATAGGTGCTATTTGTGATTTATGGTATGTGATATTTTTCTCTTAATTTTTTTGGAAGGTTTCCATAATTATAAATGGTTATTTTGTCCAAATCATATTGTTGAGTATTAAGAACTATTTAATTTAAAAAGGAGCCTTATGAATGTTTTAAAATTTTGAGAAATATATGTGTTAACTGAGACCTATGGGAATCTCCTTATAAAAGGATTTGTAAAAAAGGCTATTTTTACTTAGGTAAATAAATAGAAAATCGTGAATTCTTGAGTTGGTTCAGAAACACTTTTTAAATAAAATAAAATATTTATACTTATAATTTTCAACTGAAAAATTTATGAGTCGAAATAAGAGTAATGGAGAGTATTTGTATCATATTTTATGATATTATAAGTTTTGTAAGTATGTCAAATAATTCTTGTACTAATATTTTTAGCTTGAATCACTTGATAAATATGACATGAATTGTTAGAAATGCAAGTATCAAAGAATGTTCTATCTTAGAAGGAGAATACCTCTAGTTATTGTGTATTATAGGATGTTGATATGTGATTAAATATTCCTTGTAAATCATGCATTTTTATAACTGGCATTTGAGACTTAAGGAGTGTGAACCCTGGGCACCAACTACTGGGGTTGGTTGTATTTGTGTGATTGGTTGACTGGATTTTGTAATTGATTGTTTGTTTTGGGAAAGCAAGGATGGTGAGTCCTTGTGGGGAGCAAATGGACTCTGATGGAGTATATTTGTGAGATTAAGATGTAGTTATAATTAATAAATAAATTCATTAAGAAATTAATGAATAAATTAATCTTAAGAGTGAGAATTTAATAACAAGTTAATGTAATGAGACATGAGTAAATAAATCATTGGACTTAGACTTAAAAGTATGACCCTTGCAATGGATTGGAGTAGCGTATTTGATTAAAGCATAATACTTGAGTGTATGTGAGAATTACATAAGATTTAATAAAACTTGATGGAGTGGGGTCATGAACAGTGTTCATGACAAGCATGTGATGCTTAATGCACGCATTGTTTTGTTTGGTGTGTTTAATGAGATGCGAAAGAAAAGGATTTCCTTCGACATCGATACAAGTGAAACTGATGTGTTTGGATGTGATTACGATTGACACATTTTACGAGAAATGTGTTCTTGGTGAAAGTTGGTCAGAGGAACCAACTAGAATGGGATGTGCATTAATATTTTCAACTGCGTGTGTGGTGACGAACAAGGCGATGACAGCTATTCACTTAGTGTAGTGAAGTAGACATGTTGGTGCTGTGGATGAGAAGTTCACAAGGCACTTGGTGGACCATCGTTTGGTGTTTGCAGCAATGGAAAGCACACAACCCATTAGAAACGTAATCCATACTGAGGGAAACGTGTTGAGGAATCGATCCTCAAAGTGTAGGTGATCACAGAGTGGTATCTAAGAAATGGTTGTAGGCATGGTGTCCTAAGGGGTATGACATTAGGTCATGGCTTTGGATCACATAACCGGCTCAGCAACCTCGACTAAGCACGATGCATTTTCAGTTGGTGAGAGCTCTGTTAACCAATGACAAGAGGGGTGTACTCCTAGTAGTCATCCACCTAAAGTGTAAGACCACTATGTTTGTGGAGTTCTAGTGGCAGCGAGCCTGAGTTTTTAGAGAAGTTATACAAGTGTAGAAACGCATAGGTCCTCAATGAGATCGTGAGTGTGCCACTATGGTGTGGATGTTGTTTGTGTATGTGGTCGGAAGGCCTTTTGATTATTGGTTTTTAGGAGGAGCGAAAAAACTCACTATACACTTTGTTTTCAAATGGAAACAAATGTTGCATGTAATCGACTAAGATGAAATGAAATGACTACGACCAACATTGATGATGTGGAAAGACTTGTTCGGGAATAGAAGGCCTTTGAAGTTACTTTTCAAGTTTAGTAAGGGATGAGAGTTAGTTTTCTCTCGATTATTACCTTAGGTATTGGACTAGTTCCTCGTGTAATAGATAATAAACTAGATCTTAATTTTATAGTCCTTATGTTGTTCTATATGAGTCAAATGTCTTATGTCTCTTTTTTAAAAATGTAAAGATGAAATCATGTTTCTTTTTATGGAATTATTTAAGACAAAATTTTGGTATTATTTCATGTTTTCCAATGTTTTAGCATCATTTGAAATCAAGTATTTTATAAAAAATAAAAAGTTTCTTGTAAATGATATTTGTTAATGAACACTTATTTTTAAGAGAATGATAGATATATTGAAAGTAAGTTTCGTTGAGATTCTTGTAGTAAGTTTCGAAACAAAAGAAATAAAAAAATACATTTTATATGTTTCGAAACAAAAGAAAGAAAAAAAATACATTTTATATTTTGATAATACGTTAATGTATCAAGTTTTTCATTAAATCCATATTTTTAATAATAAGATACAAAGTTTAAAAATTTATAACTTTTGTTACAAAAGAAATCCATATAAAACATTTTTAAAAGTTATATGACATGCATCTTCAAAATTCTAATACACTCCTAATTCCTAACATGTATCTAATATATTTTTATATTTTTAATATCTTGGACCTATATGTTTAAATTTAAATCATGATATAAATATTTATTAAAAAAAATTTTCTAATATGTTTGTCTAAATTATTTTTATTTAATAAAAACAACTTTTTAAATATTTATAAAACCAAATCCTATATACTTGTATAATAATCATTTATTAAAAAATCACTTTTTTAAAAATAAAATAAAAATTTAAACAATCTCACTCAACTTATCTCGTTTATTCTATCATTTTCAACATCTATAGTCCTAACTTGAATTTTAATATTTTAAACAATTCAATAATTAAAAATAACGAGAATCAAGTGACTTCAAGGGTGAGAACTTCTAGCTCTTGGACACACACATTGTTTGGTTACTTGGAAAACAGAGGAAGAAAATTTTGAGTGGATCTTGGTCTAATTCTCCTCCCCCCTCTTACGTGAAGAAAATTAAAGAAAAAATGAGAATCAAAAGTTAACACTGCAGACAGACAAAATTTAAGTGTTATATACAAAAAAAAAAAAAAAAAAATTAACAAGTGTCTTCTCACTTTAAAAAAATTGTATGATTTTCTCTTTTTTACACGACAAAAGAACGAAAAGTTAATATTCTCATTTTTCTAGCGAAGAAAATATTACTACAATTAAAGATAAATTATGTTCTTAATAAATTTTGCATGAACAAAGTAAGTTCAAGTTCAACTACCCAACAAATACCGTAATAACCATATTTCGTTGTTAAAAACCATTTACTAGACTAGATATTTGATGGGTAGAAGTGTAGAACCAGAGTTTGTGAATAGTACAAGTTAACAATTAACATTGATGAATCAAACCAAATGACAATAAAGAATTTGAGATATTCAGTTTATTTTTTCTTCATTCCATCTTCTTTCTTCTATTTTCTTTCTTCTTCCCTTGCCAAATGAAGGATAAAGACTGTAAGAAAATATTTGATCATCTATTATCAAGCTACTGTTCTTATCAAGTCTATGAACAAATAAGATATATGTATGAATCATTCATAACACATGCTTTCCGGACTTCAGTCGTTGTAAGATTAATTTTTGTCCTAAAATCTAACAATTTGTAATTTCAAATGTAATTGTGGTTAAATGCATGCATGTTCAAAATTCAACACCCCAACATTTGCAAAACTAAGAATTTTGCGGAAAGCAGCACCAAAACTAAAGAAACTGCCAGGGCCTCTTCGAACCTAGAGGAATGGCATTGGAACCTGACGTTAAACCTCGATTTCCATAGCTTCCTCGTCCTCTTGAACGAAAACCTCCCCCTGATCCTACAAAAATGATAAGAACTATTTAAAAGCCATCCTAAAGAAAACCTCAGACTTCAGTGTCAAAAATAAATTTTAATTACCAAATTGACTAGAACCAGCTGAGCGAACCAATGCAGACAATGCAGGACTCACAACTTGACCAGCATCTTGTAAAATCTTAATCAGATCCCTAGCAAACTTGGCATTAGCATGTGTAAAAAAGGTGTATGCAGTTCCTTTAGCCCCTGCACGACCAGTTCGACCAATTCTGTGGACATAATCTTCAAGGCTTGATGGAAAATCATAATTGATCACACATTTAATGTCTTTCACATCTACAAGCAACAAAGCAAAACATCATAAGGATTAAAATGTAAGGTTTAAAAATGGAGAAAACTGCAAAAATCCTTATCCCTGCGCTGTAAGATTCTAGAGATCAAATAGATCAAACTCAACACATTCATCACACCAATGTGCCCACCTTAACCTTCCAGGGATAAGGAGCAGCTTCACCATCATGCCATCTACCACATCCAATTATTGACTAAGCATGTATGAGTCAACCGGGCTGCAAAGACAACCAGCTCCATAACTGTGGATGGGGGATCAATCAATTTGACTATGTTCTTAAAAAACGGATGAAAGTCATATGACTTATATCTCTTCAGGCAACACTAACAAATTATTGATAACTAACCTTGTTTAGCCAATCATGTAAATCGCCATGCATTAACCCATCCTATGAAATTTACAGGACCACACATGATATGCTACCTCAGAAGTTATAGATCAACATCCAAGCCATATAACTTGACACCTCTAAAAAAGATAGTTTCCAAATTAACAGCAGCACTGCAGCAAACAATTTCATCTCAGTATGCAACTCATTAATCCCTTGGTCAAGTTACAGGCAGTCCCAACACACTCATAATATGGCCCTGTACACACCCAAACCACAAATTATATCAAGGGGAACTGGACAGCAGCCGGCCGACTCGCCCTATGGTTAAAAGTTTTAGACCTAGATCAACAATCCTAAGCTTCTAAACACACAGTGATCCTACCAAGACCCCGTGCAGCAACATCAGTGGCAGTCATTATTGGACTTCTGCCACTCTTAAATTCAGCCAAGACCCAATCCCTTTCAGACTGGTTTTTATCACCATGGATGGATAGTGCTGGCCATCCATCCATTCTCATTTGTCTTGTAACTTGATCACATCCCTTTTTTGTCTCCATAAATATTAGAACTCGGCTCCCATCCACCACTTCTTTCAGCAGTCTGATTAATCTGCATTTTCAAGCTAAAGTGTTAATTTGGAAAACAAAAGCATTGGTTCACTGTCTTTTTTCAGTGAGGACACAAACCTATTGTATTTCTCCATGTCTGTTACAACTTCAACAACTTGATTTATAGATTGATTTGCTTTCAGGTATGGTGACCCAATAACTACCTATAAGATCATGCAGGAAAATAAACTCATCAATAATCACCCAAATGACCTTTAATTAAGTCAATCCATAGCACAACATTGGGTTTGCTTAAACTTAAAAAATTGATTTATAAAAAAGCACATTTAAGCATATAGGATCTGTTTCTTAAAGAAAAAACAATTTAGACAAACACATCAAGAAAGCAAAAAAACTGCTTATCTTAAAAAAAAAACATAAGTTTAAACAAACGGGTCCATTTTTTTCTTTGAAAAAACAGCTACATAGCAAACATAAAAATAGAAAAGTGGAAACGCTGTTGTAGTAACCTTGTAAGGGTTGCGCAGAAACTGCCTTGCCAGAGTTTCAACCTCCCTTGGCCATGTAGCACTCCATAATAATGTTTGCCTATCTGGTCGAA
This sequence comes from Amphicarpaea edgeworthii, assembly GCA_014843725.1. Taxonomy (NCBI): domain Eukaryota; kingdom Viridiplantae; phylum Streptophyta; class Magnoliopsida; order Fabales; family Fabaceae; genus Amphicarpaea; species Amphicarpaea edgeworthii. Next base: position 18,587,303 of record CM026324.1, on the reverse strand, counting down.
TCTGGTATTTCAAATCACAAATGTGACTAACTCTGCCTCTTATACATAATCAATATGAAAATCACACACATCGAACATATCCAATGAGAAAAGTTCCCACCTTAAGAATATGAGGACTATTAAGTCTAAATCATACAACCATACATGAATAGTCAAGACACGAGAAAAGAAGTTTATTAATAATCATATGGTCACTTAAAACGCAGAACCATGATCCAGACCACGGGCACTTGAGTAGGTGGGAGGGTACTGAATCTGGTTGGTAAACTATAGGAAGCACACAAATGGAAATAGATTCAAGGTTCCCTTTCCCCCTTACTAAGTTTTTACTAGTTACAGGTTAGTTGCAAACAGTACCTGGCCAACAATTTTCCGTATCTGAGGTTCAAAACCCATGTCCAGCATTCGATCAGCTTCGTCCAAGACTAGGTAAGTCACTCTATGCAGGTTTGTGTGCTGAGCTTCCAACATATCTATTAGACGACCAGGTGTAGCAATAACAGTCTCAACGCCTGCCAAGCACCAAAAGTTAGTCATCATATTCATGTTATTCCAAAATTTTGATCAAAATACAAATGGTTATTCATGCATTCACACAAGTATATGTAAAGCAAGTACCTCTTTTAAGCTCACGAATTTGGGGACCCTTTGGAGCACCACCATAGATGCACGTACTTCTAATATTAGCTCGAGACCCAAATTTCAGAGCCTCTTCTTGAATTTGAACAGCTAACTCTCTAGTTGGTGCTAAAACTAAGACAATGGGACCGTCCCCATGTGCTGAAAAAGCAGCAAACACATCCATCATAACATAACATAATGGAAACTTAGCATCTGAGACACAAGGCAGGGAATCCAATACATACCCAATCGAGGTTGTGCATTGACGTGCACTAAAGCAGGAAGCAAATATGACAAAGTTTTACCCGAGCCAGTCTCAGCAATGCCAATTAAATCTCTACCCTTCAGAGCCATGGGCCAACCCTGAGCCTGAATTGGAGTGGGCTCAGCAAAACCCAGATTGGCAATGACCTCGAGGCAGTAATCTAACACAACAACGTAGCATTCATTCAATCCAAAGGTATCAAAAGAGACATCAACAAATAAAAAAAGGCAGGGCAAAAGCATAATTTGCATAAACAAGTAAAATACCAGGAAAATTCGCCTCGTGAAACATCCGAATTGGCTTTGGCACATCGTTCCCTTGCACAGTGATCTCTCTACTGGCACGGTAATGCGCAACTTCTGGCTCAGACATGGCCCTCACAGCAGGGCACTCGACGTAGAAATTCTTCTCAAAAGGGACTAAATTCTTAAAATCCTGCTTCGGGAGTGAAATGTTGTTCAAATCGTCCCTAGAAGAGCCACCACCGTGCCTACCTCCTCTCCCGGAGCCCCTAAAACCGTGAGCTCCGGCTCTTCCACCACCACCACCACCACGACCTCTTCCACCACCGCCACGACCCATGTCATATCTTCTATCACTCACGTAACCATTCCCCGCTCTACCACCACCTCGACCTACGTTAAAGCCTCCTGAAGGGGGCACAAAGGCTGGAACCTGAGCAACTGCTGCGGATCCGACGTAAGGAGCGCCATAGGGAACCGCGCCGCTGCGGCCGACGAAAGAAGGCGGCGGAATAGATCCAGCGAAATCACTATCAGAAGAAAACGATAAAATCGGGTTTGTTTTTCGTTCAACGAATTGCAAAACAGAAAAAATAAAACAAAATAAAGGAATTAACGAAGGAACGTACGTACCTGCGACGGCCGCGAAAGGAAGCGGCGTCGGAATATCTATTATCGTAGGGGTTCATCTCGTTAGGGTTTCGGAATTGGGTCGGAGAAATGAATAAGAGACAGAGACTGGGTTCTTTTACTTATTGATACGTCCTAGTTTACTCGTAGTTGCCCTTTCCCATCGAATTCGAATCTCATCACTACCACCGTTCGTTCAATGCTCGTGCATTTTGCACCAATAATTATATACAATGAAAACTAATAGGGTAATTTTTTGTATTCAATTTATTTATTTTATTCAAAAACTAATTGACTAAAATTACACAAATATTATATGCTTCTTTTGTATCTACACTCTTTATTGTGCATTGTCTATCAACGATACACTCTTATGTGGAAGCTTGGTATAATTTTTTTAAAACAATTAAAGGATATTAGTGTATATATAAGAGTCTCGGTTAAAGGGTATTAAGTGGATGAAGTGAGAGAAATTCACAATTCAAAAAAGGAGTTGGGGGAGTTGGGCGGAGTGAATTTTAGATATCTATTAGGCTTCAACCGAGCCATATTTCTTGGATTCCTTCTTTAGGCAATAATTTAAGGAGTGAATCTATAAGATAGATGATTTTTTAGCTTATGTCCACTACTGATGCATAAAAAATCAGCAAAATAGTCATGCTGCTATGGAGTATGTGGAAGAGGAGAAATGAGAAACTATGGAATGAAGGGGAGGAATTTATTTCAATTGTGTGTCACAGAGCTCAAGCTATGTTACAAGACTCTCAAGAGCAACACATGTGTATTAGGGGAACTGTTAGATGTGCAAAGAGTCATCTTTGAAACTAATTGCAAATCTGGGGTGGACCAGCTGCATGGCTCCTATAATTATATAACAAGGTGTGAGATCATCATCAATCAAATAACAAGAATTCTCAAGGCTAATAGGAATTTCCAAGTTTCTTTTGTTAGTAGGAATGCCAATATGGCTACTCATGTTATTGCTAGACATTCTCTAAAGAATCATATAGTATTCCCTCTTGTATGGATCATACTATTGAAATGGAAAGGAGTTGATTCTGTGTTGTAAAAAAAAATAAAAATGAAAGAGATTAACTTATGACTGTATAAAGGCGGCGCGTACTTGTATAATTTTATTTTTTTTATTTACAATGTTATTATTTATTTTTTCATTGGTTAGAATATTAACAGGATGGTATTGAAGAGATGTTAAGGTGTTTTATTTTTGTAAGTCTGTTATAAATTCATTAATACTCTAAAATTTTATTTTAAAATGAAATTAATTATTTAATAATATAATATTTAATTATGAAATAATTAATATTAAAAATAAAATAAAAATAATATAAATATTTATTTATGACTAAAGATTAAACTAATAATTAATACATAATATGGATAAATAAAAAATACAAACATTCACGTTAAAAAAAATGATAATTAATACAAAATTTTTATTGTTTTATATTAGTTGAATCTGTTGTATTTGTTCTTATAGGTTACATCATGTAAAATAAAATGGTTATTTATTTTTTACTATTATTAAAAAAATAGTTAATTATTTTTTATTTTATACTATTAAAAATATTAGTTATTTATTTTTCATTTTATATTATTAAAAAATTTTGATTAATTCTTTTATATTTTATATTATTAAAAAAATTGATTAGTTAATGGAATATCAATTTTAAAAAGATTTTGTAGAAGACCCAATCTTATAGGTGTAGATCTTTCTAATAAAAATCTTGAAAATTTAGAGATCTCCAAGCTTAAAATCTTTCTTAATATCCCCCATTAAAAATGCTATTATGATTTTTAAGATTTTTATAGAAAACACTCTACCTAACAAAATTTACAAAGATATCTTACAAATATTTTCAATATTACATAAAAATAATAAATAATAAATATTATAAGATGGTTGGTGTATTTTTCTCATAAACATATTATAAGTAAAGTACCACGAAAAGTTAATATTGTGGTTGATGGTCTGAGCAAGAAGTCTTTGTACATGTCAAGCTTGATGGTACAAGAGATGAATATCTTAGAGGAGTTTAGGAACTTGAATGTGTCCTTGAATGCATTAGCATGAGGTTGAATAGGCTGGAGATTTGTAGTGACCTTAGAGAATTGATTAAGAGGGAACAGAAATTTACTAATTACTCTCTTCTCTTTAATCTAATATGGAGCTCATATAATTAACCTAATTGTAATTCAAATTAAATAAAGCTGTATATGCAGTTTAAATAATAACAATTGAATATAAAATTATGTAACTAAATATCTTTTAAACAGAAATTCCATCATATCCATTCCCCAGTGAAATCCATAATTGTTTTATTCCAAAACATTGATAATATGATGGACACAAGTTTTCTATCACACTAGGAGTCCACAATTACTTTAGGTCTATGGTTCGTGAGCCCATTTACTTGCTGATGATCGAAAGTTGAAAGTTGTAACATGATTCCTAAAGCTTGTTTCATTCAGCAAGTGGCCAATTCAAATTCAAACTACTTGAGTGAGAAATGTACTAGCTAGCATTGTCTTCTTTCACGCACCCTGTAAGTAAGGGAAAGGAGAGTACCAGAGTGTGAAATTACGAAATTAACCAAAACACCCAACAAAATAAAAATATAAAACTACATGTACAAGCATAATTGCTTCAATAATGATTAAACTAGTTCTCAACTGAATGTGCATTTTTGCAGAGAGTAATTAATACCCACTTGGTTAATTAGTCAATTTTTTTTTCATGCATTGCCGAAATGACTCATATAGATATGTTTAACTTCCCAATCTAATTTATTGTACATCTTTATTGCAAGAGTTTATTTAGAGAGAAAATCAATAGTTTACTGCACTTGCCTGAAAAGCACATGCACTGAAAGAAGTTGGCTTTGGAGTGGCTTTTATTTTGCGATCCCGGGCCATAGGATACCAAGCCATCCATGTAAGAGTCAGACACAAACACCTCTCCATCATGAACCAAGGTAACTTCACAGGAATTCGGTGCATGTTTCTTCACGAACTCTCCTTTGCTCAATTTGTTATTGCGCCTATTCAAAATAACAAATTAGAGGAGAAGCAATATAAGTAATCTGTAACACATTCTTCTAAAATAGAATACGTGTTTTACCTGATTTTTTTTGACAAATTATATATAGTTGCATAATTATTTGGTAGTGTCAAGCAGAACAATCCCTACTAAGAATTAAAATTTACACCCTTTGTCATTCATTTGTGAATGATAGCATACCGTGTGTAGGGTAGTTTTTTTATTCCTATCACAATGTTGGTTATGTTAAGAATAGAGATGAGGTCAAGAATTGCTTTTCCTGTGTCATTGCTTTCCAGAAGCAACGTTTCTGCAGTTACCTGGTAGAGGAAAAAACACAGACAAATAGGAAGGGATAAAAAAAAAATAGAGAGAGTTAGATTAATTTTAGCATAAAGTAATCAAGTCATCAGTACCTTGGCTTCATTACTCATCTGAATGTACTTTTGCAAAAGATCCTTCCTCTTGTTATTCACCTCATTCACGTATAGTCTCACTTGTTGCGGGGTCAATTGATTTCTTTCAAACTTTCCAACTATATCAAACATGCACATGATTACATAATTACAGTGTTACTGCACTATCTTTATTCTCTGCTATTAATCTACTGAATTCAAATATGGAAAAGTCTTTCTACAGAAACAAAACATGAGTGAGAAAAAAATGAAAAGATCAGTGGTTACCTGGCGTAGGAATCAGTGTGATTGGAGAAGAGACATGGATAAGAAAAATTCGGGAACCAGGAGAAACAGCATGATCAAGAGCCCATTTCACTGCATCCAAGTCATCTTTGCCAACAGCCACATAAAGATCATCAACTCTTCTATCTTTGTTGCTTATGCTCTTGCCATCTTCAACTATTTCCACAATTTCTGTTGTCAATGATTGTCTAGAATAGTAGCCATAGTCACCGTTTTCTTCTTCGCCAGCAACCTCGTCGTCATTAGCTCTGATTAAACCTTTGATCTCATCAAATGCTCCAGAAACTTCAGGAGTGACTATTTCTAGGGAGTTATAGCCGTAGGAATATCTGCCATTAACAACATTTCTGTCACTTCTCTTGGGGAGATCCCCAAACTGCGCAGTTTCTGACAACCATATTGAACTAGAATAGTAATCCTTTGCTTCTCTTGGGGTGTGAGTCACATCTTCCATATCTTCTTTATCTCAACTTCCCTCACACGTTACAAATAGAAGGAGAATGAATATTGGTGTATTCTAAATTGGCATTGCATGAAGCCTTCGTTGCTATCAAAGGAGATTCTCTTTTGTCAATATCAACAGCTCATTGGACATGTCATTCTATGCCGACCCTTTTTGCCTAATGTTAATTGCAATGCGGGAAATTGTTTACCTTGCTAGCAATGTAATATAACCTTTCGTTGATGTCAATGCTAAAATCCCTAACGTCTTAAGCTGTCGTGTATCACATTTTAAGGATATATAATAAAGTCATTGTTTACTTAAGGTGCTAACATTCCAACGACTCTTGGCACATCATATGAAATAACACTCATTTGGATCGATGTTCTTGAAAAGACCTTTATCTTACATCGATGAGATGCAATAAATTTTGAACCATGAGGTAAAATAAGAAAAAAAAATCTACCCCTCCTTCTACTTAAAATAAACCTTACTTAACAATTTATGGCTTGTTTGTTTTAAAGTTTAGTAATATTGTTTTTGATGAAAAGTAATTTTGAAGTTGATTTTTTATAAGTCTACGATAATTGGAATTAGGATAACATAGTGGGACCCGTTTCGACCCATTTTGACCCGTTACCATTACTCCGTAAGAAAACAGGCAAAGGTGGGTTGGCTTGCTCACCTTATATGAGTTGAAAAATACAGTTTGCCTTGTTTATAGATAGGTTGACAGGTTGATCTGCCAAAAAAAAATTAAAATAATGAAAAATTTGTAAAGTAAAAACTATAAAATTAAGAACATCATCAAAGAAAATAATTTTAGACTCTTACTAAATTAAAATCTCAGATATTTTCATAAGTTGTCAAATATTTGAAGCCTAAGATAATCTAAAAAATTCGAGATTCAGTGCACCCAAAGTATAGCTAGATTGCAACTAGGATGGATCTAGCTATTTCCAAAGCGTTCGTGGCAGGGACCAGAATCCCACTATCTGATTCTGATGGAGGAACGATCCAAGAAGAAAATAAATGGATGGTTTTAACCAAGAGCTGCCACATTATCAATTTGTTAAAGTGAGTAACAGAATCAGATAAGAAAAAAAAGTGTATGTGATGCAATGATGGTGGTGTGTGATATAAAGTTTCATCCTGTACTAATTGGTTAATTATTAACCCCAAACGTCAACTGCTAATTGTTAATTTAGGTAATCTGAAAATGATGAAAACAGAGAATCAAGCTGTGGACACAATTAATTAAACCGTTCATATCTTGCATTAGTCTTTTGTAAATTTACTGTAGAAAACGCAGCATAAGTGATAGGCACTAAAAAGAAGTGGCGGGGCCAAAACGTTACTTCCTAAACGGCAAACCCATCTTTCTATTTTATTAGATTCCTTTTATATATAGCCATATAGATAGAGCTTTATCATATTTAATGAAGTGAGAATAAAGAAAAGCTTGTAGCGGAGAGAGACCAGTCAAACATGGCAAGCAGCACCACTTTACTTGCTGCTACTCTAAAACTTCTCATCATTTTCTTATTCGCTGGTTGGGTTTCTATTTGGCTTCTGAAGCCAACCCAAATATGGACAAGAAAATGGAAACATGCAGAAGATAGCGCCAATGATACAATTTTTGGATACTATGGTAAGAATATGGAATCTCAACTTCAATAAGTCATATATACCATGAATAATAATACCTTCTTGTTTCTCTTGAATTAGTCTGTTAATTAATTACTACAAAACAGCTTCTGAAATTCCTAGAGTTTTAGATCAAATGCAAATTAGAAGTAAAAAGATGGATAATGATGCTATTCTGCAGGTCTTAGCTTTGCTGTGTACACGCTTCCTATAGTTGCTATTGCTATAATTGGACTTCTTTTATTTGATTTGAAAGGTGGATATCAAAGAAACAGGTAATAATATAATATATTAATATCTATCACGTGCCGTTCAATTATTGTAATGGACAATTGGACATTTTCACTTCAAAATTTGTTTCCTTGATACTACAGAAGCTCAAGGAGTTCATCAAAATCAAATATATTCTCAAATCCACTGGTGGTGAACAGTACACTGGGAATCTTATCCAGTGTTGAAATACTGGTAGCTTTCCTTTTCAGTGTGTTCTTAGCATGGACCTACTACTCTCGTATTTCTGCAGACTTCAAGAAGTTGATGCCATACAAATCACTCAAGTTGAATACGTAAGTGTTCTTGAGTCTTGAGACTCTTATGCTGGATTTATAGAGAAGCTATATATTGTTTCACCAAGTGAATAACTTGATTTCAGATGGCAACTCAAGTATCACAGAATAGCAACAAGGTTTGGCTTGCTAACAGAAGCTTGCATGGCTTTGTTGCTTCTTCCTATTCTAAGGGGGTTGGCCGTGTTTCACATACTTGGCATTCAGTTTGAGGCTTCAGTTAGATACCACACCTGGGTCGGAACTGCAATGATACTTTTTGCTACAATACATGGTGCAAGCACTTTGTTGGTCTGGGGGGTCAGCCACCATATACAAGATGAGGTGAGGTCTAAATCATGTTATATATTCCTTCTGTAATTTTAATGAGTTTAATGGTAGTTTTATAATGTCAATCAATCACTACAATCTAATTTATGATAAGTCTGTCTTAAAAGTCATACATATTGTAGATTGTGACAGTGTAAGTGCACCATCCTTAAACTCTATTTTAATTTGGAAGCATTTTCTTTACGGACAAAGTTTTCAATGTTCATTGAATATACACTAAGTACTTGTGGTAGTAGCAAGTGGTTGATTGGTTCTCTCTTCATCTCATCATATATTTTTCAAACAGATTTGGAAGTGGCAAAAGACTGGGCGCATATACCTCGCTGGGGAGATTGCACTTGTTGTTGGGCTAGTCATTTGGGTCACTTCACTTCCCCAAATTAGAAGGAGGAAGTTTGAACTCTTCTACTACACACATCATTTGTATGCAGTGTTTCTAGTATTTTTCTTGTTCCATGCTGGGGATAGGCACTTTTATACGGTCTTCCCAGGAATATTCCTTTTTAGCCTTGATAAACTCATCCGAATCATACAATCAAGTCCAAAAACTTGCATGGTTTCAGCTAGAATTTTCCCCGGCAGAGCCGTGGAGCTAATTCTGCCCAAAGATCCAGGTATTTAGTTTCTTTACATCAACCTGAAATTGACCATTAGAATTGAAAAGATCAGGAAAAAAAAGTCCATTTAAACGGTTTTTTTTTTATGATTTGCAGGAATGAAATATAACCCTACTAGTGTTATATTTTTGAAGATACCAACCATATCTCATCTTCAATGGCACTCTTTCAGTATCATATCTAGTTCCATGGCTGATGACCACATTTTTTCAGTGATAATTAAATGTGAAGGGTGGTGGACTAATTCTCTCCATGACCTGATCCATGCTGAACTAGTCAAAACTGGAGATAAAAGGAAGGGAATACCAGTTGCTATCGAAGGACCTTATGGACCTGCTTCATTAGACTTTTTGAGGTGAGCAAAAACATTACACCTAACCTAACACTTCTAATAGAGCTGTTTATCACCATTTCACGGTTGTCACACGCCATTGGTTTTCAAGGTCTAATAATCTTATCCTGAAGTGAAAAATATTATATGGATTAATGAAAAAAAATTGTCTGCAGATATGACACCCTTCTTCTGGTTGCTGGAGGAAGTGGAATAACCCCATTTCTGAGCATTTTGGCAGAAGCTGATTCAGCTACCATCAAAAGTAGATTTCCCTCGAGAATACAAATTGTGTATGTCATTAAGAAGGCACAAGACTTCTGTCTGTTACATTCAATCTCACATCTGTTACTCAACGAATCAACTGAAAAAATTCACTTGAATCTAAAAGTGTTTATAACCCAAGAAACACAAGAAGGGGTGGGAATTGGAATTAGGGAGCTACTAAATGAGTTCTTTAAAGTTAGAACCCTGCAAGTGAACAACGGCATGCGTTCAAATTATGCAGCATACGGGCCCGAAAGTCCATCTTGGATGGCTGCCATTGCAGGATTTTGCTCCATCACTTTCCTTGTTTTCCTTATCTGTTTCAACCATATTGTAATTCCCTCTGGAAAGCGCTCCAAAATGGCCAAAGAAAAAACTCCCTCTTGGGCTGTGGATCTTCTTCTGATGGCTGCTTTTGTCCTAGCTTTAGCTTTCAGCACCGCGGTGGCAGCTATTTTGAGATGGAGAAGGATAAGAAAAGGGATTCTACAAATATCTCAGAGAGAAATAAAACCCCTTGATCTAAGTTCAGGTGAAGCTAGGAATGCACTTGAAGAACATGAAGTGCATTTTGGGGGAAGGCCTAACTTTAAAGGTAGTGATCTCATATTTTTCTTTCCTCATGTTTCTGATACATGTTGACAAAAAGTTAACAGCTTTGAATTGAACAGATATATTTGGCAAGCTCAGGAATGAAAGCGGTGGATCTAATATTGGAGTTTTGGTTTGTGGACCTGAGAGCATGAAGGAATCGGTGGCGTTTGCATGCCAGCAGGAATCTGAGTGTTTTAAGGTTAGTGGAAAGAGAACAGAATCATGCTTCACTTTCCACACTCTCAACTTCACGCTGTAGTAGTCCAAGTATGGCTACCCAAATTTGTGTGTTCGATCAAGGCATGGATCTCAGTAAGCTTTCTGAGTGCCACAGTGTATCTATCATTACTCATTAGATATTTGAATGTAATAGTCAAAAGGCGAAAGATTTAGAATTTTTAGGTAATGTTCCACAAGTATTCTCATTATCTATTTGAATGTAATAGTCAAAAGGGGTGGGATTTAGATACTGTTCCATAGATAGTGTTGTTGTTTTCCAATAAAAACACAACAAGTGTTCGATGTTTATCAATGGAAATATAACAGATTTAATAACTCTTACACGTGTTAGGTATTTTCGTTAGAAAACAGCATCTATAGAACAGTATCAGTTTTGTCCTAATCAAAACACCCTTTCTCTTTTTCCACTTTTTCCACCCAAAGAATGTGGTTTCAATGTTTTCCTACCAAGATTCACATCTGATAATCGAAATTCCGAATACAAAGATTGCATCCAAAATATCCTCCTCCTTTTATCCTTGGATGTGATTTTCAAGTTGATCATCTACAAATATTCTCGTTTTAGACCGTGACACCTGTTTATTGCGCGTGTATGTGTAGTCATTTTCATACGCTAGTTTAAACCGCTTTCAAATCCACTCATAGAGAACACAAAGTGACAAACTTCGAACATGGTCAGTGTATCCAATCTCCAATTTAATAGGTTGAAACTTCACTAGTTGACTAAATCCATAAAAACTAGTTTTGCCTTGATTAGGTACAACGCACGATTGAAAGTATAATAATAACTAAGTAAATAAATACACATCAAAGTCCAAACCGCAATCTAGCAAAATCCAATCCAAAAAAGTCTAATTTTATGTACAGTCAAAACAAAATTCAAACAGAATCTTCGCCGCCGCGAACCAAATCAGACAAGACTTTTCCGGGAGCCTCCGGCGGCTCTTCTCCGAGGAGAAGCGCAACAACCTCCTTCATGGTGGGTCTCCTCTGAGGATCAGGGTGGCAACAAGCCAACCCAAGCTTCAACACCATCTCCACGTCTCCCTCATCGCACTCCCCTCTAATCCTCGCATCCGCAGCCTCACGCGCGCACCCCTTCGCGTAGAGATCCCTAACCCAATCAATGAGCACCACCTCGTCCTCCGCCACCGACGTCTCAATCGGCCGCCTCCCGCACGCCACCTCCAAAAGCACCACCCCGAAGCTGTACATGTCACTCGCCGAAGTCGGCGCCGCAACCGTGGCAAGCTCCGGCGCCAAGTACCCCAACGTCCCGACCACACGTGTGGTGTTGGGAACCTCCCCGTGCGTGTAAAGCTTGGCCAAACCAAAGTCCCCTAATCTCCCCCTCATATCTGCGTCCAACAGAATGTTACTGGATTTGATATCCCTATGGATAACAACCTGGTCCCAACCGTGGTGAAGGTAGTTAAGCCCCTCTGCCACGTCGACAAGGATACGACGCCGTTGCTCCCATCCCAGAAGCTTCTCTGGTCTATCGAAAACCCACTTGTTGAGACTCCCGTTTGGCATGTAATCATAAACCAACAAAAGCTCGTTCCCTTTTCTGCACCATCCTCTCATTTGAACCAAATTCTTGTGCTGAAGCCTCCCCATGCTTGAAATCTCCGCCATGAATTCCCTTAACCCTTGCTTCGAATCGTGATTCACGCACTTCACTGCAATTTCGGTGCTGTTCGGTAACGTTCCTTTGTACACTCTCCCGAACCCTCCCGAACCTAACAGCATCTCCTTCCGAAACTCCCCTGTCGCGGAACTTAACTCCTCGTAGGAAAATCTGTGCGGCCAGTACTCCAGCTCCCAATCTTCGATCTCGTCTTCTTCCTCTTTCCCGTTCTGGATTCGCCACCATAAGTAAATTCCAGAAGCAACTATAAGCACGAAAACAAAACAGCCTATGACAATTCCCGCTATTGCGCCGCCGGAGAGAGAGGAAGAAGACGATTCAAGTTGAAACACTGGCAAGTTCGTCGTGTTGAGCTCCCTCGCTGGCCCTGAATCGTTGAAGCTCCATGCGAGGACTCTCTGCGCCTCGATCCAGTTCGTTTTCGAAGCGGAAAACCCGACGAACATGTCTGCGGACAAGTAGTCGGCTATGGCGGGATTCTGATACGAGAGCGTGGGCTTCGTAGGGCGCGAGACGCCGATTGGCGCCACCGTTACGTTGAATTGGAGACTCTCGCCGTCGAAATCGATCCAGGCGTGGATGTTTTGGCCGGTGCGCATGCGAACCGATACGAAGCCGCCGGAGGAGTTGTAGTAGCCGGCGGTGGTGGCGTTGATGGATTCGATGTTGTTGAGGTCGATTCCGATGTGGTTGTCGTCTATGTCGTTGAACTCGGGGTTCCGGCCGGTGTCGAATTCGACGGCGACGAGGGGGAAAACGGAGGGGGAGGTTGCGTTAGTGAATAGGCCGAAGTACTGGCTGGCGAGGGCGCCGGGAGGGTCGGTAGTGTTGCAGAGGACGAAGGCGAGGCCGAAGCCGGGGCTTGTAGAGATTTCCGGCAAAATAGAGAAAACAAAGGAAGTAGAGAACGAAGAAATGGAAGAGTTAGCTTTCATGGGGATTTTGATGGGGTAGAAGGCGCGGCCATAAGAGTACTGGTTGGAGTCGTTGTTCATGCGAATCACGGAGGCGTCGATGCGAGCGTCTTTGACGAGAGTGAGGTTGCTGACGCCGGTGAAGGAGTTGAATATAAAGTCAAGGGAAAGTGCGGGTATCACGAAAACTGAGAGGTGGAGGAGGAGAATCGGGAACACCGTGCCGGAAAATAGAGACATCATCGGTGTGGAGGAGTTGTCCTTGTCCCCCTCGTGGCGAAGTAGTGTGTTTTGCGTTAACTAATGGTTCGGTTTGGTTTGAACGCTTCGTTCAACCAAACACGTTGAATAATGAATATGAATACTACAATAAAACTCAATTCAACGAGTAAGATCAACGAAGGTTCCTAATAAAAAAAGGAAAAAGTAATCACTCAATACCGTCAGCGGTCGTATGCAATATGTATAGAATTTTAAGCTGTCCCCTGTATCGGTCTTTTTTAAAAGTCCACTTTATATTTTTCTGTGTTTTGTACCCAGTCCACTTGCAATTTAACATATGTGCATGATGATAATCTTTGTACGGGTTTCTTTTAGAGTTTAATGTTAATGCTTAGTCGGTGTATTATTTTCTTCTTCTTCTTTTTTCTTTTTAAGAAGGTTAAGTACATTTTTAACCTAGGGATTGGTAAAACTCTACTCCTTAAGACTGATGTTAATGTCTTGATAAATGTTTAAGATCTACATAATGGTATTCATTTGTGATCATCTCTACTTATGGTAACCTGTCATTATTCACTTCCACTCTCTTTTCTCTTACCTCTTTCCTTTCCCTCTGAAAGTGGGTATGGTACGTAGCAAGTTGCAACTTTACCCTTATCTTCTTGGCCTAACTTTTTTTTTAAAGTTCGGGGCGATAGTGGATGAGCTAGCTATGGTCATGAAGACGCAACAAATTCATCTTCCCTTGAATCTTGAATCTTGATGGTGCAATTGGGTGCTTCTCCCTTCATCACACTTTCTGGGCATGCAATATTATTGTTGCGGACATTATAATGAAGAGAGCATTAGGGTTGGAGTTTGAGATAGGTTTGCATCTTTGCATGCAACAACGGATAACATATACTCACTCACGTTAATTTGGTTCTCACTATATCCCTCACTCTCCAGCCTCAACCTCTCTTTTCTATTTTTCTAATTTGGGTCGAATTCCGTCTCAATACATTGGGCGTTACCCTTAAACTAGTGGTAACTTAATTTGGGCTTTAGGGATGTTGATCTTCAACACATGGAACAATTTGGGTTGAAGATTGCCCCCTATATGGGCCTATTATACCAGCCGAAACAGGCAAAAATATTTGTAGATATTTTTGTCTGCGATTTTTTTTTTTTATCAACCCCGCACTTTTATTCGTGAAATTATTTTGCAGACATGGATTATGCTAAGCACACAATGGCATGTCATTAGTTTATATTAAAAACCTAAATAACTTGTAGGATTATTATATACTGTCATTTTACTTTTTCGAACCAGAAAAATTGAATGTTTATCTTTCAATATGATTGGAAACCACGTGATTGTTTACGTATTTTATAAACTGAATGTTGTTACTAATTGAAATGATTGTCTTGCTACATTTATTAACCACAATTAAGATAAATAGGAAACCAAAACTTTTATTGATAATTATCGATTTGCACGGTATATAAATAAAAATGTCAAAATAAATAATAATAAAAATCTCTATAATAATAGAATTCATGTGAGCGTGAACTGATCTCTAGGAATCTTTCATAAGAAAGAAAAGACACCGAAAAAGTGTTAATTTAATTTATCGAATACATTGCTTATACGGTTTAAATTAATTTTCCCTTGTATAGAAAAATAACAAGTTTTCCTCATTGGTAGTTTGGTTAGCACTAACCGTAGCTTTTTCCTTATATTTGCCAATCACAGTTTCTTTTGTTGTCCAATGGAATCGGAGTCTGTCTAAGCACTCAAGCTAGCTCACACTTTCTTATATTTAGCTTATTTATGTTTATGTATTTGATCTTATGTTTATGTATTTGAGGTTGGTGTAATTGTACCATTTATATTTTAATTGATCGGTATTTGTTTGCATGTATAATCGATCGATTCCAATAGTTCATATGTTCTATCATATTATAGCGTACGACAAATTCTTTATAATAATCATTTTTTATAATAACAATTCATTAAAAATACTTAAAATGCATAACAGCTTATTAGCACCTAAAATGTGTAACCACGGTAACACAAAGTCATTTATAAAAAACGAGTCAAGAAAGATACAAGAATTGACACTTTTATATACCTTGATACTCGTATATTAGGTCTTCTAAACCCAAAGAAATAACCTTATACCGGAATATATATTTCGTTATCTAGAAACTTTCTTCCTATCATAAAATCAACTTAGTAAAAAAAAACTGAACTGATATGTTAAATGCTTGAATGAAAACAAATTAGGCCCACGTATATAGATGTATATAATTGAAAACATTATTTTAATTAATTATATATAGTTATACTCTGACTGAATCTTGCTATAACGCGACTCATGAAAAGAAAGAACAAGTTCAAAAGGATGACGCTGCTGGCTCGCCATAACACCTGGCAATCTGTGGCATGTCCTCAATTGCACACGTGTCAGCAACCTATAAGTGTATGTATGTAAATAAATCTTCATGGACCATGGTTCATAATAATTTTCTTAAATATTTTTCCTAAATATATACTCCAGTTCTTAAGAGTATTTATAACAAAAACATTGCCTATACTTTATAGTTTTGAAGACATTAAATCCAGTTATTTAATAATTAAGCTTTTTTATAATTTTGCTATAATGATATGGGGTTTGACATTACTAGCTAAAAGTTTAATTAATATTGGAAAAGCTAGTTAAAACTGAAAAGTTATAGGAACTGAAGCCGAAGAGATCGAATTACAAATTGAATGCAGGTTACCCATTTACTACACCATAAATGTTTTAATAAAATTAACTAATTATCTCATCGAACGAATTAAACCGAACATAACGATATATGTGGCCATGTGTCCATGTGGGGTCTGTTTGATGAATCAGAAGCATGTGAGGTGCGTACAGAAACAGCAGCAAATGGAACCGGGTCGGTTTGTATTAAATCACTAAACAACACGCGTCGCAAACCTAGTAAATCAGGATTCTGGAGAAAGCAAAAGCTTACTACACTAATGCGTTCATTCTGTACTGTTGAAGATATGTGGTGACTGGTGATGCCACTAGAGGACTGCGACGGGTGGGTCACTATGTCAGGCCAGCAAGAGTTTCTGTGTTGAATCAATATCAATAATAATGCTAACGTCATCACAACATTGTTTCATTTAGTAACTTTTCGTAACCAACAAACTAACATGGATTTAACACAGTGCATGCCTAGTCATTATGCTTGGGAATTTAACAAAGGGATGCAGGAAACACGAAAGTGATGAAACATCATAGACTTCAGAGGTTGTCACACCGAGCTCATTCCAGATGTTTCGTCTGTGTATATGTAAAAACAAATTAATCAAATAATATTTGACTATATAATTAAAAATTATATATATATATATATATATATATATATATATATATATATATTTATTGTGAAACAAACGCAGTGCTTCTCCGTTACACTACAGGTCGTATGTCATATAACTAATTTTATCCAACATAGTTTGACATATGGAAGTGAGGGGACACATTTCCAGCCAACGTGCCAACAGAATATTGCCTAACATGATCATATATAATGAAAAGCATATATATTCTTTGTGAATCATAGGTGCATGGAGTTTGCGGTCATAGTTGAACGAAGATTGTGGTTTCAAAGGGTGAAAAGGTGTGAAATAAACAAACATTATTAAAGAGTGTATGGATGGTGTCATCTCCAGGTTACTCACGTTAGAATATATCACATTTAGTAACCTAGCTAAAAGAATAAATTAAAACTACATTTTTAATATACGTGTACCCTCCCGGATTGGATGGGCGAAAATGATCTTATCTCACTTTAACATTTTCACCTTAAGGTTTGAGATTCAAGAACGGTATACCCTCCCAGATCAAACCAATCCAACCTCTCATTAGCCTGTTTGCCTTTTAGGCTCATAACTAGAGGTTTGTGTATCCTTCTAAGTCAGATCGAGCAAAATTAGTCTGATTAATCTGATTCTTTAGTTGGATTAGGGTATTGTTTGGATCACATAAGATTGTGCATGAAAAAACAATAATAATATAGCCTAATAGTGTGCAAAAAATGGATGATATCATAATTAACAAGATGAATCTCAAAAAGATAAAGATTAATAAGCAAATAAAATTTTATAATAGATTACCGCTCAATATTTTAGATAGAACAAACTTAATAATAATTAAAAAAAATCTTGCAAGAAACAAAATCGATATTCCTCTTACTTATTTATATTTTTCTTTGTTTATAATTGTTAACGTTATACTTTATATTCATTGTAAGTTTTTCTATTACTTTTATGATATATTATTTTCTAAGATAATTTTAAAATTACTTGTTATTCACCGTATAGTATTTTTATTCTTATCATATCACAGAAGATGTGATATTATATTTTTCATTTCAAAGTAGTTAGATAAAACTTTTTTATATGATGTGATTTCATTTCAAATATTTATTTTTGATTTGTGATATTTAGACATTCTTTTTTTTTCAAACACTATCAATAGTTCATAATTTATTTTATCTTTCTTTTTATCCCTTCGTATCACCGATGTGTCAATATATTTTTCTTTATTCCGTTCGCATGCTTCCTAGTAAAAGGGAAAAGAAAACACGGCGTATACACCGAAAAAAAGAAGAAAAAAAAAGGAATACGCTTGCTTACGTAGGATCTTTTCCTCTTTCCCTAACTCCCTATAAATGGTTGTGAAACTCACTAACGAGTTTTCAAGCACCAACACACCCAAGTTCAATACCAAACTCTTTCGTCTTCCTTACTCTCTTTAATTAATCAAATCGAGTCCCAGTCATGGAATCCAAACCCGTAGATATTATTAAGTTCCTCTATAGCTACGGCGGCAAGATCCTTCCTCGCCACACCGATGGCAAGCTCCGATACCACGGCGGCCACACCAGAGTTCTCGCCCTCCATCCTTCCACCTCTTTCTCAGGTTCGCAAATTCTTCAATTTCATTTTTATTTATTCATTATTCATTCCAGGCGCGTGTGTGCTTACGCCTCAGTGTTTAATTTACAGAGCTGATGCTAAAGCTTAGCGAGTTGTGCGGTTCGCCGGTCACACTTAAGTGTCCATTGCCGAACGGAGAATTGGACACCTTGATTTCCGTCACCAGCGACGAAGATTTGGCCAATATAATCCACTTATACGATCGAGCTTCTTCGTCGCTACCTCATCGCTTGAAGATCAGAGCCATTCTTTCGCCGCCCAAGAAATCGTCTTCTCCGTCCGGTTCGCCTCACTCCTCCGCCGATTCCCTGCCGTGCTCGGCGGCGCACCGGCTCGTTCGCCGGAACTGCTCGCCTTTGCCGGTTGCGTATCCAAGTGGCGTCCGTAACGGAGAGGCGAAAGGCTGTTGGTACACGAGGCAGTTGGACGGAAGCCCGAGATTCCTTTACCGTGGGGCTCATTGGAATAATTATTGCCATTGATGCAGAGCTATTTGTTTAGAATTAGAATATAACGATGATGATGAAAAATACCGAAAGGAAAAACCAAAAAACATTTTTTTTTATATATATATAGAATTGTGTTAAACTATACTTGGATATAATTGAAATTTTAAAATTATATCGTTAGTCTAACTGAAATTAAACTTAGATCTACTAAATAAAGTTTCAGATTTTAGTCTTATAAATTTAAAACAAAGATGGTTGAATGAAAAACTCTAGTAAAACTATATAATTAGATTATTTCATAGGCAATTTATACCATTACATTTTAAACAACATTTCTATATTAATAAATGTATCAAAATTAAATTCTCAAGCTTTTAGGAACAAATGAATCAAAATTAAAGTCACTTACCATTTCACAAAGAGCTGCACATGTTACTATTGATTTCTCTCTCACAAATTTATACCTTTACTTTTTGGTAACATTGAGTTGTTTTTGTCAATTTCAAAGACGTTCAATGTTGAGGAAGAGGCAGAGACACCAATAATTCAGATATCAAGAAAGAAAAATTCATCACCAGCAAATAGCAATTAGAAGTTAGATTCTGACAGATTGCTTCTGGTTCTTGAGTCACTTTCTTTCAAACTAAAGTCAAGAAACGAATAGCATTAGTATTCTTATCTTCATGGTCTAAACTCAGGTCCAAATACCATTGCTTTCTTATCTTACATAGACAACTTTTTTTTTTTTAAAAGTGTAGTGTGTTTTAAGATAAATTAATCTTGCTTTATCTCATCTCAAATCTGTAACTCGAGCAAACTGTTGAAACATAAGTTGATACAATTTAAAGAGATGAAGTGCTCCCTCCCAAGAGATTGATTATGCATAAGAAATTGAGACAAACTATGGAAGTAAGTAGAATTACACAGTACAAGAATTTAATTAGGTAGCTGCAATCATAGCATATTCTTAGTTCTTCCAAACCAAAGGAAATTGGGTATTGATGCATAGCTTCTTCAATTAGTTTCTTGCCCAAATTCTTCACCCTCGGATTCCTCTGCATCATTGTCATTTGTCAACCTATCCCTTGTCATTTTTGCTAGTGATTGTCCCTGTCACAATCAAGTTGCTGCTCTCTTTCTGATTCCTTGCACTTTGTGGCTCATGTTCACATTATTTATTTGTTAGTATAAAAACATCATGAATTGGAGGCAAGGAAAAAAGAAAGAAAGAAAGAAAGATATTACATATATGTACAGAAATATGCATGATGTATGAAGTCTATGGACTACCATAGTTAACGGACTATCCATATTTATACCACATGACCACATCCAAATCATAACACCCCTTCACAAGGCCATATAGTCCTACAAAAGAAATATATACCCTTGGAGCATCTTTATCCTAGTATAATTGTATACCAAACTGGCAGGTCTCATTTTTTTTTTGTAAGATACGATTGTTTCTGTTTCTGGAAGTAGCTCACAAGCAACTTTATTCCATATAGCCTAACAATAAGAAAGAAGGGCATGTTCTTATAAACATTAGTATTTTTTTATGAATTTAGATTCTCTCTAACTTATACATGATATCATCCCTCCAAAGCTCAACTGTTTCTCTCGTTCCCCTCACACTAAATATGATGTTTCTCATTCAATATGGTTTTAGCATATGTCACGATATTAGAAAACACTGAACTAAACCAGCATGAAGCACTTGTCTAAAACTTCCAATCACAAATATCAGCTAAAATGCCAATTAAAATGCACAATGTTGGTTTTTAATATAATTTTGTTTATTATTGAGAATACTGAAATAAAACTAATTAATTTTGATTAGAAAACAATACTAAAAATATCTAAAAAATTATGGCAAATTCTATCGTGTGTACAAAGTAAAAAATTGATAAATACTTAATCACTAACAAAGAATTCCATGTATAAATGAACCAATCTTTTAATTTAATTAATCTCAACCAGTTTAGTTTATTCTGATCGCAAACCCAAATCCATATACTCAAATATATGGTGTTGTTTCTTGCACCTCCTTTTGACTTTTGAAATGATAATTTCAGAATATAGTCTTACATTTGAGAATCGTTGCAAATTTTTGTTTTCAGAATCATCATTCCAAAAGTAATAATTTTGGAATAATAATAATAATAATAATAAAAGTCCTGTTAATAATTGTAAAAAAAAAAAAAAAACACACGTGAAATTGTCCCCACACATGAAAGAAACGAGGTATAACTAACTAACTGAACACCCGCTATTTCAAATCCGAAGTCTCCACGATGTATATATAGGCAATGGGATAACACATTGATTCATTGATTCACATTAATTTTTGTCCCTGTCTGTGAGTTGCTTGATCGATTCCAGCGCCATGGATCCCCACCCAGGAAAGTTCCCCGTTCTCTCCTACGTGATGTCCCGCCTCCCTTCCTTCGGTGCTAGAACGCCCACCGCCACCTCCCCTTCCAATTCCAATTCCCCTTCCCCTTTCGACATCGAGCGACCACAATCTCTCCTCTCTCCTTCTTCTTCTTCTTCTCCTTCCACCATCGTGGGCAAAATGCCGAATCTCGCCGACCCCGAAGTGCTCGCCTCCATGACCAGCGCCATCTCCGAGGTCTCCCAGGCCCGCTCCGTCCTCAAGCTCATCGGCGCCCGCCCCACCCACGAGGAGATCGACGACGCCAAAGCCAAGCTCACCGACCTCGAGGCCCATCTCTCCCGCCAGCTCGAGGAGATCGTGGGCCTCCCCAGGCCCCCCGAGATCGACGAGCCACGTTGGCGGGCCCACATCACCCAGAAAGAAATGGCCTGCAGGGAATCCACCGAGAAAGATAAACGCATTCTGAAGTCTCTCATTCAGCTCGACCAGATGCATGACTCCTACGCCAAGCTCCTCAAGGACGCCGAGAACCGTCTCGTCAAGATTTACGAGGACCACGGCCAAAACGACGAAACTGAAAACGAAAACGACATAAAAAACAATGACAACGACGGTGAGGTGAAAGAACAGGTTGAGGAGATTTTGCATGAGTCCTACGGTAAAGGCGTCGAGCGTGTAGATCTCTCCGGGAAGCGCCTCAAGCGCCTGCCTGAAGCATTCGGCCACATTCCTGCACTCGTCGTCCTCGATGTCTCCACCAATCAACTTTCGGTACGCGCCACATTTCTTTTCTTTTTTGCGTTTCGTAATTTCTCTCATTTGTCCCACAAAATCCATATTTTGTACGAGAAATATTCTTTGCTTTGCTGCACGTACAACAGGTGATTCCTGACTCGATATCCGGATTGCATAATCTCGAGGATCTTAATGTCTCCTCCAATGTTTTGGAGTCGCTTCCGGATTCAATTGGTTTGCTGCAGAAGTTGAAATTCCTCAATGTCTCTGGAAACAAGCTCACTGCCCTTCCTGATTCCATCAGTCAATGCAGGTACGTGCAAACAAGAGGTTAGGAAGTTTTGTTTGTATGCATCCAAACTATGAATGTTTTGATATTAAAAATGATGATGATCATTGATCAGGTCATTGGTGGAGCTAGACGCAAGCTTTAACAGCCTGGCGTATTTGCCAACGAACATTGGATACGAGTTGGTTAGGTTACAGAAGCTCTTGGTTCAGTTGAACAAGATTCGATCTCTTCCCTCGTCCGTTTGTGAGATGAAATCATTGCGCTATCTCGATGCTCACTTTAACGAGCTGCGGGGGCTACCTATTGCAATTGGGAAACTGACTAATCTAGAAGTTCTGAACCTGAGCAGTAACTTTAGTGACCTTAAAGAACTTCCGGAGTCATTTTCTGATCTGATTAGCCTCCAGGAGTTGGATCTCAGCAACAACCAAATCCATGCACTTCCTGATACTTTTGGCCGCCTTGATAGTTTGAACAAGCTAAACCTGGATCAGAATCCTATTGAAGTGCCACCTATGGAGATTGTGAATCAGGGGGTCTATGCAATAAAGAATTTCATGGTCCAGAGGCGGATTGATATATTGACAGAAGAAGACAGAAGAAGCCCCAAAGTGTTGCAAGAAGATGGACAGCATGACTGGGTAGCACGAAGCGCCTCTTGGCTCAAGAATGTTTCTGAGATGGTTATGTCCCCCAAAACTCCCAAGGAGTCTTTTCTTAATCAGCAGCTATGAGCCAGCCACCCTATGAGATGCTATCAGCTATTATTCCTCCCTGCTCAGCCTTCTTTGCTTGAGGCTCGATCATGCTAACATCATTTCCTTTCTGCTATCAAGAATATATAGCAGTTTTGTTACAGGCAATAGGTACACGAAACAGAACAATTTACTGTTTTCTATTACATTCTTTCTTCAACCCTTCGGTTGTTGTTTTATACAGTTTCATCCGAATAAAACTCAAAATTGAAAAGTTTTCAGTTTGAACATCTTTTATTGAAGTTTTTATATATGGCAACAACTCTAGCTTTTACTGTATCCCTGAATCACATCATTAGGAAACAAAGAAACAATAAAACCAGATCCCACCTAAGCAAGGTAAAATAAATAAATAATGAAACACTATCCCTCGTAATGGAAAAACCCATTTAATAGCTAGCATCTCAGTTAATTGAGACAATATACCTCAGGATCCACATATTTAATTTTAGACACCACGTAATAATATCCCACAAAATCACAACACTATTATAACAAGATTTGATTTATCCCACTTTGTTCTTTAATGATAAATTAGACACTGATTATTTATATATGGTAAACGGTGTAAGCGCAGGTAGTGTAAAGAAATTTCACGTTATGGTTCAATTACAAACTATAATTTCTTCTCCCTTGATATATACATCAATTCCATATTTTTCCCTTTGCTCGGAGTTTTCTATCTTGTAACGCGGTTTAATCCTGATATTGGGTTGGAACTTGAAAGGATCAAAACTGTGACAGAGAGAAATATTCGATAACGATTGGAGGTCGCTTTAGGTATCTTACCTTTTATAATTTTATTCATTCCTTAATACAACACCAACACCATTCGTATGCCATAGCCATAGGCATTATATTACAAAAACCACAGATACCACTAGCAACCAACCACCTCTTCATGACCACTTGCAGCACATGCCTCTCATAATATAATACAATCCACATCAATAATAATAAAAAAAAGCACTACTAGTGAGTAATATATAAATTTTATATCAACCATGCATTATTGTTCTGCCAATTTTTAGCTTATTCCTAGGCTAGCCTGCAAAAGTATGACCAACAAGATTGCCATAATCTTAACGTTGTTGGTCGCCGTGACTGCTTTCTGTTTACGTGATCGGAAAATTGAAGGAGGATGCTATATGGTATTGGCGCTTTTGATTGCGACTATGGTTGTATCAGCGGTGGTGTTGGCTTTCCGAGCCACAGTGGTGACATTTATCACCGTGTTGGTGCTGCTTGCGTGTTCAGGTTACCGTCGCAGGGTTTTGATTCAACAACGATGGCGAATTTCCCTTGATGTGGCATGGTGTTTGCTCAGCGGTATAGTCAGATCACAGAAGGGGCTCTTCGCTCTCGCTTGTGCCACTTTTCTCAGCTTTTTTTGCCACCTGTCCATGAATTAGTTAGTGTTCAAGGCAAACAATTTGTAAAGGACTTTTTTTTTTTTTTTTTCCTTTCTAGAATTTCAGACTCAGTACGTATATGTTAATTTATCCGGTTATCAAGTTATGATTTTCCTTAAAAAAAAAAAAGTGTACAATTTTATTTTATTTTCGGAACATCTCGTCCCTTTGTTAATGAATTATTAAGGTACCCAAGGCTACTTTTTTATTTTATTTCAAATTTTTTTTTGGTGCAATTTGTATTTCAAATTTCAATTTCTAATTTTATTAGTCAAGTATGAATTTCCTTTTTTTTTATTGAAGATTTTTTTATTGAATTTCCCTAGAATTGTCATCTTTTAATGTTTTTCTATATTATATCTTTTAATGTTTTTCTGTTTTCTGTACTGTGTTGTTTGTTATTTTTATTGTAATTTTGATAGATTGAACGCATAATTATATCTGTTAATATTTTTTTTGTTTTCTGTTGTTGTACTGTGTTGTTTGTTATTTTTATTATAATTTTGATAGATTGAATGTATTTTGTGTTTCAATCTTTATCAATAAAATCTTTATTTATAATAAAAAAAATAAAGACCAATAAAAAAGTCATTGCATAAAAAAAGAAGGTATTTCGATCATTTTAAAGAATATGGTTTTCAATCAAAATGGTTACATATGTTTGATAAGGTATTTCTTTTTTAAGTTTTTTTTGCTAGCTGGAAAAATTATTTGTTGCGTAAATAAGTTTTTATTAATTATTTTATTTTACTATTACAACAATTAACATAATAAAAGTACAATATCTACACAAATTTTAATGAAAAATTGAATATGTAGAAGCAAATTATTATATTGCTGTGTATATTATGTGACGCAATTCTTTATTATAAACTATACACTAATTTATGTACAAATTCATGTGAGACTAACACCTAAAGGAAGATGGAGAAAAGCATTTTTTTTTTTTTGTGTGTAATCAAGTGGAATAAAAGTCTATGTAAATTAGAGATAGACACAACTTGAAACTTTTTTGTTTGGAATTATTCTTATTTATATATTATTCTTTAACGGGTATTATTTATATGTTTTTATTTTATATTTTATTTATATATAATATAAATAAAGATTCTGTTTAATTTTGATTGATTTTCAAAATAAAATATAAAATTTGACCTATTTTAATAAGAAAATTCAATTTTCTAAATCTATTTTTCAGTTTGATTTGATTGAATCGATTTATAACAATCTATTAAATGATATAAGATGCGTGTGGGGATCGCACCGTTACCTTTGCAACTAAGTTATATGCGGAATTTATTAGGAAATAAAAAATAAAAAAAAAGAAGTCAAAATAGAGAAATTTCTTGTTCGCAAAGTTACTAACTAAGACTATATATGTCACTCTCCGGTTCACAAAGCGCTTAAAGCGGCTAACGGGTACGCTAACGCTAGCAACAACTCTCTCCAAATTCTGTTCCGAAGAAGAAGCCTCGTTTCGGATTAGGGTTAGGGTTTCGGTGTTTTCTCTTTCGTATAACTGCTACGCTTCGCTTCGCTTCCTTTCCCTTCGTTGTCCCTCGCTTTCGCTCCGAGAGCTATGGAGTCCGCTCTAGTGATCAAGGTTCTGATCCTAATTTTCCTTTTTTTTCCTCCTATTTTTGTTTTATTTTTCGGCCTTTAATTATTTTATGTCTTTTTTTATTAGTATTATTGTTGTTGTGTGATATACTGCGTTTAGTCATCTAGATATTGCTCGGGAAAATAAAAATTAAGCGTTTTTTGTTTGTGACGATTTTGCTAGCTGATATGAAGTTTTAAGTCCGAGTTGTTATATTGTTTTCATTGTTGGAATTGTGCTGAATAAAAATCGACGCGCATCCTTTTCTAGTTTTGCTTTTAATGATCGGAGCACGTAATTATGATTTAATACCCCTATATATGTAGTGAGTTTTGAAAAGACGAACGGGCCTGAGACCCCAATGCTTGTTGGGTTTCGGTGTGAACAATTTGGTTTATCCTGGAAAACAATTTAACGTGGGTTCCATGAAAATCAACGGTTCACTTTCATGAAAACAATTTGGAGTATCTTTTGTGGTTATAACGGTTCACTTTTATGAATTTCCACTTGTATTAAAATTGATGTGCCTAGTGGAATTTTCATTTTACTGGGGCTCTGTCTTAGTTTTATTGATGTCGATCGTATATATGATCATACATTTTGATTTGCTGGTAATCTTTTAGTATAACGTGTGATTTGTGGAGACCTACATCCATTTAATGGAATTTCATAAAAAAAATGGTGCATGACTTTGCTGATAAAAAAAATCCTATGGATTTTGACATATCATAGCTGGGCGTCATTTTGGTCAAGTCTTAATGAGTAGTTCTATAGTCATGCAAATCTTTGCTTACTGATTCAATGCATCACTTTTTGTTGAACAGGTGAAATATGGAGATACCCTCAGGCGCTTCAGTGCTTGTGTGGACGAGAATAATCGACTGGATCTTGACATGGCTGGGTTGAGGGCCAAGATATGTTCTATCTTCAGTTTCAGCGCTGACGCAAATTTAATTCTGAGATATATTGATGAAGATGGTGACTTGGTGACCTTAGTTGATGATGATGATTTAAGTGATGTGATGAGGCAGCAATTGAAGTTCTTGAAAATTGATGTACATATGAACAATGACGGTGGTGGTAAATCAAATGCTGGGTCTAGTGGAAGTGCCACCCCCTCAGAATCTTGTCCTGTCACAAGCCCATTTCTGTTTAGAAATTCTATGTTACGTGAACATCTTCCTAAAAAAGCAGCATCTTCAAGTCCTATGGTTGATCATCTTGCTGATTCAATTTTGAAAATGGGTCTAAATTCTTATTTCCAGCCTCGTGATGCATCTGGAAAAAGTTCAAAAACTGGTGTTCCTGAAGAACCTATCACTAAAGCAATAGGTCCACAATCTTCACATGTGGATTCGGCCTCCAATGCCAGTGTCAATAGTGGTAGTGCCACCCCGTTAAGATCTCCAGTTCCAAACCCATCTCTGAGCAGAAATGCTGTCAAGGTTGACATCCCATGTTCTGTGCCTGAGACACTTAGTGAGTTTCTTTCCAATTCATCCTGCTCAAATGCTGCATCTTCAAGTCAGTTGCCTGCAAATCTCACAGATTTAATTTCCCTAGTGCCTGAGCAAGTACGCGAGTTTCTTTCCAATTTATCAAGTTCAAATGCTGCATCTTCAAGTCAGCTACCTGTTAATGTCACTGATTTAATTTCCCTACTGGGACGGTCTGTTCTAAATTCTTATTGCCAGCCTCATGTTGCAACTGGTACATTCTCAAGAAATGGTGTTCCTGAAGAACCTATCACTTCTGAGAGAAGAGGTCAACAGATCCCATCTGCAGATCTGGCTTCCAATGCCAGTCAACCGGTGGAGGCAGAAGTTTCCGGTGTTGATCTCAATATCCCTCCTTGTGATCCCTATTTATCTCAGTTCACATATGTAAATAAGGCTCCACTTCCATCAGAAGTCCCTGATGGTGATGGCAAGAAGGGTAAAAAGCCAACTGTCAATAGCTCTGCTGGTAAGGGTGACTGTAGTCGAACATCCTCAACTTATGCTGGTCCTAATAACAGTTCAACCCAGACTACTAAATTGAGTTCTGGTGCTTTCATTGACTGTCCATTTTCTGGGACATATATTAATTCTTGGGCACCAGTCACACCACCACTAGGAAACTCTCAAATGCCCCCATTTAAAAGGAGCCATAGTCACACTGATGCAATGACTGGTATGTTCCATAAGGGGGTCCGCTGTGATGGCTGTGGTGTCTTTCCAATAACTGGACCTCGTTTCAAATCCAAAGTGTAAGTACTTTGTTTTGTTTGGATTTATTGTGAAATTGTTTTCAGGGCTTCAATAATTTTTTGTCCTTTTTGCAGAAAGGAAAATTATGATCTTTGCAACATTTGTTTCAATGAAATGGGTATTGGGACAGATTATATCAGAATGGACCGCCCTGCGTCTGCTCGTGCCCCTCGACATGTATATGGACATACAAAAAGCTTTGTAATGACCAATATTTTTTCTTTTCTTTTCTCCCTGAGAGAGTCCATGCATTTTAAACCTTTTCCTTTTATGGTGCAGCCAACATTACCACCACATATTTTTAAGAAAGGTGCCCTTTTGAAGCATGCAAGGCCAAAGCTAGATAGTCGGTTCATCCTGGATGTCAATGTGATAGATGGTACAATGATGGCTCCATCTACTCCATTTACTAAGATCTGGCGGATGCGAAATAATGGCACTTTAGTCTGGCCCAAAGCAACTCAACTTGTTTGGATTGGAGGAGACAAGTTTAGCGACTCTCATTCAGTTGATTTAGAGGTTTGCTAAATATTCATATTGTATTTTAATTATTTATTTAAGGTTTATTAGCTTTTTTCTAGTTTTGTTTTGCTGGTTATAGAATCTGTGGTATGCTAGTTTTTTAAGTGCTCTCTGTCTGGTCAAACATCCCCCAGGTTGCCGAGGATGGTGTCGCTGTAGAGAAGGAACTTGATGTTGCAGTTGACTTTACAGCACCTCAGTTACCTGGTCGATACATATCATACTGGAGGATGGCCACTCCATCAGGACATAAATTTGGTCAACGTGTTTGGGTCCTTATACAGGTAAAATGAGAGTGTTGAATTTCTTTTTCCTTCATTCATTTTGGCTGAAGGACACTAGGTTTTACTCTTAATGGTGTAATAATATCCTTGCTTTCATACACACAGGTTGATACCTCTCTCAAGGACTCATTTTATGATAAATCTCAAGGTCTGAACTTGAATATTCCCCTTGATATCAGTGGCTCTAAAGGACCTCAGATTATAGATATCAATGTCCAGCCTACTGAGGATGATATTGTTCTTCAAACCCACAGTCCTAATGCTCCCATTGAACCTCTGAATCAAGTGGTTGATAATGAACCAAGGTTGGAGCTGGAAAACGAATTCCCTATAAATGAAGCTACATTTGTTGCCCCTGTTGCCTCAGCTCCTGCTGCAACCTCTGTGGCATCTTCATCAGTTTCTTATCCTATTATTGATTTATCTGAAACAACCCCAGCTGTTCCCTCTGTGGATGTGCCATCGTCATCATCTATGGTGACTGGTGGAATTAATTCTATGGAGGAGAGTCTACTTAAAGAGCTTGAGGAGATGGGTTTTAAGCAGGTTGATTTGAACAAGGAGATCTTGAGGAAGAATGAGTACGATCTGGAGCAATCCCTAGACGCCCTCTGTGGTGTTGATGTCGGTGGTGTTTCTGAGTGGGACCATATGCTTGGAGAGTTACAGGAAATGGTAAGTTGTTCTGGCTGTTCATCTTTTATTTTATCATCATCATCAAAATGCCTGCAATTTGAAGTTCTTTACCTTATAATCCATTCGGTACTCTAACTTTGTTCAACTGGATACTGTTTTGATTAGTGATTAGTGTGTGTGTGCAGGGTTTCCGTGACAAAGAGGTGAATAAGAGGCTGCTTCAGAAAAACAACGGAAGCCTCAAACGCGTTGTTATGGATTTAATCAACGGCGAGTAGTTTTAGTTTAAATGTTAGTTAGGTGGCGACTTGTGCTCAACATTCGCCAGGCAGTCATAAATTATCTAATTTCCTATTTCGATCTTGTGTTGTGTTGTGGTGATAGATATTGTCATCACAATTGATCTATCCTGTCTCGGTTTTATGTTATGATTTCAATACTATACTTTCGTATGTAATTATATACCTACGTTTTGGTTATTTACTGGTTCAGCCTTATAATAATATTATGAGAGTCGTTATAGCTTTTATGGCTCATAATCATCAAGTTCATATTTTATACCGATCTGTTTTGTTTACCCTCTTACAATTTCTCGATAGTAATAATTTATAGTGTTTTTTTGTGGGTACGTGTAATAACGATGTATAGTATATGAAGATTAGGGTAATATATTACACTTAAAATGTTTTTGGTTCCTAAAATTTCCTAAAATATGAAATAAATTTGGTTTTACTTTTTAGTCTCCTGAGTTTCTTTTGTCTATAATTTACATGATAATTTTGTATTCTCATAATCAAATACTATATTTTCTTTTTAAAGTACACATAGCATTTAGGTAGATAATGTATGGGCAAATGAATTAAAATAAGTTTTTTTTTCTTTCAATTTACAGATAATAAAAAGATCAAGTTTTCATTTGAAGGATTATTTCAAATTTGAATGTCTTTAAATATGATTTGTTTTTAATCAAATTTTAAGAACTCATAACAATTAAATTAATAATAATCATAATAATAATACATGTAAGATATATTAATAACAATTATTGTTTAGTTAGTTGGCTACATATTTTATTTCATTTACATAAATAAAAAGACAACAAGAAAGATTAAATTTTTTATTATATAGTTTATAGATATTAACATATCTTCACAACATCGAATCGTTAGTTAACAAAATTAATTAATCATTTCCTTATCGAAAGGAATCAGATAAATTCTAACAAATGATATAGATGACCATTTTTTTTTATTATTATTTATTAAAAAATTATTAGTTAGGATGATGTGTTATATTTGTGCCATCCAAACAATTGACGAGCATAACATACCAGACTACCAATCAAAAATTGATAAACATAAAAAAACATAGTCATCATTATTATTAAAATTAATCTGATTCCTTTAAGTTAAAAAGATCTTATTTTCTTACAAGGTGACTTACAAAACAAGTTTCAATCGTTCACTTCGCAATAGTTTGATGATCATGTCTCCAAAAAGTAAGGAGTGTTTCAATCTATGTTACGTGCTCCTATACTCTTGATATCATTATCATTATGCAAATGTCTTGTTTTCTCTTAGGTTTTCTTGCAGTTTTGTTTATGCTCTGCTTCTTGGAGAAGAGTTATATATGTCTGTCCAGCCACAAGGGAGGACATGGAAAGGAACAATGTTAAAGGTCATCATGGTGTTGATCTCACTCTCACCTCTCCCTTCATACCCATTGTTCGTGACAGTGGTGCGAAGCTGCAAGCACCCAAATGTAATGTATAATGGTTTCGATAATATTATCATCTCTTACAAGTGATTTTAATGATTTAATAATACTATTCAGATGTGAAAAGTATATGCTTTGAAAATTTGTTTGTTCTGTTTTTACCCTGTGCCACGAATTGGATTCTGATTGATTCATAATGCTTCTGTAAATTTCCTGGAAATGGTTTGGACTTTTAACTGTGTTAAAGGATTTTGATGCTGAAGCATCTAAGATGGTTGGGAAAGCTTGGGAGAAGTCCCTTGAATTTCTTAATGTCTAGTCCCTTTGTCTTTTGTGTAAAAGCATAGGAACTAGCGAAGGCTTGCAAGAATGTTAGTCGTAGCCATTAAGGATTGTTTATGTTTAGGCTTAACCGATATTTACTATCTTGTTTGTTGATGTGTTGCTACTAGTATCTGTCTTTTGAAATCACTGTAATATAGTACTGTTTAGCTTTAAATTCTTGTCTCTTCCATGCATGATTATAAATTGTCAATCAGCTACCAGAGCATCATTATCATTGATATCCCAATCATTTACTCGGTGCTTGATAATTAAGGATCCGCTGTCAACTCTTTTAGAAAATTATGCGTAGAGAGTAATATTTTTTATTATTTAAAATAAAAAAAACATACCCGTTGATCCATGTGCTTGATACATGACATGTTTTTTCTTAACTTAGCTTGAAATGATTAAGCAACCTCTAAATTATGACTCTCCTGAGAAATGAAAAAATTCCTAAATATATCATTTTCAAAAGATTGTTCTTAGACTCATATTTATTTAGTCATCAGAAAATGAAAATTTGTTTACGCTGAGATTTAAAAAGAATTATATTAGGAGTTAATGATAACTTCCTAATAAGCACTTAATTTTACATAAAAAAACACTTAATCTAGCATATATTCCTAAAAAATATTGACTTTTATATTAAATAAAATTATAGTAATTGACCTTTCACAATTAATCTATTATCTTTTCTATATCGAATACTCCATGACCATTTTAGAAATTTAATAAAATCCTTTTAAAATAGTGTATTGTTCTTACTTGTGTGGGTTGTGTTGTGTCCACCATCTACTAAAACAGTGAGGCGCCCATTACAACAACCTTGTTGCTAGAATGCTCTATTCTTGGATGGAATCATGTTAGTGTTGACAAAAATACATGACAAGAATTTTAAAAGAATTGTGTGAACTGACATCCAAATAAAAAAGTTATAGTAAATGAATTTCTTCATCTCTGGATTACTTTCTACTTGTTTGGCCCAAAATATGTCTTGCTACTATGCAGTTACTTTCAACTATTCACTTGTCAATTCTAGCCGTATATCAGAACCATTATCTATTTTATTTTTCATCACAGCACCATTTGTTAGGTAGATGTTCACTCCAACTTTCTGGGTGTGTTTAGATTAGCATTTCAAAGCTTCAAAACACCCGTTTGCAATGGAATTATATTCCCTAGAGGAATGGAATCTAAACAACAAGTAGAATCTGCTTTTGGAAATACTACTATTAAATATCAAAGGAATTAGATTCAAGGCAATCAATTTAAGAATAAATAAACAAAGCTTGTTGTTATACCTGCCATTCATTCTGGCTATAAATTGCAGCATGTGATAGCATATTAATCGTGTGCTTGTGAGAGAAAAAACATCAGAAAACAATGCTTCGGTCGGAGGAGTATCATGCCCACATATCGAAAGTTCAAAGGACACAGAGTGTTCTCACTGATGTCCCTCGCTACCCCAATGCTCATCTAGCCTTCAACAACAACCAACACAACCATCACAACACCCACCTCTCTCCTGAGACTGAGAATGAGAGTGCTGATGGTGAAGCCGTGGATATTGAAAGGGATCAGTACACCACCAACAAGAACAAGGGTCACTTTGAATTGCACAAGTGGAAGACCTATAGGCCTTAAGAAGCTTGGCTTGTTATAAAAACTACCTATGTCAGCAATATGATTGTGTGAAATAAATGGCTCTGCATAGAGTCACAGACAGCCATTATGTTTGCTTAATTAACCCGGAAGTAGTACATTAGTACTGAACTTTCCCTTGTATGAACTATTAATGAAGCATATACATCAGTACAACATATTTTAATTATAGTATGCTATGCTTTATTACTTTATTATTATTGTTTATTTCAACTATACTTCTAATGACTTGTGAGTTGACTTGTGAGTATCAATATACATCCTTCAAACAACCAAATCTGTCAGTATAAGTAAAGCCAGAATATCAGGGTGCATATTAAATAAAATAAAAGTAAATCAAAGTGGTGTTATATACTTTATAATAAAAGTCATGTATCATTTTGGTGTGGGATATTAGGGGCATTGAACCGCCTAGAAGACATAAGATTAAAGAGGTTCCTAAGGCTATTCTTACTCTCGGGCTTGGGCTTGGGCTTGCGTTGGATTGGGGTGGAAGTGGAACCGCACAAGTATTCATCCAAAGGGTTATCCAAAGTTAACCCAGTTTCAATCCTTCTGGACACTGTGACAAGCTCATAGGAGTCCCAAAGTGAGTGCTGAAAATCCCAGTAAGTAGTGTCCCTACTAGAACTAGAAGAAGCTGGTGTCTTGTTCAGTGCTTCAAGCTTAAACCTTGAAGGCTTGATGCCTCTGAAGTTTCTTCTGTGAGCGTCGAACTCGCTCATGGGCTTGGAAGTGCCGGAGTGGCTGTACCAGGCCTGTGCAACGGCTTTCAGAACTTCCAAGTCATGAGGCTCTGTCCTCTTCTTCATGTCGCTCATGAGGCCATGGCTCTGTTACTTTCGTTGGAAGCTTGGAAAGGGATAAGCTGAGGCAGACGCAACGCAACTTCTTTTTTTTCTGGTCACTGGAAATGCATTTTTGTCTTAGTTATCCTAAATTGTTGTGACCATGAGTTTATTCCTTTGCGTGTCCTTGAGTTAACATAAGCAGCTGCCAACGTGGAATATCCCCTCTCTATGCTCAACCGATGTAGATGATAAATGCTAACAAAATATTTTCTAACACATTTTCTCTTATAGATTAAAAGATTCCACAGATTAATTTTCGCTAAATACATAGTTTTAATAGTGTGAGTACAATGTATTTAATCGATAGGTCAAACCATTGAATTAAAATATTTTTTATCTACTTAATTATTTTATCAAAATATGACGATTGTAAAATAATATTAGGGCATTTAATCAGATTTATTAAAAAAATTATTAAAGAAAGAAAATCCAAATAAGTCATGAAAAAATGTTTTCGTAACAAATGAGATTGAATTAAGCTCCTATTTTGGTTAACAGATTATGAACTCTTGTCCTTTTGTAATGTCTCATTAATTTCTTCATTTAACCTTTTGAGAAAATACATGTTAGCTCTTTTTTTCTTATAACAAAATATGTCAACTCTTCATAATGTATGTATCTATTATATTTCATTTATTTTATCAAGAAGCTTAGTAATAAAAAAAAAAAAAAAGAGAGAGAATGAAATAAGAGGATCTTTTCTGATCTCGTTAGTTCTCTTCGGAGCTATTTAGCCAAATAAATAAATCCTATAATCCCATTTGAAAAGCTTAATCAATGGGAATAAATAAATAAACTCAAACAACTTTTGACTACGTTCTTCTTGAAAGGAAATTGTGGTCTTGATGTGTTACAAACTTTAAATCCTCTGTATTTATTGTTTAAGGTTCAAATTCCACATGACTTTATCAGAGATTTTTTATTTATGACCATACTAACTAAATTAAAACCCATTTGTTTATTATTAAAAATGATTTTATAATGTAATGTTTTAAATAGATATTTAGATGAAACCGATTTTTTCCACTCTGATGCACAGATGTTTTGTTGATGCAGTTTGATATCAAATCCTATGCAGGTCTCCAACTGTTCAAGCTCACCATGAAAAATTAAGGCCATGCTTTCAGGAACTGATCAGTATCATGTAAACTTGAGACCATATATATAGAAAGGGAAGAATAGATCGGTATTAACAAGAACGATGGAAAGTCATGAGAGATTCACAGTGAAATTAC
This sequence comes from Amphicarpaea edgeworthii, assembly GCA_014843725.1. Taxonomy (NCBI): domain Eukaryota; kingdom Viridiplantae; phylum Streptophyta; class Magnoliopsida; order Fabales; family Fabaceae; genus Amphicarpaea; species Amphicarpaea edgeworthii. The sequence continues at coordinate 18,551,861 of CM026324.1, read as the reverse complement.
AAACCAGGACTACTAAAGCCAACATAATAAACAACAAACTAACATTAGAAGCCAAAACAGCTTTCCCCTCAAAAACATTTTTCATGTTATAAATTGCTAAGCATGTACATCCATCTCTGTTAGAAAAAACCACAAAAAGCTGCAATGCATAAATCTTTAGAAAAATAGCCATTAATGATAACATTACTGATCACAGATGAAAATTTCTTATAAATTAAAAATGAAGCTTAGCTTGACATCATATCTTGTGTCCTTGTGGTTTTCCAATGGCTAATGACAAAATCCACCAAAAAGCTTGATCATACTTGATAGTATCAATCATTTGAATATTGAAAAAAAAAAGACCAGAATACATACTAGGAGAGAAAACTTTCTAGGGATCAGGCAGCAGCTGAGTCTGAGTGGTCATCTGAGTGTCACTCTCAGACGAACCAAATAGTTTGCAGATTTTACTATGCGTACGGATATGGTGAGGAGTCTTGTACAATAGATCTTTCGCCTCAGAGAGTCTACCTTCTCGGAATAAGGATTCAAAAACCTGAACGTAAACGGTATGGGATGGGTAACTTTTTACACTCAATGCCTTAAGGAATGCCCCAGCATCCTCCACAGACCCAAACTTTGAAATATAAGGCACAAAGGGTAGATGGTATGGAGGGTAGTTGTGGTTCTTCATCAAACGAAGTAGTTCAAGTGCTTCCTCAAACTTCATGACTTCTAATAGCTTTTCAATCAGTTTCTTATATGTAGCTTGCCATGGAGATATACGACACTTCTTACTTATCTCTATAACCAACTTGTATGCAGCTTCTATTCTCTTTTGACTAAGAAAACCGTCAACCAGAACATCCAACAAATCAGCATCTGGATCGCAGCCCTTTTCAATCATCTTGGCAAAACAAAGTAATGCTTTATCTACTTCATTGGCATCACAATGCCCTTGGATCAAGATGGTCCAAGTCTTTATATCAGGGATGCATCCACTAGATTCCATATCCTCCAGCACTTTACATGCTTCTTCAAACCTCCTCATCTTACAAAGTCCAAAAACCATTTGACTGTAAGTGATGTTATCAGGCTCATAGCCGGCATTTCTCATAGTCCTAACAATATCTTCAGCTTCATCAAATTTCCCAGCACTAGTCAAAGACCTGTGAATTCCATCATAGATAGCCTTGGAGAGAGTGTGCCCTGCCGACTCGTACTTCTTAGCAACCCTGAAAACCAAATCCAGCTTTGGCTTATCACTTGCAGAGATACTCTTTAAAAGCATATTGCAATCCTGAACCAATGGCTTATATGAACCATCCATCATAAGCTCATAAAGCTTGACAGCATCCTCCATCATCCTATACCTTTGAAGCTGCCTTGATATCTTTATGTAAGTATCAATATCCAATTCATGGCCCACTCTCTTCATCTCCTCAATAACACTCCAAAACTCCTCAATTGAGTCATCCCTCGCGAGAACTCTTGCAACTGCATTGTAAGTCACAGTATTATGCTCATAGTCAGATTGCTTCCCAACCCAATGAAAGAACTTGTAAGCCTTTAAAGGAGTTTTTCGAAGCTCTTTCAAAACCCTTATTACAAAATTATCCGAAAGCTGAATTTCAAGCTTTGCAAGTTTACCCATAACCTCATCACCCCATTCAGACAGTGAAATGATACCAACCACGTTGGAGACAACACTTTGCATTGCATTCTCCTCCAGCATCCGACTATAGAAGTGGGACAAAGCAACAGAGTCACTGTCCATCTTTTCCCTCTTAAAGCCAACATAAATTGTCATATATGTTTCTTCGTCAAGATAAAACCCATTTTCCTTCATCGTCCTTAGAGTAACCCAAAATTGCTTCATAGTATCCTTGGTCGCTAAGATTCTAACAACTAAGCTATACACCGAAGAACTTGGCTTAAACCAGTCTTTCTTACTGACCCAATTGAAAAAGCACGAAGCTTTTTCTGGGGTTTTATCCAAGCGCTTGATAACGTAAAGAACGGTTTCATGGGGAATAGATGGGCAACGATTTTCTAACTTGAGCTCTAACGCTTGGGACCAATCGTTGGTGAAAACGAGCTCCACAATGGAGTTCGGTTTCGTAGAAAAATAGAGTTTGTGGTGACTGATGGGAAAACGTAAATAATGAGACCTATCAAAAAGGGGTAGTGGATTATGGAGAGAGAAGTGAGTCACCTGGTTCCGAGTTACCAGAACTCGGGTAGCGTGTGACGACGACTCGAGCGTTCTGAGAGAAGCCGCAACAGCAATAGCCTTAACGCGGTTCATCGTTACGCCGAAATGGGTACTGGGACTCTGAGGGTTAAGAAGGGTTTAAAATGCGTGTAGAGAAAGTTTATAAAATATGATTTATCTCTATTTTTCTTTTCCTCCAAATTTCAACTCTTAAATATATCCTAAGTGAATTATGGAAGGATTGAAGTTTAATAATAAATTCAAGTTTTTTTTCAGAATAAAATAAAAGATCAATTTCTTAAGATATGATTAGGTATAGAAGCTGATATTCCTCCAAATAGTTGAGTCTTAATTTAAGCACAACTAGATTTGATAAAAGAAAAGAAAATAAAAAGCCTAAAACTATCCTTACATTGGACCTGTTGATTTGATTCTAAAAAAACCTATATCCACAATTCAAATTGATTCTAAAATATACCTAAATAAAGCAGCTATAGGACCTATTAACCAAAACTCTGGTACACAACTTATACAAACTCAAAGTAAACCTCCCCTTTACTAAAAGAAAAATAGTAGTAATTGTTTTGTTATAATTTTTAATTTTAATTTTATCATTGAAAAAAATAAATATAAAACTTCTTGAATGAGGTAAATCTGTCTCTTAAAAAAAAAAAAGAGGTTAATCCCACTCAAAACGTGGATTTCATTCTTCATTGAATGAGTTTCATACTAATTTCACTCAATAATAAAAATACATTAGAAAGTATTTCAATTTTTTGAGTTGGCTATTAAATAAAATAACTTTACCAATTTTTGTCAATTAGAAGATTGTTCTAAAAAAAATTATTTTTTGCATAAAAGGTACTGTATTTTCTTATCAGATTTAAAATATGAATTAGTTTAAACGGATTGATAGTAGTAAAAGAATCGATTAACTCACCTTGAATGAACTTTACTAATAATATTACGGGCTCATTTTCTGAACATTAAATCATGTTTTGTACTTGAAATAAAGGAAAAATCATCAATGAAACATAAGTATTGATATCAATCTCTCATCAAAACAAACAATTAGTATCCTGGCCGTAAACTCTCTTAAGGGAAAGATGCAGAACAAACACCAACACGTTAATTTATTATACCACTTCGTGTACCATTAGTCGAAAAGGGTGTCATGCACTTTAGCTCCGTTCGCTTTGCATCGAAAGAGAAAAAACAGTTAAATAGACAGTAAATGACGTTAAACTCACATATTTACACTCTATTTTAATTCAAAATTTCCATTTCATTTCATTTTTCCTTCCTCCCAACCAAAGGACCCTTAAGCATTCTTGTTATCCTTATACAATACAATGATGAGCAGCTAGCAGCACTAAATGGCTGATCCAGAGAGCAAGCTGGCTGAAGCATCCAGCACTATTGGTTTTGGTATCAGTGTCCTGTAAACTTCCATATTATGAATTGTCAAGCATGTACACATCCATCCCTGTTAGATCAACAAAGAAGCTGGAAATGAAAAGCCTTCTAAAAAATTGCTGTTGATGATGGCATTACTGGCTGATACAATCCACACGTTGCACTGGGCAATTCTCTGCAGAACAAAAGAGTTCACAGATTTGTTTCCGGTTACTTATACGGTGACGTATTTTGCTCAATAGTTCTTCAGCCTCAGAGTGTCTACCTTCTCTGAGTAAAGATTTAAAAACATGAAGGTAAGCGGAATGGGATTGTGGACTTCCCTTACTCCATGCCTTCAGGAATTTTACAGCATCTTCTATGGATCCAAACTTGGAAATATACCGCACAAAGGGTTCAATGAATGGAGTGTATTTTTTGTGTGAAATCATCAAACAAAGAAGGTCAAGTGCCTTCTGAAATTTCCCAATTTCCAATAGGTTATCAATCAGTTTCTGATATGTACTTTGTGACGGAGATGTACCATGCTTACTAACAATCTCTACAAGCAACTTGTAAGCATCATCTATTCTCTTTTGACTAAGAAAACTGTCTATCAGAACACCCAAAACGACAGCATCTGCATTGCATCCCTTTTCGATCATCTCATGTAAACAAAACAATGCTCTATCTACTTCATTTGCATCACAATGCCCTTGGATCAAGAGGGTCCAAGTCTTAATATCAGGGATGCACCCACAAGATTCCATCTCCTCCAGCACTTTACATGCCTCTTCAAGCCTCCTCATCTTACCAAAACCAAAAATCACTTGACTGTATGTGATGTTATCAGGTTCATAGCCAGCACTTCTCATTTGATTAACAATATTCTCAGCTTCATCAAATTTTCCAGCACCTGTCAAAGACCTGTGGATTCCATCATAGATTGGCTTGGGGAGAGTGTGCTCTGTGGACTCATATTTCTTAGAAACCCTGAAAACTAAATCCAAATTTGGCTTATCACTTGCAGAGATGCTTTTCAAAAGAAGGCTACAATCCTCAACTGAAGGCTTGTATGAACCATCCATCATAAGCTCATAAATCTTGACAGCATCCTCCATCATCCTATACTTTTGAAGCTGCCTTGATATCTTTATGTAAGTATCAATATCCAATTCATGACCCACACTCTTCATCTCCTCAATAACACTCCAAAACTCCTCAATCGAGACACTCCTCGCGAGAACTCTTGCAATTGTATTGTAAGTCACTGTATCATGCTCATAACCAGATTGCTTCCCAACCCAACGAAAGAATCCGTAAGCCTTTAAAGGACAATTTCTAAGCTCTTTCAAAACCCTTGTAACAAAATTACCCGACATCCGAATATCAAGCTTTGCAAGATCACCCATAACCTCATCACCCAATTCAGACCCTGAAATGATACCAACAACCTTGGTAACAACACTTTGCATTGCATTTTCCTGAATACTCTCATTATAGAAGCGGGTAAGAAACGCGCGATCCCTATTCATATTTTTCCTTTTAAAATCAGCTAATATTGGAAAATACATCTCTTCATCAAAATAAAACCCGTTTCTCTTCATAGTCCTTAGAGTAAACCAAAATTGTTTTATGGTCTCTTCAGTGGCCAAGACCCTAAGAATTAAGCTATACAGTGATGAACTTGCTCTGAACCATTTTTTGGTACTGACCCAATTGAAAAAACACCAAGCTTCTTCCGGGTTTGCTTCCAACCGCTTCAAAACGTAAACAACAGTTTCATGGGTCATGGATGGGTAGCATTTTTCTAACTCTTGCTCTAACCCCTTGGACCAGTCGCTGGTCAAAACAAACTCAACAATGGAGTTCGGTTTCGAAGAAAAGTAGAGATTTTGATGAACGTTGGGAAAGCGAAAATGGTGAGAGTGATCCAAAAGGGAATGAGATGGAGTGTATAGAGAGAAATGAGTCACCTGGTTCCGAGTGAGCTGGAGAGACCGAGTTGCAGTGACTCGGCAGGCGAGTGGCGACTCAAGGAACCTGAGATTAGCAACAATTGCCCTTAAACGATTCATTGTAGATCAGAGGGACAACACCAACGTTGGAAGTTGGAACATTGCATTCCCAGCATAGGGGAAATTCAAATTGGTATGTAGGGTTTAACTCTGGCCTCTGGCGACTCTTTTTTTCGGATCCGGGTCCATCCATGGGTTGCCATAACATTAACCGGACTTAAAGCCATAAGAGCATCATTTTCCTTTCCTTCCCTAAATGTATCTGAAGAAAAGAACATACTATTTGGTTCAAACTAAGTTAAATACTAGAAGCCCAAAATTCTCACAGTATTTGACTAAATATCACTTTTAATCTTATTTATTTAATAATTTGGTATCTCATCTTACAAAGAGAAGGGATGGAGGTGTACTTATAAATATATTGGGAGTGTAAATAGTAAGTGTCAAGTATTATAATGCTTGGATTTTAGTCTGGTGATACTAGAGCCACAGATCCATGTCCACTAACTGTTATTAGAAGATGGTGATGGCTCAGCCCATTTCATGATTTTCCTTTTCCCTTTATTTCTCATTTCCTCCATCTCTTAAAGAGAGCGTATTTCTTTTTTTGGATTAGAATATAATTACAAAGTTTTGTTGATGATGAATTTCTATAAAAGAATTTGATTAGCCATCGTTAGTAATAATAATAATAAAACTTTTCAACAAGTTTTTTTTTTCAACTACAATATTTAAACTCAAAACATGGCTTAAAATATTAAAATTTAGTTATACTCAGAACCATTGGTTTCTTTTAAAAGGTTTGACATAACATGTCACCAACCATACACGAAAAGATGAGTGTAAAAGACCCCAAAAAATATATATCATAAATTTAGGCCCTGCGGTGTTTTCCATTGTACATAACAAATTCAATTCCTAACCTATCAAACAACCTTTTCTTATGTTTTTAGAAAAGGACTACTTTAAAGCTCAAGCTACCTTTTTAGTTTTTAAGGTTGGGTGTTTTGGCCTTTTGTGTAGGTGTGTGTGATGCATCACCCCTATATGTGATCAATTGTCACTGCCACGACACTACCTAGTGACTAGTGTCCTCCATAGCAAAGTTGCTTTCTTCTTCAACTCCTTAATTCACAAGTTCATAATATTCTTTGTCCTGCTTTTACCTGTCTCATCTCATCTAGCACTTCCCATTGGTTCTTTTGCTTTGATCCGCTCCACACGGCTTTTTCAATTCCTATTCAACTCTATCATAACTACATGTTATTTTCAAATATTGGATAAAAAAAACTAAATAATATTTTTATGCTTAATAAATAGAGGATAATTAAATAATATATAAAAGAATTTCAAATTATTCAATATATACATTCCTCTAGAAAATGGTAACTGGACCACTTTGAGTTGATGAAGTATTCAATTTTCTAAAGTCACTTTGAAAGGAAATGCCGGAAAAACTTTGCTGGAGAAGCTGAATATTTGTGATTAGACACGATAAATGCGTCTTTACAGTTTTAGTCAAAACAACGAAACATATACAGCCTCAAAGCTCAAATCTGTAGATTTGAATTGACCTTTGTTTTAAGACACTAGCCTCGAAGCTAATGTGACTTGGAAGCAAAGTTTTCTCCAGTTTTAAGCAAAATCTTTGTAATGGCCTTTAGTATTATTAGAAAATTAATTAAAGGATTTATAATGCTTTAAAAATTATTATAAAATGACACATGCAGCATTTGTTTGAATACATTTATTTGTTAGAGATATACACTTGATTCTTCAAAGATTGATTCTGGCATATAATTTAGTTTCTTCATATTTAAACTAGACATTAAATTATTATTAATATATTTAAATATTGATTTGATCCTTAAAGTGATAGTAGTACTTATTTTAAAGTCGAGATATTAAAATAATATTTAATTTTCCTTAAAATTGACTTTATCTGTTGTGTACGTATCTTTTAATTACCAATTTAAGCACTGAAATTTATTAATGTATGTTAAAGAAGTAGTACTATGTTTTAGGTGTTCCATTACCAAGAATATACAGAATTGGGTAGCTAAGTAATTAGCCAATAAAGAGGACAAAATCATGGTAGGCTCGAATTAAAAAAATATCAACAATGTATATAATTGGCAGCTGTAAAGTAGTGGACGAATATATTGTATTCATAAAGCAGTTGGTAATTTTTCTGGGATCTATAGTAACAATAATAATAATATTATTATTCTAACAACTTCTAAATAATCATTTCATGGAAAGTTAACAAAGATGGGTCTCGTGGGTTGGGGTTTGCCGTTTGCTTTCTTTGTTGTCTCGTGGTTACAAATGTTGTTGTTATTAAATTATTAGTAAATGGAAAAATAAAAGAGAAAAAAGATAAAAAAAAAAAAATTAAAAAAATGCCAAGTGTAAGCCATCATGTTGATTTTTTTGTGTGTCGGAAAAGCATCCAGTGTCAGAAGCCAAGCATGACTCAGCAAGACTTCGCAACTCCACAAAGCCGGTGATAACACTGATGGGAAAGCAAAGTCTTTTCTTCTTTTCCTTCCTTTGAGTTGAGACCCGAAAACATTTAACCCTCTCTCTCTCCCATCGTTGATCATCACCATTCATCAGCAGCAACTTCACAAGTTCTAGTGAAAGTGCACAGTGTTTGTTAGAAGAAGCTGAACAACATCATGGACTTCGACTTCAGGGCTAGTTTTCATTCTGTCAAGCACCTCTCTGCGGTGCAAGCTGCTAGACTTCACTCTGGTACTTGATTTCACACTTCCTATTTGACCCTCTTTTCCTTTGTTTTCTTTTACTTGTTTTGTTTGAGTACCCATTTTCTGTTTTTTTTTTTTCTTTCTTTTTATTCCCTTTTATTTTCCTGTCCTCTTTGAGCTATGGTTTTCTGTGAGTGAGTTCTCAGTATTTTATGAACCCCAATTACTATTCATATTGCCCTTTGAAGTAAAATTCTAAGATTTTTTCTTTGGTGGGTAGGACTGGGGGAAAGCATTTGTCTTTTGTGGCACTTTTTGATGGATTAGGTATAAACTACCATTTGCTGCTATGAGTGATTTTTGGGTAACTGAGTGAAGTCAGTGAACTCTGTTATTTATTTGATTTCTATTTCTGTCAAGCTTTCCTTGTCACAGGCACCTGCAACTACATGTTTTTAATGTATACAAATCATTCTCTGGTGTCAAGAGTATTAATTTTCTTTTCTTACTTTAGAGTTTAGACGTATCACATACGAACTCTGCGATCTGTTTATCAGAAATAAAACTTAATTAGAAGATTAAAACAAATGTAACGAAGCTTCTATTGAGCTCCCATGTGTGTCTCTTCCCATAAAATGTTGTTGTTCGATTACTCACACCAGGTCCTGATCTATCAATTGTCATGTTCATGAGTGAAGTACATATAATACAGGTTTATGTTTAATGACTTGATCTTAGGTATTTAGATTGGTATATTTAATCATATGGAAAAGTTTTCAATTTAGCTCAGGGCTGTGCCAAGTATTGACATGTGCCTGTAAGTTACTAAAGAGCATAAGTGATGTCTAGTTTGGTAGTTTTTGAGCTTGTGCAGTTCATTCATTTTCTCATTGCTATTATCTTTTGAGACATTGAGATGCTCCTTCTATGACATGTCCTATGGAGTTCTTGTGCTTGTCCTAGAAATAACTAACTGACCCCACCCCTTTTAAACCACAGATAATTATTCAGTGATTCATTACACAGATGCGGATAATGATGGCCGGTGTGATTTCCGGTGTCCTTTTTGTGATTTTGAAATTGAAGTTCCTGTGCTCTGCAGCAATTTGGAAGAGGACCAATGCTCTGCCCTAAAAAATGTGGTATGCCCTTTATGTTTCTTAAAATTTATGTTTAGCAGAAGTTACTACTTACCACTAAGTGCTAACTTTACAATTTTGTTATAACCTTATGTTCTTTTTCCTTTTTTACTAATCATTCAGTATCCGTCCAATTACTTTATTATAGATTATAAATGTAGTTATATAAATCTGAACAGAAAACTTATGTGTCTGCTTGATATGGTGCACTGTCCTGATCTGGATCAAGAAGATAAAGGATCCAGTGGTCAGGCAACCATTATATTTAATGACTGGGAAAAATGAAATAGGGACAGTTCTATTATTTAGGTAAGTAAATCATGATTGAAATCTTTGCTTCAATTTTCTTTTATCAGGTTTGTCCTGTATGTGAAGAAAATATAGGGAAGGATGCAATCATGCAATTTACACATTCGAGCTCTCGAAAGGTATGCTTTACTTATCTGAAATCTGTTTTGTGTTCTAAAATGTAGTCTAGCACATGTTTGGCTTTATGAGCATTTGGTTATTGTCTAATTCAATTCAATATATTGGTATTTGATCTGAAGTGGGCATGGAAGCCTGAAAAATCTAGCGTGTGGCCTGGTAACTCAGCAATGCTTGGCAGGAAGCTAGCTACCAGGGGAAACAAGCAAGAATCAATAACTGATCCACTTTTGTCACCATTTATCTGCAACGTGCCTATTCCAAACTCTAACAATTTCCATCCAGATGAAAACTCCAGCTCCAGCAACAAGGATATAGACATTCCTGATGCAAAAAGGTATGGTTCTTTTTCCATCAATATATGTAATGGTGGTAGTAAGATGGCATAACAGGAGAAAACTTGAGAAACTTAAAGTGGGGAGTGCATGAGCAACATGACATATAGAAGATTTACTTTTTTTTTCCTTTGCTATCTCCTGTTCCTTTTTGGTGTTAATTAATCTGCTCAAATTTCTATGAACAATTTTGTGGGGCATAATCATGAAACGACTAAAATGAGTTAAAACATTCTCCAGCCAGTCTTTTTTTATTTTCTTCTGTCACTTTATTAAAAGTAAATGTCCTTGATTTGTATGGTCTCACTTGATGTTGAATACCAAGACTTGTACTGAAACTTCCTCAAACAAAATTTGCTAGTTGTAATGAATAATAATGCAACATCACCAAGAGCAGTTCAGTTTACACTTTCCCCTGGACGTAGTGATCTTTAGTGTTTCTAGCTTTTTATAAATTTTATAGTATTTAGTCAGAATGGAGATAATTTTCAGAAATACTAACGTCCAATGCTTAAGTAATAAATATAAAATCAAACTTTATTAAGCTACTCACAGATAATGTATGCTATTACAGTATCAAGCTAATGCTAACTGACTCTGTTAGTTGATTAGGAGGGTAGTAGCTGATCAGTTAAAGGATTAACTAGAATCCCGGTTTAAAATTTTGATGTTTTGGTTTTGGCAGGAGTGGCACAGATGCAGCTGATATAGGTGATGAGAAGGATCAACAAGAGAGAAGGCTGAAGGCAGCTTTTGTTCAACAGTTGGTATTTTCAACCATATTCGAGTAAATGTGTTCTTAGATTTTATAGTCACACAAAAGGGGCATGGATTGGTAGCAGTAGCAGTAGCAGCTCCGTTTCAGGTCCTCTTATGCTGCTGTGCTGATTCAACAATCAACAACAGGCACTGAGTTTTATTGTGCTGTATGGGTTTAGGGGATGTACGTGTAGTAGTCTAAGCAATAGTTATATTATTATATGTATTTAAATTTAACTATATATTTCATATCTTAAAATCAAAGTTTGCCTTTTGGTACACTAAATAGAAAGTTCGTAACTCAAATTACGTATGTCTCCTAGTAAGGCGTTTCTATGGAATGGAAAAAAGGTTACACTGATATAGATCTAAATCAAATTATTTTAACCGCATTATGTCAAGTTGACTCTATTATCCATCATACTAACGAGATTTTGGGAAATAACCAAGGTTCATGTCACACTTTTTTTTTTTTTTCGGTGGAGTAGGTTCAAGTCACTTTTACAAATAGTATGATCTGTTATTTTTCTTCTTTAATTTCTTATGTAAATACCGAAAAAGCAAATGAAGAATGAGATGATTTTTTAGATTATTAAATAAAAGAAATTGAAGAAAAAAAATTCTTTCCTCTTATTCAGCTGTGTATGAAAAAAAGTACATATTGTGATTTTTGTCTTTATATGAAGAAAAGACATTTCCATCTTTTTCAATTATTTTTGGAGGGAAGATAAAACCTATTTGCAAGAATTCTTCCTTCCTTTGTCTTCTTCAACCAAACAAAAAAATATTAAAAAAATTTAGATTATATTTCTTTTTCAATTTATCCCTCTACTTTCTTGCATACCAAAATAAAATGTTGACAAAAAAAAAAAATGAAAATATCAAAGTGTACTTACAATTTTTTTTCATTTTAAGATCATTTTACTTTTCTAAAAATATCAACACTCCCCGCATTCTTTTTAAGCCCCACTAGCAGAGATTATTCAGTGAGGTTAATCTTAAATTTCTCAATAAAAAAAGATCAAATAAGGTATTACCAATACTACTGTAATCGTGCTCCTTTTTCCCATTGAGGTTTTATTTTAACGTTGTAAATGTTCATTTAAGGCATTGAAAAAGTAATACCGTGAGGCTTGTGCAAATCAAGCAACGTGCAACTCAAATGACTAATTGCAACTCCAAGTAATTCACATTTAGATAGCAGTTCTAAATTCTAATCATGTAATCATTCCATGTAACAAAAAAAAAAGGGCTGCGTGCTGGTATATAACTGTGACCTTTTAATTCTGTAACAAACATAGGACGAAGTAACTATATGATAGTAGAATTGGAAAGGAACATGAGAAAAACCGAGTAATCTTTATTGCTAAGAACAGAAGTTGTACCACAGAAGAATTCTATCTCTCTCTCCTTCACCCAGATGTTCCTGAGACTTGCTTCTCTCCCTTCCAAATTCATTCTGATGGGTTTCTCATCATGGAAGGCTGAAATTGTCTCATCACTGCTATTCAGAAACCCTCCCATGAAAGACTTGGTGAGCAAGATTCTCACAATCAAAACCAACCTAGAGCCCTACCCTCCATAGCCACACCATCACAGCTCAAACCTTTCCTCCTCAATTCTCTCCCTCTCCTTGACCTAGGTATTCAACAGACCCAGTTCTCTCCATTCCAATTTACTCTAAAATTATCTCTAACAACTTTCCCTATCCCCTTGTATCATTGAATTCAAGTACTTATTCTGTTAACAACAAAATCAGTCCTCATTCTATGTTGGGGCCTGGGGAGACGGGGGAATCTTGTCAACTGAACCTATTGACATAATAAATACATATACATATTAAAACACACAGATATAAATGCAAGAGAACTGAGATCGTTTACAGTTTATCTCTTACAATTTCACCATGCAATATCGTAGATAAATATGACAAGGAAACATCTTCTATTGACTCTGGATATGAATGTGATCAGGATTCAGGAAACGCTACTACTCTGAACATAAAGGGCCTCTAACTAACCCATGTGTGAAGTGAAGAACATGAGACATGTTTTCATAGCTTAAATCTCATATAGACTGTCAAGATAAGTAGTTAACTTTTCCATTGCGTATTTATTTTCAAGAAAAGACTTATAAATCAAAAATAAAATTTCAGTAAGAAAATGAACAGCCATGAGCACCAACTGTCTCCAGATAATGAAGATATTGCAACACCAATTACATTATTTATACATCTAACAACAAAAAATTGTATATTATAAGAAGGGTCTAGATTAATGGTAAGGAAGGGAAAGGTTTGCCAAATCCCGTTTTGGAAGAATTCAAGTAGGGGATGCCTCCACAAACCCACCGAAACCTTTCCCATTGCATTGACGGCTAAATAGGGGGAAATAGTGTATTTTAGTTTAACTTAAAGAAGAGAAAATAACTTATTATTCCCTATACTTCAACTCCTAAACAAGGGGTAAGGAGTAAGGAGTTCCCCTCTTACATCCAAACAAGGGAAGTGACTCACCCTCCCACCCAAACATACCATGACTGTACTAAAGAGACAACACTGTTAAGCTTTGTAAGACAACTCTCATAATTTCAGGCAAGCAGAAATTTATGGAATCTTGCTCAAGTACTTAACAGATGAATCATAACAAAAAAAAAGATGGAAAATTAAACACGCCATTGGAAACTCTTTGTCCAACTTCACTAAACACCATCTAGAAACCTACAAAATATAACAAAATGCATATAGCAGCACTTGTGTAAAATGACAAAACCCGATTGCACAAGCCTATGATATCAATGATAGATAGATACTCTGCTCACAGTGTAAGTAAGATTCAAGTAGTTGGGATGCCAATCTCACAACAATTTACTCAATGATTGATTGGATAACCCCAGCTCCAACAGTTTTGCCTCCTTCTCTAATAGCAAACCTCATTCCTTGTTCACAAGCGACGGGGAAAATAAGTTCGACCACCAACTTAACACGGTCGCCCGGCATAACCATCTTGGACTCCTCATCCTCGTCATTCATAATGGAAGTTACCTTACCAGTAACATCGGTAGTCCTCATGTAGAACTGAGGCCGGTACCCAGCAAAGAAAGGAGAGTGCCTCCCACCCTCTTCCTTCTTCAAGACATAGACAATTGCAGAAAACTTGGTGTGAGGGGTAATGGACCCAGGCTTAGCCAAAACCATCCCTCTCTGAATATCAGTCTTCTGAATACCCCTAAGCAACAACCCCACATTGTCCCCAGCCAAAGCCTCATCAAGAATCTTCTGAAACATTTCCACCCCAGTCACAGTGGTGTTCCTAGTGTCCTTAACACCAACAATATCAACTGTCTCTCCAACCCTAATGGTACCTCTCTCGACCCTTCCGGTGGCGACGGTTCCGCGGCCGGTGATGGTGAAAACATCCTCAATGGCCAACAAAAAGGGAAGCTCGGTTTGGCGCTGAGGGATGGGAATGTAGTCATCCACAGCTTCCATAAGCTCGTAAATTTTATCAACCCATTGGTTTTCGCCGCGTTTGATGGCAGGGTTAGCCATCAAAGCTTCCAAAGCCAGCAATGCAGAACCGGAGACAATTGGAACATCGTCGCCGGGGAACTCGTACGAGGAAAGAAGCTCGCGAACTTCCAGTTCAACTAACTGAAGAAGCTCCTCGTCATCAACCTGGTCCTGTTTGTTGAGGAAGACGACAATGTTGGGGACGCCGACTTGTTTGGCTAAGAGAATGTGTTCTTTGGTTTGGGGCATGGGACCGTCGGCGCCGGAGACGACGAGGATGGCACCGTCCATCTGGGCGGCGCCGGTGATCATGTTTTTGACGTAGTCGGCGTGGCCGGGGCAGTCGACGTGGGCGTAGTGACGGTTCTCGGTCTCGTATTCGACGGTGGCGGTGTTGATGGTGATGCCGCGGGCGCGCTCCTCGGGGGCGGCGTCGATCTCGTCGTATTTTTTGGGGGCGCTATTACCGAGGGAGGCGAGGGCCATGGTGAGGGCGGCGGTGAGGGTGGTCTTGCCGTGGTCAACGTGGCCGATGGTGCCGATGTTGACATGGGGCTTCTTGCGCTCGAACTTGCCGCGGGCGGCGCGGACGGTGAAGGAGCGGCGGCGGGTGGCGGCGGCGGCAGCTGGGGCGAGGTGGAGGATTTTGGAGGAGTGGATGAAGGAAGAAGAGAGGTGGGTAGTGGTGGAGGGTGTGTTGGCTTTGAGGAAGAGGCAATTGGAGGATGGTGAAGGAGAGGAGTAGACATGATGAGGGTATGCGAGCTTTGAGGTAGCTGTAGCTGTAGCTGCCGCTGACGCCGAAGAAATTGCCATAGGGGTTATTGGGTGGTGGAAAGCGAGGTTTTTGGTTTGGGGTATGAGAGTGAGAGACTAGGACAGGGGTCGGGGAAGGGTTTTGGGAATGCGATGTGTTAATTGTTATCTCCGCTCACCTCATCTTAATTCTTAACTTTTTATCCTTTTCTGCACCCTGCACCCTGCACCGTATTTTCGAGGGACTTTACACTTTGTTTCACTTGAGTGTCTCATCGGATTAAGTTTTTTTTTTTTTTTTTCATATATTAATATTGAGGTAAAGTATTTATCAATTTTCTTTAATGATCATTTTTTTCAAGAAATTTGGTCACCTTTACTAATTATCAATTAATCAAACTATCACCTTCTCTTTTTTAATAGTCTCTGCATTGCATGTTTGGTAAAGATTAACTATCGATACACATACAAGTAATTTAGTATTTGTAGGTCTTAGTAGAATGTGAATTCTCATCTATAAAATTCAATATCATTAAAACACATGAGACTATTAACTATATTGTTAATGTTGTTAAGTTCAATCCAATCTCATGAATGATCTTTATATCACAAAAATATTAAATTTATATTAACATAATGATTATTTTAATTTTTTTTAAGTATAAAGGACAAAAATGAGATAAAAATATCAAACTGAAGATAAAAAACCAAAAAGTAATTTCTCCATTTACTATCTCAAAAATCAGGTAATGAAGGCACACGGAAAGTGGTGAAGGACATTCAGACTTTGGGTAGGTTGGGGTGAGATTAGGAACTTATAAATGAAGGAGGGCAGTTCAGGAATTTTGACAATTATGAAATTAAAAGGAGGTGCGAGAAGAAATTTTGAAGTGCAGGAAGTAACAGCCTAAAAGATTTACTAAATGGGTTCCCAGCAAAAATTTTCATTGTTTACGGGCCCTGGGTCCTTCTAATAGCTGTCCAATTGGGCTATTATTAAAAATCGTCTGGAACCTCCCAATAAACGAAAGAAGTTGAGGTTGGAAAATTCCAAAGATGAAGTGACTAAGAAATATTTATAAATAGTAAGTTTTAAATTAGACGGTTTATGAATTATAACATTCGTTTAAAAATTAATATATAGTTATTTTATTTCATCTTTCTATTTCTCCTCCTTAGTGCATAAAAAAATCAAACAAAAAAAAATTACACACTCACTCATTCTCATAAAAGTGTTTTATAACAGCCTTAATTATAACTAATGTCGCCATTATTTTTGTCACTACCATTATGATCGTCGTCCTTATTGTTATTGGCACCACCATCATGATGGTGATGGTGGCGACAGTGACCCTAATAACGATGACCATGTTGGTAGTGACAATTTTTTGCGGTGACACAATGACCATGATGGTAATGATAATGATGATCATGGTGGTAACAAGAACGGTAGTAATAACCATGTTAGTAATGGCGACAGTGGTCATAATAATATGAACAATTCTTAATGACAATAATGATAAGTTTTGAATATTATAAAATAAATTTTTTCAATATTTTGTAAATTTTTTTTTTTAAAATTTTGAATGCATTCAAGAGGGGAAAGAAAATAAATCATAAGTATATGTTAATTTTTAAACAAATACTCTATTTGTAGTCTAATTTATTTTGAGTAATCCCCAATATCTATATACTCCAAATAATTGTATCTTAAAAACACGAACTCACTTTATTCTGATGATACCATCTTTATATAAGTAAACTCCCCACAAGAGAAGTGAGCGATTAGCTGGTGTTATGGAAGTTTAGGTAGACGAAGCACGCAGCGTGCGCCTAAAACACAAGACATGGTGTGTGGTGTTGCACTGTTGCATGTGTGCTTTTTTCACTTGTGTCGAAGCTCAGACATGGGGCGTGGCCCATAACAACATCATGGACCATTCACGGCAGCTGGCAACCTTGCTTTACAGTTTACAGTGTTGCAAATTTTGTGGGCATGTTTGCGATGCTGGAACAAGGTTGCAACACAATATCACTATCATTCCTCAATCCTCACTTACTACATCTTGGACATATTTGCTTACCTCCTTGACAATTACGGTTACGAGTGATAACTAGGCTCAATCTTCTTAATTAAAATTTTGAATTTGAGTCACTAGACAAAAATAAAATTGATTGGGAGGAAATTTTTTTTATTAAAGATGATCGATTAATCATATTTTTTTAACATAGATATTTATATTAATAACATGATTAAAAAAATAAATAATAATAATAATAAAAAATAATATAATGAACTAACGATGTAACCATTTTTTTTACTACGGTAGTAACACTGAATTAAATTTCTTACATGAGTATAAAATAAGAAAGGTTAAGGTTTGAACGGTAAAACTAGTAAAGCATACTTAATGATATGGGTAAGCATTATTAATAACGACGGAAAAATCAGGACCGTGGGAAATCTTAATTATGTCTATCTCACAATGGTTTGGTTAATTAAGATAGATCATCATTCTTTTTCATTGCTAATTCAACCTATTTTTTAGCATATTAATTCAAATATGTCGTTCTAAGGCCTAATCATAGGCTACTGATAGCTATTTACTAACTTGCTTTGGGACCACGTTTTCAATGATTCACATTCAATTGTTACTGTTTATTTTTTCTTAATTTTGCCATCATCCAAAACAAATTATTAGAGCCATCAATCGTTTTAAAGTACAAATTTTCACCATATGAATAAACAAAAATAAGTCATTTCATTTTTATATTTATCTTTATCATATTTTTTTTTTCATTATAAATGCAAAAAATCTATTAACTACTAATCTCTATTGAGTTCCTTACTAACCATATTATTTGAAATAAAAAATTCCCAAAACATATATAAATGCAACAGAAAGAAGCCTATTTAGTATTTACGTTTTCATTTACATTCACATGAAAAAAAATATTGATCGACGATCAATAGTTAGCGCTCAATCCTGACATCACTACATAGCATCAAATAGAAAACTTTTGAGATATGATTTTCGAAAATTATTGTATGGTTTGTAACTTATTTATGGTCTAGAGACCATGGCTGAGTGTTTTTTTTTTCAATAATTTTTTATTGACAAATTATTGTATGATTTATAAGTGTGTATATATATATATATATATATATATCTACTACTACTATTTGTTTTGTTATTTTCTTTTGAGTAAGGTGATTTAACCAAACTTATACTACTGTCTACTGCACAATAATGTAAATTAAGATTAGATGCTCATTACTTATTATGTGTGGCTAGCTATCGATCTTTTTCTTTTGGGGGAGCTACTAGCTCTTTTTCTTTTTTTTCCTTTTGGGCGAGTATCGAGTGTAACCTGTTAGGTCTGAAGCAGTTGGAAAGTTTTGGACCCTCTGGAAAAAATAAAAAATAAAAAATAAAAAAGCAGTTGGGACCTTATCCAATTGCATGTGGACAGTTCAGGTTGCTAAATTACCTAAAAGTAAAACCATTACAAAGGTAAAATTCAATTACTAGAATGAAGCTCTCATCAAATGCTTTTTCATCTTTCACTTTTAGTTTTACCCCCCTGCATTGCAAAGGTAAAACTTACAAAGGTAACTTCATTCTGCATAATTTGAGGGCTGCTGACTAGAAAACCACTGAAGATCTTTGTCATGAAGCAAAAATATGCTGAAGTCTAGCTATAAGACCAGATCTGCAACTTCAATGTAGATTCCTCAGTCTTTTTCTGCAGCTACCTGCAGTCCTTAGATTCCCTCTCCCACCTTTCTTTGATGTAAAAAGTTTGGATTAAAAGTTTTAAAAAAACTCAGAGTTCACAATGCCTTGTAAACAAAAAAAAAACTTTCAATTTTGCTATAAACTTATACATTAATGTGGTAATGGTTTAATGTTATAGAAGTGTAAACAAATAATTGGTATGAATGAATTAGACTTATGTTTTTAAATAAAGCCTCGTACTTAAATTTTCTGGATGAAAAAAATGTGATGAGAAAAAAATTATAAAAATCAAAAATCAAACTCTTCAATATTTATTAGTAATCAATAAAATTAATAGATAAAAATAAGTTTGATTACAAAATGAAATGTTAGTATTAATATACCAAGACAATTCGTTTTAATGAAAAAAATTCATGCTTAAAGGGTATTGATATTGCAAAGCTAATTAAAACGTCACATGCAAGAATAATAGGAAGATCCTTTCAAACAAGGAAGAAATATATATGATGATGAGTCCTTACATTGGAAAGCTAACCCTCACAACTACAGTTGCTCTTTTGACCGGTTTATTTTGACCTTATCATAGTCGGATCCCATGACATGTGGTGTTATGAATAGATATATAACTCCCAAGTTCGTAAAAATCTATACACCAAATCTGATGAAAAAAATAAATATATATATACATAGCTAGCTGGGGTCCTCTGCATCTAACTGTGTCTGGGAGTAAGCACTTTTGAATATAGTAAAAATTTAACAACTTTGGATTCAAAAAAATCTGTGTAGCCTCAACTTTAAACTTAAAAAAGGTAAACATTAACCAAAATAAAAATAATAAAGGAGGTGACAGAATATATAAAAAGGGTTGTTCTTCACTCACTCTCACTCACAGCCAGTGCATATGCCAGTTTGGAAATATTCTCTCCAAAAATCCAATTAATGCTTCCATTAACATTTAACACCTCTGGCAGCATCTATCATTCATTCATTCAGCTTGTGACTAAGTTCTTTAAGCCTTTCCTTCCACATATTATATAAAACCCCTCCCCTTCCATTTTCCTCTAGTTTTCATCTTCTTCTGATCTAGCTAATTCCTTCATTCACCACCTAAAAGTTCACTTCATCATATCAAGAATGATGCAAGACTCAATTGGTATTCCTGCTTGCTTTTCTACTTCTTCAGCAGCAGAGAAGCAGCAAAGTAATCATCACGATCATGATCATGGAGCTGTGACACGTTCGGGTCAGAGCGTGTACATGTCCGTGTACAGAACAAAGGTTGCTGATCACTGCCGTTTGATCAGCATCACATGGTGCAAAAACCTCTTGCTTCATGGGCTTTCGGTGTCAGTGGAAGGCCCAGAGGGAGAGGAACAGTACACCTGCAAGGTGGAGCTGAAGCCATGGTACTTTTGGAGAAAACAAGGTTCCAAGCGCTTCATAGTGGATGGAAACAAAGCCGTTGATGTTTTCTGGGACCTTAAGGCTGCGAAGTTCCACGGCGAGACAGAACCAACCTCGGAGTACTACGTGGCTGTGGTTTGTGATGACGAGGTTGTGCTGCTCCTCGGTGATCTGAAGAAAGATGCATACAGAAGAACGAGGTGCAGGCCAGCGCTTATTGACCCCATTTTGGTTTCGAAGAAAGAACACATTTTTGGGAAGAAGAAGTTCTCCACTAGAGCCAAGTTTCACGAGAAGGGTAGGTGGCATGAGATTTCAATCGAGTGCAAGAACAAGGGAACTTTTAATAACAATGTGGATTCTCTGGGTGGGGTTCAGCCAGAGATGGAGATAAGGATTGATGGGCACTTGGTGATTCATGTGAAGCACTTGCAGTGGAAGTTTAGAGGGAACGAGTCAATTCATCTCAGCAAAATGAGAGTAGAGGTATATTGGGATGTTCATGATTGGCTTTTTAGTCCTGGTTTAAAGCATGCTTTGTTCATTTTTAAGCCAATTTTGTCATCTAATAATACTTCTATGTCATCTTCATTATCATCATCCTCATCTCCTCCAATTCTATCATCATCCACTGATCAGACAATGAGTAGTTCTGAATCAGTGGAGGGATTTAGTGTTAGTGGATCATCAGAGTTTTGCTTGTTTCTCTATGCTTGGAAAGTTGAATGAAGGAACCATAGTCAATTTAAATGGTATATCATCATCAACACCGGCAAAATAAGGTTGAGAATGGTCATGGAATATGGTGAAGATGCAGATTGAGATTGAGAATTGAGAGATAGAGAGAGATATGGGTTTGGATTGAGAAAGCAATTAGTGGGGCCAAAAACAGTGGCATTGGGAGTTAGTTACAGCTGGGGTTGAGCAAATGCGCATAAGTGTGGACAAGACAGATTGTATCACATTCACAATCACACACACGCCCAATAATGCTACCTCCATCTAAACATACGTCTACATCTAATTTTTACCACATTGGAAAGTGCTCTTAATTTTCTTGATCCGATCTTGGTAAGCGAGCTGTATATAATAATGTTTCTTCCAAAATCTATATATCATCAACCAAAGGTACATGTTACCTAAATTTTGTATCACAAAAAAATATATATTTATATATAGACTGAAGATTGAAGATTACTAAACTGAATGTTTGTATTTGTCCATAAAATTAAATATGTTCATGCATGTGGCGGAAAATGATATACCCCGGAAAGGAAGGATGGGTGTTTGGTGATGATGTAGAAACAAGAGTGCAATAATCGGTGTATGTGCACCTCACGCATATTAATACACATGATTCTCTCTTTCTAGTAGTTGGATTATCAGTATCATCCTCATCATTATTGTTTATATGCCTAATTCCATTAATCTAGCTATTCGTTATTGATTTAGAAACTCTATAAAGATTATAATACAAATTTATAGCCAGGTAGGTGAAGCATTGAAGAAATTAAAATTAATGAATAACGAGCCTTAGAAATTAGAAAAGATAGATAAATAACCACTTGACAAATGAGTAAATTATTTAAATTAATATAAGTTATTATTGTAATTTATTGTCATTTCTTTAAATTATGCAATGTAAGTTATTATTATAATTTATTTTACATTAAAGAAATATTAGTGAAATACATTTTTTTGTACTTCATGGAAGTTATCCACTTAATTAACAATCACATATTTAAGAGTAAACTGTAGTTAACATTTTATTTATTAATCGAAATGATTAATATATTTGAAGAGTTTTTTACAAAATCTTTTTCTTGATAATGAAATAAAATAGAACAAGGTTAATATTTTATTATTTGTAGCAAATATGATAAGAAAAATTACGGATAGAGAAAGCATATTAATTATGTTTCTATCATGTACTAACATGTGATTTTAATTGATTTTAATATTCTTTATATTTGAATTTATGACCTCTTGATCAATGTTTTTTCTTATTTTAGAGTTTCAAATGAGTTTAATATTTTTTTTATTTGAATTTATGTTTTTTAAAGCATAAATCCTAGACCTTATACATTAAATACTAAAATATTAAATTCTAAATCTTAAAATCTTAAACCATAAACCTTAAAACCTTAAAACTCTACACACTAAATACAAATGTAGAGTTTTATTTATGAAACCATAAATCCTTAAGGTTTTATGGTTTAAGATATGGTTTTGTAAATTAAAGCTTAAAGAATTAGGGTGAC
The DNA here is from genome assembly GCA_014843725.1 of Amphicarpaea edgeworthii. Classification (NCBI taxonomy): domain Eukaryota; kingdom Viridiplantae; phylum Streptophyta; class Magnoliopsida; order Fabales; family Fabaceae; genus Amphicarpaea; species Amphicarpaea edgeworthii. Next base: position 18,529,209 of record CM026324.1, on the reverse strand, counting down.
ATAAATGAAACCTTAAGGATTAAGGGTTTTATAAATAAAACCTTAAAGATTTAAGATATCATAAATGAAGACCTAAGGATTAAGGCTTCGCAAACGAAAAAATAAGTATTTAAGATTTTGTAAATGAAACCCAAATGAAACTCTAAGGATTTAGGTTTTCGTGAATTAAATCCTAAGAATTTAAGGTTTCATGAATAAAAGGTTTCAAGTTAAGTAGGGGATCAAGACTCTAATGCTTTCATTCCTTTAGCTTCAGATAGGTGATGGGCTCATTTCCTTTCTTTCTCTCGTTAATTGGGGAAAGTGGCTCCGTTCCTCTTTGATTCGATAGTTGGAACTTTTTGCCTATTGGTTATGCTTAGGGGAAGACCTTTAGGAGACCATGAGGAACTTAATGAATTTAGGCTTTCATGGATGAAACCCTACGAATTTAGGGTTTCATGAATACAATCCTAAAGATTTAGGATTTTGTGAATAAAACCCTAAAGATTAAAGGTTTAAGGTTTCATGGATGAAACCCTAAGGATTTAGTGGATTAAATCTTAATGATTTAAGGTTTCGTGCATAAAACCAAAGGATTTAGGGTTTCATAAATGCAATCTTAAGGATTTAAGGTTTCGTGGATGCAATAGTAAGGATTTAGGGTTTCGTGGATAAAACCTTAAGGATTTAGGAATTAGTGGATTAAATCCTAAGAGTTTATGGTTTCGTGCATAAAATCCAAATGATTAAGGGTTTCATGAATGCAACTTTAATAATTTAAGGTTTCGTGGATGTAACATTAAGGATTTAGGGTTTTGTGAATAAATCCTAAGGATGTAAGGTTTCATTGATGCATCCCTAAGGATTTCGTGTTTTGTGAATCCAGCACCAAGGATTTTAGGTTTCTTGGATTCAACCTTAAGGATTTAAGATTTTATGGATAAAACTATAAGGATTTAGGAATTAGGGTTTCATGGATGCAACCCTAAGAATTTCATATTCAATGGATGAAAGCCCAAAGATTTAGGGTTTCATGCTTGAAAGCCTAACAATTTAGGATTTTGTGGATGCAACCTTAAGGATTTAAGGTTTCGTAGATGCAACCCAAAGGATTTAAGGTTTCGTAGATGGAATCTTAAGGATCTAGGGTTTCATGGATACAACACTAAGAATTTAGGATTTTGTGGATGTAATCCTTATGATTTAGGATTTTGTAAATGTAACCTTAAGGATTTAGGATTTCGTGGTATAACCTTAAGGATTTATGGTTTTATATATGAAACCTTACATTACGGTATATGTTTTATGGTTTAAAATTTATAGTTTTAGAGTTAAATATTTAAGGATTTAGTCTTGCGGGTCTTGGGTTTCATGTTGCATTATTTATGGTTTTATGGTTTAGGATTTGGGATTTCATTCCATGGTTTAGTATTTATGGTTTCTTTGCATGAAAGTCTAAGAATTTAGGATTTCATGGATGTAACCTGTTTCTTGGTTACAACCCTAAGGATTTAGGGTTTCATGAATGTAACCATAAGTATTTAGGGTTTTGTGGATACAACCTTAAAGATTTGGGGTTTCGTGAATTTAACCTTAATGATTTAGAGTTTCTTGGATAAAACCTTAAGGATTTAGGGTTTCGTAGATGCAATCCTAATGATTTAGCATTTCATGGATGTAATCCTAAGGATTTACAGTTTCATGGAAGAAACCCTAAAGACGTAGGATTTACTGGATGAAACCCTAATAATTTAGCATTTATGATTTAAGGTTTTATGTTGCATTGTTTATGGTTTTATGGTTTAGGATTTAGGGTTTCATTTCATGGTTTAGTATTTATGGTTTCTTTACATAGTTTGGGATTTAAGGTTTCATAGTTTAAAATTCAAGGTTTCATTTCATGGTTTAGGATTTAGGATTTCATTTAAGATATAGGTTAGGCTTTTAAGGTTTATGATTTAGGTTTTCATTCATGCTTTTGGATTTAAGATTTCATAAAAAAAACCTATAATAGGATTTAAAGTTTCATTCCTGAAATCCTAAATTCTTAGGATTATATCAATGAAACCCTAAATACTTAGGGTTTTATTTATAAAACCTTAAATCCTCAGAGCTGCATCAGTGAAACCTTCAAATCCTTAGTTTGTATCCATAAAACTCTAAATCCTTAGAGTTGAATAAAAAAAACCTTAAATCCTTAAGGTTATATTCATAAAACCCTAAATCCTTATGATTACATCCATAAAACCCCAAATACTTAAGGTTCCATCCATAAAATCCAAAATCTTTAGGTTTGCATCAACGAAACCATAGATCCTAAGGGTTTCATCCATGCAACCTTAAATTCTTTAAGTTGCATCAACGAAACCCTAAAATCATTAGGGCTGCATCCAAAAAATACTAAATCCTTAAGGTGTCATCTACAAAACCTTAAATATTTAAGATTACATTCATGAAACCATAAATTCTTAAGGTTGCATCCATAAAACCCAAATACTTAGGGTTGCATCGACGAAACCATAAATTCTAAGGGTTGCATTCATAAAACCCTAAATCCTTAATATTGCATCCATAAAACTTTAAATCCTTAGGCTTGCATACACGAAACCTTAAATCATTAGGCTTTCATCAACTAAATCTTAAATCCTTAGGATTTTATTTATAAAATACTAAACCCTAAATCCTTGGATTTTATCTACAAAACCATAAATTCATAAGGTTGAATCCACAAAACTTAAATTCTTAAGGTTGCATCCATAAAATACTAAATCTTTAGGATTTCATCCACGAAACCCTACATCTTTATGGTTTTATCCATGAAACCTAAACCTTTAGGGTTACTTCCAAAAAAACCCTAAATCCTTAATGTTACATCCTTGAAACACTAAATTCTTAGGATTTGACACATGAAACCTTAATTTCTTATGGTTTCATCCACTAAATCCTAAATCTTCAAGGTTGCAACTATGAACACTCAACCTTATTTTTAATTTTTTTTTCATACTTTTTAAATTTTTATTTTTTCAAATTTTTGAGACATTACTCTTGTTTTTTTTTTTTTTTTCATAAATTTTCTAGACATTATTCTTATTTTTCATATTTTTAAAGTTTTCATTTTCTTTTAAAATTTTTAAGACATTACTCTTATTTTTTAAAAAAAAAAAATTTCAAGACACTTCTCTCATTTATTTTCATATTTAAAAAAATAGTATTTTTTAAAAATTTTCAAAATAATACTCATGTTTTTTCATATTCTTAAAATTTTTAGTACATTACTCTTGGTTTTTCATAAGTTTTAATTTTTTTCATCTTTTTGAAGCCCTAAATCCTAGGGTTTCATTTTGGGCTTTAGAGTTTATGATTTAGGATTTCGTTCATAAAATCTCAAGGATTGGTAATGAAACCCTAAGGATATGAGGTTTCCTAAACGAAACCTAATGAATTTGGGGTTTCATAAAGGAAACCCTAAGAATTTAGGGTTTCGTGGATGAAACTGTAATACTTTAGGATTTCGTGGATAAAAAGGATTTAGAATTTCGTAGATGAAACCCTTAGGATTTAGGGTTTCATGTATGAAATTTTAAGGATTTAGGGTTTCATGAATGTAATCCTAAGGATTTAGGATTTTGTGGATGCAACATTAAAGATTTAAGGTCTTACGGGTGCAACTGTAAGGATTTGGGTTCCGTGGATGCAAACTTAAAAGATTTAAGGTTTCATGGATGCAACCTTAAGCATTAAGGGTTTTGTGGAGGTAATCCTATGAATTTAAGGTTTCATGGATCCTACCCTAAGGATTTAAGGTTTCGTTTATGCAACTCTAATAATTTAAGATTTCATTGATGAAATCTTGAGGATTTAAGGATTCATAGATGAAACCCTAGGAATTTAGGGTTTTGTGAATGAAGCTTTAAATCATAATATAAGTTTCATTTATAAAACCCTAAATCCTAAATCATGAAATGAAACCTTAAATCATAAATCATGAATGCCTAACCCTAAATCCTAAATAAAACATTGGATCATAACCCATGAAATAAAACCTTAAACCATAAATCCTAAACCATGGAATGAAACCGTAAATCATAAATCGGAAAACCCTAAATTTTAAACCATAAAACCACAAATAATTCAACACAAAACCCTACAATATTAAAGCATAAATCTTAAACACTAAATTCTTAAATATTGAAATTTAAAACTCTAAATTTTAAATTACAAGGCATAAGTCATAAACCCTAAAACTCTAAACTTTTAATCATAGTGTAGAATTTTATTTATGAAATACTAAATCCATACGTTGTTACGTCAATTTACTAATTTTTGACGTATCAACTTAATTGGTAAGTATTATTTTACGGTTCAATCTCATACTTTTACTGAATCTTCAAACATTCATTCATTATCTTAAAACACATCCTAAAAAATTTATGTTTTAGCGGTCATTTTTCAAGTTAATGAAAATATTTAATCAATTACTAAATTATTATATTATATATATAGATAAATTTAGATTAGATAGACATTTTTAAGACTCAAAAATATGGTGCTGCTGGGCTTGTACACCCATATGAGAGGGATATTGTTAATTACTTTACTTAGTACAAGCCTGTAGAAAAGCCATTATTTTAATTTAATTCAGTGCTACGTGCAGAGTAAAAAGTTTTCTTTTTTTTAAGAATATACAAAACGGTGCATGTAGCAAAAGCTGTATTAAAATGACAGCAGCATTTTCGGAAAGATAAAAAAATAGTAGATTTGTTCTCTGAGAGTGAACTACAAAGTTCGTCTTTTCTGGAAGCAGTTGAATTTTTTTTGACGAAGGAGATTACTAATTCACGTCAACGTCAAGAACAATGATAACTAGGTCACACTGAAAGATTCAAAAGTATGCAGCCAGAAGACTTGGCTGATTTAACGATGAAAAATAATAGGTAGGCCCAGATGTTATTGCTTAGCAAAAAGGTAATAGTTTAACTAGCAAAGTGACACGAACGTTTTCCTTTAATTAAACTTGGAGCATAAATTTATCATTTATGGCAGTTCTTGTGAGATTCTTTATTAAGTTTTTGTTCGGAACCAACATGGCATCTGGCTATAAAAAAATTAAAACCCAATTTTTATATATATAAAAATCGGTTCTTACAATTAAAAAAAATATTTTTTGAGGTAATACATGAGATTTATTTTAATTTCTTAGATAATTGTATCATTAGAGTAGAAAATTGTTAATAAAATTTTTAAATCTGGTCTGACATGGTAAAATTCACTATAATGATGCTCTTTGCGAGAGACTTTTTATCTTCAAGAATGTGCCAATTAGCATCAGGGGAAAAAAAATGAAAATCTCTGACGGGCTCTTAGTTTGTGTATTTTGCAAAAAAAAAAAGTTGCCAATGGCATACATGGAAGAGATCTATTCATTTTGAACCAAAACCAAACCACCTTGCCAAGAAGAACTTGTTTTTCCCACGAGAGGCCTCTTTATCTGCATGTTGTGGTGTTGGTGTTGGTACTGGAGATGGAGATAGTAAAGGTGGCGTAACAAGTTTGACTGCAAGATTAATAATAGTTGAGGTTAAGTTCAAAATATGAGAACATAACTAAAAAGCCATAATGGGAATGAAAGGAATATAAGGAAAGAGAATGAAGTGCAACCTGGATTTGGTGAAACCTTGCTAGCTTTAGAACTTTTTGTGTCGAAGGAATTTGTTTTTGAATTTGACACGGTGAGTTCACGGTCAGACATAGAGCTTGATTTTCTCTCACGAACTTTATGCTCAGTATTTCCTTCATTGTTTTGGTCCCCTATAATTGCCAACAATAAAAAAAAATACAAAAACTGTTGAGAGAAGATTGTAAAATATCTGTAGCATTTCAACCAGATATCATAAATGCAAGATGTCAGGAGCCTATTAATTATTAACCATATTATAAGTTCAAAGTTCAAACTATAGAAAAATGCTGATATTAATATCTTAACAGGGTAATTACTCTACTGCCTCTGTAATGCATTTAATATTGTAGTTCTGTTTACAAAATAACCAAGGCACCAAAAAGAAAAGGAATACAGCATAGTACATTGCACTTACACTGAAGATTTCAAATAACAAAGAAGTTTCACAGATCCTTCGGGAATTTTAAAAAAGTAACCAATAATATGTATGAAAAAGGTCAGAATAGATTACTTACTTTCAACAGGAGGCTTCCCGTAGTTTTGGTTCAAAGCTTCCACAAAAGAAGCAGTTTTTTGGTCTTGCATCACTTCAAGGAACAAAAGATAACTTTTTTCATTCATTGAACTTAATAATCAATAAATTCACAATAACTCAATTTAAATATCTGTGGTAAATCATAGGCATCTTCACAGTAATTATGAACTCACATTGATCAAACAATGCATATCTGTAATTCGGGACTGAGCCAACCAATAACAACTGGACTGCCTCTGCATCCCTTGTCATAGATATTGCTGCAGATGCTTTTAGATTCTGTGTGTCTAACAGAATACCAGCAAGCTACAAAAGTTTAATAATTTTCAGAAGCATTTTTTTTATGTGGGAGGAGTAACAAAGTAAATTAATGGCACCAAAAAATTGTCTATAAACCAAGGTCATTATAAATTTACCAGTAGTTTCTTCAGCACAGAGTTTTGTAGTAAATCATAGGCATCCTCGCAGTAATTATCAGTAACAACTGTGCATTGGGATCCAACCTTGAAAAACAAAAGAACACATAAAATTAATTTTAAAATTCATTTGAGCACATTGCCTTAGGATCAAACTTGTTATTAAAATTAAATTTCAGATTCATCAATAATTGATAATCCAACCTCGCCAGTAGTGTTTAAGACATCTTGTCCAACCACGAGGACACTCAGTTGGCCAGTGATCAAAAGGCTTTCCATTTCCACCTGCAAACAAATTCAGTGCCAGTTCAGCAAACTAAGCAAAACACATCAAGCTTGAGCCTATACTATTCATAAATAGTGTCCTCCAAACATCTTTTATCAGAGGGGATCACCAAAGAGATAATTCCAGTGATGTCTAATCCAAACAATTATCAAATCATCTATCTAATCATAAAGTGTGTCTTCCAAACAAATACAAAAAACAGGAGACCTGCATTTACTTAATGTGGAGGCATATTAAAATTGTACATGCATCTGAAACTTTAATAGTAAGTTAGATTTGTTTATATTAAGGATTGAGAAAAAAATTATTTTGTTGCTTATATTAAGTACAGGTAGTATTTATCACTATTAGAAAGATTTTTAGCTATTTAATACGATAAGTATAAGGACCAGATTATATGGGTAACTTGTATGGCTGTTTAGTAAATCAAAAAGAATTTAAGGATGGTACATCCACTGTGTCTATTTTATACTTTCAAACATAGATAAATTATTAAATGAAAGATTAGTACTATGATTTACTCAATTAAAATGTGTTAAAATGTGAATGAAATTGAAGCATTTCAAAAAGGCACCTCATCAGTGAAAAGCAATGCAGTGGCATCAATACCAGCATGGTGAAAGAGCCACGCAGCCTGCTTCAGTTTCCGCATGGAGCCTCGTTTGGCATTCATGACAGGCACCACCACCATGTCCTTCTCTCTCTGCCTGTAACCCAAGAGCCACGCGTGGCAAATGGCAGCCACCATCGACGCCGTGCCTGCACCACCATGCACACAAAACTCAAATCAATCGCACTCTCCCACATCACAAAAAAAAAAAATCATCTTGGATCACTAACTGTTGGAAGGCCCAGAGAGCACGATTTGCGCATTAGCACGGAGCTCCCCGGTCGAGATTTTCTGCAACAAAAGCCTTTGCTCCTTGAGGAACCCGTTGAGGCTAGCTTCCTCTCCCTTCGGAACAGCATGCCTCGCCCCGATCCTCTCCTGCGAGCACGTCGAAGACGATATCGTTCTCCGGTTAGCGGACTCCACGAGGTTCCTCGGCGGAGAAAGAGGAGCAGAATCCGTCGGAGGATTCTCCGGCGGCGTTGAAGTCTTGAAGGTTCGCCTCGAAGCAGAGGGCTCGGTTTGGAAGCGGGACTTTCGAGGATGAGGCTGACGTGGAGGCAGAGAAGATTTAGGAGAATCAGGAGGAGAAGAAAGAGTTGCTTGTGTCGTGTTATTGAGGATGTTGGAAAACCAGTTGTGCACCGCCGTTGCAGGGGATCCGTCCTCATCCGATGCAAAAGTATCGGATTTGTTACGAGTGTGTTTTACTGTCTTCGATAGTATCTCATCACTGATCCCTTCTACTGCTCTGTATCTGCCTCACTCACAGTCACATTATACAGCAAATACATCAAATACATCAAATCATAGTAACAAGTCTCATGCGTATTTTTACACATGATATGATAATATCAAACATGCACTGCGTATGAATTGGTTTACCTTCGGGCAGACCTAGTTCTGGAGAGAGCGTCTCTTCGGTCGAAGGAGGAGGGAAGGGGTGAGGCGGATGGTTGTGTAGCTCCGAACCTTGGGGAGCCTGAAAGGCGAGCGGGAGAGTCGCAGCGTGAAGGAGAGGAAGCCACGATTCGGCGTGCCTCTTGTAACCACTCTTGCGTCAACCTTGCGCTGTTGCTTCTAGTGCTGTCGTCGAACCCTTCCTCGTCATAGTCGTCCACCGCCATGCCTGTACTACCCGTCAGGTCGTAGCTTTTGTCCACGTGATCTACTGCACCGAAGAACATGTCGTTCATGAAGTCAGTGAGGTCCGGCGCGGGTTTTTCCTTACGCCATGTCTCTGCCATCTTCTTTTGTAGGCTTAGAGAGCCTTTGCTGCTTTCTCTGCCCAACCTACGCTCCATTAGTTTTTCTGATCAGACACCCCACAACACAACTCGTGCAAACTTTCGAGGAGAATAAAAGGTTGCTAGCTAGGGTTGGGGGTGTGGGGTGTTAAATTTTAAAGATTGGTTGAAACATAGAAAACATCAGTTTGACTGTGGATGCAAAGATTTGGCCGGCCGGCGTAGAGGCTGTCTTGTTCTCGGCGTGTTTGTTTTGTCTTCCTATTAAGAATGTTCTCTCTTTCTATATATATTTTATTTTATGGATAAAAGATATATAGAATGAAGATCAGCTCCATTTCAGTTTGAGTGAAGTTCCCTGAGAGGTAATTACTTGACCGGCCTAGCTAGATGGCATCATTGGTAGTCATTAACCGTTAATTAACTGGATTTGCATGAATGATCTAATTACATGCAAAACTTTTAGAAAAGATCATGAAAAGCCAGTGCTAATGGACTCAAATCGTAAGAGATTAGAGTAGAATTTGTTCTTCATGGTGGTTTAATCTAGTTACGGTTGACAAATTAAAGTGAGACTCCAGCTAGCTCCATCACTTCCTTTTCTTGTTGCCTGATCATGACATTGTCAAGATATTGAACAGATCTTACTTGATTATGAAATACTCGAAACGGATCATTGTTGCTTAGTTTTGTTCCCTGTTGGCAGGCTTCACTTGTTAACCTTGCTATTTTTTTCACTAAAAGACAAAACCATCGAAACAAATATATATAAAAAAAAAAATAGACTAGCCTCAATCTTATCAGCAAAAAATGATAAAATATTTTTGCAAGTGTTGAAAACAAAGGAAGTATTTGGGTAATTTTGTCACACCTTAGAAAAATTTACTCTATTTTAAAGTTAAAAGAGGGTGTAGATTGAAATTTAGTGGGTGTAGAAAGAAAATGCATAAGTAGGCCTTTAATATTTCCTTGAAAAACTCAAGGGACCCAAAAAGGCTAGCATTAACACAAACCCAATAATAATCAACAACGGTAACAATGGGTAAATGAAATATATACCTCTTCTACTAATAATATACCTCCCATTTTCTCTTATTTTTAATGAATTTTCTTAATTATCCTTTTTAATTTATTTCTTTTATCCCTTCTTCCTCCGCCTCTCTCTTCCTTCCTTTTCACTATTGACCTTCTTTACTCATTTGGAACTCCACGATTTATGTTCTCTTTTTAATTTTATTCACTCAAATCTAAAATATCTAAGCGTGCATGTTGCCATCTAAAGATATTAATAGGTAAGAAAAAGTAAATGACAGGGATGGTAATAGAATGTTAATTGTTACCACTTGTACAATTAAAATTTCATTACAAAGAAAACAAATGCCGAGTGGTGTAAATAAAAGGGGTGCAAATTTTTTAAGCTTGATTTTATTGCTACCTATCAAGACGAGAAAAATAAAGAATTTGTGTTGATAGAGTGTTTTATGAAAATTCAAAATAAGTTGATGTCTACCAATTCCTAACTCTTTCCATAGTAAGAGGTACGATTTGCAGGACAGTCTAACCTAATATTTCTTTGACTTTTATGAAAGAGAAGAAAGTCAAGAAACAATTGACCCTTGTTCCACTCACTCCTGTGACATTGGTTTTATAAGCAATCGTACGTATAAGTTTTGAAGAAAGTTTGAGTTCGCAGGGGAGCATCACTGACTGATAATCGTGGATGAATAAAGAATGACAGAAGAGAAGAGGGAGTAGAAAAAGAGGGATAAGCAGAAATAAATTAAAAATGATATTTAAGGAAATAAAGAAGAAAAGAGATATATATCTATTAACAGAGGGAGGTATATATATATATATATATATCATGAGCCTAACAATTTTGCCGCCAGGCCCCTTTATTAGCTATCCCAAAGCCCAAAGGGAAACCTCCTCTTGCCATTTTTTTTTTTTTCGGAATCTTATGAGAAGAATGAAGCAGAATCCTCAGTTTTATATAGGCAGAAGGAGAAAAGGGTTGCTTTTGGTTTTATTAGGTTGGAGACTTGGAGTACGGAAAGTACGGTACGTACGAACTACAAAATGAATAATTTTCATTCAAACATAATGTCAAAGAATATAGTTTAAATTTTCACAAGCGATTTTTTTATCCTAGATGCAATAAATGACTCAAATATATATAATTTATATAGTATTGTTTAACAAATTTTTCTAGTTTTAAGTACTTAATCTTACCTAAAAATGCACTTAATCTATGTATCTGGTACATATATAAGATTAAAAATATAAATTCTATTCAAATTTTAGTTGAGATATTTATATTTTAATTAAATGAAAGTATTATTAAAAAATATAAAGATTTGACTAACAAGTATTCAAAGAATATTAATTTTTTTACTGCTTTAAAGAATATTAATTAAAAACATATTCTTTCTACTTATTTTTAAAATATAAATGTTTTTTTTTTAAGGAAGTGTTAAAGAGTTGTTTATTTTCTTTTCCAATATAATGAAAACACCCGTCAGCAGGATTCCTATAACAAAATATTTTTTTTCTTAAACAATTAGAAATTAATGTTGTAAAAGTTGAATAGAATTAATTTTCCAGTTTAGAGGAAGCTAAAGAATTGAGGTTAGCTTTCACCGTTGACCCTGATGCATTTGGCTTCGCAATTTGACATATTTTTCTATTCAGAGATCGAAGAGGTCAACTCATCACAGATGGGTGCATACTGCATACACAGATACAGCATTATCCATTAATTCACAGCACCTAATTAAGAATTTCTCTTCATGTAATAATTGAATCAAAATAGCACGTAGCTAGACTGATTGGGACTTTTTTCTTTTCTTATCTTAATTTATATATATGTTAGCGATGAATCAATTGTGACGAGGCCAAGTTGTGGATGCTAAGTGTCAACTCCTTAAAAGTTGACTGTGTCTGTGTATTATTTTTACATTTATATTTTTTATTCACATTACTTGCATAATTCTAAGAATGGAATTTCTTATACAAATAATGTATGGGAAACGATTACGATCGAAAGCCCCCTTGCCGTTGGCTATTCCGTAACTGTGTAGCTCTTGCACACGTCGTACCATATGTGATATGTCTGCGTTCCCATTACGTACTCGTTCTTTGCTTGCCCCTTCTCAGACACAAGGGGACAAACACAATAAATTAATTCAAGATATAAACTTTAATCTACATTACATTCTCATTCTTCTATTGGGAAAAGAGGAATAGGATTTCAATAATATAAGATTATAAGTATTTTATGATTTTTTTATTAAAAAATATTTTATATTTTTAGTAGAAAAATTATTAAAAGTATTACTAATTTATATCTAAATAGACTCTATTTATATTCAGATTTGGCATTGGATCAACTCTAGATTCTTACAGTTTTAGACAATTCTAGAGTTATAGTATAATATTAAATATTTTTTTTTTTTGTGGTGATTTATTTCAATTTTACTTTGCCCCTATCTTACACTACAACATAAAATTGAACCAGGCTTCCCTTTGAGATTTTAGGCATGCCATTAATGTTTGTTACTGATAAAATCGATCAAGGAAATATCTTCTTTTATATAAAAAATATATGGAGCTGAATCAGGTTGGGAACTTGGGACAAACCTCTAATATATCTAATATGTACTTTGTGTGTGTCTGTCCATCATAAACTCCAAGCACTTGGGGAGGAGAAGAAGAAAATAGAAAAATAAAAAATAATGACAAAGTCAACTGATAAAAACTATACTAAATTTTGAAACCAACTCCATCTGTACAATTCATCACCTGGTGCTGCTTCTCAAATGGATGGCTTTTCAAACTGTTTAAGGGATATCTCTACCACTTGCTTGCTTCTGCTATTGTTTTTAATCTATGCTATAGTTTGGGCATTTGGGCCTTTTGACTTGTCTGGGTTGGTATCTCTCAAAATTCAATTTGTTTTAATTTCCAATTATTTTATGAAATTGGGCTTTATATAAAGGCTCTAAAGTCACTGCATCCCCACTCAGATCCTTAGAATATCTAACAATCACAATAATTGGGTGTTCTCTCAAGTCTCAACTCTCAATCCCCTCTTTGACTTTTCCATCAAAACCGAGAAGAAAACATGGTAGCACTAGCACAAGGGCTTGTGGTAGCTTCACTTCTAATTTTCTGTTTAGCTGGAAGTTGCTATGGGAAGGGTCACTTCTCTTCCTTGAAAAAAACCCTTGATGTCACCGCTTCCCCCAAACAAGGACAAGGTAAGTAACAACACCTCTTCCATTTCACTTGTCAAATTCTAGTATAAATCACTACCTTTCTCCCAATAAACAACAAAATTTTGCACCTTGCAAGGATGAATCAATTAATTAGAATTTGTTTAGTTAACTGTAGTAAGTTTTAATTGCACAAGTTTTATGCAGTCCATGATTTCAATCCTTTAAATATGGTGTTAATAATTATTAATCAATTATTTAATATAATTATGCAGTTCTGGAGGCTGGATTGGACAAAATCACTGTGACATGGGGTCTGAACAAGACCTTAGCAGCTGGGGCAGACTCTGCCTACAAAACCATAAAGCTGAAACTTTGCTACGCGCCCATTAGCCAAAAGGACCGCGCGTGGAGAAAGACCGAGGACGAGCTCTCCAGGGACAAGACCTGCCAGCACAAGATCGTGGCCAAGCCCTACGACGCCTCCAACAAAACGGTGCAGAGGTTCGAGTGGTTGATCCAGCGCGACGTGCCAAAAGCCACGTACTTTGTACGCGCCTACGCGTTTGACTCCAGCGACCAGGAAGTAGCTTATGGCCAGACCACGGATCCCAAGAAGACCACCAACTTGTTCGACATCGAAGCAATCAGTGGGCGCCACGCGTCCCTTGACATCTGCTCCATTTGCTTCAGTGTTTTCTCCGTTGTGTCCCTCTTTGTGTTCTTCTTCATTGAGAAAAGAAAGGCCAAGGCTTCCTCAAAGTGAGGATTATTGAATCACACACATGAGAAAAACGTACCACGGTCATTAATAAATCATGAGGGACCTGTTTAATTTTCCCTCTCAATATTCGGTTATCTTTAGTACAACTAAATTCCAAGTCTATGTGAAGCATGACCTCTCCCGTAAAAGTTGTAATATGAGGAAGATGGCAGATATTTAATAATATTTTTATGTACCGCATGTGATTAGGATATGACATATGTTATGAGTAGTAGCATGCTATATGAAAGTAAAAAATAATAAGTGTCAAATTATTGGTCCAGGACCTTGTTTTTTGCAGTCAAAATTCCCGTTTCATTGTACAAAAGTACTAATAATGATATAACTATAACAATAAGTTAAAGGGTAGTATTCACTTATTACAACAAGGTTTTTCATTGAATGTGTTTCTCGATAATAGTTATACAAATTACAAAAACAATCAAACTTTTTAGAGGTAAACTAATCATTTCTGAGAAAACCTCCAGCGATTGTTAATGCTTGTTTGCATCTTTGTCTCTTCCGGAAGCAATAGAAAGTGGTTGGTTGATTCATGAACTTGCAAGTTAGCTAACTCAACCAAGTAATTCCAACTTCCATGTAGATTGGACTAGCACGAAGACCACAGTATATTCTCTTTATCTTACAAACATTTTGTCATCACAAATCTGCTTTAGGATGAAAATACATGTTTGTACTCTGCATTCTGTCAGTGCCATAAAGTGATATTCTATCATCATAAACATCAACATATCCAAACGCATCCGTGCCAGAAGGACATTCCAGGGCAGCTTCAAGAACTCTATGGTGAATTCCATGGGAATCAATGGAGTATCCACCTTTGTGATCATGTCCAGATAGACACAGCTTCACACAAGTGTATCTGTGTATCAAACTCATCACTTCATCATAGTTCCATAACAATGCCTCCTTGGATGATGCACCAGGATCTAGAGGGAGATGGCAACACACCACTACCTTCTGTTTCAATTTTGTTGCTTCATGAAGAACACTATTCAACCATTCCATTTGTTCCTTTCCAATAGCCCCATTGAACATAAGAAACCTTCTTTCAAGGCCCACCAAACTTGTTGGATTGTTCTTGTCTTCATTAGGATTCTTCTCCCGGAGGAATTTCAAGGCCTCCAATGTTTTTGGATGGTCTTGAGGCCAGCCAATTGCACTTATGTCATAGCCATCAAGAACCACAAATCTGTATTCAGAAACCGGTGAAAAATCATAGTAAGCACGGCTTTCGAAACTCTTGATCTTCAATAGTGGAATCAACTTACTTCGAGGCAGATTGTATAGGCAGTGATTGCCAATCAAATGATAGACTGGTCCTTTGAACATCTCAAATTCATCCGCAATTTTCTTTACAGTATTATGAGATTGATCTTTTGGACAATATCCATCAACAATGTCTCCAAAATTGATCACAAACTTGTGCCTCTTACTACTATTCCATTCTTTCACTGCTCTTTGTAACACAAGAATGCTATGCCTATAGTAACGTGGAACACCAAGGAATGACCTACCATCAGGGATGTCAGCATATTGCACATCGGATATCAATCCAAAAGAGAAGAGAGGTTGTTTCCCATTTGTAGTAATTAGTCTGTTAGCAGAACCCATAGTGTATATATGTCTCTACTCTCCACGAGCTCCTATTGGTCATAATACAGCATAAATAATGTCAACAAAACAGGATTTTCGATGTACATACAGTCTATGATGAAATAAAGGGTATGCATTATCTCAGATGCTAGATTCATTCATGTTTTTGAATTGATATCAATTTAACAACTTTATTCATCACATGAAAGCAAGATGGTAACTTGGACATAGCAACATGTTCTAAATCAGACATAAGTATAAGTATAGATGCAACGTCAAAATCTGGTTGGTAGTAAGTTTCATAGCTTTTATTGCAAGATATTACAGAGTTATCATCATCATATAGAAACTAGAAAGAAAAAAAATGCAGAAATTGTTCTAAGAATGCCTTGGACAACAAACCACAAGAGGACTCCTTAGTTCAGATCTATTTGATGCTACTTCCACAAGAGCACAAACAAAATGGTCTTCCAGAAAATCAACCAACTCCCCCAAAACCAAAATAGAAATCAAGAAACAGAGGTTTTTTTTTTTACCTTGAGAACTGTTCGTATGTCATATATCTATTGGCATTCCGCTTGAAATCTATGATTGTTCTCACGTGAAATATGGTTACAACTTCAGTTTATTTGTTCTATGTCTAAACAATAATATCTATATGAATGCAGCAAGCAATGCAACAGAACAAGAAAAAAAAAATCTTAAATAAAACACAGCTGTGAGTTTTGCAAAAAGTAAAGAAACAATTAATTGGTTTCAAGATAGAGGGAGAGAGACGTACTTGTGATAGGAATGAGAAAAGTGAAACAGCGGTACAAAATGTGTGTCGATGTCGTTGAATGGTGAGAAAACAATGACGTAGTAGAATGTAGAGATTCGGATTCGATTGCGTTAAGGTTTAACTCTCTGGGGTGGGGTGTGCAAAGAGAAAGACCCAAGCAAGAGCCAACGAGTCGTGTTATTTTTTTGGTTTGGGAATTGCAACGTGAATGCAATGCAAATATAAAGGGCTAAAATTGTCGTTTCCAGTTGTTAGAAATAGAAACACAGGACTGCCACTGTTTCTACCTTCTTCTTCTCTCTCACCTAGTTCACGCCACCTGTTCTCCTAACAAGCCGTTGACATCGCACCTCGTTAATCGATCAAGTAAAAATAATAAAAAGAAAGAGAGAGAATACATGTGATATGATATGATATATTATGATATTACTTGATTTGGAAGAAAAAAAAAAATCTCTATCTTCTCTTATTTGCTTAAAGAAAAAAGATAAATTATACCAATATAAAAAAGATAATAGTGTAGAAAACATGATAAGGCGTACTTATTTTTTTAAAAAGGATTATTTGGTCATTTTAATCCTTAAATAATCAATATTTTCTGTGAAAAGTAATCTGTTTGTTACTAGGACAAAACATCAATTAAGCAGTTGGAGGTCACCGACAAATGTACCTCAAACTAACAAAAAAATCACCTACAACAACCCATATTTCATTTGGGCACCTTAAATTTCACATGAAATAACCCGTCGGGTTGCGTTGGTTTAATTGAGAATCGGTCACGGACTCATTCTGATTCATTTAACTTCGAAAATTAATCTAGCAAAAAACTAGTACAAAATTGTCTAAAATCAAACCAAATTGGTCCATACCGGTTTTAAACCGATTTGTTGAAAGATAAATTAAAAATACAATATTACAATGATTATTCAAAATTACATTGATTTAGTTTCTAATTATAATTGCTAATCCATTAAAAAAAATTATAATTTCTAATAGATGTTATTTTGCATTGTTAAATTTTTAAATAAAGATATATTTAGTATAGTTTTATGTTCAATTTTGAATATAAAATTATAGATATTATATTACTTTTGATATTAATAAATTTATTATATTAAATTTAAAATATTTTTTTATCTATTCATCTACGATTCAATTACAATTAAAATATTGAAACTTTTTAGAGCATGTTAATTGTTTTTTTTTTTTTTTTTAGAGGTGCATGCTAATTTTTAAAGCAACGCTTTCTCGAAAGGCAAAAATGTTGTCTAGCAAAGCCGAAGCAGAGATCCATCTTAAACCAATGACGCCAAGACGTGGCAGCTTGCTTTCCCATTGGTTTCGACAATGATAGTGCTTATTTGGAACTGCTCTACAAAAACACTGACACGTGTTAATATAAAGCCAACCCACGTTGGGACTTGGGACTTGGGACGTGGTTCCAACTTCCAAACACTCTTATATTTTTAATGATTTTTCTTTTGTCTTCTGCTTGGTTATTTGAAATAAATAATTCCCATGTTTGTTTGGATAAAGTAAATATTTTTTCTTAATAAAATAGGAAGTCCAAAAAAAGATACTATTATTAGACGAAGTTCCACACAGAAATTTCATGCTATAATTTCTAAAATTTTAATTTTAAAACGTGTGAAATAACATGTAGCCCTGAACCGGGAGCTGTACATATAGATTTTTCAATTATTAGAACAAAAAAAAAAACAGCGGATGCAATTAAATTCATTTCTCTATATTGGTATCGAACTCTATATTATGTGATCTTATATCTAAATTAGCAATATAACAAGTTCCATATGCGAAAGGGAACTACTACCATACAACAAAGCCTGGTTGTATCAACGACTACCGTTATATTTCAATAAGCTGAGACATTGCTCTAGTAGTTGCAACCACAAGACAGCAGCACATTATTTCCCAACTTTATCACATCGACCTTCTATTGTCTTGTGTATGAAGAATCTGATCAACGAGCTTCTCTGGTAGCTTTTTAGTAGTCTGTGCAAGTAGCCAAAACGTGAATTGAAAGTACATGGCACTCGTGTCACTCAGTAATATGGAAAATATACCAAGAAGAAGCTAACCTGGAAGTTCCTCATGTGCAAAATAGGTTCACATCCAACATCTGCCACTGATTTGCCATTTGGTGTTTGCAACTTAAATCGCTCTGCCTTGTATGCTGAAAGGATATTATTTTCTTCATCCGGTAGGTGGTGGCTGACTTTCAGGAGTGAGCTAAGAGAATTCATCTGAAAGGTTGACACAAACTATCAGAAGACAGCTTCCAAGAATAAAATACAAGAAAACTACTTAGATGATAGAATTTCAGTCTTTTATGTACTGAAGTTGATTATAAACTGAGCTAACCATATCCAAACCAAATGACATATTCTACCTTCATGTATGGACAAGATGCACAGCCACCATGAATTGAACAACCCTCCCCGTTAGCTATTCCTGGTACAACAGGAAGTATGATATCACCCACTTTGGCTGAATAAAGACCCGAGGATGAACTTGAGGTTGTTGTTGAGATTGAATCTGATGAAACTGGAAAGACTATTTCAACGGTCACTTTTGCTCTCTGAGAAGAGGACTTTGCAGGCTCCAACAAATTGCGAACTGTTGCCACAATTGAAGTCACCATCCCTGATTCTGTTCCCAAAACAAATTGGAGATGATCATCTATATTTCTATCCAAAGCTTCCTGAACCCTATCCTTTATGAAATCTAAAATATTCTGCGTGGAGCCTACTACACCCATTCCCCTTCTCCTTGCTTCCATTGCCAATGAAAACATCTCTCCGGGTACTTCAAGATGGGCAGTAAGGAATGCATCACAGTACATTTCTTTTATCTTCTCCACAACTTCATGGCCAAATAGATGGTGAACAATGCATGTTCCATCCTGGCAACAAGTTGCAAAAGCATATAATCATGAAATGAAATACAGAACCATAGATTTCTAGTACAAGCCTACTTAAGATAAAACACATAAACCAGAAGACGAAAAGCTAAAACAAGCCATCTTTCATACAAGGAAAATTCAAACTTTTAAAAAAAAAATTACAAAACACAGGAAGACCACAAAAGTGTAAGTGCAGGCATTGACAAATTTCTCTCCAAGTCACAGATTGCATAAACCCAACACAAGAAAAAAATGATGAAATTATTTAACAAAGCGTATACCAACTTATGTGAAAGAAACGATGAGAGAAGAAAACATACATTAAGAATGAAATATCCTAGCCATGTGAAAAAAAAATTGTAGTTCAAAATTATTTCACTACAAGCCAGCATCCCAAAAGGATAAACACAACATATAGATGGTGCAGATCTAATTCCAAACGAAGTAGATTCTTTCCTAGCTTTTCAAAGCATGCTAAAGATCTTACCTGAAAATAGTGAAGTCGAGGTAGTAATGATCTAATCGAGTCTTGACTGTGCTCAGGATGTATTGCAGCAATCTCTTCATCAGTCATTTTGGTCATTTGTTGGAGCAAGTCTTTAATATTTGCACCCATGTAAGAATCAGGTCCATACCATATGCTCAAATCTGGAACTTGAGCAAATGCCTGCATAAATATGGGCCAATATATTATTTAAAGAAAGTGCTAAATGGCCTTGGTGATGGTCATCATGTGATGCATTCATACAACCATTACAAAGTCAAAGAGGAATAAAAACAAGTGTGTATCTGACCAACCTGTAGGATAGTCTGGACAACATTTGATGAAGTGCAGGTTATTGTTGGCACAAGCTCATGAGTGTATGCCTTTGTCTCTAACTTAGTGTTAATGTATATGACATGCAAAGAAGTAGACCTAGAAGCAGCCGTAAGATATTCCATGTAAGTAGGAGTAGCTGCAGCATCAGCCAGAGAACAGCCAATTTGCTCATTTGACATCCTATACACACCAACCTGCAAATAATAATCAGAAGAAAAATTAAGGACTGAGGATTGACATGTAGCACAAATACCAAATTTACTAATCTATTTTACTGCAGAACGTGTGACCTGCTTCATACAATCCATTCTCAAATGTTTATAAATGGGAAACTTAATAGAGTCCATCTTCTAGACAGACTTAACTTATCATCACATATTTTGCCTGCTGATGGCAATCTTCAAAATAGAGAAAGGCATACCTCACTAAAACCAGCTTGATCAAGGATGGCACGCACATTTTCTGACATAAAATCCACACCTAGAACTGTTACGAATTGGCATCCGGCTTTTGCCATTTTGACAGCTGAATCTGCCATGACCAGTGAATCAGATATATGGATATGTGGCCACTGCTTCTGAGCAGCAGTTAAAATGCCTTGGACCTCAGGATCCATGTAAAAGTGTGCAACAACACCAATTTTCTTTTCCTTCAGCACATTGACTAGTTCATTAACTTTTAACTCATTAGGGAGTAGATATTTTGCCTGCATGAAAGCTAGAACAAAATTAGGAGATTAATGCTGTGAGGTTATGATTCCATAAAACTATGTCATTTGTGGTGAGCATAACCATCTATTATGACGTGAAGTAAAGAAGGAGGATTTATTTATTTATTTAAAAGCTCCCCAAAATTACTAAAAACCCAATTTGCGTGGACTGACTAACGTGTTAGTATTTACAGCTTAACACTACCTGTTTATTCACCATCCTCACCTTGCTTGATAAGTCATGTGCATTGTGTGTGCAACTTTGAGAAAAATAATATATCTCATTAAGTAACAATAATTAAAAATTCATCTTTTTTTACAATTACTGTTGAACAGATCAAAAGAAGGCTACCCTCCAATCCAACAATCATGGAAAAAAACATAAAAACAAAAAGACAATGTCCTCCCTCGTTTGAGGAGGATCAGATTCTCCCAAGTGGTAACAGAAAGAGGCGTGCACTCACTCCTACTGCTTTTTCATAAATTCTTTACTTTTTGGACAGTGTCAAAAGATTCTGTAAGACTTTAAACAACCAATTATGCCGTGTCTTAAAAAAACATCCTCGGATTATTAAAAAAAAAATGGTAAAAATCAGACACCATTTGTGATTGAATTGAGACGGTGCTAACCTGTGCTTCAGCGTAGCTACCTTTGGGAAAAACCCCATCAGAGGAAATAAGCAACGAAGGAAAAGGCTCAAAGGGAAGCTTCCCTTCCCTCAGAGCAAGTAACTGCTTGGTCCTCTTCTGCATGCTGACGAGCACGTTGTGCCACGTGTTCACCCTGGAACGGCCACTCCCACCGGGCAAGCCCACATTCAAACCCACCAAATCAACGGTGGTCACTTCCATGACCTCGTCCGGCTCCGAACCGTCGAGCAGCCAAACCAGACACGCGCAGAACCCCCTCGTAATCTCCGAATCGCTGTCCGCCGCCACGCGCACCTTCCCCTTTTCGTCGATCCCCACTTCGACCCACACGCGCGCGGTGCACCCCATCACACGGTTCGTGTCGACCCGGCCCGAGTCCGGAAACGGGTCCATGGCCGCCGCGTAGCGCAGCAGGCGTTTGACGCGCTCCACCGGCTCCCGGAGAGAGCCGAACTCCTCCGCGAGGTGCTCGAGCTTGGAAGGCACGACCAGCTCCGAGGTAGTGAGCGCGGAGCAGGAAATAAAAGGGCTCGGCTTGAACCAAGCCGAAGCGGGTTGGAGGCATTTGAAAGATTTAAGTAACGAAACGCGGCTTTTAAAGGGTTGAAGGATGAAGCGTTTTGGGGTGGGTGAGGTTGGCAAAAGAGAAGGAGTGGTGGTGACAGTGCGAACAGCCATGGTTGGAGTGGAAATAGGAAATAGGAAATAGTTGAATTGGAAGGAAAGAGGGAGGGAAAGGGGTTAAAATATAACTGCAAAAGTGGGAAGGCGGTTGAGAACAAACGAAAAACATGAAGAATCAGTGAAGGGCCCAAAGGGGATGACCATAGCATTTCTTACTTTCCTCTTTTTCTGCTCTTGCATTCCTGTGACTCTTTACACCAGCAGTTTAGATATTTTTGGGATTATCACAGTAACAATTCTGTCAAAAAGGAAAGGTTTGGATTTATAGGTAGGATTAGTACGATACTTTTTTGTTATAAGTGGGATTAGAACGATATTTGGTTTAATATGTTTTTAGAAAATATCAAAAGCATGTTGCGAATATTTCCTTATTGAATATCCTCGCACTGTGGCACAAGCATCTTAATCTTAGCAAAAGTTGACTAGTTGACATGAGTTCTACAAAAGAAAAAACTATTAATTTCGTGTTCAAAATATAATTCTTTTTTTAAAGTCATTTTCAAAGTAATAAGATTGTTTATGTGATTTTTAAAGTATTAAACATTTATCAATTTAATTCTTTATTAGAATTTAAGACATGATTTAACAAGTTTTTAATATTTGAGAAATTGTTTAATTAGTTTATCTAAGATTATTTAAATATTTTATATTTATTTTAATGACCACTTAAAAGAAAAAGATGGCAGTAATACTTTAAGTAGGAAAGTAATGAATACACTGAATGTTCTTCCATCTTAAACTAAGATTTTCCGATTCTGTACTTTTTGAGACTTTAATGGAAATTGGAACGAAGTTGCGTTTAGTTTAAAGAATTAAATAGTAATAAGAAGTAGACTCGTGCGGTTGACTTATGGATCTGTTAACAGGAAAGAACAATGCTTTTCTTTTCATTCAAAGTAAGACGATATTTCCATAGAAAAAGGTTAGTAATATTTTTTTAATTGATTAAAATTTATTAAAAATTATAAAATTTTATGATATTAAATTAGATGAATCTCACATCCTATCTATTTAATGATTTTATTTTTTAATTTTTAATGAATTTTAATTCATCAAAATAAATATATATAAAAGAATATATTTAAGAGTAATCATAACACTCCTTATTTTATTATTTATTTCTTGAATAACTTTTTTTTTTAATGATAAATGCATGTACTTAAGAGAAAGGTAAAAATTCTGTTATTTAAAGAGTATCAAAAAGTCTAATTATTAGTAGAATTACTTTTTTGAAATAACTATATAAATAGTACTAAATTAAATTCAAAGGTTTTGGAAAGTGGGTGGGTGGGTGGGTGATTGGCTTTGGAGAATATGCACATTGCAATCGCCAATTATTATCAAGAACCGATACTTTTCACTTTTCACAACATATATCATCGTCTTCGTGGTGCCTTTCTGTTGATTCTATTCTATGCGAAAATATTAAAAGGTACTAGTAATTAAAGTGGGTAGAAAGAAACTAAACTGTTTTAATTAATTCTAATTCTATTATTGTATGAAACCTAGTGCTAGGGTATACTGGGCTGAGCCCATTTTTGTTTTTGCTTCTGCTTTCTTTTTCTTTGTAACAAGACTGGGCTCATCCCACTCTGTCCATTCCTCTCTTCTTCTTTTTCAAAATTTGGGCCAGGGGCCATATCGTGTGAAATATCAACTTGGTTTAAATAATTAATCAGAATATTAATTTTTAATTTAATCAAACCCGACATTTGGCAAATAATAATTAAGAAAACAGAAAAACTAATTTCCAAATTTCTGGTGTATGAGAATCAATTATACAGGTTAACATTTTTCGAAATGCACATTCGTATATTTAATTGAACATTTGTTAATAAATATTTGATCATTAAATAAAAAAATTATAATGAAAAATTGACATTGGCTTGATAAAATTTTGGAAAGGAAAATAAAAGTTTTTGTTGGGTTTAGATTATGAGTATTAGGCATGACAATTGAATTCGGAGATATCCCCATCCTCACCTCGATTTTGACGGAAAAAACCCAAATTGATTGGGTACAGATGTGGGTTTGAGCTTTCTTTGCTTAAGAAAGTCGGGGACGGGGTTAGGGTTGGGAATTGTGATCCTCGCCCCGCATCTACACCTGTCCCTACTATTAATATAGTAAATTATATAAATATCTTAGAGTAATCTATTTATTTATTACATAAATTATAAGTTTAAAAATTTATATTAAACATTAATTTAATTATATTTGTTATAAAATAATATTTTTAACTCATTATATAATAACTTTATATATAAAAAAATTGTTAAATAATATTTCTATTGATAAAATAAATGAAATAATTTGGATTATTATGAGAAATAAAAGTGTGTTATCAGTAACATTTGAGACGATGATGTAAATTATTTTATGATTTGGGACTGTCATGTGTATGAGGGACGAGATGGGGTTGGGAAATCCGATCCTTGACGAGGAGGGGGTGGATCAAATTTTTAAGCCCTGGACGAGGAATGGGGGTGGAGGTGAAGATGATTTGGAATGTCTAGGATGGGGGTTGGGGAGGCTAATCCCACCCTCACCCTGTTGCCATACCTACTAAGTATGACAATCACATTTGCATTTTATTTTACGTTCAAAAATCGAAATCAACTTTGAATTACGATCTTAACTGATTAGAACTTAGAAAGAGATTTAAAAGAATATAAAACAGAGTATGATGTGCAATTATATCTACAACCATACAAATATCTTTTCAATAACAAAAGCATCTAATTGCAGCTAACATAATAGTTATGTTTGTTAATTTTTATTAGTAATGGGACTACTGAATGCCATTACCAATAATGAAAGCTATAATTATTCTCAACAACAACACAAAGAAAGCTCTATTCATTGCTAAAATCATGAATATTTGCACACTTTGATGAGTTCCTTGTAGTCCTATGTAAACAGGTTCAGATCTATATTATTGAGAATTTTAGCCATGCAGTATGAATCATGATAGTTGTTAACTGCCCAGATGGTATAACAGTTAATCAAACATAAGTACTAATTAAGTGGACCTGATGTTTAAGCTTTAATTACTTTATTATTAAGCCAGTCTTGTTGATATTAAAACCAATGATCATTGCATAGAATCTTGCAGTAAGCAACAATATCTAGGTGGAATCTTTCTCTCTGTTAGTCGGTCCAAACCTGAACCAGTTGCATGCAGTCTGAGTCCATAACAAAGAGGTCACGTGCTAGCTGAGGATCCATCTCAAAACCATGGCTTCTGCAATCTGATTTGATTAGTCATTTTTATAACAGCTGCAATACATTACACACTACTCCTCAGTAGCTGCTGAAGGAGGATACCAAGAAGCGCGGTGAGGAGCACTAGAGTTGTTGTGCTGTTAACCCATAAAAATAGTTCATATGTTACTCCAATAATATAATTTATTTTTCTCATTTATTTTCGAGACCAAAAGGAGAACTTTTTTTAACTATATACAGAATTTCTTCGTGAACATGCTCATGTGTACAAAAATTGAAATCGGTAGAGAATGGATAAAGGCTACCTTGTATTTTTCACTCTCTTTAGACTCTTAATATCATTGTTATGGATTTAATTATCAGAAAAAATTAAACTGCAGCTAAGAAGAGAGGAATGTCAGAAACAGAACATGTTTTTCATACTTTATTCCGGAACTACTAGTACCTTTATAATTAGGAAAAGTACACAACTGAAAATAAGACTCACATCTAACACATTTTCCATAACTCTAATACTATTAACTAGGGATGTTCGCGGTGCGGTTCAGTTTTTGGGTAAAAAGTGGTCCGAACCAAACCTAAAATAAAGTCGCGGTTCAGTTTGGTTCGATTTTAATATAACATCAAATCCAAACCAAACCAAACCAATTTTTTGCGGTTTTGTTCCGTTCGATTTCGCGGTTTTTTTTTAAATTTATTATCATAGTTTAATTTTTTTAATTAAACTCACATAATTATTATTTTATATTTTTTTTATTAAATTTTGATTTACATATTTTAGTTTAAAAAATATTATTTTTACTTCTATTTAGCATTATTATAAAATGATATTACTAACTTTTTTTTTAAACATAATAATAAATCATGTTTCATTTTAATGTTATTTAGTAATATCAATATATCTTTTTGTAATATATGAAAGTATGTGTCATAATATATTACAAATTTATTATTAAAAAAAATATACTATAAATCACATGATCATAAAAAATAAAAATATTGTTAGTTAGATAATATTAAATATCTAAAAGTAAATCAATATAATTATAGAATGCGGTTTGGTTCGGTTTTTTATAATAAAATCCAAAAACCGAACCAAACCGCAAAAAATATGTGATTTTGGAAATTTTTGGTCCGTGCGGTTTTTCGGTTTAATCGGTTTTCAGTTTTTTTGGACGGTTTCGCGGTTTAGTTCGGTTTATGAATACCCCTACTACTAACTACACGCCATGTCTGCCGACATAATCAGAAAATACAATATTAATGCAACAACAAATTACTAAATTCTAGGACACTAAACAATTGACTCAATACAATAAAAACAGATATTCTGTCAACTATATATAATTGACATCAACTAATTAATCAGATAAAGATGAAAAAGTGAGTGGCTTAAGATAAAGTGGTGTTTTCCTTGAGACAACGAGTCCAAACACCTCACTCATATCTATGTCTTGTTTAAGTGTATCAGATTCAGGAAGCTTCCAATCGAACCAATAAAGAAGGCTGGCAAGAGCATACTCAACAAAAGCAAGTCCAAAATTTATTCCAGGGCACCCTCTTCTCCCAAAGCCGAATGGAATAAATTGAAAATGCTGACCTTTAAAACCAACTTGACTATTCTCAAATCTCTCTGGCAGGAACTGTTCGGGACTTTCCCAAAATGCAGGATCTCTTTGCATTGCCCATGCATTGATATATACCAAAGTATTAGCAGGAATATCGTATCCTTTCAATTTAACACTAGACATTGTTTTCCGTGGAGCCAAAAGAGGAGCAGGTGAGTGTAACCTTAGAGTTTCCTTGATTACGCACTTCATGTAATGCATTTGATTGGTGTCATTTTCTTCTACATTTGATTTATGTCCTACGACTTTTCTCACTTCTTCCTGTACTTTCTTCATTATGGTTGGGTTTCTTACAAGCTCTGTAAAAATCCATTCTAATGTTACTCCACTTGTATCAGTTCCTCCAACGAACATATCCTGAGATTATATAACAAAATATTTATCAAATATGTTAATGATATTGACACTATGCATGGTTAAGGATGATTAATTTAAATAATTAAGTTATAAAATACAATATTTTGATAAAGAACCAAAACATGTTAATAAACTAATTAAGGATAAACTGTGGAAGCTTAATAATATGCTCCATGGTTTAGTAACATGTTCATTTCTTATTGAAATATTGTTAGATATAGATATTTTAAAATAAAAGATAAATTCTCCAATACTATTGCATGTTGAGGTGGAATGTAGACATCTAATCATGGAGACTAAAAATATAGAATACTTTGTACATATTCCTCTACAAGAAATTTTAATAAAAAAAATATGATAAAAAAATAAAATTAATTTTTTTAAAAATTAATTTATTCAATAATTTATAGAAGCTTTCTTATATATTTTTTCAAAGATGTGAGATTTTTATAAATTATTTATTAAAAAAAGTCAATTTTAAATAATTTATAGAAACTCTATCGTATATGAAATTTTTACAAATTATTTATTGAATTTATTTTTAACTAATTTGTAAAAACAAATTTTATATTTTTTATTTTAGGAATACTTCCATACACATTTATGCAAACAAGTAAAAGAAACAATTTAAACTAAAAGTGATAAAAGACATAAAAAGAAGAAGAAGATACCAGTACAAGTGTTTTGAGGTCATTTTTTGTGAGCTCAAAGTTAAGTATGTTATTCTCTTGAAGTTCGAGTATGATATCCACAAAGTCTTTCTTTTTGGAGTGTTCCCCCCCTTTCATCTTCTCTGTCAGATGCTCAGCAATTGTTTGATCAAATAAAGCATCCAATGCACGAGCAGTGGCCTTATATTTCTGAATTTTTCCAGTGAGAAAATCAACCCAACCCAGCAAAGGGAAGTAATCTCTTACAGTGAAAGCTGTAAGATGAATCATAACATTCCGTGACAACTGTTTGATACCTGTGTATAGGAGTGTTCATGGTTAGGTTTTTTTTAAAGTAATCATAATCATAATCAATAAATGATTAGATTATAAATAGTTATTATAATTAAAATTAATTTTGTATAACCAATTAAACATATAATAATCATAAAAAAAAGTGATGTATGGAAAGTGTAAAATGATTTTACATAATTAGTGTAAAATGATTTTACCTAATTAATCAATCATAATTCTTTTTTATAAGTGAGTTTAAGTTTTATAAAAATATTTTAAAAATTATTAATTTATACAGTAAATTGTGATTAATAGACCATGTAAATATAATTTATTTTTGTGAAGAATTACATGTCAACTTGGTTCTTAAAACAATAAAAATATCAATTAAGTATTTTTTATTTAGGTGTTTATCATAAATTATCATGTAGATCAGTTAACGTGTTATATAAACATAAAAATTAATTTTTGATGAATGTTTTTTTTAACTTAAAGATTAAAGTAGCATAAAATTTGCATTTTGGGGACTAATGTGACAATTTTATTGTTTCAGAAATTAAAGTCCCGTTTAAATGCACTTTCGGGCTTCGGCTATCATAGTGTAGTTATAGTTAACAGCCATACCTGCGTATTTTCGTCCGAGAACACATTTGCACACGACGTCAGTGGACGTTGACATCAGCATCTCGCTTAGATTCACGTAGCACTCATCATCATCACCACTACTGGAGCTCACTTCGCGTAGCTTATTCACCAATATGGCAACTTCTTCTTCTCTGATTCGTTGAAATGATTGAACCATTTTGGTGCTGAGGAGTTCAAGGACACATATTTTTCTTTTGTGTTTCCAGTCATCCCCATAGGGTCCAAATGCAATGTTAGTGCCTCCATAGAGTAAGACTTTTACAGCAGTGTTTTGGTGTCGATTTGAAAAGGCCATGTCATGCGTTTTCATGATTTCCATGGCCACATCTACGGATGAAACCACCAAAGTTGGATTCTGCATCTGCCCCAACTGCAGCAACATGATGTCACCATATTTTACCGATAGCTCTCGAAGAGACCGGTGTGGCAGTGTGCCTAACTGATGAAGATTGCCTATGAATGGTAGTTTTGGTGGTGATGGAGGCAAATTCAGAGTGGTTTTGGATCTGAGTTTAAACAAGTAGAGAAAGCTAATGATGATAAAGAAGAAAAGAGATAGATAATACGTTGAAAATAACATTTCTAGTTTCATTTGCTCATACAGCACCCACTGTTTGAGAGCCATTATTTTTCAACTGTGTGTGATAAGTAACGTGCCAAGTCCTTTTATAGAATTTCTTGTAACTCGTGAGACGCTGTTATCAATTGTGGCTTTCATACTTTAATTGTCTTCCATTAATTGGATTGGATGTGGTTTTTAATATTTTTTTTTCGTGCGTGACGACGTGTGTCTAAACAAACGTGTGGTTCAAAATCATTTTGATTTTTTTAAAATTTTAAAATCAAGTTAAAAATAAAATTTAATATAAAATTTTGGATTCAATAACACTGACCACTGAAGTTTGGTCTCTCAAATTTTCTTTAAGTGAAGAAAGAATTTTTTTTATGAATTGACAGGTTTAGTGTTAGAAAAATAATATAATTTCAAGAAAAAAAGTGATTAAATTACTATTAATTTATTTTCATTTTTAACTTTTATAATTTTTTACATTGATTTTATAAAAAGAATGACCATGAGGACAACACCAAATTTTAAATGGGGCAAAAACAATTTTTAGTTTTCAATAATTTCAAACAAAACAAATTATTTAGTAGGGGAATTGCCCCCATGACTCAGTGTGCATTCGCCAATGGCCTAAACAAACGTGTGGTTCAAAATCGTTTTAAAATTTTTAACATGATTTTGATAAAAAAAAAAATAAGTTTAGTGACGTGGCCACAAGAGTTGGTGACTGAGTTTGTCTAATACTGGTTGGATGGAGAATCATATTGTACAGAACTCTCCTTCAAGTTTATTTAAAAAAGCACGAGGATATATATATATCTACTACAAGGGCAACGGATTCAAGACTCATAACCTCACGTGGTTTTTCAATTATTAATTTTCAGTCTGTCACGGGGTTTATAATTTAAAACATAATTTATTAACACAGTTTCAAGTAAATATTTTCATTTTTAATCTCATGTTAAAGTTAAGAAAATTGATTTCAAGTTGAAATAATTTTAGAAAACTTTTGCTTCAAATAAAAAAGTTTTGTATTAAGTGCTTATTTTTTTTATAATAAAAAATAGATAAGCATAAGTCACTCTACTTGAAAATAAATTTGAAATAAAATCATTTGTAAACACTAACCCAATTAACATGATGTAATGTAATTACGATTTTTTCACAATTAAATAATGTCTTTAATGAAAAAAGATTTTGAAAAGATTTTATGATGTTTTTTTTTTGTCCTCGCAATGTCACGTTAAATAGAGTCACCCAGAAAGTCTTCCAGCTAGCACTCTTCATAAACATAATGTAAAGAAGTAAAAATACTTTTTTTTAATATATAAAGATGCATTGTAATTCATTATAAAGGACGTACTGAAGTTACATCATAATTCATAAATGATTAAAGCATCACCACATGGAATGGAATGGAGGAGAAGTTATTACTTTTTTTTTTTTTTTTTCCTCAGCAAAAGGTATATATATATATATATATATATATATATATATATATAGTTACCAATAATACTTATATCTGTACACTCAATTAGCTACCAGGGCATAAAAAAAATTGTCTCCCCCGATTAGCAACCTACCAATACTGATGAGATAGTTATATCATATTAATGCCAACATTTAATATGTGCTAACCAAACATAGCAGAATATTCTTTCAGCAATTACATTCAAAAGTTGCTGAGTAACAATATGCTCATTTACAAAATACATAAATACACAAGGCTTGTTTGCCGCATAATAAGAAAATACATAGAAACATATATTCTGCCTATAATTGACATCAACTATCACATGTGAAGATATAAAACTGATCAGATAGATGAAAAAGTGAGTGGTTTAAGATAAAGTGGTGTTTTCCTTGAGACAACGAGTCCGTACACCTCACTCATATCTGTGTCTTCTTTAAGAGTATCACATTCAGGCAGTGATAGCTGTTTGGTTTGCTTATTTTATAAGTAAAATACCTAGCTTTTATCTGCCATCATTTATTCCTTCCTTGATTCCCTCCTTACGTTTTTCTATAACCTTTACTTTTCAGATTCTAAAACTCCTTTTCAACAAATTCACAACTTCAATTGTCACATTTATTCTTTATCCCTTGTCTTCCCATGCTGTTACCCCCACATTCTTTTTTCCAATTACTTTTTTCCTCATCATAACCCTTTTACTCTTCACATTTCCTTTTCTCCTCTATCAATTCATCTCTCACCATCACGAAACTAGCCCCTTCTATCAAAGTTTAAAAAAAAACAAGTAAAGAAAAGAAAAAGAAGGAAAATAAAAGTGTGATACTTGTACTAAATTATGTGGCAATTAAGTTAACATAGTTGGGTAAAGTAAGTGTTTTGCAATTTCTTTAATTTTGTGAAGAGAATGAGATGAGAGTGGGTGAGTCTTGCTCTTATTTGTCTTTTTTTTTTCTTTTTTTTAATTTTGCAAAAGATTAAAAAATATACAGTATGACTCGGACTCGTAAATATATCCCAATTTATCTCTAAAAGCATTCCCCAAAACTTACTTAAGAATCCATGATGTACAATTGCTCTCCTATTCCTAAGGTGTGGAAAGTAAATTGTTTTTCTTTTAGTCTTTG
The DNA here is from genome assembly GCA_014843725.1 of Amphicarpaea edgeworthii. Lineage (NCBI taxonomy): Eukaryota > Viridiplantae > Streptophyta > Magnoliopsida > Fabales > Fabaceae > Amphicarpaea > Amphicarpaea edgeworthii. The sequence continues at coordinate 18,497,332 of CM026324.1, read as the reverse complement.
GATATCAAGAAAGAGATAAATTCATGATAAAGCGCAATCTCACTAGTGTATAGTTCAATGCATTTAAAGATTTGCAGCAAATTCATGCCAATGCATTGCTTGCTTAAAAGTGCAAAATGCATCTAAGTTATGATAACTATGTGTACAACCACATGCATTCAATCAAAACAATGGTTCACAACTAAAGAATGTGTTAAGGAACATGCACGGATAATGTCACAATGACACTTTTCTCTACCTACATAAACAACAAGAAAACACTTTTTTTTTTCAAACCTAGAAGGACCTAGTCCCATTACAAGCCAAAGAAAGTTCTTGTGATCTTTGTAAGTATGTACAACTTGTATGACATTTGAGAAGAAAAGCAAAGCCAAAGTGTGAAGTTTCCAATATGTGTGATTGAGAGAAACACTTGATTATGAGGATTAAACATTTTTTGATTGTGTCAATAAAGGATTGTCATGCTTGTTTTCTTAAGAATCTTGACATTTGCATCATTGTTATGGTCTCCATAAAAGAACACCACACCTGAAAGTTAAAGCATTGATTCAATCTTGTGAAAATCTTGAAATGGAGGTCTTATGCTTTGGATATTTTAGGATGTGATTGATCTTAACCCATATTCTATGTTTAATATTTTTAGTTTTACGTTTTTGAAATCATTATGTTTATGTTTTATTTTACATTTGCTTGGGGACAAGCAAATCTCTAAGTTTGAGGGAGTTTGATAGCTGTTTGGTTTACTTATTTTATAAGTAAAATACTTAGTCTTTATCTATCCTTTTGACTATATTGAGCATTGTTTTCTTCATGATTGTTGTCATTTCACAAAGTTTTCCCTTGATAGATAATTTGAGTAAGTTTTTGAGATTCTTTCACCCTTTTCATCCTTTTTTGCAGGATAATGATGAATTTTCAAATAATGCAAGGAATCCCTTAGAGTATAGTCCTAGAAGATAAGGAAAAGTCAAATGTTCAGGCATTTCAACTACTGAATTTTGGCTGCAAGCCAAAATTCGTGGCTTGAAGTCAAAAGCCACTTAAAATGGAAAAGTTGTTTTAGCTAATCTAATTAAAAGTCCATCACAGAATATATTCCTTGATTCTGGAGGCTAAAGGGACGTGCACTATTTCATTGGGTTGAGAAAGAATATGTCCTATTTATTCTTAGCTAAGAAACCCATTGGAGGACATTACCACACTACCACCTTACCTTGTATCATTATCTTCCATTCCCCTTTGTTTTTGCTGCTGCTCATGGAGCTAAGCCTCCATTGTTGTAAGGGGTTAAATGTAACCATTGCTACACTCTTATTGTTATTGTATCTTTGATATTTTAATTTATGAATTCCGCATTTTATATTTTGGTTAGCATCTTATTCTTTGTTTAATGCTTGTTGTAAAGGAGCTAACTACAACATGATCTTAGGATAGTGCCTTGGTTAGAAAACGAGGTTATTGTCTTGAACTGAATATGGATGTTCAATAAACTGGGGGTGTAAGGGATCGAAATTTAGTTTATTGGTAATCATGTGAGTGAATAAACCGAGGGTGCGAGGGATTGAAACTTGGTTTGTTTGGGTCATATAGTCACAAATCTTACTGTTGGTTTCTTGATTAAAAAGTGAGAGATTTAGGAAAGAAACTTAGTTTCTTTGGGTACGAGGGATTGACGCAAATTATATTTTAATTGACTGATTTTAACTAATAAATATAGATGGAATTCATATAGGACATTCATGCATAAGAGTGTTAGTTTTAGTGAAATTCAATCCCCTTACAACTTTATCATTTATGTCAGGCTTCTTTTCATTATAAAATCACAAAAACATTTTTTTTATTTAGTTTATACATTTGTTTAGTTTTTAACTTTCACAAAACCAATTAAAGTTTATGTTTTTACCACTTTTTTGTGATTTATGTAAGCTTAGATAGTAATTTCATGAACATTGTTTGATATTACGCAAGTCCATGTGAAAAATAATACTTGAACTTATCTATTTAACTACTTGATACGACTTGATGTACTTGCCAATATTTGTATTCAAGCAGGTAGCTTCCAATCAAACCAATAAAGAAGGCTTGCAAGAGCATACTCAACGAAAGCAAGTCCAAAGTTCAGTCTAGGACACCCTCTTCTCCATGCATTGATTGATATATACCGAAGCTTTTGCAAGAATAGCATATCCTTTCAATTTAACATTAGACATTGTTTCCCGTTGAGCCAAAATAGTAGCAAATGGGTGTAACCTTAGAGTTCTTTCACTACGCACTTCAGCTAATTAACGCATTTGATTGATGCCATTTTTTTTCTACATTTGATTTATGTCTTACAACTTTTCTGACTTCTTCTTGTACTTTCTTTAAATCTATAGCATCTTGAAATCATCAGTGTAAATATACTCAAGTCTTTTGTTCCTCACTGCTTCAAAGCATACAATAAAGGCAGAACATTCATGGTTGTTGACTTGTTGCTATGTATAGCCATAACAAAAATCACCTAACAGAGGCAGAATACTTACTAATGAAATAACAGAAACTTTGTAAAAATGTTTCTATGTATTTTTAATATTCTACATAATTTACAATCATTATATAGCTATACAAAGAGACAAATAAGGATTCTATTTTAGGAAGTAAATCAATCTAGACCTTGACAAAATAACTCTAATTTATTGACACAATCTGTCACAATGAATGCTAACCAGACAGCTAATGCCAACCAATAATGCTACAGCTCATTACTTCCCCTCAAGTTGGAGATTGAGGATGATGAGATCCCAACTTGCCTGATAGTTCTTGAAATTGTTTTGTTCCCAAAGACTTCGTGAAAATGTCTGCTTGTTGTGACTTTGTTGGTATGTGGATAGTAGCTATAATTCCCTTGACAAGGAATTCTCGAATGAAGTGACAATCTACTTCAATGTGTTTCGTTCTTTCGTGGAAAACCGGATTCGAAGCTAAATGAATAGCAGCACGGTTGTCGCAATGTAGAACTGTAGGAGAATCACATTTTACTTGTAAGTGTGTAAGTAATCTTCGTAACCATATGACTTCACTTGTGGCGCGAGCCATTGCTCTATACTCTGCTTCACTCGAGGACCTTGATACGGTAGTTTGCTTCTTGGTTTTCCATGAAATAGGAGTTGTTCCTAACTTCATGACATAACTTGATATTGATCTTCTGGTTAGTGGACATGACGCATAATCTGAATCACAATATGCAACTAGTCTGAGGTCATTATCTCTTGGTATGATAATTCCTTGCCCCGGTGAAGACTTCAAGTACCTCAAAACATGCATGGCTGCGTCCCAGTGCCCCTGGTGCAGTTCCTGCATAAATTGACTCAGGATATGGACAGAATATGTTAATTCCGGTCTAGTGATTGTGAGATAAATGAGTCGTCCCACCAACCTACGGTACTGTGAAGGATTCTCATATAAAGGACTTGAATCCAATGCTAATTTATGGTTTGGTTCAAGTGGGATAGATGAAGGCTTGCAAGCTAGCATCCCACATTCACTTAGAATGTCCAAGGCATACTTTCTTTGACAAATGAATAATCCAGAAGAGTCGCGAGCTAACTCTAGACCAAGAAAATATCTCAACTCTCCCAAGTCCTTCATGTGAAAACACTTGCTAAGGTATTGCTTGAATTTTTCACATGAATTGGCATCATTCCCAGTCACAACAAGGTCATCAACATAAATTAATACAGCTATGAAAATTGAACCATGTGAATATGTAAACAAACTATGATCAGCTTCACATTCCTGGAAACCATATATTACCAATGCTTGGGACAATTTTGAGTACCAATTGCGTGAGGCTTGCCTAAGACCATATAGTGACTTTCTTAGGCGACACACCATCTCTTTATCAAAAACTTTGTACCCTGGCGGGACCTCCATATATACTTCCTCATCTAATTCCCCATGTAGGAAAGCATTACTCACATCCATTTGGTGAAGTATCCAACCTTTGGCCACTACAACAATAAGCAAACACCTCACAGTTGTCATTTTGGCAACTGGTGCAAAGGTTTCGTTGAAGTCATCCCCTTCAACTTGTGTGTATCCTTTCGCCATGAGCCGAGCTTTGTATTTCTCAACTTCACCGGTCGATTTGTATTTAACCTTGTATACCCATCTACAACCCACTGCCTTCTTTCCTTTAGGGAGCCTTGATATTTCCCATGTTTTATTTTCTTCCAAGGCTTTAAGTTCTTGTGACATGGCTTCTCTCCATTCTTGTTTGTGAATGGCTTGCTTGTATGATTGAGGCTCTTCAATGCTTTCAACCGCTGCAAGATAAGCTTGATGTTTTTGTGAAAACTCATCATAATTTACATAGTTTGATATAGGATAAATTATACCTGAAGAAGTTGATGTCTTTGGCGATGTACATGTGTGGGTTTTTTCAGCTGAGTAGCAATAATAATCATCAAGTCTTTTGGGTGGTTGTCTGTTCCTTGGCCCTATGTCTATGTTTGTCAAGGTTTCACTCTCCCCCTTATTCTGAGGTTCTTCTACTTCAATGATCACATCAAAATTTGTTTCAACAACTTGTTCTTCTCTTGGTTCATTGGAAATTATGATCTGGTCTTGCTGCCCATCATTGCTAGATGTAATATCTTCTTCAACTGAAAAAAAATCAAAAGCAAATGTCGGTGAAGGATTTTCTTCACTGCTGTCCTTTTCTTATGGTGCATACGAAAAGATGTCTTCATAGAACACCACATCTCTTGATACATAGATCTCTTGTGTCTTTAGGTTGTACACTGTCCAACCTTTTTGGCCTTTAGGATATCCTACGAATACACATTTTTTTGCTCTTGAATCAAATTTATCTTGCTGCTTGTTTGAATTTTTAACATAACATAAGCATCCGAAAGTCTTAATGTGCTCATATGATAAAGGTTTTCCCAATAGCTTCTCATATGGGGTCAACCCATCATTAATCATGGTAGGGGTTCTGTTAATGAGGTATGTTGCTGTTAAGATACACTCTCTCCAAAATGAGATGGGTAAGTTAGCTTGGAATCTCAAGGCTCGTGCCACATTGAGTATATGTCTATGTTTTCTCTCTACCCTTGCATTTTGTTGGAGTGTTCCCACACATGAAGTTTCATGTAGGATTCCCTCTTGTTGTAGGATTCCTTGAAATGCATGGTTGGTAAATTCTGTCCCATTGTCACTCCGCAACCTCTTGATCTTTACATTAAATTGGGTGTTTATCATGTTGATAAAATTTGTTAAAATTTTTAGAACTTTTGTTTTTTCTTTTAACAAATAAACCCATGTTCCATGCGAATAATCATCAACAATTGTAAGAAAATAGTGACAGCCACTATGAGAGCTAGTACGATATCTTCCCCACAAATTACAATGTATAAGATCAAAAGGATTCTCAACTTTATTATAACTAATATGAAAGGGAAGTCTGCATTGCTTTGATCTATGACATATGTCACAACAACGAAGTTTATTTGAACAAAAATTAAAACTCACTAGCTGAGATATATGTTGCATAACTTGAGGAGAGGGATGTCCCATGCGTGCGTGCCAGAGAGCAGTGTTGTCTTCACGATGTGCCGTGAAAGCAGACACTTGGGCTTGTTGCTTCAACACATAAACCCCACCATGTACATCACCTAAGCCAATCTTCTTCTTCGTGGTAAAGTCCTGTATACAATAGCTAGGATGATAAGTGACAAAGCAATTTAAATCACGAGTCAATTGACAAATTGAAATTAAATTGCAATTAAACTTAGGAACAAGTAAAACATTTTGTAAAGTAATGTCTTTGCTAAGATCAATGGTCCCCATCATTTCTACCAGCATTGTGTCCTTGTAGGAATAGTGACATAGAAAGGTTTCTCAATCTTGGTTACCCCTCTCATTAAGGATAAGAGAGGAGTCATGTGGTGTGATGCACCACTGTCCAAGACCCATTTTAAATCTTTACAAGATGTATTTTTACCGGATTCACAAAAATCATGCTTCATCACACGAGAACCATGGAATGCACGCCCCTGCATTATTTCTTCAGTCGCATGTGTATGATGAGCACTAGATTGTCCTCCATCATCTCTTGAGCAGTGTTGTGTCCTTCGTGTGTGCCAATTCTCTGGGTACCCTATAATCTCAAAACATCTTGCTTTAATGTGGCCAGTCTTGCTGCAGTGATCGCACTTTAAGTTTGAACTATCTCTTCTCCTTTGTCCATTTTGTTTAGATGCATAAAAAGTAGATCCTCCGGATTCGCCTTTTGTTGCAGTAATCCTTCCTTTTTCACCCATGATTCGAGCTTCTTCTTTGAGAACATGGTTGAAAACACGTCAAAGCGAAGGCAAAGGTTCGGTGTTCAGCACTGTCGCCTTAACATGTTCAAATCGCTCATTGTTAAGACTTCCGAGAAATAGATGTACATGCTGATCTCCTTCTCTCTACAGAATTTCTTTAGATGCACCACATGTGCATTCTGGAAGTGGTTGCAGCTCTCCTAGTTCATCGAGGAGACTCTTAAATTTGGTATAATATTCTGTTATAGTCATGTCCGATTCATGCTCCATCAGACATAACATGCGCCATAATTGATGGATCCTAGGAGCATTTGTTTGAGCAAAGCACTCCTCCAGATCTTCCCAAATATCTCTCGCAGTTGATGCGTGCGAGATGCTGCCGTGCAAAATTGGATCTACAGCATTGATGATCCATGCCATGACCATTGAATCAGCCTTCTCCCAATTGTAAAAGTTTGGACGGGTTTTTGCAGGTTTCTTGATTGATCCATCAATGAAACCTAACTTGCTTTTCGCCTGTAATGCCGTCCTCATGGAGCGCGCCCAATTGTGGTGATTCTCACCTTTGAGCGTTGTAGCTACGAGCGGCGTTCCTGGATTATCAGAGGGACCAAGGTAATATGGTGATGTGTTTATGACAGCGGAAGTCGATTTTGTATTGTTGGAGGTATCATTCTTCTCCACACTTTCATTATCTGAATCAGAAGCTAGCTCTGATACCATAATGAAATAACAGAAGAATAAGGATTCTATTTTAGGAAGTAAATCAATCTAGACCTTGACAAAATAACTCTAATTCATTGACACAATCTGTCACAATAAATGCTAACTAGACAGCTAATGCCAACCAATAATGCTACAGCTCATTACTCACTGTTGTTTTTAGAGATCACAAGTATTTTTCAAGATAGATAATTTTACTTGACCTAAATAAGATCACCATGAATAATAAAGTAAGTTTTTTTTGCTTCGAATATTTATTCGATATTTTCTTTTATCTTTGGTCTGAGTAGGAACATGATCTTTGGACGTCCAACCGTATAGCTAGTCTAGTTTTTTAGTTTACTTTGAAGGCTATATTGTGAATGAAACATTTTTTAGTTCCTACACTGTAGTATTAATAAAACTCTTTCCAATGTCTCAACATAGATAAAGATTAGAAATTTCGCTATTAAAAAAGAAAAAAAAAAGAAAAATAATAGCAACCAGTGACGGATATGCGATTCTAACGGTTCATTTTTTTTTTTTTTTTACTTTACTTGATTATGGGGTTTTAAACAGTAGAAATCATTTTAAAATTTAACTTATAATCAAATCTTGATGGTAAATTTACATCAATGCTTTTGAATCTAGAGAATAAGTATCCTTATTCTCTTGAATCTAATAAATATATGTTACCTCTCGGAAGAGTCTATATTATTAATTTGATATAAAATTAATTTCTAACTAATTTTACGTCCAATTCCATATGAATAGGGTAATGTCCTACCTAAAAAAGTGTGATACAGTGATTCAATTTATCTTATATTAGAAGAATAGAAATGAATTCCATAAAAAAAAATAAAAATAGAAATGAACAACAACATCTCACATAATATCTAGTAACATAGAGCGAGCACAACACACCACTAACCACTCGGAAAGATAATTGACAAAAAAAAAAAAAATCACTTTAACAAAGTTTTAGAACTTAATTAGATAAAAATAAAGTTAAATTAACTTGCAAGTTCCTAAACTATTTGATAAATTTTAATTAAGTTTTTAGACTATTTTTTTTCAATTGGATCTTCGAACTTGTATTTATATTTTTAATATAAACACAAATTAAGAGACTTAATTGAGAAAATATAATTTAAAGACTTGTTTGAAATTTATCATAGTTCAAAGACTTTAAGGTTAATTTAACCTGAAAATGAATAAGCTATTGGCTTAAGATAAAGGGGTGTCTTCTTTGTGACAACTAGTCCAGATAGCTCACTCATATCAATGTCTTGCTCTTGTGTATGAGATTCAGGAAGCTCCCAATCGAACCAATAAAGAAAGCTGGCAAGAACATACTCAACAAAAGTAACTCCAAAATTCATTCCAGGGCATCTTCTTCTCCCAAAACCAAATGGAATATACTTAAAATGTTGACCTTTAAAATCAATTTCACTGTTTTCAAATCTCTCTGGTAGGAACTCTTCAGGACTTTCCCAAAATGCAGGATCTCTATGAATTATCCATGCATTAATATATACCATTGATTTTGCAGGGATGTCGTATCCTTTCAATTTAACACTAGACATTGTTTTTCGTGGGGCCAAAAGAGTAGCTGGTGGATGTAACCTTAGAGTTTCTTTGACTACACAGTGAAGGTAATGCATTTGAGTGATGTCATTTTCTTCTATATTTGTTTTATGCCCAACAACTTTTCTCACCTCTTCCTGAACTTTGTTCATTATTGTTGGGTTTCTCATAAGCTCTGTAATAGTCCATTCTAATGTTACTGCAGCTGGGTCAGTTCCTCCAACGAACATATCCTAAAATTGTAAGAAAATAATTATGAAATTCATTAACAAGATTGGTAGCATGTGATTAAGGATTACTATAAAAATAATTTAGTAAAATTGATGGTATTTAATATTTCGACAACGAGGATCTAAAAAATGTTACTCAACTTTAAGGTTACCCTTTTCAAGCATAGGAATGGTCCACGGTTTAGTAACAATTTTCATTTCTTATTGAAAAATCATTCGACTTTCAAAGTAATAATTATTGGGAAAATAATACTATATATTCACGTGTAATACACTATCAGTTTTGCCACTTTTATTACAAAAGTTTCGAAACATAAATTACAAAAGTTGTGCCATTTAATTTGTACCGTTTACTTTTTCATATCTATTATATTGTAATATGCACATGATATAGTGCTGCACTTAAATATTTAACAATATAGTTCATATTAATTTGCATTAAAAAAAGAGATATCAATATCTATTAATTAAGGAAAAGAAGTTGGGTGCCATGACTCCCTCCCACCCAAAAGAAGATTCGCCACTGCATGCCAATATGGTTTCTTTTTCTATAAGCTTTGTTCAGAGTGAAGACACTTTTTTTCATAAGCTAAATATATTAAAATGAATGAAACTAAAACATTAATATATTTTGCCATTTATAATTCAATCTTTAGTATCCTGTTTTTGTATCATTTGAATCCTATCAGAGTATGGTGTAATGAATATGTTCATGAGGCATTAAAACAAGTGCGAAGAGAGAGGAGTGAAAAGAAGAGAAAAAAGAATACCATTAGAAGTGCTTTGATGTCATTTTTGGTGAGCTCAAAGTTATTCTGTTGAAGTTGGAGAAGGATATCCACAAAGTCTTTCCTTTTGGAGTAGTCATCATCATCATCACCTTCCGTCTCTACTGTCAAATGCTCCGCAATTGCTTGATCAAATAGAGCATCCAATGCGTGAAAAGTGGTGTTGAACTCGTTAATTTTTCGGGTGAGAACATCAACCCAACCCAACAAAGGGAAGTAATCTCTCACTGTGAAAGCTGTGAGATGAACCATAACAGTTCTCGCTAACTCTTTCACCCTGCTGTAACCATCTCCAGTGTATTTCCGACCGAGAGCACATTCACATACGATGTTGTTTGATGTAGACATCACCAACTCCTTTATGTTCACGTATTCAGTACTACTGGAACTCACTTCACGTAGCTTAGTCAACAATTTGGCCACTTCTTCTTCCCTGATTTGGTGAAACGACTGAACCATTTTCGGGCTCAGAAGTTCATTGACACATATTTTCTTTTTCTGACTAAAGCTTTCACCATAGAGCCCGAACGCAACGTCAATGCCTCCGTAGAGTAAGATTTTTGCAGCAGCGTTCTGGGGTCGGTTCGAAAAGGCTAAGTCATGATTTTTTATGATTTCCATGGCCGCATTTGCGGATGAAACCACCACAGTTGGATTCTGCGTCTGCCCCAACTGCAGCAACATGATGTCACCATATTTTTGTGAGAGCTCTCGAAGAGACCGGTGTGGCAGTGAGCCTAGCTGGTGAAGATTTCCTATGAATGGTAGTTTTGGTGGTGATGGAGGCAAGTTATTCAGAGTGGTTTTGGATCTGGTTTTGTTTATTGCGAGCTTAAACAGGTACAAGAGGGTGATGAAAAGGAAAAGAGATGGATAAAATGTAGAGAAGATCATTTGCTTGAGAGCCATTTCTTTTTCAATCACATTGATCGATCTGACTGTATAACTAAGTTCACCGTGCTTTTATAGACATATATCGTCAATTCGTCATGCATGACTGACTCATAAATACAAAAGACGGAAAATGGAATAAAAATACTATTTTTTTAATGGAACTTATCCAAAGCCATTGACCCGGACACCTGGTCGGGCAAACTTGTAATTAGATCGAAATAATTAGATAAAAATGTACTTAAATTGGTAAAAATCGGTTTGACTCGCCGATTTTTAACGAAACCAGATATCCCAGGTTACTTTTGAACCGGTTTCTTTGAATGTACACAATGAAAAATTTCTTGATTGCTTCGCACATTAAGCAACACGTACAGTTTGCACATTGCTTTTAACACGCATTTTTTATTTTAAGAAATAATTTCTTAAAAGGACCTTTGTGTTCCACGGTTAAAGAAATAAGTAATACCACCAAACCAAGTTGATGATAATGTATATTAGTAATAAGTTTTGTATTTATATATAACAACTTTAATATAAAATTAATAATATAATTATATATCGAAAGTTAATTATTGACTCTTCAAATTGATCCTAATTTAATGATTCAGTATTCCTATCGAATCATTAACCAATTTCAATATATGATAATATTACTTTTTCATTGAAGTGGTGTAAAATTAGTGAGAAATAATTTATCTTTTTAATATTTAATTTAATTTCTTATAAAACTCAATATTTATTTAGCACATAAAATAAAAAATAATAAAACGATGGGCAAAAAATAACGTATACGACGGTGGGAGGGGAGGGGAGGGGAGTGATGAGGATGATAATGTATTTTTTAAAATTAAAAATTAATAAATTTTTTTATTATTTAAAAATAATGTCAAACTGATTTTAAATTAAATTAAAAATTAACCGAATTTAATTTTTCAAATTGAAAACTTACCCCACCCCCAAAATATTAAATTAGATTTTTAAACATCTTATTTGTTTTTTTCAAAACAGATAAATGATATGTTTCGATCAGCTCGTTTCCGAAATAAGGGACAAATAATTGAGTGCACATTTCATTTTCATCACTGTTAAGTCACAGATATATATTTATATACACATCAACATTTACTACTAATAATAATTAAATTACAATTGTCTTTATCTATAACTACAACTGACTTCGGCGCCAATTATCCTTACAGATAACTCATTGCTTTATCTTTAGTTTTTGTTATAAATTTCATGGGCGTATATATTATACATCCATGTCGAGGACAAATACTTTGAGATCGTTACCTAGATATATAGATATGGAAACCGTATACACTAATAATTAAAATTTATTTTTCCGATATATACCATACATGATGATGCAACACAACCCATCATTTTTCATTAATAATACTAATTTTAAATTAACATTGTTTTTTAACAAATGTTAGTATTCTTATACTTGAAATTGGTTAAGGATCCAAGTTGATTTGTCAATAATCCACAGGAATCATATTCAGGACCACATAAATGCTTAGAATTTTTCACATTGCATTAATAATTTAATGTGCGTACAGGATGATAGCAATATGGGTGATATTCGCCCACTTATAACGTTTGAAACATGTACATATATATACATGTCGTGAACATATATAACAAAACCCACCGTTAATGCAATAGTAGTATAGGTTAACTTTTTTCATATATATACGTCTTGATCATTAATCTCTAAACAAGCATGCATACCAATTAAAATGAGAAACAAACAAAGTCCCATTATATATAAAAGCTCCAATTAATGCGACATTCAACTGCATGTCTTAAACAAGGAAAAAAAAAAAAAACTCAATAATGTAGTACTATCTAATAATGTATCTCTCAATGCATTCAAATATTTGCACTAAATCCATGCCACACATTGTGCTTTAAATTACAAACATATATAAGTTATGCTAATTATGCATAGGAACAACCACGCAACCATACGTATCTGACCAATCAAATCAAAGGCTCACAAAATGATTTTTCTTAATGGACATTCTAGAAAACACATATGGATAGAGAAAAATGGATTTTTTTTTTTTCTCAACCCACGTGAACATAAACATAAACAATATTAAATATTCAAATGTTTGTTTTTTTTTTAAAGCTGATGCATCGATAATATAAAAATTTATATTAATCAAGTATTAAAATTTATTAGTATTTAATTTTTAAAATAATTTTATTAAAATTATTATATATAAATGGTGGTGGTTGTATGTAAAATTATTTTATATTATTATTGTATCACATTTAAAAACATTTAAAATTACAAAATTTAATGGTAAAATTCTTGTTAAGTAATTAAATATTATAAAATAAATAAATATGTAAATTAATCTTTCTAATTAAAGTATAATTATTTTTTAACATATATAATTTATGTAGTATCAATTCTTATTCTTTTTATTAATCCTAAGAGATAGAAAAATATATAATAGAATATTTTGTTAACACAATTCTTATCATTAAATGAAAATTATATAAGTTCCGTTAAAATATTTAAATTCGTTTTTTATTTAAAAATGTTTCATATGAATTTTATAGAATAATATAATATTTTAGTTTAATACTCGTACACAATCATTCAATCTCAACTTTTCATTTATGATAAATTAGTTAATTTTTATAAAATTATTTCAAAAATTATTAAAATAATTTTGAAATAATTTTATAAAAATTAATTAAATAATTATAAATGAAAAATTATAATTGACTAATAAGGTACACTTACTTTACGCTGTTAGTGCCTTATATTTTTTCTCACAATATTTATTAAAAATAGATTAATTAATTTATAGATTTTTACTAATATTTATCTCATTAGATATATTTGCATATTTCTTTTAAGAGACTAATTATTATTCACATATTTTCAACCACAAATATGTATTAATTTGAGTAAAAGTGACTAGATATTTTACGAACAAAAGTGTGATAATCACTTTTTCGTCTTCATTTTTATTTGTTAATTTTATTCTTAAATGTATTGTATGTTAAAAATAAAAATAATAACAACTATATACAAATAAATAAAGTCTTATTTGATATTTTTAATTATAATTTATTTTTAAAAAATATGTTTTATTTAATCAGATAACCATGTTCCTTTTTAAACCACCACTCATAAAATTGATTAATTTCCTCGATCTCTCCTCCTCATGATTTATTATTCTACTATTCTATTTCATTAAACGCATAAATGACTTTATCACCGACCAAATCGAGTGATGGATAGTGGATTCAAATGAAGAATATAAATACAATATTAGTGATGAAATTGTGTGCAAGACCAATAAACCCATTTTGAAATCAAAGTTATTACTTTGCACACAATAGATTTTAAAATTGTCAATTTTAATTTTAAAACTTATTCAAACTAGCCTCACTTTTCTCTTCTTTTGGCTTTTTTTTTTTGAACAATTCTTTTGACTTTTTAAACCATTCATATATTTAAATTGCTTCAATTTTAAAATTAATCTTTTTTTGATGAATAAAGAAATAAAAAAAAATGGCACTAAGGCCAACAAAAGAGAGTGCCTGAAGCATCAGCAATTAAGTAATTCGAAGCTGAAGCTGGACAAGAATTTAATAAAATAAACGGGGAGGAGGATTTGGCTCCTGACTTAGCAAGAATGTCTGCCACATTATTTCCTTGCCTAAGCGTATGCTTGAAGCTAATGTTCCAAGGTAATTGTACGTAATCACGAATGGCCGAAATCACACCTACATGAGGATGAACAACGTCGAGCCCTTCAATGATGAATTTCAGAGAAGTGGTGGAATCCGTCTTACAAATAACATTAGAGAAATCTTTTGTGTAGGCAAGTTTAATGCCATGGAAAATAGCACACAGCTCAGCGGTGGTATTTGAAGTAAAACCACAATTGCCCATATAACCCGTGATCCAATTGCCTGCAAAATCTCGTAGAACGCCACCAAAACCTGACAAGCCAGGATTACCAAAGAAACTACCGTCCGTATTGATCTTGATGTAGTTTTGCGGAGGAGGTTCCCAGTTAACCAGTATCCTATCTATTGAGGATGAGCTGGTCGAACTGGTCGAGCTTGTCCCTTTGGCTAGATGTAAAAGAGAACTTATCTGGTTATGCATATACCAATCTGGCCAAACTATATCGTTAAAAACCATTTCATTCCTCGCACACCAAATCATCCAGCAAGTGATGCCGAGTAAGAGTTGAAAATTTCCTTGAATGTTACTTCTGAGCCAGTATGCAGCATCATCAATGAAGAAATCAAGACCATACTGCAACTGGATGTATTGCCACACCTTACATGCATAGGGACAATCGCGAAGGATGTGAATCCATGTTTCATTGGCATCTCCACACCTGCAACAAGAAGAATCAGTAGTAATATGCCGCATGAAGCGGAAAGAGTTAGTAGGAAGACTCTCTCTATAGGTGAGCCAAATAAAGTGTTTAATATTCTCGGGTAGCTTAGACTTCCACACCCACGACTTAACTCAAAGACAGGTAAGATGAAAAGCAGGCTCTCGGCTCAACCACGCATAGGCGGACTTGGTATCATACCTTCCCGAGCTAGATGCACTCCACCTAATAATATCCGGCATAGAAGGATTAAGAAACAAGTACGGAAGGGTGTTAGAATGTCTTGGGGCAAGGTTGTAGTAAGGACGTCAAAGTGCCAATAGCCATCAAAATAGACATCTTTAACGCGTAATTGCATGTCCCTTTCATGGACCTCATCTACCATGCCATACAATGGTCCCTCCTCTAACCAAGGATCAAACCAAAAGGAGCAATCCCCGTCTCCAATCCTAAACGTGAAACCTTGTTTGAGATGAGATAAGGCTTTCATGATAGAGGACCAAACATACGAGCTGCTTGTGGAATTCTTAAGGTGAAGAATATTCTTTTGGCCAATATATTTCGCATATAGTAAGCGAACCCATAACTTATCCTTGCCGTGCAAAAGATCCCACACATGCTTGTCAAGTAGGGAAATGTTAGCTTGGCGACATCGACGAATGCCTAAACCTCTTTTGGCACGAGTTTTAGAGATCGTAGACCAATCTACCCAATGATTGTGATTCCCTCCCCAGATGAAGCACCTTAACCTAGAGTCAATTTTATTGCAAATTCCCTCCGGGATCCATAGGTTTTGCATAGAGTAGGAGGGGATAGCAGATATAACTGACATAGTCAAAGTTACTCTGCCAACACGGCTAAGGAGTTGGCCCTTCCAACCTGCAATGCGGCTATTGACACGGTCTATGAGGGAGGCAAAATCCGCCTTAGTGGTCCTACCTACCAAGAGAGGGAACCCCAAGTATCTGCCTGGATTATGAGTGTGTTGGAACTCTAATATAGTGGCGAATTGTTGGATTTTGCTACGTGGAACATTCTTAGAGACGAAGAACTTAGATTTCTGACTATTGACTTTCAAGCCAGAAGCAAGACAAAATAGACGGATAACATCCTGGACCAATTGCACTTGATTTGCTGACGCCTTAGTGAACAACAGGCAATCATCGACAAAAAATAAATGTGATATCTTAGGGCCACCTCTGGAGATCGTAATTGGTTGCCAATCCCCACTACTCACTTTCTCCTGAATGAGAAGTGCTAGCTTCTCCATGCATAGCAGAAAGAGATAAGGTGACATTGGGTCTCCCTGACGAAGACCACGTCTCGGCGAGAAAGAGGGTAATCTCTCATTATTCCATTTTAAGGACAAGGACGTAGTAGTAGTGCAATTCATAACCAAATCTATTATGCGGTCCGGAAACCCAAATTCCTTCAGAGTCAATCTCAAGAAGCTCCAATCAACCCTATCATAGACTTTTTCAAAATCAATCTTGAACATAACATATCCAGTCTTTCTAGTATTCTTATGCATACTATGAACAATCTCTTGGGCGATGATGGCATTATCACAAGTTCCCCTCTTGGGGATGAAGCTACTTTGAAAGGGACCAATGATAGAATCTAGGTGTGGCCGAAGGCGATTCACTAGGACCTTGGAGACCAATTTGAATAGAACATTACAAACACTGATCGGTCTGAAGTGTGATAATCACTTTTTCGTCTTCATTTTTATTTGTTAATTTTATTCTTAAATGTATTGTATGTTAAAAATAAAAATAATAACAACTATATACAAATAAATAAAGTCTTATTTGATATTTTTAATTATAATTTATTTTTTAAAAATACGTTTTATTTAATCAGATAACCACGTTCCTTTTTAAACCACTCATAAAACTGATTAATTTTCTCGATCTCTCCTCCTCATGATTTACTATTCTACTATTCTATTTCATTAAACGCATAAATGACTTTATCACCGACCAAATCAAGTGATGGATAGTGGATTCAAATGAAGAATATAAATACAATATTAGTGATGAAATTGTGTGCAAGACCAATAAACCCATTTTGAAATCAAAGTTATTACTTTGCACACAATAGATTTTAAAATTGTCAATTTTAATTTTAAAACTTATTCAAACTAGCCTCACTTTTCTCTTCTTTTGGCTTTTTTTTTTTTGAACAATTCTTTTGACTTTTTAAACCATTCATATATTTAAATTGCTTCAATTTTAAAACTAATCTATTAATATTAATATCTAAAACAAAAATAATTTTTAAAATAACAAAAAAAAACAATTTTAAACACTTTGTTTAAATTTGTTTTTCCTTATAAAAATATTGTTCATTTAACCAAAATAATTAGATACTCACCGTAAAAATTAGTGGACCATCAAGATATATATAAAAATTATGGACAATTTTAAAATACTTTCAGTTGTATGATTAACAAATATATTTCTAAAATAAAAATCAGTTTAAAATTTTAATCAAAGAAAATTTTAAAACTTGAAACTAATGTAAAAGTACTATTATTTTATAAAAATTGTGTTTGTCTATTTAATAATAACATATATTTATGATCCCAGATAATATCTAACAAAGTTTATTAAAAAATTATATAAATTTTAACATAAAAAAAATAATAATGAAGAATAGCGTCAATACCGACATACTTTCGATCCATTGCCAGTAGCCACGAGCCTCAGAGCCCTAAACCCTATCGCTAACTACAGCACCGCTATCAAGCATCTTGCACCACTCTATTCAGAAGCTAAGTCTTAAACCAATCGCTTTATAAGTTTTTTTCTTTCAAAAATAAGTTTGTTTGATACATAAATTTATTTTAGTAATTCAAATAATTTATTTTAATAAATTATTTGATGCAGCTTATAAAAAATAAATAAAATTTTAAATTATTAGTTTGATTTATTATCGATTTTACTTTCATTATTTCATTTGAAATCTCATTTTTTTTTTATCTAATTTAAAAATCATATTATTTAACTTAATATTTTTATACACATGACAATCAACTTCATCTATTGTCATTATTATTTTTCATCGTTATATCGTTTTTTAAAGTTAAAGTTATAAATTCATTTGAATCATATTAAGTTTATAATTATTAGTTGAATTATTATTATTATTTTTTTAAATTATGACCTAATTCAATTTTTTATCCATTCAATTAGTAAAAGAGAAATTTTTTTTGTTAACTAGTAAAAGAGAAATTGAGTATGCATGGGTGGGTGGATACTGGATATGCATATTCTCATCTTGTCCTTCTACCTATTTTTTAAAATTAGATATCATTTGTATATGTACTTGTGCGTAATCAAAGCAGAAATTATTTGTAAAAGTTGGGAGGGTGCGAGGCAATACTCGCGGGTTATGAGTTTATTTGCCATGTCTTCGACTGTAGAGAAAATACCTCAAACAAATTAAACAGCACCCAGAAAGTTATACACTAACCAAAACTGTTTGATGGTACCAGTAGGGCACCGTGTTTGATGTTTCCTACACTCCCAAACTGCACAGCAAGAGGATGAGATAACTTTAATTTTAAGGGGGAAAATAGCATATATTAATTATATCTTATTAATTAATTACATTACTGTACCCAAAAAAAAACCTTATTAATTACACAAACATATAAAGTATTCGACATACATAGACCAGATGTAAATTATAAGCCTATGCATACCTAAAATTTATCATCTTTTCAAAGTAAAGTACATATATGGTGAACAGCACTTAGCACAACAGACCATAAAATACAATATATAGTAATTACTTTAGAGCGAACGCCTAATAATTTAGATTAAAAAGAAAATATCATTGGTTTAAGATTAAGGGGTACTTTCTTTGCCACGACGAGCCCAAATGTCTCACTCATATCTAAATCTTGTTTATGTGCAATATCAGTTTTAGGAAGTTCCCAATCGAACCAACAGAGGAGGTTCGCCAACACATATTCAACAGAAGCAAGTCCAAAATTGATTCCAGGACATACTCTTCTTCCAAAACCAAATGGAATAAACTGAAAGTCTTTACCTATAAAATCAACTTGATTGCTTTCAAACCTCTCTGGTAGGAACTCTTCAGGGTTATTCCAATATTTTGGATCCCTTTGAATTGCCCATGCATTGATATATACCATTGTTTTTGCAGGAATGTCATATCCATTCAGTTTCACACTAGATATTGTTTCTCGAGGAGCCAAAAGAGTAGCAGGTGGATGTAACCTTAGAGTTTCTTTAACTACGCACTTCAGGTAATGCATTTGATTGATGTCATTTTCTTCTACATTTGATTTGTGCTCTATAACGTTTCTCACTTCTTCTTGTGCTTTCTTCATTATGATTGGGTTTCTCACAAGCTCTGAAATAGCCCATATTAATGCTACCGCAGTTGTTTCAGTTGCTCCAACAAACATGTCCTGAAATTATATATAAAAAAATGTTTTGATGAAATTTCCCAATGATTGATTCACTGGTTAAGCAATAAAATTAAACATTTAAGTAAAATGAAAGCATTTAATATTTTGATTAAAAACATTTAATTAATATTTTTTATTGAAAATATTAAATTAATATTTTTCACATGAAAATTATGCATATAGTATATCTCCATCATGTCATGTCAGATATTTGATCTAAATATATATTCATTTCCTAAAGATTATTTAGGTAATCTTGTTCTATCCTTCCCTAGACTAGATACTGTCAGCAGTATATTATTAATGATACTAACCCAAAGATTAGTTCCTCAAATCAAAATATTAAAGGTTATGATAAACTGAAAGGATAAAACTATTTTAGACTACATCATTTTTTTTTCTCTAACAATACTGATATAAAATGAATCAAATCAAATGATGTTTTAGTAATTACTCGACTGTCTTAAAAGGTATTTAACAGAGACCAAAATTGTTATTTAAGTTTAATAGAAATATTGTAAAATCATAAGAAAATTACTCTGTGAATATCTCATAAAAATATTGCAAAAATAAAATAATTCAATCAAGTATCAAGTAAGAAAGAGTGAGAGAGATTAAACCAGTAGAAGTGCTTTGACGTCATTTTTGGTGAGCTCAAAGTTCAGCATGCTATCCTGTTGAAGTTGGAGGAGAATATCCACGAAGTCTTTCTTTTCTGAGTGCGTCTTCGTCTTCGCAGTCAAATGCTCTTCAATCACTTGATCAAACACAGCATCGAACGCTTCAGAAGTGGCCTTGAACGCACCAATTTTTCCGGTGAGAACATCAACCCAACCCAACAAAGGAAAGTAATCGCTAAATGTAAAAGCTGTCATGTGAGCCATAACATTCATTACTGATTCTTTCAAGTTGCAGTTACTATTCCCTGAATTAATATACTTCCTTCCGAAAACGCACTTATATACGATATTTATCGAGGTTGACATAAGCATGTCACTTAGATTCACGTAAGACGCATCACTAGTACTGGAGCTTAATGTTGCTTCTTCACGTAGCTTGTTCACCAACTCTGCAGCTTCTTCTACTCTGATGCGACCAAACGATTGCACCATTTTCATGCTCAGAAGTTGGAAGATGCATATTTTTTTCTTCTGTCTCCAGTTTTCTCCGTAGTGGCCAAATCCAACGTCTATGCATCCATAGAGTAATATTTTTCCGGCAGTGCTATGGGGTCGGTTCGAGAAAGCTTTGTCATGAGTCTTCATGATTTCCATGGCAACTTCTGCAGATGAAACCACCAGAGTTGGTGTCTGCCGCAGCCCCAACTGCAACATCATCATATCACCGTATTTGAGAGAGAGGTCTCCAAGGGATCGATGTGGCAGCGCTCCTAACTGATGAAGGTTGCCGATGATTGGTAGTTTTGGTGGTGATGGAGGAAGATTCAGGTTGGTTTTGGGTTTGGTCCTTCTTGCTGCGAACTTAAACAATAAGAGGACACTAATGATGAAAGAAAGAGATAGATACATAGCAGAAGAGAACACTAGTTTGAGAGCCATTCTTTTTTCAACTGTATCAGGCAGTGTTAGAGTACTACTCCATATACATAGCATGGTTCTAAATTGCAGTTGATGATGCAATTGAAAACCTATTGCGTATAGTTGTGAACTACAATTTAAAATCTCATGATATGTATTCAGTACGTAGTTATCTCTGTTGCTGTTTTAACTATTTTGGCTAGATTTTATTAAATTTCCATTTAAAATCTGAATTGAGTGATGCAAGATGCTTGATAGCTGCAATGATGCTGTAGTTAGCGATAAGGTCTCAAGTGGGAAGGCCCCAGGGATCCAAAGTTTGTCGGTATCAGTAGGACTAGTCGTATGACTTTCTTTCTAATTTTGATACAGTGACCAGATAAAATTAAAAACTATGCCCTTAAAAGAATAATTATATCTGATAAGAGAAACATTAATAATATATATATATATATATATATATATATATATAAAATTAGCTAATATGTATTTTTAATAAATATTATTCTATAAAATTCATATGATCGAAACATTCTAAATAAAGAACGAAATTAAATACTGTAATAGAACGATATTATTCACAACGGAAGGCCAAACATATATATAATAATAATCACATGATTCATGCCTAATTAGACAATACTTCAAATACTAGTTTATTTAGGGCAACAATATCACACTGAGTGAAGATAACTTACAACAGTAATCACTTTAAGAACAAAAACATTTGGATTTTGAGAACAGAACATTTAAAACTAATTGGCTAGCTTAAAATGAAAAGATTTTTGGTTTAAGGAAAAGTGGTACTTTCTTTGAAACAACAAGTCCGAATATTTCGCTCATATCTATATCTAATGAAGAATCAGTTTGAGGCAACTTCCAATCGAACCAATAAAGAAGACTAGCGAGCACATACTCAATAGAAGTAATTCCAAAATTTATTCCCGGACATCCTCTTCTCCCAAAACCAAATGGAATAAATTGAAAGTATTCTTGATCTTTAAAATCAACTTCACTATTTTCAAATCTTTCTGGTATGAACTCTTCAGGACTTTTCCAAAATTCAGGATCCCTTTGAATTGCCCATGCATTTATATATACCATTGTCTTTGCTAGAATATCATATCCTTTCAGTTTTACACTGGACATTGTCTCTCTAGGAGCCAAAAGAGGAGTTGGCGGATGTAACCTTAGAGTTTCTTTCACTACGCATTTTAGATAGTGCATTTGAGTAACATCATTTTCTTCCACTTTTGATTTATGACCCACAATTGTTCTCACTTCTTCTTGTACTTTTCTCATTAATATTGGATTTCTTACTAGTTCTGAAATAGCCCATTCTAATGCTGATGCAATTGTATCGGTGCCTCCGATAAACATGTCCTAAAATAATTGAATTTTTCATAAAATTTGTTAAATTCATTCATTTGTCAAGGAAGAATTAAGAATTATAAAAAAAAAGACTTTAATATTTTAATAACTTCAAAAATGCTTTACATTTTGTTATGTGGTGATGAGTGATCAATGGGGTCACCATGTGAGGAATGTCTTCCTCATGTGTGTGGGGCTTCTATGCATGGCTTCAATAATTATAGTCAAGACAAATTTAGTACTCATATAGTTGCAATAGACTATTGCACATTTGCACTTAACGGTGGAATAACATAATAGTATTATTATTTCTGCATTTTATGAGCTACTAGTTTCCTAATAGTATTATTATTTCCCCACCCTCAAGAAACTCCGCCACTGGTTGAGGTTGTACATATGCAACAAAGAACAAGAGATTTTCATGCATCTAAAAATGTCTAAACATGAATTACTTATAATAAAATGTATAAATAGAAAATCCCATATATAGCAATATATGAAACCAAAATATCTTTAATATTCTTTTTTTTTTTTCTTATCTGCAAATATTATTTGTTAATATACAAATCCAAGAACTTCCTCTCACCTTCTCTCTTCAACTAACCTTATAACCTTTAATATTTTAGTAATTAATATTAGGTAACTTTAATATGAAGTAATTCACTAGATGATTATTACTAGGTAAATGCATGGTTTATTATGTGGAAATAGAACTGTCCAATTAATCTTTATATATATTCTTCTTATATGTTAGGATGGCCATATATATACGAGCAATTTTGTGCTGTAGAGTTAGGGAGTGAATTTGATTCTGATCAGACAGAAAGAAAGTGATATAAGAGAGGGAGAAAAATATATATACCGTTATAAGTGCTTTGAGGTCATTATTGGTGAGGTCAAACTTCAGCATGCTATCCTCTTGAAGTTGGAGTAGGATATCCACCAAGTCTTTTCTTTTAGAGTGTTCACATAATTTCCTCTTCACACTCAAATGTTCTGCAATTTCATGATCAAACAAAGCATCCATGGCTGCAGCAGTGGCCTTGTATTTCTGAATTTTTCCAGTGAGAACATCAACCCAACACAACCAAGGGAAGAAATCTCTCACTGTGAAAGCCATGAGATAAATCATAGTATCCCTCGCTAACTCTTTCACACTGTTGTAACCATCTTTTGTAGTAAAGTTCCTTCCAAAAGCACATTTACATATAATATTATTCGATGTTGACATAATCATCTCACTCAGATTCACGTAACTTGCATCGCTGGAGCTTGCTTCACGTAGCTTATTCACCAACTCCGCAGCTTCTTCTTCCCTGATGACTCGAAATGATTGCACCCTTTTGGTGCTCAGAAGTTCAAGGACGCATATTTTTCTCTTCTGTCTCCACTTTTCTCCATACACTGCAAAGCCAATGTCATTGCATCCATAGAGTAAGATTTTTGCAGCAGTGTTTTGGGGTCGGTTCGAGAAAGTTAGGTCATGAGTTTTCATGATTTCCATGGCCACTTCTGCAGATGAAACCACCAGTGTTGGTGTCTGCCTCTGCCCCAACTGCAACATCATCATGTCACCATATTTGAGAGAGAGATCTCGAAAAGATCGATATGGCAGTGTGCCTAACTGATGAAGATTGCCGATGATTGGTAGTTTTGGTGGTGATGGAGGCAGATTCAGTTTGGTTTTGGGTTTCGGTTTAGTTCTTCTTGCGAGCTTAAACAATAACAAGACACTGACAATGAATGAAAGAGAGAGATAGAAGGTAGAAGAGAACTCTACTTTCATTTTCTCATAAGGCCATTGTTTGAGAGCCATAATTTGTTTAACTTCAACCGCACCTGCAGGCAATGTGAGAGAGAGTGCATCAAACACGTACATATCATTTTATTATTGATGAATAAGACGACTGTCGAACACTCCATTTCAGATTCTTTTTTTGTAATTGTTCTAAGTTTACTAGAAATTAACCATTGTGATATGTATCCCATATGTAAATCAAGTGAGAAAATCATTAATTAAATTTCATCAGAATTGATGATATAGACCATAAGAATGTATTTACAAGAAATTATTTGAGAGAGACAGAGTCATCTTTACTATTTATAAAAAAAAATCCTCTCAATTGAGTGATGCAAAATGCTTGATAGCAATGCTGTGATTAGTGATAAGGTCTCAACGGGTGACACTCATGGCCACGGACCGATACCAGTAGCATGACTTTCTACCTAACTTTGAAATATCTGTCATTTTTAGTCGAAATAATACATATTTGTGATTAAAAGCGCGAAGAATAATTAGCCACTCGTCTACCAAGATATTTAAAAGAAAAAATGTTAGTAATTAATTAATATATTTTTTAAAAAACAATTATCACTCTATATAATTCATATGATTTTTTAAAAATAAATTAAGAACGAATACGAAATTCATATTTATTCATTTTTCATTTCAGGTATATGATTCAAATTTGAAACCTTATATTTTATTCAAACCAACGACATGTATTAATATAGACCTTATATAAATTATATATAATAAGAAATGTGTTACGTACACTAATTCTTTGCCTTGAGGTTACATGTGATTGGGATAGAACCAATAAATATTCTTATATATTTGAGTGGTGTTGGATTGCTCCGGACTTCCTCTTCCATAACAACTATTGTAAAATAATTATTATTTTAACTTTTTATGTAATATTAAGTATTATTTTCTATTTTCTATTTTTATGATATAAATGTCGAACAACAAATTAAAATTTATAAATAAATTTAATAATAAGATTAATTTTGTAAAATTAATATTTTTTATTATTATTTGTATAAAAAAAATTAGAACGATAAATATTATGAGACGTATATCCTTATTGAAAAAATATTAAAAAACCATATCTTTTCAAAGACGTGTACTCTCACAAGAATTGGATGGAAGAGTTCTGCAAGTTTGAAGTTTGAAGCTTGAACTCACATAGGCCGGTTCGCATTATAGGCTTTGAAATTTGAAAGCAAAAAGAGAGCTAGGTATGACGTTGAGGGGTTCCACCACTTTTGTAGGCTTTGAATTTTAGATCTATTTCACACCAAATAATTAGCATAAAATAATAAATATTATAGACCATTTACTCCTCTTATTTTATTTTTTTCTGATTATTTACTCTTGTTATCTTTACTGTACAATAGAGAGAGTAGGATGTTATTTATCCATAAATCATATTTTATTAATAATCCATAACGGAAGACAAAACATATAATTAATAAGAATCATGTGATACATGCTCAAAGTTATAATTATCTTCATAAATTTGACAATATTTCAAATACTAGGCTACAATATCACACAAAGTGAAGATAACTTACAACAAATTCAGAAGAAGGAAAAAAAAAACAAAAAACTTAACAACAATAAATCACTTGAGCAACGATCGAAAATATTTAGAGCTTGACTTAAAATGAAAAGGCTTTTGGTTTAAGGAGAAGTGGTACTTTCTTTGAGACAACAAGTCCGAATATTTCACTCATATCTATATCTGGTGCACCGGTTTCAGGCAATTTCCAATCGAACCAATAAAGAAGATTAGCAAGCTCATACTCAATCAAAGCAATTCCAAAATTCACTCCAGGACATCCTCTTCTCCCAAAACCAAATGGAAGAAACTGAAAATATTCTTGACTTTTAAAATCAACTTGACTATTTTCAAATCTCTCTGGCAAGAACTCTTCAGGGCGTTCCCAAAATGCAGGATCTCTTTGCATTGCCCATGCATTGATATATACCATTGTTTTTGCTGGAATATCATATCCTTTCAGTTTTACACTAGACATTGTTACTCTAGGGGCCAAAAGAGGAGTAGGAGGATGTAACCTTAGAATTTCTTTGACTACACATTTTAGATAGTGCATTTGACTAATATCGTTCTCTTCCACATTTGATTTATGACCTACAACTGTCCTTACTTCTTCTTGTACTTTTTTCATTATGGTTGGATTTCTTACCAACTCTGACATAGTCCATTCTAATGCCGCCGCAGTTGTATCAGTACCTCCCAAAAACATGTCCTGAAATAACAGAAATGAAATTTTCATGAAACTTGTTAACAATTGACTCATTTGTCAACTAAGAATTAAAAATTATCGAATGTAAAGTAATGAAAAGCCTTGTATATTTTAATAACTTCAAAAATACTATAAATTCTATCTTTCAGCAATTAGATTGACTAAATAAAAATAAGGCGCTTATTAACTTCCATGAAAATTCAAATGTCAAGAATCAATAATGACATATCATTCTAACAATCTTCAGAGATGTGTTAAACAAAATCTCAAACATATCTAACGCTTGAATTCTTGGCTGTTTCTTTCATTAAATGAAAGAGAAATTGACACTTATTGAAATGATACAAGGATCTAAAAATTGTCAATCAATTTAAAGGTTAAACCTTGCAAGCATATGAATGCCCCACGTTAGTTAGTAGAAAAAATTCCGTTTCTTATTAAATGCTGTTAAAAACATAAGAATATCTCAATACCCAAAAAACAAAAATAAACATAGAATATACCACTTTAGTTAAGAAAAAAAGATTCGTCGACAACTCAAAGTTAATCTATGATCTGGCAAAAAAAGAGACACAGAAAATAGAAGATGTCAAACATGTGTTTGTAATATGAAGGTGTCTCTATGCCATTGGTTTAGTTATTATCAATTATATATATACATCTCAGCTGATTACTCCTTAAAAAACATTTATTTGTGCATTTGCAATAGCACAGAAGATGAGATTTTCTTGCTTAGAAAATAGAAAACAAAAAGAATAAATAAACCTACACCTGAAAAACTTGTAACAAAAAGTTGTCGATAAAAAAATTCATAGCAACATACATGATCGAAACCAAAATATATTTAAATGTTTTTTCTTCAGTTATTTGATATGGTTTGTTATTATGAAGTAAACTATAGCGATGATTATTATTATGTGTGGAGAAACAACTACCAAATCTTCATAGATCATACATATAAAATACTTTAGTTTGTTTAATTAGGAGACACAAATATATATATGAGAGGTGGCGAAAAGATACCGTCATGAGTGCTTTAATGTCATTTTTGGTGAGGTCAAAGCTCAGCATGTTATCTTGTTGAAGTTGGAGTAAGATGTCCACAAAGTCTTTCCTTTTGGAGTGTTGACTTTCCCTTTTTTTCTGAGGCAAATGTTCTGCAATTACCTTATCAAACAAAGCATCCATTGCTGCAGAAGTTGCCTTATATTTCTGAATTTTTCCAGTGAGAACATCAATCCAACCCAACCAAGGGAAGTAATCTCTCACAGTGAAAGCCATGAGATGAATCATAGCATCCCTCGCCAACTCTTTCACACTGTTGTAACCATCTTTTGTAGTAAAGTTCCTTCCAAGAGCACATTTACACACAATGTTATTCGATGTTGACATAATCATCTCACTCAGATTCACGTAACTTGCATCACTGGAGCTTGCCTCACGTAGTTTATTCACCAACTCCGCAACTTCTTCTTCTCTGACGCCACGAAATGATTGCACCCTTTTCGTGCTAAGAAGTTCGAGGACGAATATTTTTCTCTTCTGTCTCCAATTTTCTCCGTAGTTTGCAAAGCCAACGTCTGTGCATCCATAGAGTAAGATTTTTGCAGCAGTGTTTTGGGGTCGGTTCGAAAAAGCTAGATCGTGAGTTTTGAATATTTCCGTGGCCACGTCTACGGATGAAACAACTAGGGTTGGAGTTTGCATCTGCCCCAACTGCAACATCATCATGTCACCATGTTTGAGAGAGAGGTCTCGAAGAGATCGATGTGGCAGTGTTCCAAACTGGTGAAGATTACCTATGATTGGTAGTTTTGGTGGAGATGGTGGCAGATTCAGATTGGTTTCGGTTTTGGATTTGGATTTGGGTTTGGTTCTTGTTGCGAGCTTAAACAATAACATGACACTGATAACAAAGGAAAGAGAGAGATAGAAGGTTGAAGAGAACACTCCTTTCATTTGCTCGTAAGGCCATTGTTTCAGAGCCATTCTTTCTTCTTTTTTTCAAACGCATCTGGCAGTGTCGGATTCCATCAAATATTTATTATAAGCATATAATGGAACGTGCACGGTTGTCTTTGTTTTACTCTTCATTATTTATTTGTTTCTATTAATTATTAATATTATCCTTACGAGGCCTAGCTTCGAAATATACATACTTGCTAAAATAATGATATGTGAACACTTTTCTTCTTCAAATGCTTCTTTAACGTTTATTTTTCAACATATTATCCAAGACTGGCCAAAGATATTCGTAAGCTGAAGCCAATTTTAATACGAAACCTTTTTATAATTAATAAAAGTGATAGAAATTTTATAAAAGTTAACTTTAATTAATCGTTTGATCTTTACAGTTATAAATACTTTCTCTTTCGATTTATATACTTAAAAACATCTCATTTTAGTTTTTACATATCATTCTTAATTATTTTAATTAGTTCTTACAGTAGAGACTAAAAACATTTGAGCAATTAAATCTAAAAATTAAGAATGATTTCTTCTTTATCAGGGTTTGAACCAATCCAGCAAGAAAAAAATACAATTTGATTATCACAGTCACAACACTCAATCAATAAGAGTAAAAGTTGTATAGATATTAGCCTAAATGACTTTTTCTGAGAGACCTAAAGCAAAGACTTGACTGCATTATACTTAGAGCAGTCTTGATATTACATTACTTATTAACTAATATCATACTCAGGAACAGATTAGAGGGGGCAGGTAAGCGACCTCCTCCCTATTGGGACTTCTCGTGCCGTGTGTGTGTAGTGTATGTTATTATAATAATAGTTAAGTTAGCTATTATTATTGTAATGAGGATGATTAAGACTGTTAATATTTATGATCAGCACATAAATATTCTTATATATTAAATATTTTAAAACGGAAATTGACTTTTAAAACCCTGACTTTAAAAAAATTATAGACTTATGTGTTTGGAGAATTAATTTTAAAATTGACTGCTTGCTAGTTGCTCAGCTTGTGGCTTCGACTCGGTGCCTATGGAATGGTAAATTATTGTATGCATTATTGTTTTTGCGGCATTAATGTCCACGTTTTTTTAACCAATACCTTTCGAGATGGCAATGATGATGTACTTCTATTTATGGACAATATCTTCCGATTAGTCAAGCAGGATCTGAAGTATTTGCCTTATTGGGTCCAATTGTGTCACATATGTCGTCCCCTCCACGTCAGTAGTATTGTTTATCAATCTGTTTCAAGTTTTAAAAATTATATTTTAATAGTTGGATTTAATTTATAATTATCAATTTTAATAAAAAAAAAATTTTATCCTTCTATTTTCTTTTTTCATTTTTCAAATTTTATTTTAGGAAAAAGAAATACATTTAAACGACGTGGTTCTTTAATCTAAAACCCCCAAATCTCATTCTTAATTTCATTCTTCCTATCATTCGTATTCTTCAACACATCAACATTCTCTTTTCAGATTTTCTTCATCACCTTCACGGCGAAGTGAAGTACCATTTACTGAACCATACCCTTATTCTCCTTAGCCCTCCACGCCACAGGAACAAGAAACTCATCTCTTAAGCATCATTGTTCTTGTTCAGAAAAGCAACATCACGAAGATAAGACCTCACACCCAAATCGAACCCTCCGTTCTTCCCTCGCGTTCCTGCAACTCCATGCAAGTAAGCCTCCAAGTTATGCGCACTCACATCACTCTTCAAGTACTCCGATTTCGAAATGTCGATCTCCACCACTTCCCCCAAGTCGCAAAAACCACCTAGGAAAAAGAAGGGTAGTTTCAGAAGTCATTTTCGTTACTTATGCGCAGCGCTCGCAGGTTGTTGTTGTCTTTGTAGCCGTTGAAGATTTTCACGAAGTGACGATTCCGACGATAATTCCATTGTCGATTCCACCGAAGATTCCCCAAAATTGCAACCACAAGATTGATTGATTGTTAGAGAAATTTCAAAAAATTAGGTTGGGGGTTTTGGATTTCAAAATGAACGTGTTTCTAAACCTGAAATTAAAAAATTGGAAAAGAAAATAGATAGAAGTAATATTTTATTAAAATTGTTAATTATAAAGTTGAGTAACCCAAGGGATCAAAAGAGAATTTTGGAAAGTTGAGAGGAGTTGACCAACCATGCTGCTGACGTGGAGGGAAAGCCTTACGTGGTGAAATATCATTGACTTAAAAAATACGGACATCAGTGCCCCAAAAATAACAAGGAAACTTTTATGAACTCTTAAAGTAGGTGAACAAATGGTTGATAGATATCTCAATTAATAAAATTATGTTATTTTTTATTTTTTAAATTTTAATATTTTACAAGTTGATTCTACAGGTAAATCTTTTTATTCTCGTTATTTTTCTTTTTATTTGTTGTTCTCTTTCTGTTACTTTCGATTACAAGCATTCATCAATCTATTATGGCAGTCATTTTCAATAACGCTTCTCATTCTTATTAGCGTGTTTTCCATTTGTCCCGACAGTCATATCCACCAACATTTCTCAACTTCACAAATGCACTCTCCCTTTATCTCTCACTTTTGCGTGTCGTAATTGCAACAACCACATCTGCCATTAATTGTTATCCTATAGGTACGCACCTTATTCTCTGTTTTTTTTTTCATTAAAATTTTAGATTCTTATTTTGTGTTTATTGTTATAATTGTTGTTGTTATGCGGCTTGTAATATAATGGTTATGTTATCCATAATATATGTTCCTTAAATAATACATAACATGTGTTTGATAGAGTGCATATTCCAATAATTGTTTTCTTTAAATAAGTTGGGGGTTATGTGATATTGCTTTTGCTTGTAGATTTTTTTTATACACAACAAGTGTTTGATGAGTTGATTCATTGGTGTTTTGTTGTTCTAAATAAGTACATTTGGTGAAATAAATAAATAGGAAGTAATATTTATTAGTAACAACATAACAGATGGAGGGTACTACCATTCGTAGAATATGTTGCTATCTGTATTTTTTTTTATTTTTTTTTTTTGCTAATTTAGACAACAAGAATTGATGGATAAGATGGAAGGTACTACCATTTGTAAAACATGCTACTATCTTGTAAATGCCACAAGCTAAAATAATTGTCTATGTGCTTCAAAGTTCTAAGGTTGATTAGTATTATATCATATAAGATTGAAAACTTGGATCACAAGGTAAAGGTGGAATGTAAACTAGTGTGATTTGCGTCTAACCAAATAAATCACTTAATAAATATAACTGATAAGGTTTATTCTCATTAGTCATTTCTAAGTTATCTTTGGTGGAATTCTCAAATTACAAACTATTGTTAGCGTGCCATTTTTTGTGTACATCTGTATTATTCTGAAATTTATAAATCTTACAAAGCCATTGAAATTTCAGATTCTCATTTTGTTTTTATTGTTATAACTGTTGATGTAATGGTTATGTTATTCAGAATATATGTTCCTTTAATGACGAATGGCATGTGTTTGATAGAGTGCATATTCAACTAATTGTTTTCTTTGGATAAGCTTGGGGTTATGTGGTATTACTTTTGCTTGCATATTTCTTTTACGCACACCAAGTGTTTGATGAGTTGATTCACTAGTGTTTTGTTGTTCTGTTAAGCTCATATAAATTCTTTATAAATTTTACCATTATAAATATTCTCATTAATTAACTATCAAGAAAATCTTTGTACAAATTTTTTTATTACAATATAACTTTTAAATTTCATTGATATGTCTTGATTTCTTTGTTATGTAATGTAGATGATTAAATTGGATTGATAATGATTGTTCTAAATCTAATGATAGTAATAATGGGGATAATAGTAATGTTGGTGGTGAAGATAAAACTCAAGATCAAAAGACATCTTATTATGAAGATGTAAGAATAGCTTATTTGACAGGTGATCAGATAAGGTGTCTTCGTTTTGGCAGTGAAAATCATGTTTTTGATTTCTACAACAAATATGCTAGATGTCATGGTTTTGTTATCAAGAAAGATGATATATGTCGTGATTTGAAAGGGAGAGTTATAAAGCGTATTTTTGTATGCAATAGAGAATGCCTGAGAAGTAGAAAACACTTCATGAGGGTGGATAAAAAAAGAGATCATAAACCTATCACTCGTACTAAATGTGCAGCTAAACTTCGTGTTTACTTATATTTCAAGACATCAAAATGGAAAGTTTCTTCATTCCATGAGACTCACAACCATGAACTCACTCCAACCACGGATGTACATCATATTCCTAAGTATCGGGTGTTAACTGATGTAGATAAAAGTCAAGTGGACAATCTTCATACTTTTGGTGTTCGAACTTGCCACATTATGGGATATCTACTAGCTCAGAAGGGTGGATATAGTGGCATTGGTTTTGAAAAAAAAAAATTTGTACAATCATTTTCATCGGAAGCAACGTGTCAAGATTACAGATGGGGATGTTCGTGTTGCATTAAGTTATTTGGAAGGCAAGTCTGGAAATGATCCAATGCTTTATTCAAAATTCCTAACTACAACTGATAGTAAATTAAAGCATCTATTTTGGGCAGATAGACGTAGTAAAGTAGATTATGAATGTTTTGGTGATGTTCTTGCCTTTGACACCATTTACAAGAAGACTAAGTACAACAATTCATTGGTAATTTTCTCAAGATGTAATCACCATTCTCAGATCACTATTTTTGGTGCTGCTTTGCTGGCTGATGAAACCACTTGAGACATATAAGTGGGTATTGCAGACTTGGCTAGGTGGTGACTTTTTTCTCCACGGCAGTTTTGCGATGATAATGATTTCTCATGACAACATAATGCCTTTGCTTTTTTTTCTTTTTCTTGAATATACTGATTGATGAGTGATTTGAGTGCTTGAATACTTTGGAATTATGTATCCAATTATCCATGTATCTATGTATAATATAATAGGTGAGACACATGTTTAGAAGATATCATTTAAATTATTTTTTCATTCTTGTATGATATCATATCAGCATAATTATTCACGTATTAAATTTTTTATGATACTCTTTGTACCTAGTATGTTTCTTTCTCATTTTTCTAATATCTTATTGTAAAAGAAAAGTTATTATCACAATCAATATTTACCATTATACTTTTAATAAATAAAAAATTGATAATTACACATTTTATATATAATAAATTATTCTCCATGCATATTTCTTGTAAGAAATCATATTTTATACTCTGAACCATCATTCTTTATTAACACTTGAATTACAAAAACTATAATCCTCATTTGAAATTGTAGGTTATATAACTTTATTCTCTTATTATGTAATTATATATCTAATTTTACTTTTTATAACTTTTTTATCGATTTGTTCCTCATGTAGAATCACAAACCAAAGGAACAAGATTCTTTTCCATTGTGATATCAAGTTTTTTGTGTTTTAACTGTGAATTATATATTAATTATTAATTCTCTTCTTCATTTTTTTCTTCAACAGAATCACAAACCAAAAGAAGACGTATTATTCTTCTATTATTAGACGAAATTTTTGACATATCTTTTAGGTGTTGCATGAGTTTAACATACAAAAAGTGAGAAGCATGTAGAGTTCATTGTGGTTTTTCAACACACTCCAATTTTTTTATTATTTAATTATTTATTTTGGTTTCTATTTTCTTCTCTAATCACTCGTTTTATTTTATTTTTTTCCTCTTCAACAGTTAAGATATGCATTTTATTATTTTATTTTTCAATTATTTAAGGTAACTAAATACATCAAATCCATGGTGAAGACTCAATTAGAAAATTTGAAGAACAATTATGTAATATATCATTTTGTGTATCATTTTTGAAAAACAATTATGTAGCATGTCATTTTTGTGTACTAATTTAATGTTATAGAAAGTATCTATTTAAATGAATCAATTTTGAAGGAAAAAATTAATAAACAGGAGAGAAATTGTTGTCAAGTGTAAGACTGTAATTTTTTATAATGTGTGATTAATTGTTTAATTTAAGATACAAGATGATTTAAATTGTAATTTGTGTTATTTAATGAACTAATAAATAAAAGTGTGTTGTTGATATGTTATTGGATGTATAGTGAATTTCAATAATATTTGGACTTTATTGTTATGTAAGAGGGATAGTGTACAAGAGCAAATAGAAAAAAACTCTTAAACACTTTTAATCTTTAAATGCAGAAAACTTATGGTTGTCAATTATCTCTTCATTTCACTTCTCTTCTTCCAAGTTTATTTTCTTCCATGAGAGAAGTTGAACTCTTATAGGTTGTTCTCTTCTTCCTCAGAGCTTCTTTACCGATCATGGAGTAGATAAGATTTTCTCCTTCCTCCTCTGACATCTTATACACTATCTAAAAGAATTTTAAAAAATAAGATATGAAGATTTAAAAAAAAAAAAAAAAAAAGTATGGTCTTGAAAACTTTAAAAATAATTTAAAAAATTTAAAAACAAGAGGAATTAATTGAAATTTTGAAAAAAAAAAAAAACAAGAGCAAGGATTGAAGATTTGGATAAAAGGAAACTTGAAAAACATATTAAAAATAAAGAGGATATTCTTGAAAATTTGAAAAAAATAAAATATGAAAAATATAAAAAAACAAATATAATGTCTTGAATTTTTTTTTTAAAAAGTGAAAATTTAAAAAAATATTAAAAAACAAGAGGAGTATTTTAAAAATTATAAAAGAAATGAAAATTTTAAAAATATGAAAAGCAGAGAGTAATGTTTGAATATTTGAAAAAACAATTTTTTTTAAAAAAAAAATACATTAAATAAACAAGAAAAATGTCTTGAAAATTTGAAAAAACAAATGAGTCTCTAACTAATTAAAGGTTTAAAAAATTAAATCCTAAATGATTCACAGTTTCCCAAATAAAACCCAAATTGATTTAGAATTTCAAAATGAAACCTCAATAAATCATGATTTCACAACTAAAACTTTAAATTATTTAAGGTTTCACAAATGAACCCATGTAGATTTAGGGTTTTGATAAATGAACCCACAAATATTTTGGATTTTCATAAACGAAACCTCAATTATTTAAGATTTCATTCATGACAAACAAAATTGAAAACCTAAATAATTAGGATTTCATAAATAGAAACATAAATTGAAACCCTAAATAAATAGAATTTCATAAATACTGCCTTAAATATTTAGGGTTTCATAAATAAAACATTAAATCGAACCCTAAATAGTTAGGATTTCAATATTGGAACCATAAACTACAACCATAATTATTTAGGATTTCATAAACAAAACCTCAATTATTAAAGGTTTCATTAATGACGACCTAAATTGAAACCTTAAATAATTAAGGTTTCATAAATTAAAACCTAAATATTTAAGGATTCATAAATAAAACATTCAATTGAAACCATTATTAATTTTTGTTTCATAAATAAATCACTTAATCAAAACCCTAATTATTTAGGTTTCATTAAAGAAACCTTAAAATTGATCTTAAACTAAAACTCTAAATATTTATGGTTTCGTAAACAAAATCTTAAATATTTTAAGTTTTTGATAAATGAAATATTAAATTGAAATCTTAAATATTTAGGGTTCATTACTAGAAACATAAATTAAAACCCAAAATATTTAAGGTATCATAATGGAACCCCTAAATATTTAGGGTTTTGATTAATGAAACTCTAAATTGCAACCATAAATATTTAGGGTTTCCTAAAAAAAAACCTTATTTTCTCAGGGTTTCATTAATGACAGTCTAAATTGAAGCCTTAAATAATTAAAGTTTCATTAATGACAGACTAAATTAAAACCCTACATAATTAGGGTTTCATAAATAAAATACTTAATCGAAACCCTACTTATTTAGGGTTTATTTAATGAAAACCTCAATTTAGGATTTCATTAAAGAAACCTTAAAACTCACTCTAAATTGAAACCTTCAATCTAAGGTTTTGTAAACAAAATCTTAAATATTTAGGACTTTATTTATTAAATCCTAAATTTCATGCTAAATTGAAATCATAAATATTTAAGGTTTCATAAATAATACCCTAAATATTTAAGATTTCATAAATGAAATGTTAATTCAAAATCCTAAATATTTAGGGTTTCATTATTGGTACCATAAATTGAAATCCAAAATATTTAAGGTTTCTTAAAGAAACTCTTAAATATTTAGGTTTCATTGATTTAACCCTAAATTTAAACCTAAATTAAAACTCAAAATATTTACGGTTCCATAAAGAATACCCTAAATATTTAGGATTTTATAAATGAAAAATTATATCTTCACCCTCAATGTATATGGTTTCATTAATGAAACCCTAATTATTTAGGATTTCAATATTGGAACCATAAATCGATATCCAAAATATTTAGGATTTCATAGATAAACCCCTACATATTTAGGGTTTTGATAAATGAAACTCTAAATTGCAACCATAAATATTTAGGATTTCATAAACGAAACCTCAATTATTTAGGGATTCATTAATGACAACTTAAATTGAAACCCTAAATAATTAGGGTTTCATAAATAAAACCCTAATTATTTAGATTTTTTTCATTAATAAAACCCTAAAATTCACTCTACCCTGAAACCTTGAATATTTAGGGTTTCATAAATAAAATAGAAAATATTAAGGGTTTCATTATGAAACCCTAAATTAAAAACATAAATATTTAAGGGTTCATTGATTAAATCCTAAATTGAAACTCTAAATATTTATGGTTTCATTAATGAAACTCTAAATGGAAACCTAAAATATTCCGTTTTCATAAAGAAGCCTCTAAATATTTAAGGTTTTGATAAATGAAACCATAAATTGAACCATATATATTTAAGGTTACAATAATTAAACCCTAAATATTTATGGTTTCATAAATTAAACATTAATTTGAAACCCTAAATATTTACAATTTCATTGATGAAATCCTAATTATTTAGGATTTCATTAATGGAACCATAAATTGAAACTTTAAATATTTAAGGTTCATAAATAAACCCTAAATATATTTAGGGTTTGAATAAATGAAACCCTAAATTTAAACCATAAATATTTAGGATTTCACTAATAAAACATTAAATATTTAAGGTTTCATAAATAAATCCCTTAATATTTAAGATTTTGATAAATGAAACCCTAAATTTAAACCACAAATATTTACTTTTTCATAATCAAAACCTAATTATTTAAGGTTTCATTAATCACATCTTAAATTAAAATCCTAAATAATTAGGAATTCATAAATAAAACCTTCGATTTAAAACTTAAATATTTAGGATTTCATCGATAAAACACTTAAGAAACTCTAAATAATTTGGTTTCAATTTATAATTCCAATAAATGAAACCCTAAATAATTAAAATTTCATTAATGTAACCCTATATATTTAGGGTTTCTATATAATATTAGATTTATGAAATCCAATAATTATTTAAAGTTTCAGGATAAAGTGAATTTTAGGATTTCATTAATGGAAAAAAACCTAAATAATTAGAATTTTATTTATAAAACCCTAATTATTTAAAACTTTAATTTAAGTTATCATTAATGAATACCTTAAATAATTAGGATTTTCTTTCATTAATGGATCAATTATATATTAAAAAAAATAAAATAAGTAAAAAAGTCTTTTTTCCGATTAAGATGCTTAACGAAGAAAATAAGATAGGGGCATTTTAGGGAGCAAAAGGAGATGCATGTATAACATAAGAATAAATCTCAAGAGTGAGGTTGCTGTAATTTTTTCTTTTTTATGAATAAAATAATTGTTTACTCGTTTTTTATTTTTTATTTACTTCATATAAATTTTTAACAATTATATAATAGTACTAATATATTTTTGTTCAGTTATTTATTTTTTTTTAAGTAGTTTTATTACAATATAATAACAATATTATTTGAAAGAAAGTACTTTCACTTTCAAAGAGTAAACAATGTAACTGCTCCCAAAAGAATTCAACGAAATGTAAATAGGATAATGCAACCGTTCAAAAATGACGATGAACTATTATTTGTTTTTAAGAAATTAACTTCCTAAAACCTACTGTAGCAAACGCCAACAAATTTAATATATCTATAGGTTAAATAACTTTATAAAATTATTTTATATTAATAATAATTTGTGTTCATATTGTATTTAAATTATGAGTATACAAATTATTAACATTCATTCATTGGGGACCACTCCACCTTTTTTTTTTTTATGAATAAAGAAATTTTTAAAAAAAATTACATTAGTCAATTTTAAAAACAATAAAATTTACATTTTATATTTTAAAAGCTGTTCCCAAATTTTTCGAAGTTCAAGCTCAACCATTAGTTCACATTGTTTCTATGTTCATAAAATCATTTGAATCATGCCCATAAAAAATCTACAATTTTCATCTATAACATTAGGCATAATTTTTCCTCTATACATTGAATTCAAATCCATTCAAAAATTCCTAAGTAAGGATATTTCAGCATAGCATTAGAGTGAGGACAGCTGCAGAAAAACCAACCATCACACAGATGTGAGTTCCTTTGCCCACATCCTTAGGAAGGCCAATGACGCAGCCAGCAGCTTAGAAAGTTAATTATCTTCTAAAGTGATCTCTCATAAAAAAGGAGTGTCTAAGAGCTTCCTTGGCTGTAAGTCTTTCAGAGGGGTCAAATCTAAGTAACCCCTGCAAGAGATGTATGAGATCGCCAGCCGAATGATCTACATGCTGCATTACAAGGTTCTGCATATATTTGGGAAGGAAAAGTGTAACTAAAGTGAATATAAACCATTTGAATTGCTTTACATAGTTAAATCAGGAAGCAAATAATTAAAAGCAAACCTGTAACCTAGGAAGCTTCATTACAGCTTTGATACTCTCCCTCGAGGCTGCACCCTCAGGCCAGTCTAATCTACCCCTTCTAACATACTTCTCAGCATGTCGGCTAAACATTTGCACAAACACAGTCATTCATCATATTTTAAGGATCAATCAACAATTGAAAATTGAAATTAAGTTCACATGGTAAGTCACTTACTCGACTCTCTTCAACATGTGCTGTGGTAATGGACCAAGCACCCTTTCCATCAGTGCAAGATGCTCTAAATTTTCATGAGTCTGAAACAAAGCCTCACCCTGAAATAGAAATTCACAAATTATAGAATAGAATCTATGAGATGGATAAATTTGCTATGTGTAAGGGTTTTGAAAGAGCCAAACATATACCGTGCATAACTCAACCAATATACATCCCACACTCCATATATCACATGGATAGCTCCAGCCAAGTCCTAAAACACATTTTTTCCAAAATCAGCATTAGAAGGCATATAACCAGTCACATGATTGTCAAGTGCCAACTTGCAAACACACAGTTAAGGAAGGTATTCTTTCCACAGCATTTACAGTATGTATATATACCAAGGATAACTTCAGGAGCCCTATAATGACGAGTTGATACAATGTAATTCTGATCTTCTCGCTCATAAGTGGTGCTGCCAAAATCAATAACCTTTATCGCACTTGATTTGGGAACTTTCTTGAAATAGGAACTTGGTGATCTAGATGAACTCTGTAAAAATAAAATGGATGTCAATGATTGATCAATCAATGTTAAAAAGGTAGAAAAAGGGTACTTCCAGTGTACTTCCATACTTGGTTTCATTTTTATTTCCCCAGGTCCAACTATTATTTTTACCAAAAATATAAACAACACAATTGTCATTACAAAATAACCAACTACCAAGAATACTTCCTACTAAAACCCATTTCCAACAGGAACTGCTCTTTTAAATTACTATTCATATCGTGCACTTTGGAAGTCAATCACATGTTTTCTAGACTTGAATCTCAGGCACATCAAAGGTGAACATATAGTACAACAAGTCCAAAACAATAAAAAAATCACACGTGGGCAAAAAGAAAAGTACCTTGTAGTCAGGAATTTTGACATACTCTGGTGAAACTAGTAGTATGTTTTCAGGCTTCAGATCAGTATGAATCATGCGCAAGTCATGCATGACTGCAAATTCATAAAAAGATATGATTAGAAAGCTAACCCACTGTGACAAAAACAACAGTCTGACAACATATTAGATCTACACCATGTATTGCCATTATTAGTTAATGATATAACATAATAACTTGTACAAAGTGAAATGTATGGGAAAAAATAGCTAAAAAAAAGCTAGTTCAAGTAAATACTACACACATGCTATACATTCCAATTGTTGTCTGCCAATCTCACGGACAAGATCAATGGGAAATGAGCGATAATTGTTTTTCCGAAGAAAATCGTATAAGCTTGGTCCAAGTTTCTCAAAGACCTGTTAAAACCATTTAAATTCACCATTGTCTTAACCCCCAAATTATTTGTAAATTGGGGAAATGATTCCATCACAAATTAAATACTTACAATACAGATATGATTACGATAGTCAAACCAGTTCCGTATTTGCACACAACTGCAAGGAATAAGCCCATTTAACCAATGCAATGGAATCAAGGATTTTCATTGTGTTTTTACTAGCATACATGACAAATTGAAGTTAAATCTACTTACCGATTGCCTCCTCTATCATGTTTACCAAGCTGTTGCAACACCTCAATTTCTATCATGGCTGCATCTCGATACTTCTTTATCCCACGGACAATTTTTATGGCAACCATTTCCTTCCTTTCTCTATCCCAGCATTCTAAGACCTGCCCAAAAGTTCCTTCACCCATTTTGCTATGGATCTTATCTGCAAACATGATATAGAAAAAGTATGAACAATGCAAGCCTAGCCAATACAGTGAATTCTAATGTCCATTTGAACATATAATTCCAAAAAAGTTTTTCACCTTAGGACATAAAATAATTAAGGAAACAAGATTCTTACAATTGAAACAGGAACAGGATTGAATAGTTAAGGTATTAAAAATGACATAATTAAGAGTGGGAGGATGCATGTGAATCTGAATGCTGAGTTTTGCAAGCAAATGATTACAGCACTAAAAATATAAACTAGGATTTGACCATGATGATGTATGTGAATGTAAATTTCTTAATGATAGTAAAAGTGTAATTACAGCGAGAAGTTAAATTTTCTCCAAGCGCAAACATGTAATGCCCATCTTTGTCATCATCTCGCCAAGGGGGAGAACCATTTCGAGCAACTGTCTTAACTAGAGAACTAGTGGTATGTTCTGAGGGACCCCTTGATAGAGCAAAGCTTGAAATAGCCCCAACATCTTGTTCACAAAACAATCCTACCTGAGCCTACACACAGCCATCCATTCATGTACCACTCAATAGTTAAAAAACAAAACTTCATCCCACTGTCATTAACTCAACCTATGCTCTCACCACCATCTCAGAATACAACAAAAAAAAAAACTGACTAATGAAATAAACAAGGGAGATTCAGAACACACCATAAATTATCGACAGCATAACAAAATAAAATAGTTTAGTATTGAAACAAAAATCCATAATTCACATTAGAATATATTAGACAGGCAATTCATTTTCCAAATTCCTTTAATATAGGGTTTCAATGACTAGATCTTACATAACAGTTCCCATCTTTGCAAATGATTACGTAAAAAAAAATTCATTATATAACTTCATTATACTGTTATATGAAAATGAAAGATCCGAAGATATAAATCACAAAATGCATGTTGATGACAAAATCCAGATGCATATGTAAACACAAACAGTGATTCATGTCAATAAACTTCATATAGCAAGTACAATAACTGTAAGAAGGATCGCAAACTCCATGCTAACAAAACAGAAAAAATCGTCACAAAAATCTTGCGAGGCAAAAAAAAACACGTTACCTGAACCAAACACACATAATCTACACAAATTCCACCAGATCTACAACTAGAAAAGATAAAACAACAAGAACAGAAAATAACGGATATCAGATCTGAGATTTTAGGATCAAGAAGTTACCTTGGGGACCTCAGGGATGTCCCAGCCCAATCTCGCCCTCTTTCTTGGGCGCCGATCCATGTGAGTGTGAGGAAATTCGAAGACACGTTCCATCTCCATGATTCAGAGAACTACGAAAACTTCAAAGGAAGAGATTTGAAGAGGAAAATTCAGATGGAAGAGAATTATATGCTTTTGGGAAGATAGTACCTCAGCTTCAGGAACCCTAATCACGATGTTAGCCTAATAATAACGACCGTGAAGGCGGTTGGGGTGAAATCTCACCGTCCACGTGTCGATGCATTGGAGCATCTTGTTCGAGGGACTGGATTGTGCTGTCAACTGTAGTAGAGTATGGTTATGGTTAAATCTGTATCATTCTTTTAACCATGGTTCGGTTAGGTTTGGTGGAGCTGCTAAATGAAATAAATAATTGCAAATGCTGCTGACGTATAGTTTTTTTTCCTTTTTATTTTGCATTATGATCTTTTTTTAAGATTTTTTTTTTTTTTTTGGTGTACAATCTTCAAATTATTATTTTTTTAAATATCTAACTTATCTGAAATTAGAAATATAATATATACCATTACATAAAGGAGATATAATTTATTTATTTTTTTGCAAAGGAGATATAATTTTTAGTAACTTCTTTCATATACACATTTTATAGATAATTATACCTTGTATAAATTTTATAATTTTCACATTTTACTAACTATTTTTTATAACTAGGCGTTAGTTATTTTATTAGTTACTTTTTTTTAACTTCTTTTTTTCTCTTATTTATTTTGTATTTAAAACTAAAAATACATAGAGAGGCAGGCTCTCCCCACTAGTATATATAAGTGTTATGGCTTGTTTTTGCCCAACATGATACTGTATTTGATGGCGAGCGCTACAGCCTACAAGAATCAATTTAGAATTTTGCCCATCATTGAAATTGCTACTTAACATTCAAAGTTATTTTTCTTGCTTTTTCATGTAAGTTTTAGTTGAATCACGGCTATTTGGTATGAAAGAAAAGCAATGAAGGGGTTTGTGACCTTTTCCCCTTCATAACTTTTGTTAACCACCTGTTGTTATAGAACCCTCACGGTTATATATGCTCTTTCCACAATCAATGGATATATAACTAGCTAGAAGAAGTTTCCATCAAAATTATAAATGATTGAATAAGTTCATATCAGTACTTCTTAATCTTTCCTCTAGTTTAGAATTATAATTTGATTCTGCTTTTATTCCACTTTATATTTGAATAAATAATTAATAATTTAAATGTTAAAGACACTGTTCTGTTGCCCAATTCTTAGGTTACTTCCAATCACACCCCAAGGGAAACCTGCTCTTTGGGAGCAGAAATTTCTTATTATTATCTCCATGTATCTGGGATTGGGATGATCTAATTTCTGAGAAGTGGTGATCATGACAGGTATTAAAATCTATATATCAGTGACATTCATGCTGCTATGATATCTTACACTCTACATTGGTTTTCTCATATATTTTTTTTTGTATATGTAAATATAGTTTTTATTATTTATTTTCCTTATCAAATCTTTAATTTCCCAAAGTAAAACTCGTACCTAGAGATAGTTGATGTAGGTAAAACTTTTTTATGAGTTTGTTAAGATTGGATGCACTCATGCTCAAGGTGCAACACCTTTAACGACTAAAGTATAAATTGTGTAATTATGCTTGACTTATGTATAATTCTGTATTATTGGTGTTACATTGTAAAATATTGACAGTTAGTGGTTGCATGTGAAATACGATATTTATCTTTATTTTAGTCTTTGCCCTCATAGCATATAATAGTAAGTGTAGCGTAGCAATAGCAATGATCTCTTTGATAGTGTTTGTTTTTCTTACACTATTGTTCATCTTGTCATTGATTATACAGTTGAGAAAGCCTATTGTTGCAGAAAAGAAACTGCTACCTCCTGGGCCAAGGAAACTACCCTTCATTGGCAACCTTCACCAACTTGGTACGTTGCCGCATCGATCCCTTCAGAATCTCTCAAAAAAGCATGGACCTCTCATGTTCTTGCAGTTGGGTTCAATACCCACCTTGGTTGTTTCCTCTGCTGAGATTGCAAGAGAGATTTTCAAAAACTATGACTCAGTTTTCTCTGGCAGGCCTTCCTTACACGCTGCAAACCGGTTAGGATACGGTTCAACCGTGACTTTTTCACCGTACGGTGAATACTGGAGGGAAATGAGGAAGATCATGATCCTGGAGCTGTTCAGTCCGAAAAGGGTTCAATCG
The DNA here is from genome assembly GCA_014843725.1 of Amphicarpaea edgeworthii. Taxonomy (NCBI): domain Eukaryota; kingdom Viridiplantae; phylum Streptophyta; class Magnoliopsida; order Fabales; family Fabaceae; genus Amphicarpaea; species Amphicarpaea edgeworthii. Next base: position 18,452,927 of record CM026324.1, on the reverse strand, counting down.
TTTGAAGCTACGAGGTTTGAAGAGGTCCAACTATTGCTTCAGAACATTGCTCTTTCTTCTCATGGTCCTGTTAACTTGAGTGAACTTACCCTTTCGCTGACCAACAACGTTGTTTGTCGGATTGCTTTTGGAAAAAGGGACAGGGGAGGAGGAGAATCATTAGAAAATGCAAATAAGTTTTGTGAAATGCTTAGAGAAACACAGGAAATGTTGGGAGGATTCTTTCTAGTTGATTTCTTTCCACGCTTAGGGTGGCTCAGCAAGTTCAGTGGCATTGAAAATAGGCTAGAGAAGAATTTCAGAAAATTGGATAACTTTTATGATCAAGTGATTAAGGAGCATGTTAATGACTCTTCTGAGAAGGGAGGAGCAGATCATGAAGATCTTGTTGATGTGCTTCTTCAAGTTCAGAAGGATCCTAATCAAGCAATTGCCATCACTGATGCCCAAATCAAGGGTGTACTAGCGGTACGTTTATACATGCAACTAATAAATTATCAACTTGTACTAAAGGTATTAATCATTAGATTTTAATAAATTGAATGGTGGAGATTAATAATAACTCCTTTTGAACTTCGGTTGGTTAGTTCGCACACTAGTTTCTATCATAGTATTTTGTGCATATGTAGGATTACTCATTACTCAATTGATACAAGTGATTATTTTTATTATTGGATATCTATGTAGGACATCTTTATAGCAGGAACTGATTCTGCTTCGGCCACAATGATATGGACAATGTCTGAGCTAATTAGGAATCCAAAGACAATGAAAAGAGTACAAGAAGAGATAAGAGGAACTGTCAAGGGAAAAGAGATGGTAGAAGAGATTGATCTTTGGAGACTCTTGTATCTCAAGTCAGTTGTGAAGGAAGCATTGAGACTCCATCCACCTGCGCCATTAATACCAAGAGAGACTATAGAGAATTGCACACTCAAAGGATTTGAAATCCCAACCAAAACAAGGGTGTTGATCGATGCAAAAGCAGTAGCAGTGGATCCAACTTGTTGGGAGAATCCTGATGAGTTCTTACCAGAGAGGTTCTTGGATAGTCCAATCGACTTTAGAGGACAACACTTTGAGATGTTGCCATTTGGGGCAGGTCGAAGAGGTTGTCCTGTAGTCAACTTTGCCGTGCCACTTGTTGAGTTAGCACTTGCAAATCTTTTGTTACGTTTTGACTGGGAACTGCCTCTTGGACTTGGAATAGAAGACTTGGATATGGAAGAAGCAATTGGTCTTACCATACATAAGAAAACTCATCTTTGGCTGAAAGCCACTCCCGTCAGATACAACTATTTTATGTTTTAATTTTTGTTCAATTTATTTGTTTTAGAAATTTAATTCAATTTAATGTATTTTAGAAATGAGTTAAAATTATTTTTTGAAAATAAGTATGATTTTTTAATTTTGTGATGTTATTTTTAACAATATTTTTTTTACTAATTCAAGATTATAAACTATATCATTAGATTTACTCACATGAAAATGATGAAACTCAACTTATATGTGAATAAAAAAAATGATAAATATGAAAATTTTATGAAAAATATATGTAACAAACAATCGAATTAATGAAAAATTTAATATTAAGTTTTTTTTTAATCATTTATGAGACTTGTTTAGTCATACAATTTTCATTATGTTTAATCTTTTTTTAATTCGTACATCAGTTAAATTTTACAGTTTTCATACAAATAAATTTAATAAAATAATTTTTATATTTTAAATTTCTAAAAATATATTCAAAATTGTATCATAAAATTGAAAGAAAAAAAAACATTGGTTCAAAAGGACTATTTTGACTCATTTTAAAAATATCAAATTGAGACTTTTAAAATAAGAACAAACTAAAAAAAACATAATAGAACAAAAGTCACATTTAACTTTGATAAATGAATAAAAGTAATAAATGCTATTAATACATATTATTTCAGCCAAGGTGTAAGTATTTATTAAGTGTTTAATTTTATCTATGAAATTGTTTTGGATCATGGTAGTCAACCAACACCAATTGGATTAGTCCTTAATCTAATGACTGGGAAATAAAAAAAAAACAACAAACTACACTTCTCCTTCTTTTTATAACACTTTCATTTATTTCTATAAGCAACAAAAATCCTACTTTTTTTCTAAATATAAATAAAAATCAACCATTTATATTTTATTTAATAGATAATTATCAAAATATCATTCGTTTAATGGAAGGCTTATGTTTGATATCAAGTTTCAATAAACGATAGATTAAGAAAAAGAATTAATTTTTCAATGAAAATAACTCACTTTAAACTTTAAGGAAGATGATTGCTTCATAATGATTCATAATGAGTGTCAAAATCCAATTGTTTTATTATAAATGGAAATTGAGGATGTACATTCTAACAAAAAGACACAGCCCGCTTGAAAAATCAGCCAAAAGGAAAAGAGAAATACAAGCACTGTGAAGTATCGTGGGCTTCTCTTAAAAACATAAAACATGTTATAGCCACCGAACTCTGGTGCAGAGAGGGTCGATCCAAGATTCAAGGATAAAATAATTAAAATTATTATTTCAGGTCCACAAAAAAAAAATTATTTTTTTGTCATGGAAAAAGCCTCACATTTTTTTTTATGACTAAGAAAGGGGAGCTAAGGGCTCCAAATATAACAAAGAAATTATAATATTAAAGTAGTGAAAAAAATTTATTTTTTTGTCATGAAAAAAGCCTCACATTTTTTTTTATGACTAAGAAAGGGGAGCTAAGGGCTCCAAATATAACAAAGAAATTACAATCTTAAAGTAGTGAAAAAAATTTATTTTTTTGTCATGAAAAAAGCCTCACATTTTTTTTTATGACTAAGAAAGGGGAGCTAAGGGCTCCAAATATAACAAAGAAATTACAATCTTAAAGTAGTGATTCCTAAATAACCAGCAAGACAAAATAAAGATAGATTCAGGAGACAAATATCAAAAATATGCATAGAGAACATTAGCTACGCACCCTTTTTGACCAAATTGTCAACAACAAAATTTTCTTCCCTTAGAGTATGATTGAACAGCAAATTCCAACCATTTATTAGAAACGTCCTTATGCTAGATATTAAAGTTGTGTATGAGTGAGTGATAAGTACTTCATATAAAACCATTGTTAAAGTCAGATTCGTAAATAATTTTTCTAAATCCTTTAAAGCAAGCAAGCGATAATCTATGATAAATGACATGTAACTCCCCATTCATATTTGTCACAAATCCACATGAGCCAGAGAACCCTACTATTTAAGCAAAAGTTGAGTCACAAATAACACCTCCAAATCCTGATAATCTCGAATTGCCAAAAGAGCTCTCATCTGTATTAAGCTTGAGCGTACCTTTAGGCGGGTAGTGTCACTTTACCTCCTTTGTCGCACGGCTCTTTTGTGTAGTTGAAAACACTTTTTGAACTCTGTTATAAGTGCCATATATTTAATGCATAGTGCATAGTAGCATACGAATCACATTGTTGGCTTTGAAAGATACATTTATTCCTTGCCACCCAAATGCACCAACACGCAATGGCGAATATAGTCCCATGCAAACCCATAATATGATGGTGGATCCAAAGTGAGCTATCGTCAAAGGTCGAGTTGCTCCACACATCAAGCTAAATATAATTCCACACACTCCTCATTGACGAGCAGTTACAAAAAAGGTGTAGAATAGATTTTGCCTGTTCTCCACACCTACAACACAAACAAGAAGTAGAAATATGCTGACGTAGTCAGAAAAGGTTAATAGGAATGCTCTTATGGTCTAAGAGCCATAAGAAGTGTTTGATATTCTCTAGTAATTAGAGAGACCAGACCTAGGCTCCATGAACAACTGTCATACCACAAGTTGAATAAGCTTCAGTGAGCCACCTATAAGCAGTTTTAACCATGATTGTGAAAATTGAACTGGACTAATTGATCGGATCGATTCAATTGGGAACCGGTGGCCTGTCCGGTCCAAGAAAACCTCCTAACCGAAGAGGTGTCAAATCGGTAAGGAATCAATAAAATTATAAGAGAACTGGAAAAACTAGTCGGCGGGTCCAACGAGTAAAATGGTTCTATGATTTTATTTTTTTTAAACTAAAATGACGTCGTTTTAGTGGGTTTTTTTTTTTTTTTAACGTCAACGTTGTTTTAGTGGGTTTTTTTAATTTTTTTTAAACCAATAAAATGTTGTTTCTACTATGTTTGAACATGATAAATGAATATTATAGTGATTGCTAATTATATCAATTGCTTTTAGTTGTAGTTATTTTTTTAAGAGTATTGTAATTGTTAATGAATTTTATTTGTTATTGTTGACCCTAAATTGTTATTTTGAGACATGTTAAAACTTAAATATTAAGATGTATTTTATTTGATTTCATATATTAATATATTACTTAGTATATTACTATATTATATTAAAAAAAATTATTAAAACCGGTTCAACCTCGGTTCAACCTTTAAACCTTAAACCAATGCCTACACTGGTTCACTGATCGGTTTAGGGTTTAAAAACTTTGGTTTTAACTAAGAAGTTCCCCTCTAAAGAAGCACCCCAAATAATTAAGTTCGGTACTGAGGAGTTGAGCATCATTGCTAATATATCATTTTGGATCTCTTGTGTTATCGGAGTTGCAAGTCGTCTTCACTGCCAAGTTCCATCACTATTAATATCGCGCATAAATAAGGTAGTATCTTGTATGTGTACATAGTCAACTCGCTCACAAATCAGGTCATTCCCACACCAACAATCGTACCAGATAGAAATGTCTCCTGTACCTACTCGGAACCTAAAGCCTACATGCAATTCGAAGGTTGTCTTTGTAATCGAGGACCAAGTATGAGAGCAGTTATGGAACTACTGCTCTCTAAGAACCGACATACCGCAAAGATATTTGGCCTCCATGAGCTATGCCCAAGACTTCGTAAGCAAGTGCACCAAAGATCACACATATTTCCCTAACATAGCAATGTTGGTCCGACGAGTAGTGCGTATACCCAAACCTCCTCTTTTCTTAGGTGTAGTTACAATAGTCTAATTGACCCAATGATCCAAGTTGCTCCCCCAAACGAACCTCCTTGTGACAGCATCAATGGCATCACACACTCCCTCCGAAAGACACAAATTTTACATTGAATAAACTGGAATAGAGTTTAAAACAAAAATTATCAAAGTCACTTTATGCACCTTACTTAGAAAATTTGCTTTCCAACCAGCCAATCTCTTATTCACTCACATTTCATAAAAAAAAAAAAAATCTCATATTTTTATAAAATAATCTATATATAACTATTTCATTTAAAAATGTATATTTTTCTTTAAAATAATTTTTGGCCTCATTTATGTTGGACCCGCCTAGGCTGCAGACGTCACTCTCCCAAATGCAGTCTACTAAAGAAGATAGTGGGTGCCGGGAACGGATACCCTAAAGGAGAATCCTAACGATTCACTTTTAATAACATTATTAAAAAATATTTTTCAATATTTTACTCTGTAGGGGGTCTCCTCCGGAGGGTGACTAGTCTGAGACTTTGAGAATGGAATCAATTGCCATCTTTGAATCTCATTCTACAAGAATGTTACGGAATCATGTTAATACATTCTATTAACACAATGTTTTAAATACACCATTTATTTATTATTAACTAAAATTTATGAGTCTCACAAATAATTTTATAGTGTTTATTTTTTAATAAATTATAAACCTTTTATAATTGATTTAGTTGTGTTTATAATACACTTTAACACCGTCAGCAAAAAATAATACATTTTAACATTGGTATAGTGTCTGTACCTCTAATTAAATGTTTGGAGTTATATTTTCATAACCACAATTAGATAGGGAATCAAAAGTAAATAAAAGTTATGGACCCAATTTTCTTTTGGTTAAGTGTATATGTTTGAATTAAACTTTAAAGTTCTCAAAAGTATTTTTACTTTTTTTACTTTTAAAATAATGTGTTTTTTTATCTGTGAATCGAAATTCACTATCTTGCATTGAAAATTGCAAAAATTATTTTTAAAATCTTAAACCAAACACGACTCAGTATTCATTTGACAATTGTGGGAATTGCTTTAACAAAATTCTACTAGACAATTGAAGCGATGTTATGAATTTCTCCTTATGTGCTTGATTTGACAAAAGATATTTTTTTTCAAGGTTAATTGTAATTTTAATTTTTTATTTTTTTAAATTCATAATTGATATTCTTATTTTCAAAATCAAATATAATTTAAAATATTTATATATATAAATTTTTTACGTAAATTTTATTTAGTATCATATATTTATATCTTAAATAAAATTTGTATTATTATAAATTTTATTATGATTTTGATTCCTATAATATATATTTTTTTTTTATTTTTATCCCTATTGATGATGTGACATCATCTTAACCGTTAATATATGTTAATATATATTGAAATAATATTACATCATCACTTAATTAACGATAGGGACCCAAAACAAAAGAATATTATTGGGAACAAAGTAAAAAATAAGTATTATATAGGGATCTAAACTTATTTAAGTCCATATTTATTTATTTATTATTTCTTGTGTACTCAACAAAAATTTAATAATTTGAATAAAAATAAAATAAATTAAATGATTTATAAAATAAAAAGTAAAATATATAAAAAAAAATATAACTAATAATAGGAGATGTTAAAAAATAAAAGATAATAATTTAAATAATTATTAATAATATTAAAATTTTTTAATAATATTAAAAATTAATAAAATATACTTTTATAAATTTAAAATTTGTATATAATAAATATTTTTATTTTTGTCAATATATGTAAGGTCATATGAGTCAATTAGTGATGCACTAATTCGAACAATAACTCAGTGATTCAGTGTCTTAGCCAGTTCGATCATCGTTCTGATTTTTAAAATTATGACAAAGATCCAAGAGAGATGTCGAGATGCCGAAATTATTTAAATTATTATTCTTTTATTTTTTAACATCTCCTATTATTAGTTGTAATTTTTTTTTATATATTTTACTTTTTATTTTATAGATCACTCTATTTATTTTACTTTATTCAAATTATTAAATTATAGTTAAAAACACGAGAAATAATAAATAAAATTTATGTGAAAGATTTATATATATAAATGTTTTACAATAATTATCAATTAAATCATTGACTTAATTAAATCACTTAGTGATTATTTTGACATTTGAAAATTAAAGAGATCTAGGTTTAAATCTTAAATTTGTCAAAATTTATTCAATTTTTTTATTTAAATTAATTAATTAGACCAAAGGATAATTATGTTATTAATAAAAAAAATAATTAATTAATTTTAATTAAATAATTAATAATTATAATAATAAAAAAAATAAACTTAATATGCTCAACGCCTCTAAAACTTCAAGAAAACATAATTGATTAATTGCACTTTTTATTTTTTCTATGTACTCTTCACTATTAAAATCGCATATTCTGACATCTTCATTCTTAATAAACTATAAAATATATATATATATATATATATATATATATATATATATATATATATATATATATATATATGTTAAAGAACCCTATAAAGAGATTACGTCCCTAGAAACAAGAAACATATCTATCACTATAATATCCATTTTTCAAGCATGCTACATAAATAAATAAATTTTTCATGTTTTTTAATAAACAAATATTAATACTTAACTGTTTTAATTGTCAGCAACACTCAAATCTACGATCTATTTCACCATTCTTTGAATTTCTTATCTTCTTACTATTAAACGAACTTTATAACCCCTAAATAGGACAATTTAGTCTAGTATGTAAATTAAAAAAAAAAATTATTAAATCTATAAATTATTAGATGTCAATTTTTTTTATGTAATTTTAAGAGTTAAACTTTTTTTTAGAAAATTTAAGTTAAACTAAATGTCAATGAATGCAATCATTATGAACTAAAAACGACATTTTATAATGTCAAAAGCTAGATAAGTAAACACAAATATGAAAACAACTTAATTAATAGTAAATTACAATTGTATCCCTGTAATTTTATCAAATTATACATGATTTCTTTTTCTTACCTTAATCCCTTTAAACATTAATATTCATTTTATGTTTCAAAATATGAAACACCTCAGGATATTATATTAATACTTCTAAAAAAAAATTGAAAGTAATTGCTTATAATTATCCAAAAATTCAAGAAATATGTTGTAATTTACTCGCATTAATAGTTGTATTGCTTTTAAGAGTTATAAATATCAATTTAACTGTAAATTAAAAGATATTATTTAATCTATAATTATTAGATGTTGAATTTTTTTATATAAAATAATCCTACATTATTATAATAATTTTTAAAATAATTTTATAAAAATTAATTATATTTTTTTCTTATAAAAACAACTTAATTATATTAGTCGGTGGTACTTTTGTGCTGTATTCAAATGTCAAGTTTGCTACATTTTGCAGGCGGCGTGTCCTAATTCGATTTTTAAATTACACATGGCATCTACACAAGTACACGGTAGGCGGCATAATATTTCTACAGTCACCTCCATATTTTATCACACTATATAATAACAACTTAACAAGTGTTGGTAACTATGAATTTCATTCAATTCAAGCGTAGCAATAGCAATGATCTCTTTGATAGTGTTTGTTTTTCTTACACTATTGTTAACCTTGTCATTGATTAAACACTTGAGAAAGCCTAGTGCTGCAGAAAAGAAGCTACCACCTGGGCCATGGAAACTACCCTTCATTGGCAACCTTCACCAACTTGGCACGTTGCCGCATCGATCCCTTCAACATCTTTCAGATAAACATGGACCTCTCATGTTCTTGCAACTGGGTTCAATACCCACCTTGGTTGTTTCCTCTGCTGAGATGGGCAGAGAGATTTTCAAAAACCATGACTCGGTTTTCTCTGGCAGGCCTTCGTTGCACGCTTCAAACCGGTTAGGATACGGTTCAACCGTGAGTTTCGCACCGTACGGTGAGTACTGGAGGGAAATGAGGAAGATCATGATCGTGGAGCTGTTGAGTCCGAAAAGGGTTCAATCGTTTGAAGCTGTGAGGTTTGAAGAAGTTAAACTTCTGCTTCAGAACATAGCTCTTTCTCATGATCCTGTCAACTTGAATGAACTAACCCTTTCGATGACCAACAACATTGTTTGTCGGATTGCCCTCGGGAAAAGAAGCGGCGTAGATGACGCAAATAGGCTTTCTGAAATGCTTAAGGAAACGCAAGCGATGTTGGGAGGGTTTTTTCCCGTTGATTTTTTTCCACGGTTGGGGTGGCTCAACAGGTTCAGTGGACTTGAAAGTAGGCTTGAGAAGAATTTCAGAGAAATGGATAGCTTTTATGACCAAGTTATCAAGGAGCATATAATTAATGACTCTTCTGAGAGATCAAGAACAGAGAATGAAGACGTTGTTGATGTGCTACTTCAAGTTCAGAAGGATCCAAATCAAGCAATTGCTATCACCGTTAACCAAATCAAAGGTGTTCTAGTGGTATGTTTTTTAATAACTTCGAATTAGCCAAGTCATACTTTGTTTTCCCGTTGTCGTCACTTTAGGAAAGAAAGTGTGAAAGGAATAAAAAATGAAACTTTCTTTCCATTTTTAGTCTAAAATGGATGGATTTTTTATTTTTTTGGCTTGCTTCCTTCACGATTTGATTTTGCATTTTCTCTGTCCTTAGATAGTTCCAAGCAGAGCATAATTATGGATACTTTTTTTTTTTAACAATTCAAACTACTTGTCCCTTTCAGTTGGTTTGTTCCATACACTAACTTTTCCTCTCAACATTTTTTATGCGATTGAAGGATTACTTATTACTCATTAGGTTGTCATAAATGAATATTTTTTTGACTGAATATTTGTGTAGGACATATTTGTAGCGGGAACTGACACTGCTTCAGCCACAATGGTATGGGCAATGTCTGAGCTGATTAGGAATCCAAAAGCAATGAAAAGAGCCCAAGAAGAGATAAGAGGAGTTTTCAGGGGAAAAGAGATGGTAGAAGAAATCGACCTTTCGAGACTCTTGTATTTCAAAACAGTTGTGAAAGAGGCATTGAGACTCCATCCACCAGCGCCATTACTAGTGCCAAGAGAGACCACAGAGAGTTGCACAATCAAAGGGTTTGAAATCCCAGCCAAAACAAGGGTATTGGTCAATGCAAAATCAATATCAATGGATCCAACTTGTTGGGAGAGTCCAAATGTGTTCTTACCAGAGAGGTTCTTGGATAGTCCAATCGACTTTAAAGGACAACACTTTGAGATGTTGCCATTTGGGGTAGGTCGAAGAGGTTGCCCTGGTGTGAACTTTGCCGTGCCACTTGTTGAGTTAGCACTTGCAAATCTTTTGCTTCGTTTTGATTGGGAACTGCCTCTTGGACTTGGAATAGAAGACTTGGATATGGAAGAAGCTATTGGCATTACCACACACAAAAAAACTCATCTTTGGCTTAAAGCAACTCCCTTTCGCGAGGAGTAGCACTTTTCTTCCTTTTGTTTAATGTTGTCTGTTAAAAATGGATCATGTTTGTGTGTTATGTTATAATTTAAGAAATTAATAAATCCTTTTGTTTATCAATGGTCCATTAAATGGGGTTTACCAATAAATTCCAGCTCCATAATTAGTCAAATAATTGCACCTTGCTTTCAGTTGCATAGCTTAATAATAATTATGGAAGGAACATCATAAAAATTACAAGACCTGTGTCCCGTGAATATTAGTAACAAACAATAAAGGCATTCCTAGCTAGCTCACAAATTGTTTGGCCTATGATGGCCTCAGTAGGCAAGATTCCTTACCGGAGACTGAGAAATGAAGAAGAAGAAGAAATAGAAGAATTACAAAGAGAAGTGAAAAAGGCAAGGGCGTGGCTTAAGCTTAAAGCTCTAGCGGGTAGAAGAAGGCCAAGGCTTCGTGTTGCAGCGTTAAGGAGATTCCTTAGAAGAAGAACCAAGATTCTCTCTCGATTCAGGGTCTCTTTGTCTTGGTCGTTGTCGTGGCGCAAGGCCTTTAAGAAATTGAAGAATGGGCAGAGTCATGTGAATGATCTCTTTGGGGGAAATTTTCTGTTAATGCAGGGGAATCTTGCTCCTAATTTCGGATGCGCTAGCATAAAACCTTACATGGAGGATTGTCGACTACGATCGCCTAACAAATTTTGATTTCATGGTATATGGTACTCTTTTCTATAATTTTTTCTACTTTTCTACAACTAAGCTAAGAAAAATAAAATTGTAAAGAGATGTTATAAAAATATTAATATATATAACTCCATGATAATTTTTTCTTTTCTTTCGAGAGAGGGGTTCCAGGGGTTATATGTCAGATATATGCTAATCCAAATATAATCAACTGTAATTAAGTACATTTCATCCCTTTGTCATCGATCTGTTACTTAATTTTGTATACTTAACTTACTGTATATATGGAACAACAATAGAAGAAATAACTCACTTTAATATTCATCTGATACAACCATGCACTAATGCACATATCATATAATTTTAATTTTACTAATTAACTTTTTAATTACTTAGATGCATGTTGTGTGTATGCATTGTGTTTTTGTTACCCCTTCTCTACTTTTATTCAATATATTATTATTTTTTGTTTTTTATTTATCAAACAAAAACTTTAATTTAAATATTTTTTTCTATTTTATTTCTCACTCTTAAATCACATGAATATATAACATTTTCACTAGGTAAATCCAAGCAGTTATTGGTCAAAAAATTATATAATGATTTTATTTATATTGACTCTTAAATCATATGAATATATGACATTTTCATAGGGTAAACCCGAACAATTATTGGTCAGAAAATGATATAATGATTTTATCTATATTGAGATATTTTTAAACCATTCAAGTTTACAAATATAGACTTATTTCTAATGAAATTAAGGCATACAACGTAATGAGATCTCGCAATCATGCATAGGTAAATAAATGATACTTTTGAATGTTGTTGACTATCAACTAAATTACTAAAATTGTGATTGTAATTATGAATAGAAAAGAAAACACGATGTTAAACTAGTATCACACCTTTTTCTCTATTCTAATTGTTCTTCCCTTTATCTAAAAATTAAATTAGATATAATGATAGTACGTCCAAGTCTATAGTATGTCCAAGTCTATCATTCAAATTTGATTGATTAAATTGTTAATTAAAACTTTGTTTTCTGTATTATAACTACAGTAATCTTAACGAAAACCATGCTTGAAAGCATGAAGGTCAAAGGAATAAGTGAAAATGAGTCAAGAAAGTTGAATGTGTTTCCTCTAGAGAAAAATAATCTTTTCAAATTCTTCCGTAAATGCATAGCCTTATCAATTTCTAGGAATTTAATGTTCTAACTATTTATGAATTAGTGCCACAAGCATGAGCATTTTTTAACGACACCCTTCGATCTTCAATTTATTAGGTATATTATAATTTTTCTCATCATGGATCAAGTTCAATTAATTAATTAATTCTTTTAATCAGCTCATAAAACACCCTTGCTAAAAAAAAATATCTTACCTGCTGGGAGACTATGGACTGCAAAAACACGATGGCATTAATGAGCACATTAATCCATTTGGGACCACTTAAGTTTTCTGGAAGATATGCCGACACCATTGTTCTATAAGCCCAGTATCCGATTAAGGTAACACCATAATAAAATAGAACTCCCACTGTATATTGTAAATACAGAGCCTTTCTCATGCTCTTCACTGCTGGCTTCCGTAGAGTGGACTACATTAGTAAGTACAAACTATTTTAAAAGATTCTATGTATATAATGATCTTTCCAAACCTAAATATTATCAAGTCAGTCCAAATTCGAAAATGTTAAATGCACGTAAGTCAACGCTAACAAATACATACAGGCACGTGCCAACGCAATTAATTTGTGTAGGAGAAAAAAAATAGAAATATGACAAACATGACACACCTGTATCTCGGGGAGCAAACCACTGGTGTTGCAAACAATGATGGCGGAAATGGCACCGAAAGTATTGAATGTCTTGCTCACTTCACTTCTGCTAACATCGTACTCCCTCTTCGAATTTGATCTCCCTGGAGGGCAAAGTTGGTGAGAAACAATTAATGTAGTGTTTTTGAAAGCGAAGAATAATTCTTAGTAATTACCTACCATCTTTGACTAAAACAATCAGAAGAAACATTATATGTGCGAAAGTGACCACCGCAGAAGCTACCAACCAATTCTTCATCGCAGAAATTGTTGGGAAGAAGAAGGAGAACAAGAAGTAAGCAACTCCTGTGATTATTACGTAGTATTGGAGCCTCAAGGGAGAATCACTGAATTCTCTGAGTTTATTGCCTGCACTAAATATATGATATTAACCACTTTAATTTCTCTGTAATTTGTTACAAAAATCAAACAATTTTATCCCTTATGAATATGGATGATAGTAAAATATAAAGTAGTCAACTTAAATTACCTTAAGTGCCTTGCCTCCGAGGAGGATCAAACCCATGTTTCCAAGAAGAAGGGTCAAAAACTGCAAAACCCAAGTGATGTTGTACATACTCTTCCCTAGTAGTGAAATTAAGCAATATTTCAGTTAAAACTTGGATAACAAAATATAAAACTATATATGTAATGCATTCAAAGAATGAAAGATTCACCGAAAACATATCCCATAAGATCTCTGTATCTTATGAATCTGCGGTCATCAATGAAATGAAATGCTGATAAGAGCCAATTTGCATAAGCAGTGTAGAATCCCACAACAATAAGGCATATGATACCCCAAGTCCAACCCAGTGGCCACATGATGAGATTAGAAAAACTTAATATCCACCCGCAATTGAAGCTTGACACCAGCATCAACCCTACTTGTTGCCACGAATCTGCAAGATATTATTGCATTGATCAATTTCATCATGAAAAAAGAAAATCTTGAATGTTGATCAAATTCAATGCCATTGCAAAAATGTTACCGTTGATATTAGTGTATTATCGTGGTCAATAGTATGAGCAAAGTAGTATGAACAGAAGCGAGAGCATAATCATAATTTGGGGTACCATTTCTTTGTTCGAGGTTCAAACATGCTCACTCTCCCTTCTACATGCATCATGGTAAATTCCAGATATATATAAAAGAACAAGCTTTTGCACCTAGATAATGCAGAAATGGAGGGGAGAGGAAAGAAGAAAAAAAAACAAAAACAAAGGGTGTTCATTTTTTAGATCCTTTATAGTAGACTAAAAAGAATGAAAAAACTAAATTTCTTTGCATTAAAAAAATTTGGAATTGCTTAGAATTGCACAAATTCATTGACTGAATTTGTTTAAACTTAAAAAAAAAATCATTTAAAAACAAAACTAATGTGAGTTACTTTAAAATAAAATAAAAAAAAGACCCTAACTCTCCTTTCACAATTGATTGTTTTATAATAATAATAATAATAATATATAACATTATTTTATAATATAAAAAAAGATTTTTTAATGCATTTCCAGTATAAAAAAAACAAGGGTATTTTAGACAAAAAAAATTAAATTTTTTATTTATTTAATAAATCATATTAATTAGTTTTTTAAGGATATCATGTTAATTAGTTGAGCATTTAATAAAACGTTGACATTAAATGCACATTTATTAGGTATATGGGGAATGATAATAAATTTTAATGTATCATCGATAAATATTTGAATTCATAAATTTATTAATTGCTTATTATGTATTTAAGGATAAAAATATATTATTTAAAAATAAAAATAATATATATTTATTGCTTAATTTTTTATTTGTAATTTATGAAACTTAGTAACTTATAAAAGTAAAAAAAAAAAGTTCTGATGCAATTTTTTAGTCTAAAATGAGGGTATTATAGATAATTTTTTTAGCTTTTTATTTATTTATTTAATAAATTATATTAATTAATTGAAAATTTAATAGAAATTAAACATTAAATTAAATGCTTATTTATTAGGTATAGGTATCATTAATAAATATTTGAACTGTTACATTTATTATTTGGTTATTATGGATTTATTTATTATATTTATAAAGTGATTGTTAAAGTTCATCCAGTTGAAATGTATTAACAATCAACATTAAAATATTTTGGATAAAAAAATTACTATTTTTTATTTAAAATAATTAAGGATATTCTAATAAATTAATACCTAATTAAAAAAAATATCTCTCTTTCCTCATTTATGATATTTATTATGGAAAAAAATAATTAGATATAATAGGAGAAACTAATTATTTATTTTTAATTAAATATTAAATTATTAGAATATTATTATTAGATTGCAAAAAAAAAAAAAAAGAGATAATTTTGTCAAAAATATTTTAGTATTAATTGGTAACCTAATTTCAATCAACTTTGGCTGGGAAGATGCTCTTTGTTTTTTTTTTTTTTGGTTAAAAATAATAATTTTGAAAGGATTGGAATAGTAATATAAACACAACACAAGCTTAATTGTGAAGAAAGAAATACAGAATGGAAGCAAATAAGAAAAAAAAATAGAAGTTATTTGAAAAAAAAAAAAGAAGGTTAGAATGAAAAAAAATGAATTAATATTATTTGATAGATAAAAAATAAAAAAATAAAAAACATTACTTTATAATTGTGACATTAAAATTAAAGTTAATAATAATGTATTTATACTATCAACTGAATTCATTTTTATAAAATTATTTTATTTGTCGAATTAAATTATCTTACTCATTATCTTATTTACCATTAATTAAACTCTTAAAATTATTTTCTAAAATTGTCACATTTTTTTATTTTCCTTTTCCCTCTTTTCTTTTCTATGGTACCAAACAGTTGTTTAAATTTTACAAAACAATTTAAAAAAAAAAAAAACAAATGAAAAATGTAATGCTCAAAAATCTATTAAATGAGAATGTATATATAAGATTGTGAAATAAAAACAGTTGGGGCAATATATGTAATTAATGAACAGACATTAGCAAGTAATTACAAAGTGGAACTAGTTATATAATTAAAGCAAGCTAATTAACTAATACTCAAGTTGAATTTGTGAGATAAAGGTCTCTAATTAGAATTAGGTCAAGAATCATGCATTTGCAAAGAAATGATATTTTTGGATGTTGTTGACTATTAACCGAATTGCTGAAATTGTGGTTGCAATAGTGAGCAAAAAAGAAAAAACGATGTTGAACCAATGCCATGCCTTCTTCTCTATTCTAGCTGTTCTTCCTTTTACCTAAAATTGAAGCAAATATTAAGTCAGATATAATGATACTACGTACAAGTATATAATTCAAATTGGATTGATTAAATTGTTAGTTAGAACTTTGTTTTTTCTAAAGTGTAATTATAGTAACCTTAATGAAGACCATGCTTGGAAACATGAAAGTCAAAGGAACTAGTGAAAAAGAGCCAAGAAAGTTAACAAAGTCACCCATAAAAGGAAATGCGGCAGCAACAAATGTGTTTCCCGTAAAGAAAAACAAACGTAATAGAAATAACCGTTTCAAGTTTTCCCCTGAATGCATAGCCTTGTCGATTTCTAAGAATTTTGTGTCCAACGCCTCATGAATTGGTGCTACAAACATCTGCATTTTTTAAACGACACCCTTCAATTTGTTAGGTATATTTTAATTTTTCTATCATACTCTATCAAATTCAATTAATTAATTAACTATCTAAAAACTGGATATTAATTCTTTTAATCAGTTCATAAAACACCCTTGCTAAAAAAATATATCTTACTTGTTGGGAGACTATGGACTGCAAAAACACTATAGCATTGATGAGCACATTAATCCATTTGGGACCACTTAAGTTTTCTGGAAGATATGCCGACACCATTGTTCCATAAGCCCAATATCCGATTAAGGTAACACCATAATAAAATAGAACTCCCACTGTATATTGTAAATACAGAGCCTTCCTCATGTTCTTCACCGCTGGCTTACGAAGAGTCGACTGCGTTCATTTTTTTTTTTTAATTAGTATGAATCAAATTTAGAATTAAGAAAATTTATAACACTGACCCGACTCCGACCAATTCAATTATCTGAACTAGACTTTCTCAGGGAAAATTAGAAGTATGAGACCTGTATCTCGGGGAGCAAGCCACTGGTATTGGCGACAATGATCGCGGAAATGGCACCAAAAGCATTGAACACCTTGCTCACTTCACTGCCGCTAATTTCGTATTCCTTTTTTGAATTTGATTTCCCTTCCAATTCAACCATCCACAAATAATAATACTAGTTATTATGTATGGTTCGAGAAGAGAAAGTACAATATATATATACTTTGAAATAATTACCTACCATCTTTAATTAAAACAATTAGAAGAAACATTATATATGTGAAAGTGATCACTGCAGAAGCTCCCAACCAATTCTTCATCGCAGAAATTGTTGGGAAGAGGAAGGAATAAAAGAAGTAAGAAGCTCCTGTAATTATTATATAGTATTGGAGCCTGAAGGGAGAATCACTGAATTCTGAGTTTATTGCCTGCACTGAATATATAATATTAACCACTTTCTCTTAAATAGCCTCAATTAGTGAATAAAGTTCATTTATAGCATAAAACTTTACCTTAAGTGCCTTGCCTCCGAGGAGGATGAAACCCATGTTTCCAAGAAGAAGGGTAAAAAACTGGAAAACCCAGGTGAGATGGTACATACCCTTGCCTTGTGATGAAATATATTAAGGAATTAATAATTCAGTTAAAATGTAATTTATATATTAAAGTTTGGATATATAACAAATTATGTCATGCGAATGCAAAGAATGAAAAATTTACCATAAACATATCCCATAAGATCTCTGTATCTAATGAATCTTCGGTCATCAATGAAATGAAATGCTGCCAAGAGCCAATTTGCATAAGCAGTGTAGAATCCCACAACAATAAGGCATATGATACCCCAAGTCCAACCCAGTGGCCACATGACTAAATTCGAGAAACTTAATATCCATCCACAATTGAAGCTTGACACCAGCATCAACCCCACTTGTTGCCACGAATCTGCAATCATTTTCATATCGTTAAAAAAAAATACTCAAATTCTCAAATAAATAGGATGTTTTGATCTCAAATTTATGTGCATTGATGAAGTCATACAAAACTTCGGATGATATTATCTAACTATACATATGAATTTGAGATTGAAATTCATGTTAATTTAATAAAATAAAAGTTAATTAAACAAAATTTAGCACAGTTAGTTAAAACATTATTAGTATTAGTAAAAATTATTACCGCGATCAATGGTATGAGCTGAAGCGAGACCATAACCATCATCTTGGATACCCTTTTCTTGTTCGAGGTTCAAAGTAAGAGACTCGCCATTACTTACTCTACCTTCTACTTCTACATCCATTACGAATCCTAAATATCTCTGGAGAACTAAGAACAAATTTTTGCTCTTTAAAGAATCACAACGTGTGGTAGCAAAACAATGTAGACTGTAGAATATTCAGATTCAAATGATTGGATAAATATGACAATTGGCCAACTTGACAATTCCCTCATTGTATAATGGTAGCTACAAACTGATTTTCTAACAATATTTTATTTTTGTTTGTCAAGAGAGACACGTTCCTTTGAAAACAGGACGCACTGAGTAGAGATAGATAGGGACCTTTTGTTTAATAAGTACACGTCAATTCTTAGCTAGTAATAATAAAAATAACGTGTAAGATCGAGTGTTGTTAAAAATTGTTACTAATAAATTGCATAATAGTTTTATTATATATATATATATATCCAATTATTTCTTCTTTTAATTATTTTTTCGTCCATTATAGTAATTAAATATTAAATTTTAAAAAAAAATTCTCTCTCCTCCCCATTTCTCTCCCACGTAGTATTAAGTGCTTAGTGTTTTGTGGCTCATGGTGATGGCTAAGAAAAAGAAGAAGTGGTTCTCTCTTTTGTATCTTCAAAAGTCATCTCTAAAAAATAAAATAACACCAGAAAAACAATCTTATTTCAATCAATTACAAAAAAGGCACTAGTATTATTGCCCAATTCCGAAGTCCTAACCATTCAACACCAAGAAAAACTTTATGACTCAAATTCATTCCAGAAAAGCTTCGAACAACCGTAAAACTGAAAAGAGAGAAAGAAGGAATTAAATTGCATGAATAACGGAACCGTTCAAAAAAAATAATTAAATAAATTTTAAATATTTAATTACTATAATAAGCATAAAAAAGATAACTAATAACATAAATAATTGAATATTTTTGTCTTAAAATTTTATTGAAACTTGTTAACATCCTCCCACTAACGTGATATTAGCAACCCATATATATATCAAAATATAAGAAGTTAAAAATTTAATGATAATTAACAATTTTAAAAAGTAAAATATAGGCGTGAAATAATAATAAAATCACGTGTTACAACAAAACAATGGGAGATATCTTTATACGTATTTGTGAATGAAAAGTTAAGCTTATATTATAGAAGTTGTTTTTTTAAATAATGTAAGCAAATTAATTAAACGTTTATTCAATATTTTTGAAACCTTTGAATAATCACTTGAACTATTCATTTATATGTTTAACAAAAAGACTAAGTTTAACATTTTGAATGATTTTTTTTTTCAAAATTAGAGATTTTTTTTTATAAAGAATAAAATTAAAATCAGTTAATTCATATGAGTTAAAATCATATTTAAGCAATTATTTTTATTTGATGGAAATGATCCTCAGTTCATATGAGTCAGGTCTCATCAAGTGCGCCGCACATATTGAGTATTGACTAGACTTCAGCTTTGACTACGAGATTTCCACCAAAAAAGAAGCTTTCACAATGAGATATGCATCACTATTAAAACGAAGACAATAATAGTCATACTGTGAGAAAAAAAAAATACTAATATAAACACATAGATCACATGCGATTTTTTTATAATTAGAATTAGTTTATGGTAAAATAAATTAATCACACGGAACTTTTAATAAATGAGTCTAAATTGTTTTCATCCTATACTAGTTAAACAACTAATATTACTACTTAGTGTATTTGGGAAGACGTTTAAATATATGTTGAACAACTTATTTCATTTTTAATAGTATAAAAAAGCAAAAGCAAAAGCAAAAGCAAGTGGGGTTTTAACTTTAAGTCCAACGTTGGTTAAGGTTGAGTTCCACTAAAATACAAACAGAGCTTTACTACAACCCAAACCACTTTAGGATTTTGAAAAGATTAGAATAATTGCCAGTTTACTACGTCAACTACGCACTAAGTTCTACGACATGCAGAAAAATTCTAATTGCGTAGTTCCATAACTCCCGTTGGGTAGACGGTATTACATAAATACAAATTACTATAAGAAAATAAGGTTATCTTAGTAAGAATGTTATATACGACACAAACACAAGAATTTATTATATACACACTTAACCTTCTTACTTAAATACAAATTTTTAATGAACAAGACCTTTTAAAATAATATTTCAAAAATAAATAAAGGTGTTTTCGTTTAAGTTCAAATACATATTATTCTTTTAATTTTATTGATATTCATGGATTTTATTTAAGTTAAAAATACCTCAAACAGTACACGAAAAGCATACTAATACTTTTTTATTTACAACATTTGAATTCAAAACCTTATTTGAAAAAAATCAAAATCCCTAGCACACTTAAACAACTATAGCAGACAATGGTATAATTAAAAAAATAGTATTATAAGTAAACTCACCATTCCGGTGAAAAAAAAACAATTAAATATTCTGATGATGTATGTATTTCTGTCATGTTTTATTGTCTTGTATATATGTCCATACTTATAAATATATATTTTTTGCAATCCATATTAGTAACATATTGTTTTTTTTAGTAAGAGTGATATTACGGTGTAAGACTTATGGCAAGTATAATACTTATATAAATTACATCAATTATTACATCATTTAATAAACTTTTAAATTTAAAATATATTTTTCAGGACAAAAGTTCAAAATGTACGTGTTTGTTGTCAAATGAGTAATGAGAAAGTAAACCCCCCACAACTTGTTTCTGTTGGCAGTTTGTACAAATGTACACTGGAAACTTATTTTCTAGTGTTGTGAAAGTGTCAAATGTTAAAGAATATTTTTCTGAAAAAAAAAAAACATATTTATAAAAAGGTGGGGGAGTTTGAAGAGTTATGAAGCCCATGCCTAAACAAAAAGCCCAAGAATGAGCACTACAATAAAACATACTCCAAAAAAATATCTCAGTTTGTTTTTTTTTGGTTTTTGGTTGGTGTTGTTGTACCTGCTTCGTGCCACTAAAAAACCCTCCACTTGTTGTTTTGTGTCAATTATACCCCTTATCCTCTTCTCAATCTCTGCGGTGTGTTGTTGTGTTGTGGAAACTGTGGGTGATGTCCTAAAAACTCTATCTTTATGTCTATGTCTCTCACAACCGTGCCTGCATCGTTCAACAAGTCCCTCACAATGGCGGAGTCGTGCCTCCTATCTCTCCCTTCACTCTTCTACCCAAAAAACAAGTCCCTCTCTCTCTCAATTCCCTCGAAACCCATCATCAACCTGCAACTCCCATGCGCCAATTCCACGCTCTTTCCCCTCACCGCCAAGACAACGCGCCACTCTTCTCTCCTCACATTCGTGGCGCAGACTTCGGACTGGGCCAAAGAAGGAGAAGAAGAAGAGGCGGCGTGGGAGAACCAAGGCGACACCGCGTGGGGCACCGAAGAAGGTGGCGGCGATGACGTGGAGGAAGGGGGTTTTGCCGACCCTTCTGATGAAGTTAAGATCTTTGTTGGGAACTTGCCTTTCGATGTTGACAGTGAGAAATTGGCTTCGCTTTTTGAACAGGCTGGCACCGTTGAGGTTGCTGAGGTCAGTCACTCTCACTCACTCACTCCTTATAATGTTTTTTTTATTATTATTATTTTAGGTTTCGACGTTTAAGGATGTTTGGTTTGAATGTGGCTGTTGTTTTTGTTTCAGGTTATTTATAATAGGCTCACTGACCGGAGTCGCGGGTTTGGATTTGTCACCATGAGTACAATTGAAGAGCTTGAGAAGGCTGTCCAGAAGTTCAGTGGCTATGTAAGTTCTTGTGTTTGTTTTTAGTTATTATGGTCTGATGGAAAACTGTGTTTGGATTTGAATGGTTAATGGTGAGTGGTCACTCGGTGGAATTGTGGATTGGAACAAAGTTGTTATTTTTCTGTTGTTTTTTTGGATAAGCTTGTGACATGGTTGACAGATTGTCATGATGCTCGTTAAGTATGTGGTCAAGGAATCGATTTCCCAGGTCATGTCAATGTGTATGGAATATCAAATGGATTTCAATATCTCGAGAGATTAGTCCCGACTCTTGGCCGGAGGATACACTAGGTTCAAAACAATAGCTAAGTATGAAATGCCTTATATAGTGGTAGCAAAGGTAGTTAAGTAGTTACCATAGACCTTGAGCCACATGGCCAGACCCAAATATCTCTAGAACAATTCTACTCATCCTCAATTTTAAAATCCCAGTGTAAAAGTGTAAATAAACTATGATGATAAACTGTCTAGACAAGAAGGGGAAAATATTATTAGTATATTTGATTATCGAGAAAGCCTGAAACTTGTAATCTGATAGTTTTTACCTCATGACATATGAATATCTTCATACTTCAGTGTCTACATGCATCTTAAAATTGGACCTCCTGCACATACAAAGATGTTTTGAGTTAGCTGTTTTTCCCAGTTGAAATGTTTGTTATGTTTGACATGTCCTTTACTGGAATAAGCATTCCTATTTTTTTATTCTCCAATTGCTTTTATTGTGGTTTCTGGAGTTTTTTTTTGGATCTAATCCATCTTTTCTGTGACAGGAACTAAATGGAAGAGTGTTGACTGTTAATAAGGCTGCTCCAAAAGGAGCACAGCCTGAACGTACGTCACGCCCACCACCATCACGATCCTTTACTTCTGGTTTAAGAGTCTATGTTGGCAACTTGCCATGGGATGTTGACAATGCTCGGCTGGAGCAAATTTTCAGTGAACATGGTAAGGTTGAGGATGCTCGGGTGGTCTTTGACAGAGAGACTGGTAGATCACGTGGTTTTGGCTTTGTCACGATGTCCAGTGAGGTTGATGTGAATGATGCAATTGCTGCCCTTGATGGTCAGGTAACACAGAAGTTCTTTATTTCTTGATCATTGGTAACATTGCAAGGACTACTTGTGTTGTGTGGTTAATTCTTTGTGATGAAATTCTGATATGGTGGTTCTGGTATTGCAGAGCTTGGATGGAAGGGCAATCAGAGTGAATGTTGCAGAGGAAAGGCCTAGACGCCCCTTTTGAGCGGTAACTTGAGTAATCTTCCATGTCCGGCTGATTGAGTTTCCTTTTCATGGCTAAGTATACAGTGGCATTTTTTTTGTATCTTCTTTGGCAGCTGGTTGCAGATTAGATTTGCATATTGTAATGTTATTAATTTGGTGTCCAGATGAAAATGATTAAAGGTACAATTCCATTTCTAGGGTTTTTGAAGAAACTCTTGATTTTTGTTTAACCATCTTGTTTGCTATTGGTGCTCGAAATTATATTGTCTTTTAGCTTAAATCTTCTAGTCAATTGTCTGGCTATTTATACAGCACTTAAAGTTCAAATAAAACTAGGAAAAAATGTGTGTAGTCCTTATATTTTCGGTCAAACATGACATGAATACTAGAAGAGACTTAATCCACATGTTTCTTAAAGTTTGGAGTACTAAATTCATCAATATGAAAGCAGATAGACTTTTTTTGAAACTGTAGATAGACTTTGATCACGTTTAATTGTTAGTTTTTTTTTTTTTTTTGGTTAGTGGAGAGAGTTGAACCCACAACTTCTGCGTTTTTCTCTTCTCCCTTCATTACTAAACCAATACCGCTTCCCTACTGTGTTCACCATGGGAGTCAGCCAGTAATTTGGGGTGATTCTCTTTTGCCTCTTAAGAGATTGTTTTCTGGCGTTAAAATTTGGACCATTTATTATAGTCTCTTTTAAATTTAATTAGCATGCAGTAAGCCAGTAACTAATTTGTGGGATATTGAATGCACAAAAAAATGGTTGGAGAAGATCAGATATGTCATAGACTCTCGTTTAGTGTGTGTTTGGGGACATGTTTGAAATCATCAATTGTGGATCCTAATTCATAACAAGTGTGATTTTATCAATTTAGAGATGTCTGGGAACAAATTGTAAACTTGAGTCAAAAAGATAAACGTGGATTCACCTTAAAACAAATAATAGTAGTTTTTATGTTAAAATCTAAAAATTTATATTTAATTTTACTTTAAAATCAGTTCTAAACAAAATTATCAAAACATAACTCACATCTCTTTAAAATAATCAAAGTCAATTTTACCAAATCAATTCTATTCAATATCAATTCTCTCAATGCTCATACAAACACACACTAAGCACAATTTCTTTTGTTATACGAAATACACATTGACTTGGTGATCTAAAATGATACAAAATATATGCTCATCTAAATATACTAAGCAAATGACATGAAATATATATTGAAGAAATCGTGCTTAAGTGACCTAAAATATCATTGTTTTGATGTGTATTTCGTAACACTAATAATCTAAGCAAGTGATTAACTAAATGCTTAAATATGTACTTAAATAAATTTGTCATAAATTAATCTCACCTAGTATATGCAACGCATCAAGGCTAGTCTAATATGAGTACCATTTCTCTAAAAAAAATTAAAATTATTACCAAATGTTTGGAGTACGTAGACCCTCACCTTTTTAGGAGGGATATTAAACTTTTGAGAAATGTCGGAGGCGATACTCTTCCTGGTACACACTTTTTTAGATATTTGTTTGGTGATTAGTTAAAATTTAATAAAAATCATTCATTATGATAGATAGATTCTATGTATCATTTAAAAATTCTTTTTTATTACTTCTCCAAATATTTTTCTTTGTTTCATGTAAAATTAGGAAAAAGTGATAAAAAAAAAAAAACAAAAAAAAATTAATGGACCCCACGAGAAAGAATAAATACAAAAATTACCTAAAAAGTATATTCTTTTGTTATAATTTTAGTCATCAATATCAATATTACCACATTAGTAGATATCTTTTGAGGAGTATACTCTTTTGAATTTTTAATCACTTATTTTAGTTACTTTATAGTTGTTAAAAGTTAAAAGTGGCCCTAGCATTAATGACTAAAATGATTAACGATAGTCACTTTTAGAAATTATTTTCTTTTTGTAATTATAAGAATGACTAATTATGTGTTAGTATTGTGCTAAGGTGAAAATTAACATTTAATAATTAAAACATAAAAATAAAAATAAAAAATGTATATAAATTGAGGATTGGATCCAAATTGTATTTCATTCTATTGTTTAAAATAATCACAAACCAACCTTTAACCATTGTCTAAACTATCATCGGAATAACAATTTCAAATTATTCATCAACACAAACTATATAACAAGTCAATTGTTGAAATTTTGGACTCAGCCGCTGTTACATAGAAAATGATGTTCTATTATATAGTACTGGATAAACCCAAAAAATAGATTCAGATTTCAGACAATGGACGACAATGTTTATGGTGTAATTATTAGCATTAATCTGTATGATCAACATGGTTCATGAATCGTTTGTTTTAGGGAAAGAAAAGAACAGAAACTTTAACTATACAAATTCTTACAGCACGTGGTACAGAACACAACACAACAGCCTTCTAAACATACATCCATTTCACCAACCTCGCAGTTGAGCTTCTTTGCTAGTGAGAGGCACATATCGAACAGAAGTCTCAGTCCGGATACTGATAGAACCATCAGAGTTCTTATCCACAACCTTTAAATCTTGAAATATGTTTCCAACAGGAATAACCATTCTGCCACCCAGCTTCAACTGGTCGATAAGTGGTTGTGGGATTTCGGGTGCCGCTGCTCCAACGTGAATGGCATCATAAGGAGCAAACTCGGGCCAACCTTGCCTTCCATCTGTCAACAATAACAATTACTCAAATATTTGAAATATTTGATCCACCAACTTGACATAGCAAATTATTTTACTTATCACGAAACATTAATATAGCCATGCAGTTATCACCACAGGGCAGAGGGAAGAGTTAAAGAAAATGAATATGGACATTCATAATCCACAAAATCTAGGATTGCCATAACATGAATGCTTATGAATCAACTCTACTTTCATATTAAGTTGACTCAATCACTTCTGACAAATCCCAAATCCAGACCATCAGGTTGCTAAAGTTGACTACTCAGTTACTTCAAACAAATCTCAAATCCTGACGATCAGGTTATGACTTTCTCTTTAAGGAATCGTTAAAATTGAAGTTATCCAATCCTTCATAGTTCATATCACATTAAGCCTTTGACAATCATATCTGACGAATGAACTATAGATTAAACTGAAATAATCAATTACATCAAATGGAATTGTATTTTTGCTGTGCTAAAATTATAGAGTTTCAATGTTTCAGATAGTCAGAAATTATAGAAACATACCACCCACATGCACAGAAAGGGAACCTTCTTTCAATGGTTGATCTGCAACACTTTTTTTAATATTCTCAATTGAAAAAGAAACCAATTCGGGAATATGTTCCACACCAATAGCACGGCCTTCAGGTCCAACCATCAAGGCAAAGCATGCAGTCAGGTATCCCGTTCCTGCAAAGGGGTCCAAAGTATGAATAATGAGCATCAAATGCATTGAAATTCCATTCCTGTTAAATAGAACATAATGTCAGTCTCTATAGCACATCATGGCATGTACAACATTTCTGCATTGAATTGGGATTATGCAAATCTATTAGAGAAACCTTGTTGTCACAGTCAAGGTTTTACATTATAAAATCTTCACATGATTCCTCTATAACACTATAACTCCATCAAGGAAGGAAACAAAAGATCCATTCTTTACTGCACACCCTAGCTATCAACATCTTATCTAGTATATCTATGACTTGTAAGAAACAAACACAATAGCAGTGGAATAAAAATCATTCCTAATTATAATCATTTTCCATTTCTCTTTAATAGATAGCTCATTGGCTCTGGCAATAATTATAGAAAATAGTTGATGGAATATACCGGAGCCAACGTCAAGAACGCGCATTCCAGGTTGCAAATTCTTCTCGAGCAACTGAAGGCAGGAGGCATGCATATGTGGTGCAGAGATGGTGGCATTGTAGCCAATTGGCATAGGACTGTCGACATAAGGTTGGAGTCCGGCGCCACCGCCAGTGCCACTAGGTAGAAACAGAGCTCTGTCAATGGTTTCCATTACTTCACCTACCTTTCTAGATGAGATTACTCCATAACGCTGCAAATTATCTACCATTCCTTTGTTCTCATTGATGGCACTCCCAGACCAGAATTGCTGTACATATTTTTGCAAAATTACATTTAGTTTTAAATATTAAGAATGAGAAAACACAAGCAAGTAACTTCCATTCTTCCGTGAAGCAAAGAGAATCAAAGGCCTAGTTTGTTCATTCGATGTAATTGGACATGCATAGCGTTGGTCAACGCTTAAAGATAGTGCGATACCCACTGTAAGTAATAATTATAGGTACAGAATAGTTGAATGATGAAAACACAGAAATTCATAATTTCCCTATTTAGTTGCTAAATTTTAATAATGAGAGAACAACAGATACAGAGGTTTTTCCGTGGGTCGATCGCGGTGATAAAGAATGAAGAAAGAGAAAAGGGGTTACCTCCATAGTAGAGAAAATAGCGTTGTGTTAAACGTAAGCAATTTTGGGTGTTGTGGCTTGTGCTTGTTGCTGCAGTGAGTTCCGTGTAATTGGCACCATCGCATCTTTCTTTTTCGCACTTTCCTAACTTCACACGCTCGCTCTACACTCCTACCACTTCTCCTTCACATTGGGTCGAGTCCATGGGCTTATTTGTTTGGATTCATTTGTAAAGAGATATTGGGCTTTCTCTTCTTATTTGAGGGTAAAACTTCCTACACCTTCTAAACTTGCTTCCAGCACCCCCCATAGTGTGAAGTGTGAACTGTGTATGGGGTTGTAATACATTTCTGTTACTCATAATTTCTCATTTCTTTTTTATTCGCTCAAAGTGTATGTAGGTATATTTCTTTAATAATTTACATTATTTTTTAGTTCAAAATGTAAATGAATCAATATATAATTTGTTTACTTCATCACAGAATGGTCAATTCCCTGCCCCGCAACCAAAAAAATACATAGCACTGCAATGATTTATGTCTTTTTTTGAACAAAACAAACTTATTTCATTTCAGATAAATACTTGGTGACTAGCATAAAATCTAAACGCTCTAATAAGATTATGAGCTTCAAAGGAAATGTTTTTAATTGCAAGCATGTGTCCAATTAAGTGCTTGAAGTAAACCACATGTTTCAGCTTCTTGTGGATCTAGAAGTCCTTGCAATGATTTATGTCTAATTGAATATAGAACTGCAACCTTGCACTGACCATGTGTTTGATCATAAAAATCATTTGAGTATTATCATCGTCACAGATGAGCACGAGAAAATCTTAATTGCTGTACCTAGATTGGGACCAACAAATCTTAATGACTTTCTACTACATTGATGATAGGGGAAAGTAGAAGTTACATATAAGTATTTCAAATGCTTTAGATATCTAAAAGTAACTGAGGGAGAATAATCTCCAAATGAGTAGGTTCTATTTGACTAGCACCCTCTGCTTCTGCAATAGCAGCAGCACGTTGAACAGCCTCTGCATCAACATAAAGGTTTTTGTCAGGATGATAAAGATTATGTGCACAGTTAGAGTCATGACCAAGGAGGCACAGATGTGTTTCTCTTTTAGGATGTATGAACCTGTGATGAAAATCCGGAGAAGTTCACAAGTAAGCTTCAGAGCATTGGCATTAGCTGGATCAGAAAAGATGGAGACATGAGTAAAACATGCAAATGTTCAATTTGCAATACCAAGTACCAACAACTATAGTTGATCACAGAACCTCCACCAAATAAGAAATCAGTCAATAGAATGAAATAATGGAAGCATGGCATAAATACCAAAAGTTGATCGATTCTTCTTGGATGTTCCAACTCCTACCTGTAGCAGTAAAACACATTTGCAGATTATTGGCACGCAATGCAACAGTTAAGCAGCAGATATTGTGCAGTTGAAGAGAATAACCAAAATATTTGCGAATGTAGGTTCTACATAGGATGCTTTTGCCGTTGATGGCACCCACTCAGTTATAGATTATAGACTTTACTTTGAAAAACAAGTTATTTGTTTGAAATAGATTGATAGCCATCTTAAACTGAAGACAAATGTAGCAAAACCTAAATAGTGAATATAAGAAATTGAAAGGGAAACAATCAGGGCCAATTCCCTTACCAAACATTTGGAGAAGGAAGGATTATATACGAATATGATATATTGTGAAAAATTATGCACTCCTTGTATTTCATGTTTGCTACACAGATCTGTCATCTATTACAAAAACCAACACAAAGCTCCCTTGCATTTATAAAAAAGCACTACAAATACAATTAACTCTAAATGCTTAGAGACCACAAAAAAATCTTAACCCAATAGCAGATGTTCAGAGTTTCAAGTTGACGGTTCTTCAAGGATGTGGTCAAAACTCAAAAAATAACAATTGAATACTAAGATTTTGTGAAATGCATATTCGTATGCACCAAATCAACAGAGTGAGACTGAAAGATGATGTTCACCAAATAGTACATATTCTTATGCACCAAATGAAACGTGGTATTAAATAAGCAGAACAGAATCGCAATGCAAGGGAAGATCTGTGTTTTTATTTTATTTCTAATCCAAATTGGTAGTGTTCCAATTCCGATGATTGACAATGACAAGCACCAGTTACCAGTGCTTTGAAGTAATAATTGTTGGAAATAACAGCTAAAGCAATTCAAATGTTCCAAAGTCCCACAATTCAACAAGGAGAATTCAGAAACAAACATAAACAGCACAACCAACGAGAAATAGAAAAATGTTAGAAATGAAATGACAGAAATTTGCGAGTAACCTCGGAGTCCGGAGCGTCGTTAGCTTCAACATTTTCCCGCTCTGTAAATGAAAAAAAAAAAAAAAAGTTAGTGATTCCTATAAAGTGGGAAGGGGGAAGAACTAGGAGGGTAAGAGAGAGAGACCAAGGGCTCGCAGTGTCCAAAAGCGCTTCAAAATGCAATGAATCAGATCCTGTGTACCCAATTTGAAGGAAGAAGTCAGGTATTTAGAAAAACATATTTGTGATATAAAGAGAAGGAAGAAAGGGTTTTAGTGCTGTACACAATCGAAGGTGACTTCCTCCATGCCTATCACCGCCACAACCTTCACCAAGCACCGCCGCTTGCACTCCTTTGGAGGGAAATATAACAATTGGAGGGAAGTTGAAGAAAATTTCCAGATATAAAACTAACAAGTGTACGGTTACTTCGAGAGCGTATTTGGGTTGGGCTATGTTTTAAGATTTTTGCTTCTCTAAACCCTATAAGGTCATTGAAGACATTGATAAAAAAAATGTTAATGATTAATATTTTAATATATTTATTTATAATTTATTATGTATGTGTATATAATATTAATTATTTGTTTTTATTAAAAAATGTATTTAGTTATTTTGTTTTCCAAAATAAGCTGTCCCTGATTTTGTACAAAAACTTTGTGTTATTCATTAATAATTTAATAAAAACAAAACATTCTTACGAATAAAAGTTTAGAAGTTATGATTACAAGTTAAAAGATTTTTAGAATATATTGAGAAGTTAATAATATTTTATAATTACCACCTAATGATCACATTAATCCTCCATTTCCTTCTTCTCAGAATCAGCAATTAATTAGTACATGCCACATGGTGCCATGGTGGAAGTAGGTGGAAAGTTAGAGATCCCACTAGCATTGGGTTGATGTTGCGAGGCCTAAAGGAACATGTAACAGCGAATTTCCTGAACCAGCGTCCAAGTTTGAACAAATTTTAGACTCCTTTTGTTTTTTAATCATTTTAGATAATATTATAATTTGAATGAAAGCACGATTTGTGATGCATAATTTATTTGAAAAGGTGGTAAATATACACTTGTAGTATTTAATAAGAGAATTTTTTTTTAGTCAGCTAAAAATATGATAATATATATATATATATATATGGAAAACAAAATAAAAGTTTGAAAGCATCAGAAATACCTATCTTACAATATAGAAAGTCAAAACAAAAATCCATCCTAACTTGGATCTTAATGGTCTGTTGCAAATACACAGGTAATAGATGACAAGACTATAACAAGAGGCAACAGAACCATGTAAATTCCACCAAAAAATAAAGTCATCTCTTGTAAAAATACACTATCTGTATCCACCAAGGAAAACTATGCACCATACATATACATATACATACACATACAAAATCTTACTTAGAAAACTCCATGCCATCACTTATGTCCCCATAATGCAAGCACTAGAGTTAAGACATCACTGTGTGAGAGAGTAATAAAATGATGCATCATGGGCTTTTATCCAACTCCAAGCAAAAAACAATATATCATGCACCATCTTTTGCAATTAAAATGTAGTATTGTTAAATAGAATGTCATTTATAGTTTGTCATACAACCGCACACCACACCCTTTTCCATCTAGTTTGTTTAATTTCATTCGCTCCTGCAATTATGTGTTGGTAAAAGTGGTTAACAGCCCCATGGGAAAGAGCCATAAATAAATGTAGCCAACCATAACAAGTCTTCCATACCTCCATGATGATCGGGCACCAAAACAAGCAATGCTTCACAGTTTCAAGATTAGTCATGCAAAACTTATAGTTGAAATTTTCTTTACCAAAACAAATATTCCTACTCAATAGATTGTCACCAAAAAGTAAACGATTCCAAAAGACCCTCCATGGCAAGAAGTTAATCTTCGGGGGGTACCTTCAGTTTCCATGATGTCATGAAAATGTCACTATTCGAATTATCACCAAAAAGATCAGTTACTTTAGCATAAGCAAATTTTGTCGAGTACGAGCCACACCACGCCATTCCTAAGAGTCCTTGCAGTGTTGTCTCAAATTGTATTCATTTAATCCTTGTTGTAATGTTTGCAATTGTTCCTTCTCCCAAACAAAGTGTTCTCTCCGCCACTCAAATTTCCATTGCCACACTCCATCAATCCACTCACCCATCTCACCAATATACTTCTCCCTCTAATTGGATGTTACAAATAATCGAGGATATTTAACGGCAAGTGTTTCGCTCCCCACCTAGGTGTCTCTCCAAAAGAAAGTTTTATCTCCATCTCCAACTTTTCTCACAACCATGTTATCAAACCACTTATCAATTGCTACCCCCCCCAAATCTTACACAGGTCACCCCACCATACAGAACAATGTATTTGTGCCTCCTCACTAACTAAGCCTCTCCACCCACCAAATTTTGAGTCAAGTATTTCACGCTGTAGTCCTTCATTTTCCACCATTAGCTCCCATCTCCATTTGCCAAGCAAGGAAGCATTAAATGCAAAAGTGTTTTTAATCCCCAGTCCCCCCCCCCCCGTTTTTTTATTTGCAAATATTGTTCCAACTCTCCCAATATACTTTTCTCTTACCAACCTCACATCCCCAAAGAAAATTCCTCTAAATTTTGATGATCGCTCTCCCCACAATTCTAGGTAATTTAAAGAAAGAAAGAAAAAAAAATAGGCATTAAGGACAAAACAAAATTGATTAAGCACACCCTATTCGCAAAAGACAAAATTTTATGTTTCCAACCCTTCAATTTCTTAGTCAATTTAGAGATAACAGGAGACCAAGTGTCGACTAGTCTAGGATTAGCACCAATAGGGATCCCTAAATAGCCTAGGATTCAAAACTCTACAATTTAAGAGACGAGCATACCTTTCTGTTTCCAAATCCTCGATCCTAATAGTACCAAATCCACTCTTGTTGAAATTAACTTTAAGCCCAGAAGCCAATTCAAAGCACGTAAGCATGATTTTGATGGCAACCACATTCTGCAAGGTAGCTTCATCGAAGAACAATGTGTCATCCGCATACTGTGACAGGTTGACTGGTACATTCTTTTCACCAACCAGGAAGCTAGCATACAAGTTTTTCTTTACAGCTTCCCTCATCATCTCGCTAAGTCCTTCGGCGACAATGTTGAACAACAACGGGGCAAGAGGGTCCCCTTATCTCAACCCTTTGGAGACCAAAATTTCATTTGAGGGAATTCCGTTAACAAGAACAAAGATCCTACTGCTAGATAAGCACCCATCAATCCAACTAATCCATCTGTCATGGAATCCCAATCTCTTCATCATGTACCTCAAGAAATCCCAGTTGACCGAATCATAAGTTTTCTCGTAGTCTACTTTGAAAAATAGACACTTTTTCTTCTTCTTTTTTACCTCATCAATAATCTCATTGGCTACTAAGACACTGTGTAATAGATGCATCCCCCCAAAAATGCAGATTGTTTCTCATCAATGACCGCCCCAAGAACAAGTTTCAATTGATTAGATAGCACCTTAGCCACAATCTTATATATGCACCCCACTAAAGATATATGTTTGTACTGATCTAAACCCTAGGGATCCTAGACTTTAGGAATTAGTGAAATGAATGAAGAGTTTGATCCCTTTGAAAATACTCCAGTAGTATGAAATTCCCTCATGAACTGCACCACATTAGCTTTCATCAACGGCCAGAAGGCCTTGATGAATTTAAATTTGTACCCGTCTGGTCCTAATGATTTTGAATCCCCACAAGCCCAGATAGCCTCGTTCTCCTCTGCCTGATCAAATGTCGCAACTGATCCATTATTCTCCATCACAGATACCTGCTTGAATTGAACTCCATCCAATTTAAGTCTATCTGACAAATTCTCGCAAAATCTATTCTCGAAAAATTGTTGAATTTCTTGCTTAACCCGTGCAAGTTCTTCCACCCAAATGTCATTAATTGAAATTCCTTTCAACATTCCTTTCCTTATGCACCAATTAAGACAAGCATGAAAAAATTTGGAATTTTTATCACCTTATGCTAACCAATGAACTTTTGCCTTTTGCCTAGTGAGTGAATCTTCACATCGAACCACCTGCCACAACTCTTCTTATACCTTCAATTTCCTTTGACGAATCCCTTCCTTAAGATTTCCCCTTTCCTTAAGTGTTTCCAAGTCGTTTAGTTCCTTCTAGAGATGATTTATCCTATTGCGTAGATTGCCAAAGCGATCTTCGTTCCATGTCTTCAGACCCTTTTTAAAGGCCTTAAGTTTTTCTTTAAGCACAAAACCTCCCTACCCATGGATTTGTTGTCGTTGCCATATATCCTCCATAGTCTTAACAAAACTTTTGTCTTCAAACCAACAATCTAGAACCCTAAATGGTTTTGGGCCCCAATCAATCAAATTATTTTTCACAACTATAGGGTAGTGATTGGACACATTCCTTTCTAGAATGTATTGAGTATTTCCCAGCCATATTCTAACCCATTCTCTACTCACCAACACCCTATCGATTCTTCTTCTAGCTGTTCCATTCGGTTTGTACTATGTAAAACTCCTGCCGACAAATGGTAAATTAATAAGGCCCAAGTCCTTAATGAATGAATTGAATTCTTCTTTTTCTCTTCCATTCTCATTTATGCCATTAATACCCACCCTCTCAGTAGCTCGTCTAACACAGTTAAAGTCTCATAAAAAGCACCAACATTGGGTATGGCTGTTCTTCATCTTATCATTAAGCTCCTCCCACATAACTCTTCTCCTTATTTTATCACTTGGCGCATAGATGTTAATGATAACCACTTGAATGCCTTTGTCCACTCGAATCCCTTCCACACCAATGTAGCTTGCAGTGAAAAAATGCAAATTAAGATGAAAAGACTTCTTACACTACATGGAGATTAGGCCACCTGAAGTACCGGACGAAGAAAAAGCAATCCATTCCACCGAATTGTCGCCCCAAATAGATACACACGTCTAGTTACTAATGTTCTCCTTTTTGGTTTCTTGAACGCAAACAAAATCTATCTCTTCATTTTTAACAATGTTGCTAATATACTTCTTGCTTGACCCTACCCCCCAAACCCCTGAAATTATAAGTCAACATCTTCATCAATCACCACTGCAATTTCCCTCCATGTTACCTTACTTCGCCTCCATCTTTCTATGTTTGTTCCGTAGGACAATATTTTTAATGCTTTCCAGCATTACTTCTTCACTTCCATCATGTGAGATCCCAAATTCCTTGCCTATCCCCCACATTCTATTTAGTTCCTCTTCTACACTTTTGATCCATAGTAATCTATTGCAATTCTTTATGCATTCGTCCGGCAATTCATTGTTAAATGCCTCTACCCTCAAAATCTTTCTTTTTTTGTTTTTTATCTTCAAGCATTGTAGTTCCTTTTCCGTTACTCTCAGAGTCATCTTCAAGAATTGATGAACCCTGAATCGAGCCCCTAGTGGTATTGCTAGCCAAAGGCCAAAACTTGTTACTTGAGGTTGGATTATGCGAGGTGTCAATTTCCTTATGTTTCATTTGGACACAGACGCTCACAACTTCATCACAACTCTTCTGACCCTATTAATTAAATTGGGCCCATCAATTGGCCCAGAGTTGTTTTTCGGAACTAAAATCTTTCCAAGGCCCAAACTTAACACACCAAGTAGTAAGGTTTTTTCCACGTTTGGGTCATTAGCTTCTAGTTCCTTCTTTTCCACATATACCCCTTTGGTATGGCCCGCACTTCCATCAACAGCTTCCACATCTTCAGGCTCTCCTCTAGATTCGTGCCTCTTAGGACTTTGTGCTTTTTCAAAATCCTTAAGCGTATTGTGTACACTTCCTCCAACCCCATTACCTATAGGATCATGCAAGTGAGGACTGATAGGTAAAACGTGTTCCTCCTGAGGCGGCATGGCGAGATGCTCGTTCAACTACTCTTTCCTCACTGCAGCGATGGAGTATTTTATCTTCTCTACGTTCCCATCTACTGGACTATGGCTACCCAGTCCGATATGCTCGTATCCTCCGAAGTTACCTCCATCCACTTCAATGGAGCCCTCGCCGAACATCACATCCTCGTTTTTAGAATCAAATGAAGGAATATTGACACCGAAAACGTTGTTACCGAGGCTATCGTCTTCTTCTTCATCGTCACTCGATTTTTCCCTATGTCCGTTTCTCCGGCAAGCACAAGCTCTTGATGCAGTCAACATTTCCTCCACTACTCTGACCAAATAAACCACCCCGTTAATTTTGATTCTTGCACCGAATGTTACTTGTAATGGCGATTCTACCATCACCAACATCCTTACAAAGCACAAGTTTTCCAATTCAGTAGTTGCATTATCAAATTTTATCAATGTCCTAAATTGGCCAGCAATCGCCAAAAAGCATTCATCTCCCCATGCATCCAACAGTACTCCAGTGCACCTGACCCAAGTTAGCCTATTGTCGGAGATTAGATCGGCACTTCATTTTTTAACAGAGTGAAAAATAGATAGGAGGCCCTCGTGTTTAGCGTTTTTAGTGACCCACTCCTCCGAGCATTTTGAGATTAACGCCATATCAGCCCCAAGGTATTGAAGTTTCACCCTTCCTCTGCTCTCTACAATGTATATGTCTTCTAATCTGTCAAATAAGGCTTGATTTCTCAAGCACCCTACCCAACATTTGTTGATCCTTTCCGTGTGCTTCCTGTGTATGTTTAGTTCCATACCCCACCACTTCTTTTCCTCATCCTCTATAGGCTTGGCATTTCTTGATTTCCATGTATTCATCCTAGCATTGTTTGGTCCTTTGACAACTTCAAAGAAATGATAGTCCTTTCATTTTTCCATCTCTGTTTTCATTGTTAACACCTCCCACGGTCTTCACCCCTTTGTGCAAATTCCCATGCTTGAGATTCGTCCGGTCATCCACTATTGCTTATGGCCTTTCAAATTTGGGTAATTAACATTCATTTTGACATTACCGATCCTAATTCGATCAAGCTATTTCTCCAAGGAAAGTATGTCATCGACATCAATAAACCTCACAAATCCATACCCATTTTTCCATTTGTCCTTCCTGTTTGAAATAAATACTTCCCACACCCTACCATATCTTCTAAAGATGTTCCAAAGATTTTCCTCATAATAGTTATGGAATTTGAAAAAGAAAAAGGAGGTGATTCTCCTACCTAGTCCAATACTTCGTCTTCAAGGTCCCCCTCTCTTTATTGTCTCTCTCATCCCCTTATATATATTAATTTTAATAAACATTTTTAGTATATAGTACTTGGCTATCATCCTTTTGACGACAATAAAACATTTTTAGTCTTTCAGATTGTGTAGCTAGTTAATTTTCAGAGTATAACCTGCTTGAAACCTTATGGTATGGGTCATGGTTGTTTCTAGATGGTGGGTTGACATGATTGTGGTGATTTCATGGCGGATCACGAAAGCTCATAAAGATGGTTGCTTTTTTATTTGTTCATTATATATATATACACACACGGTATTCTGGTCAACATGCAAATAATTTTCTTCAATTGATTTTAGATGAATTTTCCATACTCTTCATATAATAGTATTTTATCCTGGAACCAAGTTTTGCAATGGTTGCTTAATGGAAAAAGTAATAAGCAACTCCGGACGTTAAACTTGCTCTTAGGCTGATAGCCTGATACTCAATGATCTTAATATACCTATTACCTGCATGTGCACTACTCAAGTGTAAGGATAAGCTAAAGTTAATTAACAAGTAAAACTTAAACTCCATTTCCTTGAATTCACTTATTAATTACACTGGAGTACTACCTACTATACTATACGATACGAGTTTTGTAGTATAACAGTAACATATGATATGAAGTACAAATTTTTGCGCATTAATTAATTATATTTGTTCTTGTGTGATTTACTAATTACTAATACAGGTTCCATTGAAGAACAAGGGCTTTGAGTTTCGAAAGGAAAATTATATCAGTGACAAACCTTAATTAGCAGAGAATTATATCAGTGACAAACCTTAATTGTCCAATTATATGCCCTTACAAAAACCAGAAAAGCATATATATGTTATGGTCTGCATTTCACCCTATATATAATATATAATATATTATTTATATAGCAAACCCACACAACATTAGTACGTGTCAGTTTTAACCTAGCTAGCCACGACCATAAATAATTCAGTGTTTGAAACAGTGGAGATGGCAGTTAGCATGCAGATTCAAACCAAACCAAACACCTCCCACACTTTAATCTCCCCGTCAAGGCTTCCACTAAAGAGCGTAACGACGCCGTTTGAGTCACCATCAGCGCCCGAAAATGACACCAACGACTTCACCGGTTTCTCGTGCCCTTCCAACACAGCTCTACAACAATACCCGCTACTCCCTCCTTCCCGTCGCCATATCCTAACCGTTAGATCTGCTGACGCACTCGCCAACAAACCCGCCACGTGGATCAGACACAGTATGGCCCCACCATGACCCCTCAGCGCCTCCATCTTCACCACGTCGTTTTCCTCCCACTTCCACCGGCAGATCTCGCCGTCGCAACCACCGGAAAACAACGCCTCGCCGCCGCCGTCAACCGCAAGCGCATTGACAGTCGACTTCTGCCTCCCAATGGTGCTCACCAACGCGTGCCTTTTCGCCTCGCCGTCCCTCCTCCAAACCTTGATACTCCCGTCCGCTGAAGCCGTGTAAACGGTGCCGTCAGCGCTAACGGCAACAGCGTTGATGGCGTCCTCATGCGCCTTAACGGACTCCAAACACCGGTAACTCAACAAGTCCCAAACCTTGAAGCTCTTATCCCACGAAACAGAATACATAAACCTCTGGTTAACAGCCAAACCGGACACGGTGTCGCAATGCTGGATCCAGAGCCTCGTCTTGTGGCGCCGAACGCTGACGTAGTTTCGCGGCATTACGCAGCGGCGCAGGCGGTCCGTTACGGTGGGGAGTGAGGAGAGGAGACGGTGTCGTTTTGAAGGAGTGATGAGCCAGACGCGAATCTTGCGGTCTTGGTGCGCGGTGAAGACTTTTGAGTTTGTGAAGGTGATGGACTTGACGAAGCCTGAGGCGGGGCTTTGGTTGAAGGCGTCGATGTGGGAGTAATGTGAGCGGTCGAATACGTTTATGAGGTTGAGGGATGCGGCGTAGAGGAGGTTACGGTGGACCGCGAGGCACGTGATGTGGGGTGTTAGGGTTTTCAGGGAAGCGATGCAGTGGTGCTTCAGGGTTGTGGAATCGTTCATTGTGAAAGAGGTTAGAGGGTGGTGATGAATCTGATGGATGGAGTGAAGCGGGAAAATAAGTAGTGGTTGGGATTTCCTGTTGGAGGGGCACGTGGCGTATGAGGAAGGCTTGACACTTGGCAGATGGAGAAGGCTCTCCGAGGAGTAGCTTGGTGGGGTAATAAAGGAAGTGGAGGGGTCCACATGAGATTTGTTGGACACAAGGAATCATATTGGTCAACGTCTTGCTTCTGCATAATATTCATAAAAAATAAAAAAGGAGAAATTTTATACGCAGTTTCCCTGAAGTGTTTTAGTTGGGGTAATTTTATAAAGCTACAATTTCTGTTATTGGTAGTTGATTGATTATCGAATAAATTTATGCTTATAATTCAATAATAAAATGCGACATATATGCTGTATCACTTTTGATGTGTATTCGATCTAGCTAGCTAGGGCGTCCATAATTACTTTCAAACAATGGAGACACACACTACACACATGATAGTGAGCTAAATTCTATTCTTTTTTAAAAGTGTCATGATTAGTTCTCTTTATACTATTTTAAGTTTTAAAAAAAAACTTCAAGCAATTGTAACTTTACTATATTAATCCACTTTAATTTAACCTTTTTAATTATTTACTATTTCAAATCTTTCTCTTTCTCACGTACTTCATTTTCTCCTCGCTTGTGAAGCCTTTTTTTTTGTGATATTTCTTTTATCAACGTTCATTTTCACTGAAATCGCATTATTCCAAACAGTGGACTCAAACATGATACTCAGCTATATTCTATTTCAAAAGATGATAGTCACTTTTTTTGTTCATCCACTTTAATGCAACCTTGCAACCCTTTGTATTGTTTATTATTAATTAATATTAATATTATTTCCTGATCTTTTTCGTTCTTATAAACACCATTGCCCATTGCCTCCGAATTCTCTTTTATTAGTTGAATCTGTTACTTCTTCTATGAAAGTTCGTCTTCATTAATAAATTAAAGTAGTACTAAACTATCAATATTTTCCTTTTGTTGGGAGACATTATTAGGATACCTAAGCAAGAAACATGAGTACGTTTGATGCAATATATAGTGGAATCCCACCAAAGAGAAATAAAATATGTTCTGTGGCCTCGAATATAACAAAATATATATAGATGGAAATGTCAAAACATTAAACAATGGTGATCATAGTGTATACTATATGGCTCCATTTATTTGTGCTTACGTGCCTGCATAGAATTGTATCATTGCCATATTAAGGTCCGGTAGCTAGCTATGAAACGTGTCATTCTGTGTCGCATTATTCTTTTCTTGGACAAAACTTCACTCCAATGGGGTTTCGCTGAAAATGATATTCTTATGGGTTCATGGAATGCAGCACAAGCTTGTGCATATTTTATTATGGGATCAAACTGACGCTTTCTTAATTAATGATTATGTTATTTGCATATGTAACACCACTTAGGTTGATTTTTAAATTAGAAATATAGAGCAAAACACATGTATAATGTTGATTCTGATGGAGGGACAGTTAATAAATACTTAATAGGGGGATACGATACGATACTTATTGGTTGCTTTTTAATTTTTCTGAGTGAGAACAAAAAGGCCATTGAGATAAATAAGTGCGCTGACTTAAGTGCTGACCACATCTATAGGAACATCAATATTTCATTCTTGCATTACAAATTTGAAGTGTGTATATATATATATATATATATTTATTTATTATTATTTTTATTTTATTATGTGTTGCTAATCCTTCTACATCGTCTGCGTCAGCCCGCCCCCACGCACGTAGGCATAGCCTTCAACAAATGAAAAAGCAAAATGGCGACGACTAGAGAAATAGCTTAAGCGGTAACCTGGCTTCAAATTCTTCATTCCTTATCTAATTGTAGTTAGTGTGTGTTTTATTTTATTTGTAGTTTTTAAAACAATAAAATAATTTTTGTATATTTGTATAATGAAAGACTTTTTTTTATAAAGGTCTAACTAAGAATAATATTAATTTAATAAAAAAATTTAAAATTAGATGACAAAATTCTTATTGTATTTTTATATAATGAAAGCCTTTTACTAAAACTTTCTTATTTTTGTTCTCTTAGTTAATATATGTACCTGATGTATAAAATAAAATAAAAAACCATTTTGATAATAAAATCTTTTTCCCATGTAGAAGAGGATCCACACGGGCACCATATGATACCAGAACAACAAAGTAGGATGGTAAATTCGAATATGGGCTCCATTAGAACGAAAGGCATATATTTGCCTGGATCTGCCCAAAATTAACTTGGGTCAAGTCCTGATAGTTGTTATATCCAATGTCTGCTTATTCTTAATCTTAGCCATCCAATATTTACTGGGTTTATCCAACAGCTTCTTGTAGCACCAAAGGCTTTTTTTTTTTTTTGCTACAAAGCCGTGAATAAATTAACTTAATAAAATCCAAAAGTTGTTTTTCAATGGTTTAAGATGTTGTTTGCGTTCATATATAATAAAAGAGAACAATCAATTTTGTAAAAAAAATGTGTTTAATTATGATTGTATATAAAATTTTCGTGTACTAACATAGTTATACATCACAAATAAAATTAATCTTTGTCACAATGAATTAAGATACATGTTAACTTTTTTTTAATGATTTTAAAGACAAAAATAACTTAATAGACCTAACTCACAAATTTATTTATTTTATTTATTAATGAGCAAAATGTATTTATTTAAAGAATAAAATTAACTGGCTAAACTTTCAGAACAATAATTGCCCCACAAGCTGGCAAGAATTAATATCATATTGGAGTCAATACATATAAACCAAACCAATAACAGAAAAACTCCATGCCAGCATATTCCAGCTCCAAATCCCACCTTAATTAACAGTCCTAACAATGATTTGTCACTTGAATGGACAACTATACATATGTAGACCTTCAAATAATTGAAAACATGTCCTTTGTCTCTCCCGAGACAAACCTTAACAGAAAAGACATCAGAGATGAGTCTCGTCTAGCCCCCAGACACACTAGCACTCAGGTGTTTGTTTTGGATAATTTGGAAGGGAGGAAAAAATTGAACACATAAATTTTTTAATAAATAAAACATTCATATTGTTTGAATGTAAAGTAGTGAGTTCTATCCTATTACATTTTTTTTTAATGGAATCTTACTTTTCTTTTAGACGACTTTTACTTTCATTTCTCCTTGTGTCTCTGTTTTTTTTTTTTCTTCTTCTTTCTTTTAAATGATTGTATATTTAAGTGCATTAATTAACTTTAGTAGTTTTAAAAACAAATTAATATTGGTATCACTATTATTTATCTTTGCAATCAATAACTGAGATGTCTCATTTATTTTCAGCTCCCTGAGTATTTACTTATCCTACGACCTTAATAATGGAAAATGATTATTGAAATCACTGCAGAAACGTCATAATTCTGCATATGGGAAGGAGTTACATCCATGTACTTAAACAAACATTAACTTGAATTGATTGTATTTAATTTTTCCTTGGTAGGAAACTTCAATAGATTTTTAATTTGTATTGTCTTGTCTTCATTATTTGTCGCTAGCTTCCTCAGCAGAATTGCCCGTTGAATCTTAGCGGAAACAAGCAATGATGGACACAAATGCATTTTGAATCCAATTATTGATTTTGTTAATTATTTCAAGGAATCCACGCGTACCAGAGGTTATAGTTGTCTCGATTCTTTAGGATTTTTTTATTAACTTATTTTAAAAATCTCTTATATATTTATTATTATAAAAATCTGTAAATAAAAATATAATACACCAATGATATGTATTTTTGTCTTAATGGAATCGAATGTTAATATGATGCATCATATTTTTAATGAATTTAAGCTTGATATAATTATATTATTATTATTACTCACTAAAAATATATATGCTG
Organism: Amphicarpaea edgeworthii; assembly: GCA_014843725.1. Lineage (NCBI taxonomy): Eukaryota > Viridiplantae > Streptophyta > Magnoliopsida > Fabales > Fabaceae > Amphicarpaea > Amphicarpaea edgeworthii. The sequence continues at coordinate 18,409,806 of CM026324.1, read as the reverse complement.
ATCATATATTTACTTATAAATATTAAGAAAGAATAATTTGATAAATTTAATAGAGAAAAAATATCATGTATTATTAATGGTGAAAAATAGTCCATTATAACTTTTGATTTATAATTAAATAGTTAATTTTTATAAAATTATTTTAAAGATTATCAAAATGATGTGTTATGATTAAACGTATAAATATTAATCTCAATTTAATATTGATAGTGATTTCTGGTAAAAAAAAAAAAAAACAAACAAACTTTAAACCAAAAACGTATATAGCCATTAAACTCAAACGTTATACTGTTTTTAATTTTTTTTTTTTTATGTAAATCCATTGATGAAATTGAATTCCTGGTTTTAATTTATTGAGATGCTGGTTAGGTTCACCAAAATAATAGGTGGTGTCTTCACAACGTGTTCATTATTGTGTGAATTTGGAAAAAAAATTAAAAATTAAAACGAAAACAAAAAGAAAACTAGATAAAAATAAAATAATATTTTGCTTCTTTCATTTTTTTTTTTCCTTTCCTTTCAACAAGTAATATAGTTTTTTATTTTAAAAATTTATTTATATCCTCTCTATCATTATTATTGTAGACTTATAGTGTTTGTGATATCTCTTTATACCATGTCCTTGATAATGCAGAGTGGTTAACCTCTCTTTCTCGATATCACTGCAGAAACGTCAGAATTCCGCTTCTGGAAATTTGAAACACGTACGCAAAACTATAACTGTAATTGATATATAATTGATTTGGTTTAAATTTTTTGTTGGTAGGAAACTTGAATAGATTTTTAATTTGGAGTATCGATATCGATTTGTCTTAATTATTGGTCCCAAGCTAGCTTCCTCAGCAGAATTGCAGGTTGACACTTAGCGGAAACAACGAGTGATGGACACAAGTTACATTGTTTCCTGCAACATGGGTCCCTTGCTGAGTCCGAACCCAATGTCATGTGTTTCAATTCTCAGACCAAAGACAATTGAAGCCATTGATGTGTCCAAATTAACTTCCATAAAACCTGATCCATCTTAATCTTAATTACCAAAAACCCGGGTCTTCTGTTGAAATTTCCCCTAGGGAGAGAAAAGTTCTTAATGGTTTAATTAGGCTGACATTGAAAATCATGGACATTCCTATGCTCATGTCGTCAATGTGAGGTTCCATTTCAAAAAAACAAAGCCAAAAGACCTTTTCCTTCGTTAGTAGGCAAAGTCATGCTCACGGTCTCATTGAGAAGCAACCATCACTTTGAGAACACAATAAATCATATCTCACCTTGCCGTTTCTATGTCCCTTTAATTTGCATACTAATATTTTAATAATAAAATTAATGACCCAAGAATATAAAGATTACAGCTAAGTAAAATAATTTAATTAATGAGGTCAATATTTTCAACTTAAAAAAGTTTTTTTTTTTTGTTAGCATTAACGGTTTTCCTTTTCCCCCATTTACTAGTAATATTTTGGTTATCTAGTTCCCTCCCCATTGAATGCTTGCAATAAATCAATAATAATATAGTCAACGAAATTATTATGACCCAATTAGTGCTGTGAAAATTTAAAATAAACCACCTTCGGATAGATTCTTAAAATCTTACTAGTAAAAGTAAAATTACTATAAGATGAAAGGATAACATAAAAATTGCAAAAAGCAAAAGGGGACCACACTCAGCAGAGGGTTAAAAGTAAAAAAAGAAACTCCAGGTCAGTAACGTCCCACGTGAGCGTCAGCTAAAGACAACGCGGCATCCTTAAAAAAGTTTAATGAGGAGAAAAAACAATAACAATAAATTAAATAAAACGATTAAATAAATAAGAGAAATCCCTGTCTGTGTTACACGCTCGACACTTTATATACAACCGAGAAGTTACGTGCATCTCAAAAAGTGGCGGTGGCAGTGCTAGTGAGAAGAAGAAGGAATGTGAAGTGTGTTTGTTGGTAAGTGTGAAGAGAGAGAGAGAGAGAGAGATAGAGAGATGGGTGGCGTAACTTCTTCTATGGCGGCGAAGATGGCGTTTTTTCCGCCGAACCCGCCGTCGTACAAGGTGGTGGAGGAGGCGGCGACGGGGGCGTTGGTGATGGAGGCGTTTCCTCGGCCTGAGAACGTGCGGGTTGTGAAATTCGGGACTCGGCGTGGAACTGAGGTAGTGGGGGTGTATATTGCGCACCCCATGGCGAAATCCACCATTCTTTACTCGCATGGGAATGCGGCTGATATCGGACTCATGTATGAGCTCTATGTGGAGCTCAGCACCCACTTGCGTGTTAATCTTTTGGGGTAATTCAAGTTTTCTCCTTTCTTTCATTCTCTCTTGCTTTTCTTCATTTCTCATCTTATTATGTACTACTTACATACATGTTGTATGCATACATGGTACAATTTATCTGATTTTGCTGAATTGCGTTTGATCAAAGTCTAGTGAAGCAGGGATACCCTCGAATTAGGTCCCTGACAGGATAACTTTTGGAGTGGAAGTAGATTTTTTGTAGTGTATGTTGAGTTTTAGCAATTTACCTGGCTTGGATTGGTTTTGCAAGGCTCTGATTTTGATAGGTTGGGTCACATGAAAGAATTTATTGATTTTTTTTTTTTATGGTTTAATGAATGAAAATGCCATGAGGTCGATTATGTCCTGAATTCTGTGTTATCTGCTGGCATGGGGGGGAATTATCGAAGTGATGATTTCTGGTTAGTCTGTATAGATCTGCTTTGCTTTGAGCCATGTGCTTTCTGTGGTTCTTCCATGAATGGAACTATGGAAGATGAGGATTTGAAGGTGGAAGTGATATTCCATTATTTTTTTGTATGCTCCAAATATAGGCTATATTTGATTATTGTTGATAAAGTTTAAATTTGTTTATGGAAAGGAAGTTGGAATTTAGTTATCTGACTCTGACAAATGTAATCAGATGGTGTATGGTTAGGTTAGTGGTCCTCATTTGCTGGATTCAGTGCAGCTCGTGTTGTTGTGAAGTGATAACAGGGTTGGATTTAAGTTAGTTGTGGCCATCTACCAGGCAAGTTTTAATGCAGCCCATGTAGTGGTGAAGCGATAACAGGGTTGGATACATGATTAATTTAGCTATGTCCATCTACTAGATAGGTTCCAATGCAGTCAGTGTTGTTGGGATGCAATAACCGGGTTGGATACAAGGTTAAGTTATTTATGGCCTTCTAAGGGATAGTTTTCAATGCAGCTAGTGTTGTCGTGAAGTGACGAATGGGTCGAGGTGCAATGAAGACTTAAATGATTCACATAACAACAAATGATCACATAAATAAGACTTAAATGCAAATTAAGTCACAACGCAATAAAAACATTAAGTAATCCAGATACACAATACTGGAAACAGGATAACATTTAAGTACACAGCCAACCGACTACAGGTCAGGTCATATCATAGAAGACACGACAAAAAATATTTCAGCAGACAGCCTTCTTGGTCTCTTGATTCTCTCATGCATGCAACTTAGGTCAGGTGACAATCTAAGGGTGGATTTCTAAGTCATATTTGGTTGGATGATTGACTGATGAATCTCTTTGAATTAGATCTGTTGAGTGTTTTAAGTATAAGAGTCAATTTGCCAAAATTTCATAATGTGCCAGCAGCTGCTTGGCTACATCAAGGAGAAGTAGCTTTTCACCGACGAGTCACACAAACTAACTTGCCTCAGTAGATTTTGGCAGCCAAATCAGCCACCTTGTGACAGCATTAATGCAACACAATTTAGGCTGTTATATTCCTTTTGTTCCCAGATAGGCATTTCCTTTTCCTTCTACATTTTCCCCCCCGGAAAGGATTGGTTATATAATCAACACTTCACACTTAATGAAAACTCACATATATTTGCTCCATTAGATTTAACTCCATATATGTTTAGTGTCACATTAAATCTTTTCTGTAGAAGTGAAATTGTAAACATTGATTGGTTAGTGTAGTTTTTAGATTGCTCATCCCTATGCTTATGATAGTTGCCTAGTTTAGTAAAGAACACATAAGTCTCATGTTAATAACGTTTTCAAGCATGATGGTTTAATGTATGCAGATATGATTACTCTGGCTATGGGCAGTCATCTGGGAAGGTAATTGCTCTACTTTTCTTTCTGGTTTATTTGATTCTTTTGCTCCCAGCATGATACTTATCTGGATATCATTCTACAGCCAAGTGAGAATAATACTTATGCTGACATTGAAGCTGCATATAAGTATCTTGAAGAGAACTATGGAACTAAGCAAGAAGACATAATCCTTTACGGTCAATCTGTTGGAAGTGGTCCTACTTTGGATCTTGCCACTCGTTTACCCCGACTAAGGGCTGTTGTCCTCCACAGTCCTATACTATCAGGGTTGAGAGTCATGTACCCTGTGAAACGGACATACTGGTTTGACATTTACAAGGTTAGATACTTTGTCATTGATTTTGCTTGGTGTCATTTTATTCAAAGTAAATTATTTACATGGACCTGAACATAGTTGTGTGTTGTGTAGAACATTGACAAAATTCCATTGGTGAAGTGTCCAGTGCTGATAATTCATGTAAGCACTCAGTTTTTATGGCTTTCTTATATTTAATTTTTGGGTACAAGTGTCGCTCAACTAATTTTTAATCATTCTTATACTTTATTCAGGGAACCCATGATGAGGTTGTTGATTGCTCTCATGGCAAGCAATTGTGGGAACTTTGTAAAGAGAAATATGAACCTTTATGGCTCAAAGGAGGGAGCCATTGTAATCTGGAACTCTATCCAGAATACCTTCGACATCTCAGAAAATTCATATCAATAATAGAAAAGTCACCATCACAGGGACAAACTCTGTGGAGAAGCATAGGTGGAGTTGAGGAAGCCAGAAGAAGTGTAGATTGTTTTGAAGCTCCAAGGATGAGTACTGATCAAAGGGACCATCCAAGGAAAAGCACTGACAGGAAAGAACAACTGAAAGAGAAGAGAAATCAAGGGTATAAGTTAAAAAATGTTGAAACAGAAGAGAAATCAAGGATCTCTTTTGACCATGTGGCAAGATCTCAAAGAAACAAAGAGAACCATGATAAATCCCGGAAAAGTGTTGATGTTCATTTTGGGAGGGCTAGGAAGAGCCTTGACTGGCTGGATAAAATTCGAGCTCGCTGAAGGAAGCTCTTGAAGAAGCCTCTGAATAATTGGTAATGGGATTGATTGGTATAGGGGGGAGGAGAGATAGTACAAAGATACACAGTTACTCACATTGGGGGGGTTTAAGTTTAACTTATGTATTACAGGATGCTAATGTTGATGTCGTAGTTTCTTGCATTGTTCATGTAGAATTGGATATGTATGTATTGTTGGGATTTCAAGTGACTCTAACCTTGTTTTAGTGTTAGTCTTAAGATAGACATGAAGCGAGTGGTTAGTTAAAGGCTTAAGGGGGCGATTTATTATGACTTGTAAAAATTCACATGATAAAATCTTCCTTGTTCTTATCCCAACTCTTTTGTCCTGTTGATGTTATTGCTTGTAGCTTCTTCACATTGTTACAAATTGGTTTAATTTTGCCAATGAGGTTAACTTGGCTTAATTGGGGCAGCAGTATTTTTAACAGAACTTATTAATACTAAATATACCAAGATTCATATAAGTTGGTTCATCACTTGCAATTTATACTGCCCATCACCATTAAACTTATGGAGTAAATATGAATTTTGATTATTGATAAATTATATTTCAAATTTTGGGTAAAGCTACCCTACTACCCTAGGTATATACTTTCCCTTTTTCTTTTTCTTTTTTGTGAGAGGTCTTTTCTTCTCTTTCAAGTTTCAGAATTCATTCCATTCCCTTGCGGCATGCGTTTTCACTTTTCCTATTCCAATCACCTTTTCACCGTTACAACTCGTCGGTGCCTGCAAAGGAAAGAGTGGCTTTTTCCATAACGCGATTACGTTTCGGTGGTAATTTTATTTTTTTTAAGCTTTCGGTCGTTATTGCTATGCTTAATTCTTCGATTGGTTTATTGAATTTGCCTTGTTTGGAGGTTGAATTCATGAAACCCTTTTCAGTGCTGTTTTTGTATAAGTAAGAGATGAGGGTAGTTTGGGAAAAACAATAAAGAAAAATGGGAATGGGGAGTGAATAAGTAAAAATAATGTATAAATAGTAACTGCTGAATCTAAATTTTCTGAAAACGGTGGGCCTGGAGCCCCAAGATTTGGGGAAATGCCTCTTGTGTGGGACCCAATTTGTAGGTCTATACCATCCACCTGGAGAAAATTATTGTTTTTAAGAACCCTAATTATTCAATCCAATCTTCATTTTTCTTCCCTGATCCTAAATTGTAATTTCTGCTTACAGTTTTCTCTTAATAATTTTGAAATATCGAGGAAATCATCAAAAGTTTGGTGGTTGGCTTCTGTATATTTTTGGCAGCAATGGCGAAAGCATGCAAGTCACAAGAACAAATTGCTAGTGAAGCTATCAAACATGCTTTGAAGGCTCTGCGGAATCGCCATTTGCTTGAGGAAGCTGCACATGCTCCCGCTGTTCTAGCTCTTTCTAAACCCATCGTTTCTCAGGTCCTCTCTCGATAATAATTGCTATGAAGTATGAAAAATATTCATGCTTTTTAGGAATTACCTAATTTGTGGGACTATGCTTACGTTTCCAATTTCCATCCCTAATTATGTTTTACAAATCTGTTCAATCATCGGTTCCAATAGAATAGTTCGTGTCTACAATTTTACCCATCTTCGATTTGCTTGGATCATGATCTGTGTCTAGCAGTTTAAGAAATTGGAATGCTTTTGTTGAATTTAATATTGTTGTATGTATAATTTATGTCTTTGAAGGGCTCTGAGTGGAAAGAGAAAGCAGAGAATCTTCAAGTGGAACTTCAGCAATGCTACAAAGCTCAATCTCGGCTGTCTGAGCAACTTGTTGTGGAAGTAGCTGAGTCCAGAGCTTCAAAAGCGTTGCTTCAAGAGAAAGAAAATGAAGTGACTGATCAGCTGATGGAGTTGACTGAATTGAGGTTGCTCAATGTTTCTTTTGTGTTTAATGGCCTTCGAGTTTGTGGCAAATGATTGTTAATTAAATTATCGTTTCAGGGATGAATGCTCTCAATTGAAGGAGGACTTGGAAGAAAAGATTAAATCTCTGGAAGTGGTTATCAGTGAGAATTCTGAACTTAAAGCACGACTGGAGCAGATGACTGCTAAAGCCAATAAAGCTGAAGCTGAAAATAAGATGTTGATTGACCGCTGGATGTTAGAAAAGATGAAGGACGCTGAACGCCTAAATGAGGTACAATATCTTCTGATTTTCCATTTTAACTTTTGGAGTTAGATATTTAGCATTAGTCAATGTTTCCAATGGCGGATGGTGGAATATGGCCAAAGGAAAAAGTTCTGCCATATAAACACGTCATTGCGGCCAATGGCACCTCACTTTTTGCCTTTGGCGGTTGGCAACAAATCTGCCATGCATTCCACCATGGTGCCTCCATTTAACAACGTAGGTATATTGGTACACATATTCTCTGTATTATTAGAACTTTTCTCTGCTGATCTTTACCTGCTTCTGATGCTTAAATGTCATTTTGCCAGATTCATCAATGTTACGCCAATATTGCATGTACTTCTGGACTAACTTTTTGATAGTTTGAAATCTGAACCTTGTTAGTGATTTATCTATTTAAAAGTCAGTCCATGATAGAAGTGAATCACTATGATAGTTACATTAGTAGTGCAAGTTTCTTATGTGTAGAATCCTACAAAACTGTGATGCCACTTACTAATTCTTGTTACATATGCTACTTAATTAATAATTCAGTTCCTATCACTTTAGGCCAACGCACTGTATGAAGACATGGTTGAGAAACTAAGGGCCAGTGGTTTAGAAAAACTTGCAAGGCAGCAGGTGGATGGAATAGTTCGCCGAAGTGAAGAAGGTGCTGAATTCTTTTTAGAGTCAAACATCCCTTCCACATGTAAATACAGGCTTCGTGCACATGAAGGTGGTTGTGCTTCCATGGTTTTTGAGTACAATTCTGGTAAATTGATTACTGGGGGACAGGATCGATTAGTTAAAATGTGGGATACAAATACAGGATCCTTAAATTCGACTCTTCATGGCTGCCTTGGCTCAGTATTAGATCTCACAGTCACCCATGATAACCGATCTGTCATTGCTGCAAGCAGCTCAAACAACTTGTTTGTATGGGATGTCAACACAGGCCGTGTCCGTCATACCCTTACTGGTCACACAGATAAAGTTTGTGCTGTTGATGTCAGCAAGATTTCAAGTCGTCATGTTGTCAGTGCTGCTTACGATCGTACCATAAAAGTTTGGGACTTAGTGAAAGGTTACTGCACAAACACAATGATTTTTCACAGTAACTGCAATGCTCTTTCATTCAGCATGGATGGCCAGACCATATTTTCAGGACATGTCGATGGTAACCTTCGGCTATGGGACATTCAGAGTGGAAAGTTACTTAGTGAGGTTGCTGCGCATTCACTTGCAGTCACATCGCTATCCCTTTCTCGAAACGGAAATGTTGTACTGACCAGTGGAAGGGATAATTTGCACAATTTGTTTGATGTGCGATCTCTGGAAGTTTGTGGCACATTAAAAGCCATGGGAAATAGAGTGGCTTCTAATTGGAGTCGCTCCTGCATCAGCCCAGACGATAATCATGTTGCTGCTGGGTCTGCTGATGGATCTGTCTCTATTTGGTCAATATCTAAAGGTGATATAGTCAGTACTCTGAAGGAACACACTTCCTCTGTTCTGTGTTGTAGGTGGAGTGGTATTGGAAAACCCCTAGCTTCTGCTGATAAGAATGGGATTGTTTGCGTCTGGACATAATGTTCTTTCATTTCTTTGGATACGCTCAGAGGTTTGATCCCACTAAAACAGATAAAGGTTTGCATATATGCAAAGGGGTGTGGTACTGCTCAATTGTACAGTTTTCAGATTGGCTTGCTGAATTCTTTGTTACTGTTTTATGTTCATACAAGATATAATATACCATACCATTCAAATCAGGAACGTTGTATATATTGTTTTTTTTTTTTAACAAAGTTTCATTTAGAGTTTAGACTAGTCTCAAGTGAAACATGAGTAGACTAATTTGTGATGAAGGCATGAAGCTTTTCTGTTACACTAAATAGTAAACGTTAATGTTGAATTGGCAAAATTTGTTGAGACATGTCACGGACAGGCTGAGTGGATAAATTATTGAAAATATCTCTTTTGGATTACCTCTGTTATGTGTTTGCCATCTAGATGGAATTTATACTGAAGATTTTCATTTGACATTCTGTTTAGGTTGTTGCTTCTAAACACCATCATCCACTGAGTTACTACCAACAATTTCTTTCATTGATCATATTAAAAAGAGAGACCACTGGAGTTATAAGGTAGGTTGGGTGGTAAAAGAAAAAGTGAAGGGAGAAGGGGGAGGGATAGGTCGCGAGTTCTAAGAAGATTGTTGGTAATGGCCTTAATTATGCACGATTTGTAGATGATTTATAGAATAAAAGTTTGAATTTTCTTTCCTAAAAAAAAAAGAAGTTTAAATATTCTCCAACTAACTACACTATCGGTAAGAGAGGAAAAACACATGAAATAAATGGATCACAAATGTACTTAAGAGTGCTGATAAACAAGAGCCGGGAAAAAAAATCAGAAAAAGGCTCTTTCAATGCATTACGCTAATGTGTTTCTTCATTAGGAATTATTATTATTATATATATATATATATATATATATTTAGTGATTTGATAGATTCCAATGCATTACGCTAATGTGTTTCTTTGCAACAAGCAATTAGCAAGCGAAGTCACATTGAACTGGAGTCAAATGATAATAACTGAAGGGAAGACTACAAAAATTCCTTTTTCAGATACCATAAGGGACATAATTTTTTATTTTACTTATTTTTCAAATTTATGCATGTCAAAAATACTCTCTTAAAAAGTTTAAATCAAGAGACATAAAAGGTTGTCCTAATTTAATTGTACAAAAGAAACATTTTCCTTTTAATTACCTAAAAAGATCTAGAAATCCAGGCCTTTGGCAAATCACCACTTCAAGAATCATGATCAAGTAACCACGAAATATTAAATAACAATTTGAAATAGAATAATAGCTGGAAAATTGAAGTTGTAGACTTGCTACTTACCAATTAATTACAAATTTATTCGTGTATGAGAACAGAATTTTAGCACATCTCGGAAGGAGCCCCTTCAACTCAACTTGTGTTTATTATATCATCTTAACAGAAACTATAACAATTTGATCTCAATGTTAGTACTGTTTGTACAGAAACTGTATAGTATGTGTATGAAAAGCTTATCACCAACTACATTTGAGTATTGAGAAAACAAACAAGGAAAAGGAAGTAATACAAGATTACAGGTGTGGTTGGTGAGATTGTAAGAGGATTAAATTTTCCTTTTTCATTTCTAAAACAATAATCAAAATCTCATTATCTTCCCCGTATGTAATTTCAACCTTACCAAATTCCACTCTACTCGTAAATCGTAATCACCTTTTAGTTTTACCATATTACTCCACATTGGCTCAAAACCAGAAGCAACCATGCTCCTCAGTCCTCACTACATTATCAGTAATAGCGTGATCCCCATGCAACTGAAAAATGATTCTTCAAACACACAAATATAGCAGTTTCACACAAAGCTTTAAATTAGGATATCTACCAAATTATTTTTCCCTAATAAGAAAACTCTCTTTAAGCTTCCTTCTATCATCTGAAATCTACACTAAAAAATAATCAGATTAATGTCGCTATAACATCCTCAAATGTTCATCATTATTGTTTGTTGATGCCCTTAAGAAACTTGTAACTTCTTCATTTAGTTTCTATTTTTTTTATTCTTTCTGCCTAATTGGTTTTGATTTCTCTATATAAAGCACCTCCATAATGCTCTCTCTATTCATCTAGCTACAGAAAGCAATATGGAAGTAAAGAAAGTTTTAATATTTGTTGTTCTATCCTTTGCTCTGGTTCTCAGAGTGGCTGAGAGTTTTGATTTCAATGAAAAGGACTTAGAATCCGATGAAGGGTTGTGGGATTTGTACGAAAGATGGAGGAGCCACTACACGGTTTCTCGAAGCCTCGTTGAGAAGCAGAATCGGTTCAACGTGTTCAGAGCCAACGTGATGCATGTCCACAGTTCCAATGCAATGGACAAGCCTTACAAGCTGAAGTTGAACCGGTTCGCTGACATGACAAACCATGAATTCAGGAGCATCTATGCTGGCTCCAAGGTTAATCATCATAGAATGTTCCGAGGCACGGCACGTGGGAATGGTTCTTTCATGTATGAGAAGATTCACAGGGCTCCTTCTTCGGTGGATTGGAGGAAGAAAGGTGCTGTCACTGATGTAAAGAATCAAGGTTCATGTGGTGAGAATATATATTACTAACACTTTCTTCTTCGAACATTCTGCATGTGATTGGTTAGAATTTATTAAAATCACCGATTTGTTTAGCTTCTTTAAATGAGAAAGCAATGTTTTAGAAGAATCATAGGTTCTTGATCATGTGTACAAAAAAGGTTTTGTTTTGAAAGAGGTAATGTTCATTTCAATAATCTTTACACCTCAAAATAAAGAAATTAGTTAATTGATCACTAACTATCCCTGATACACACCAAACATTTTTTTTTGTTTTTTTGTTTTGGCTATGGTTGTAATTAGTGGAAGTCTTGTTGGTTTTTAAGTGTTTTGTCATTACAGGTAGTTGTTGGGCATTTTCAACTGTTGTAGCTGTTGAAGGTATTAATCAAATAAAGACGCATAAGCTAGTGCTCTTGTCTGAGCAAGAACTTGTAGATTGTGACACTACACAGAATCAAGGATGCAATGGTGGTTTAATGGAAGATGCATTCGAGTTTATCAAGCAACATGGTATAACCACAGCGAGCAATTACCCTTATGAAGCAAAAGATGGAACTTGTGATACATCAAAGGTGCACATAACTTATCTATCTATGTATATATATTGTGCATAATATTAATCAAAATTAATTAGTTGATTGACTATGAATTTTAAGATGCAAAAACCATTTCAATATATTGCAGGAGAATGAACCTGCAGTGACAATTGATGGCCATGAGAATGTACCCACAAATAATGAAGCTGCATTGCTCAAAGCTGTTGCTAATCAACCTGTATCGGTGGCCATTGAAGCTGGGGGAATTGACTTCCAATTCTATTCAGAGGTGAATTTTAATTTTGATTACATGCAAACATCATTCTTAATTATCTAAACCATTTTATACTTTAGTTGCATGACCGTTAAATTCAGTATCTAATTTTTTTTAACAAAATGGTTTGTGGGGGATCTGAATTTAGTTTGCAAATAATTAATTAAATATTACAGGGAGTATTTACGGGAGAGTGTGGCACTGCTCTGGATCATGGGGTAGCAATTGTGGGGTATGGAAAAACAAAAGATGGAACAAAATATTGGACAGTGAAAAATTCATGGGGATCCGAATGGGGAGAAAAGGGTTACATTAGAATGCAAAGGAACATTTCAGACAAGAAAGGTCTATGTGGCATTGCAATGGAGGCTTCCTATCCAATCAAACCAAAGGAACATTCATCATCGTCATATCCTAAAGACGAGCTTTAAATATGAGCATTCAACATTATTAATGATCTACTACGATGATTGTTGTTTAATTTACTTGTGTCCCTTAATAATAATATTTGTATGCTTAGTTATCCATCCAAATCATTAGGTTTGTGTCACATAGAAATATATAATCTTGTAATTTGATTGCTTGCATACTACTGCAATTTGTAACATATTTGTGTCAAATAGAAATATACAATGTTTTCGCTATTATTATTTCCATATCCTACATAGGATCCAGCTAATTAAGTGACAAACTCCATTGCAAGAAGCAATAGAACTGTGTTCAATGATCATGTTGATGTTGTCCCGAAAATCATATGCATAGTTGAATCCAAAGCCCAAAACAACCTCTTGTGTGCTCCATAAAATTACTCGATTCAGTTTTAAAGACCCAAATGAAACAGGTTAGCGTAACAGTGTACCCAAAAATAAGTTTATATTGGGAGTATTAGATAACCAAACAAAAGGGAGTCTTCCAAAAAAATGATTTAACTCAATTCTGTCACGCAATCTTGCTTTGAAATCTTCTAATCTAATAAGATTTCAAGCTATAACTCTCTACTTTGTAAACATTAATTAAATCCTTTCATTAGATTCAACTCCAATTGGTAGCTTAATAAAGTAATATATCCAATTCCAACTTAATATTTTATCCTGGGTTTAAAAAAAAAAAAAAAAAACAGAGAAAATATGCATTTCAACAGTAACTTAATTTTTCAAGACATAACAAGAGCGTAGCGTGGAGGGAGTAAGAGGCCACATTTTTCATTTTGCCGCACCTATCATTTCTCCATTATGGTTTTGCTGGTGTTGGTTAAGAAATTCATTATGATTTTTTTATTATTAAAAGTTACATTGAAAGTATAATAAAATCACAATAGGCATATTAATAATAGTAGTTTCTAGTAAAAGTTTTTTATTTTTAATTTCTTAACCAATAACAACACTTGTGAGTATACTATATTAAATCAAACGTGACCCATGTCATGATGTAAGCAACAGTGAGAAACCAAATGGACTATATTCGATCGCCGTCTTATTATTATATTTTGACTATACTAAATAAATGGTGACCCATGCCATGATGTAAGCAGCAGTGAGAACGAAATTGACTAGCCTTATGCTTTGCTTCATATTTCTTCGTATTGACCACATTTCCACAAAGATGGTCTTCCAAATACTCAATGATATTACAATGTTCTTTCGGCACTGCCTCTTGATTTAAATTCATGCACTTAACTTTGTCTAGGACAACGCCCGTGGTAATGGCACAAATTAGTCCCTCTTTGGCTATTTCATAGGACCAATGTCTGCAAAATCTGTGCCATTGTGGGACTGACATGCAGGCCATTACCTTTTGTTTTGACTTCAAAATTAAGGACTGTAATCATCATTCACACTATTTTGTTCTTCTTTTAGATAATACTATTCTGTCCCAGTGTTCTCTAACAACAATCATAATGTCCCTTATACAAAAAAAAAATTATAATGTGCCAACATATATCTATGTTCCCCAACGTTAATGATGTCGAAATCTTTAACGTCTCTAGTTTTTTAGTTACTTAACGTCTCTAGTTTCTTATTTTAAGGAAAAATCAATAATCACTCATCGTTGTTATACAATTCAGAAGATAAATTAATCAAATAACTATTTAGAATGAAAATTTGAATATTCTACACAAATAATTCATCAAATTGAACACTAGCTTACAAAGTTGTCAAATGAGGTTCAGACAAACAAAATTTACAGTTACAACTTAGAAGCTAATACTCTCAATTTGCCATTTCCTCAAGTAAACGAGGCAGGTACAAGAAGTTCTTCACACTATCAAAAACCCTGCTTTTACACAGAACAGAACAGTAAGCAGAATATTCTCTCCCTAGAAACTGCTCTATCAAGTATCAACGCAGAACACACCTTCCTAACCTATACATCATTATAGTTCATTAAAATATTCATAGTAATTTAAAACTTCTAATCCCGGGATTGTTTATTGTCACTCTTATTTCTTCATCTCGCTTCCTCTTTGGCAGAGACAATGAAGACATGACTTTGGCTGAGGCCACCTTCTTCGCTAGTAGTTTCCATTTTGGATCATCTTTCCTTTTCTCTTGCTGCATTCTCAATTGAAATTGCCTGTCACAGTCACCCAAAACAAACATCAACGTTAGGAAAAATTCGAAAGAGATAAGACAAGGCAATCATCATAAGATTAGAAGAAAACAAGGACAGCGACATGGACGTTTTGTTAGACAACTTCAACTTGGGAATTTAAGATAAGATCCATGCAATTTGGTTCGAAAAGTTTCATAGATGAAAAAAATATATTTTTTTTGAGATAAGCATGAGAGTATTAATATTTGTTTATGTTTTGATTTGACCAGTAAGTAATGACAGTCAGTTTGTAAATAATTCAGTTAAAGATATGAATGATGAAAGACCAAGGATATTTTATTTCGTAGGGGTCCCATCACTGATAGTATATGTTTGGCACGTTTTAACCTCAAATTGAAGGTAGATCGCACAAGTGAATTGGTTCATGAAATATACTGTAACAAAGCCGTGACTAGGACTTGACTAGGCACAAGCTTGTGGTGGTGAAGATTGGCACGTAGGGTTATAAATGATGATGAGTTGGTGACAACTACGATTGACCCAATTGAATAAAGATATTAGCCGACCAACTACTTATAGCCCTGAAAAATATCAAGAACAGGGTAGAGGAACACGAAATGTAATCCGTCCATGAACATAAAGCAGGTTAAGATGGGACCCCAATTCCAATAATTTTCTTTTTTGATTCATACCCCATATCTAATAATGAAATAATTATCGGACAAGGGAATCAGATATGATATCACAACCAAATTAAATTAAATTACTTCTCAAATGAAAACGATTTATATATGCTCCCTTTTGCTAGACAATCCAATTCCTTTGAAACTAAACAGCAATTTACCAACTTATAACTCGTTATTATCAAAATAATAAGTGGAACTTTCGGCAGTGGCGCAGCTCAAAACATAAACTCATCACAGAAATTAAAGAGTACAGCAAAGCTAATTTGTTTAATTTTTAGCAAAATGAAAGGTGGGGTGTTTGAGTTTCTGCTGTGTGAAACGAGCACATACGCACAGCTCAGAACATGAATTAATTGAGAAAAAAATAAAAAAACTAATTCTCAACCTCTATCTCAAATCTCTTATTCATTAATAAAAAAAAAAAAAACTATATACTAATATAAAAACTACTTTTGTGTTAGCTTCAAAGACGGGGAAAAAGTAAAATAAGAAAAGTCAAGACCAATACTTTTCCTTAATACATAGTCTAGTCGCCAGATATCTTTGACAAATCCCATGATTCTAAAGTCATAAAAAAGACCATAATTATATTTATATAATATAATCCTAGTGGCTTTTTTCTTTATACCATTTTTATTAGTAATTTATTAACACGAGTGTGGATTTCAATTTTAAAAGTAAAAATTAGAAAATACCTGCAAAAAGGAACCTTGCAGGAATCGGGTTGGTGGCAAACATAGGAATGAAGTCGAAAGAGCTGCCACATTCGCTTGCACCGCACGCAGCCACCGCGCACCTTCTTGTCGCACGTGACAAAGTGGCGGATCAGAGCCTGTAGACCCTGACACGTGGCGAATCTGCCACACTCCGTCTTCGTCTTCGCATCATACGGTCCAACTTGCGTGCACCCCTCCGTGCATATGTGCTCCAAACACTCCATCGCCTCGCTCAGCTCCGCGTACAGCCCCTGCTCCATCCTATACCTCCGAGATTTCTTCTTCCTCTGTCAAATTCATACACAATATAATTAATTTCACTCGTTTTGAAAATTAATCAATTGATTGATTGATTGATTGATTGATTAGTTAGTTAGTTAATTACTGTTTCGTGTTCTTCGATGAAGCGGAGAATATCGAGTTCGAGCCAGGGGTCGTGTTTGACGAGGAACTTCCAGCCCTCGGTTGCTTCCACCGCCTTGAAATTGTTTGCGAGGAGCTTCATGCAGCGGAGGTGAAGATCCGGCGCGTCGCAGAGACGCGCGAGTTGCAGCACGTCGACGACGTTCTCTATGGTCAAGCGGTTGGTCAAACCCTTGATGCATCTCTGCTTGAGCTGCGGCACCATGTAGACGTGCGACAATGCGAGGAGGTGCATCCCGTACTTGTCCATCTCCTCCTCCGTGCACCTACAGAGGGGGTGGGGCATCTCCGTCATTTCACATTCGAATGGAATGAATAATTGATGTTTCTAGATACTGACCTGGAAGAGTAGAGGAAAGAGACGAAGGAGGTGACGGCGTCGCAGGGGACGCCTTGGATTTGGATTACTCTCTCGGAGCTCCGATGCTTACGTGGCCGATCTATCAAATTCTCCAACACCGGCGACATAGAAGCCTTTTCGGGATAAAAAAGAAAGAACATTTAATTAATAAAATAAAAAGAAAGAAATGTTAGTTAGAAAATGAAGAGAAAGCACTAACGAGAAGGCCAGCGTGGGCTGGAATGCGTGTTCTGTTGGAAGTGAGAATGTAGACATCGGGTTCGGGTAGGACCCGAGTGGTGTGGTAGTCAATGGCCATTGGTTGAAGAAAGAGATGGATGAATCTGGAAATATAAAGAAAGAAGCAGAAGCAGAAGCAGAAGCAGAGAGAGGGGATGAATGTGGAGTATATATAGTAATTGCGAATGTGGGAGAGGTTAGGTTGGCCGTGACACGGAATCTTCTTCTGCTTAAGATATTATCTACGTGGCGCATTGCTGTGTCATTTACTCATTTTATTCACACGCGCTATTATTGCCCACCGTCCACCGTTCACACTAGTCAATAAAGTTACCACCTTCTAGTAGTGTTACCACCTTTCTTCTTTGTCTCTTTGTCTTTCACAGTCCAACCAAGTCGGGCTTTTTACTTACCCTAAGTACCAAAAGAAAAACAAACATTATTATGATTCATCAACCATTCATTATTAAGAAAACAGAATCCAATAAATACTTTTTAAAAAAAATTGTTATATGTAACGTTTCTTCTATTAGAATTTAATGTTATAAGTTGTCATGTCTATAAAGTTGAATATAAACTGAACTACTTCTTATTGAGAAAAACTTTTATTCTCTTGCTTAATGGGTTTGGAACCATCGATCTCTATTTTCTCATGACTCATCATCCCGTTAATTACGGTGTCGCTCATCCTCTTCGTAATTAGGTTTAGGTTGTCGTAGGTTACTAACTATTGGGCCTTCAACGGCCCACAAAAACCTGAATCGGGATCCTCTCATGTTGAAAAAATAACATGAGAGTGAGCAATGGATAATCCAATCATTAATTTTATAAAAAAATATTTTTTATTTTATTTAAAAAATAAATAAAGGGTCAGGATCTCACAGAATCCTTTCCCCCAAAGCCTCGATGCGATCCAGGTGGAGGATTGGTAAGCGTGGATCATTCCGAGGGATCCGAGTTGGGAGGGTAAGTACTATATGTTTTTTATCTTTAAAATCTCACTTTTAATAAAAACCAATTTTCTTCAAAGGAGCATAATGTTAGTAATGCTGTAGATTAATACTAATGTGAAGAAGATATTGTATTTAGTTAGCAAAATACAATTCCATCTATAATCTATTACCATCGTAGTATCGTGCCAATTCATGATAGGTTTTTTTTTATTGAAAATTTTCGTATCAGACAATCTTTAGTGGTTTGTCAATGTTGGTTTGCAAATATCTTCATTGATGTGTGTATCCACCAGTTGTTGGTTTCCTCAAAAACAAAAAAGAGACAGTTATTGGCACTTCAATTAATCTATTTACTGTATTTATTTATTTTACTTTCTTTAATTACGGATATTTATTTTACTTGCTAAACTATTTCTTCAACAAAAAAAACCAATATAGCCAACTAATTTACAATAAATACGAGTGTTAAATATTTAAATATGCAAATAATCAAATAATACTATGAGTTTACAAATGCAAAAGAAAGTTTAAATTGATACAATATTACTAGTTGTTATTGAAATTAAAATTGCAATTTGTAAGCTAGCAGTTAATCATTCTCTATTTTTTTTTCTCCATGTTATATGTGTGTGTGTGTATTTTAAATAATCTCACTCGAATACTAAATATAAACATCTTTCTCACGTAAAGACTTAAAACTTAACTCACCATATGTAGTAGGATACTAAACTTTTTCACTAAACTTAAATTTGACTGCTAGTATAAATAACATTTTAAAAAATAATGTTAACAAATATTCCTAATACACAAGTCAATAGAATTTAAAATGATTTTTAAAAAATATTATAAATATTCTTATTATATTTTCAAATTGCTTTTATCATAACTTTCAATAGAAAAAAGGATGTATTAATTTTTAAACTAACACTTGCCAAGTGGATCCTAGTACTGTTTAAAAAGGACAAATAAAAAAAACATAAAAAGTGTAACGGTTTCCCCCTTGGCTACACACTTGGATTGATGCACCTAAAAAGGACATTACATTAATATTACATGGATTATCTGATCATGAATGATGATATGACGTGGAATGGATAAACCAGCTCATAGGGGCTGCTTAAGGACGTGGAATGTGGATAGGGATAGGAGAAACCAATCTCATTCCTTAAAAACGCCCCTTGGAGCACGGAAACAACGTTAATAAACTAATCCACCCTTTCCAAACAGAGAAATCAATAACCTTTCAAGTTTTTATGTTTAAAAAACTTTTCTCCTTTTTCTACTTTTCTTTATCGTTAATTAAACAATACAACATTATTACTTATACTTCTTCACGTCTTTATTTAGTTTTCTTCCATCTAAGGCCATCTTCATTCTATTAGCTTTTTTTTTTTCGTTTCTTTTGAGATTCTTTAATGAGTATTTCTTCTTATAACTTAAAAACAACCAATTTCTCCAATTCAATAACTTCAAATATTGTGTTCAATAAATAATCCCTACATTTCATTAATACTCACTTTTTTATTTGTATTTTATACGATTCTTTATACAATAAACAAATATGCTATTTATCAAAATAAAAAAAGTTAAATTATTAAACTTTAATAAATAATATCATAAATTTAAAATTTATTTTAAAAAGATACATAAAAGTAAACAATCTAAATAATTGTTATGTGTTAACAACATGACCAATAGTTCATGAGATTATTTTTTCACTCATGAATATGATTTATATTGTTAATAGTGCTAGAATGTATTTATCTTTGTGAAAAAAATAAATGTAAATGATATATCATTTATAGACTTTACAACAAATTAAGAATATAAAGAAAAATTACAATAAATAAATTTAAATTTTTTACTGTACATACTGTTTTTCTTTTCATTAAAATGAGAAAAAAATCCACTTCTTTATTATATATATAAAAGATAATAAATAATACTAGAATAAGTATATAAAGCCTCTCATCCGCATTTAGCAAAAAAAAATAAAATTATATATATATATATATATATATATATAAACTTGATACATTAGAATACGTACTACTAGTTCTTTACGCACCCGGTGCCTGACAATTGCATAATAAAAAATGGTTCTAATCATTAATACTTAACTGGAAAGCTGGAGTTGAAGAACAAGCATGGAAATAGAAATAGAGTATGAGCAGATTATGAAGGTGAAACTCGTTCTCATCCAATACTTTGATAATTTCCAAGTCATTATAGGGAAGAACAATCCCCCACGTTGCACCTTCTCATTCGCTCAATACAAAATTGTCCACTGAGCTGTACATAGGATAGGGTCCACATCCCAAAAATATTGTTTTATGTTGTTCGGGATTTGTGTCTGCTAAGAATTTGTGAACGTAATCACCCCAACGGCGGTGCGCCACTGCCTCTGCCACAAAATCTTCGACACCTTTCCATTTTTTTGTTGTTGTTTACATATTATTAATCAATAGAACTCCCAAGTCCCAACGGACCTGTTTTATTAAATGATTTTATTTTTATTTTATTCTTATATAAAGAATTTAAAAAGTAGAATACATACATAAAAACAGAAAAATACTAAAAAATACCTTACTCAAATCATCTCTTTCTCATCTAAGAAAGTTGATAATGTCGAAAGAGGTTAAATTAGGCTATATGTCATTTTTTTTTTCAATTTAGTCATTAGTATTTTAAAAGTCTCAATTTAATTTATATATTATAAAAATGAGTCAAAATTGTTATTTTAAAAATAAACATAATTTTTAATTTTATGATGTGATTTTAATTTTTTTTTTTATTAATTCAAAACTTAAAAATTATTTCATTAGATTGATTTATACGATAATTATAAAAAAAATATGATAAACATAATAAAAATTTCATGAAATGTGTATCTAACAAATAAAAATATAATATATTTTTTTAATTATTTATAAGATTTATTTTAATTTTTATTATGTTGGACTTCCTTTTAATTTACACATCAATTAAATTTCATAATTTTTATGTAAATTTAATAAAATAATTTTACATCTTAAAATTTTTTAAAAATAATTCAAAATTACGTCACAGTTAAGAACAAATATTATTAAAATGTGTAGGAGGCATAGTTTAACATTAAGTTAAATAAGTAATACTCATTTTAATACATATTTTATCAAAAATAGAAATTCAGAAGTTTTAAATCAATAACGGTCTCAAGTATCCCAACTTATACAAAAATATGCATGTAATACGTAGAAAGCATATCTAAGGAAATAAGGTCAACCTAACCTACTCAGATTTTCAGTACCTACTTGGATCACAAGCATTACTTATGTTTGTGCGACTTAAACTTCGACATTAACTTCTACTTGTATTTTATATAGCATGAGTTTTTTGCTTGCTTCTTCGCAACCACCGCGTGCTACACGTTAATAAATTTAAGAATAAATTAAACTACACATCTGTTTCCTCAACTAATTAATCATGACTATTTTTATTTTTGTCATTATTTATCATCTTAGTCGTTTTTTAATATAGTAAATATTTTCATTTTTCAATTGTAAAATCAACTTTAATATACTCATGGAAATTTGATCTTCGTAAAATAAAATGAAATAATAATTTTGAATTTAATTGTTATACATGCTAAATAGTATTGGATGACACATTGAATTCCATTGAGGGAAAAAAAAAAAAAAACTCTTCTATATCATTTTTGTTCTATAATTCTAATTGACGTTAATTGATGTAATCATGAATAAAACAAGAGAATGTGCTTAGACAATTAAGAACAGCAATGTGAACATGGTTACAATGCTTACAATACATATCTAAATATCTATAATGCTCGTGTTATTATGTTAATAGATATGTATTATTTATTAATTATTGATATGATATTGATAGTACGGATCAATAAATTTTGTATGTCCTCGTTTCTTGCACGGATACTAAAATTAGTCTATAGTACCTATGCAAGTGTTTCTCTAATAGAAATTACAAATAGCAGTTACGCTATCGGAGCAGATTGGGCATACTTATTGATTTACATATCTAATATCTGTTAGTTATGAAAAGGCGAAAGGAAAGTATATCAGAATGTCAGTGATGGATGGTCATGGGCCTAGGCCCATATTTTCTTTGCACTCACAGAGGGATCCAGCACAACTGAATTGCCATTGGTAGCCTCTTCTCTGAAGACATTAGCTACCCACATTTGACAATTGGTCTTGGGCCATATTTCGAAGCATGCCAATTTCATTACTTGAACATACAAAAAATTAATAGTGTATGTATTATTATCTTTTTTTTTTTTTTTATGAGGAATGTTAGTACACTCTTACATTTTGTTTTAAATATTTTTATTTGGGTGAAACTTATTCAAAATCATGGATTTTGATGAGTTTTTAACCATCACAAGAATATAGTCTTTAAAAGAAAGTGTCAAGTCAACATAAAAGAGAGAGGGTCATTACCAATCTTTTATATTAAATATTTTTTTGTTCGTTTCACCTTTTATACCAACATAACAAAAAGAATTATATTTTTTCATTCAAATAGTATGAGTATTGCGACAACTATTTATGTTATTTTCAATCGGACTTACATTTATGTATCATTTATTTTTATATTTTTTAATACAAACAATTTTAACTATAAAATTTCTACAATAACAAATAACTCTTCATCAAAATTATTTCTAATGGATCTCAAAAAAAAAAATTATAATATATTCTTAATATTTTTTTTTATAAATTAATTAAAGTTAAAAAAATATTAGATTAATATTTTGTTAAAGAAATGGGCAATAAAAAATAAAAAATAAAAACATGATTAAATTACGTTTTTTTGTTGATAAAAACATAAAAATAACATAAATAAACTTTTTTTTTTACATATATTATCAATATATTATTTAATTACTTTTTTATTTGTAACACCGTACTTGAGAAAACAACTGCTACATGCGAAATCACTTTGCAAAATTTCCTGCAATGGTCTACGAACTTAAAGCATGCTCCATGTGAAGCAACCAATCAAAAGTGACCATTAAATGAGTTTGTTTCTTGTAAACAGGCTCAATATGATTTGCTTCGTAAGGCAGTAATCATTGAAAAACAGAATCAGGATTTGTATAAAATAGAGATCCAATACAATATTACCAGATTCAGATCATCGAATTACTTAATCAGAAATCAACCTAATGAGTTATTAATCTACTCAGATAGCTTGGTTTATATTTAAAAAAAAATTATAATCTATTAGCATAGACATTTAAAAATTTAAAATTTAACAACATTAATAAATTTAAAAACATAGTTATGATTTTTTTTTTTTAGCAACATACATTTTCATAATTCATTATAAAAAATTCCAAATTAAAATATAAAATATATTATTATCTTTATTTATTAAAATTTATTTTTATCATGTACTAACAAAAATATATATTTTCATAAAGTCAAAATCCCAAGTTAAAATATAAAATATATTATTATCTTTATTTATTAAAATATATTTTTATTATGTACTAACAAAAATATATATTTTTGTAAAGTTGTAAGATCATGTGTGAGTAATAAATATAAAAATAAATTCAATGAAATCAATATAATTAATAAAATCTAATTTATTTAAGTAATATAATTTTTCTATTCATCTTCTCGTTATGCTGATAAATAATAATTATTTTTCAAATTAATAAATCTACTAGTTTGAAATAAAGTA
Source organism: Amphicarpaea edgeworthii (assembly GCA_014843725.1). Classification (NCBI taxonomy): domain Eukaryota; kingdom Viridiplantae; phylum Streptophyta; class Magnoliopsida; order Fabales; family Fabaceae; genus Amphicarpaea; species Amphicarpaea edgeworthii. Next base: position 18,385,980 of record CM026324.1, on the reverse strand, counting down.
AATACAAGTTTAATTCGTATATAACTATATAAGTTAAAAAAAAAAAAGTCAAATTATAGGTGACAATAATTTTATCATTTTAAATTTTAAGATGCGATTATACTTGGTAAAAATAAAAATAAATCTAGTATAATGTAAAGTATAAATTAAATTTTCTACAAGTAATTTTATTTATTTTTTCAAAAAAATAATATTTGACTCGTAAAGTCAACTGAATTATCGAGTTATTGATTTGGTGTCAAATCATATCTAGTCAAACCTGATTGCACCAAATCATATGCATATCTGATTCAATCAATAATTCGAATTGATTGAATGTCTAATTTTCGAACTAACAGACCTAATACGTCTGAATTGGTCTAATAACAATAATCCTATGTATTGTTTAATAGGTATAAAGCAATAATTATCTATGTACAAGGGTTGAAACCTTGTGAATAATATATGTTTTCTTTGTTGATAAAAGGACGGATTAAAAAAGATCAAATATGTCCAATAAATCTCCCAATAATAAGACAAACTTTTAGTGAAATGGAATAAAATGTCAAATATGTCCAATAAATCCCACGGTAATATATTCAAAAGAATGTTTTGTTTTCTTAAAAAAACAAAAAAACTTTAAAGCCAAACCCCTAATTGAAATTTCCACCCACAATCATCAATTACGTCCATGAAAAGAAGTTCCACTTAAGAGGCTCACCCATGTGCATTTTTATCTTTTTTCCTTCACACCTATCTGCTCTATGCTCAAAGTTGAATCTGGCGTGGCTGCTTCACAACATCTATGGTCTACGCTATTCCCCCAAACTCATGGAAGGGATTTGTAACTGTCGAGGATTCTGTCGGAACACTTTTTTCTTTTTTTCTTTTCAAATTATTAATTATTAATTAATGTTCTACCTTCACGCTTCACCTGCTTGCTGGTTGAAAGAGAAATATTTATCTTGGTCAAAAAAATGATTAAAGTATATAAAGTGTTCTCATGTATATAAATCTACCACTACTCATGGTTCATATGTTAGGTATACTTTTACATCCCGCTCACTCGTTTTAATTCTTTCTATGGATCTTATATGAAAAAAATAGTTTGAGGAGTGATAATAGGATAACAACAAAAGGAAAGTTAAATACCCAGAATATAATTTTTAAATTTCTATCTGAAGACTACATAACGTGTGGAGAAACGATATGTAATTAATTAGTTGAAATATATACATAAATAACACCGAGAACGTGCCTACGAATGTGAAAACCACAAGCTATCATATGCGTTTCTACATCAATAGTGACAGTGACCCGATCTGAAAAGAATTCAAACACGTTCAGAATCTATTTTTACTTCTCATTTTCATCTTAGAATTTTTTTTCCATGAAATTCTTAATTATTCTTTCCAAACCTTTTTACTTTCATTTCCTAACAGTTCTAAATTATTGAAAATTGTATTCAGTTATTCACAGTCATGCCTTTTTTTTTTTTCTAGTATTAATAATAAATACATATTCTCACCAAGATACGTAGGTCCAAAATTAAAACACACTACTGCTAAGTACAGTACTCATTATTGAGCTTAACCAGTGGTATTATTCTACTCAGTTTGTAGTTGTACCTTCTTTTGTCGATTAGTTATAACAGTTATTTCGGTCGTTGAACTTTTTGGATTGCTCCGCTAATACACCTATCATTTTAGCTTGATTGGTGGGATTAGAATATTTTCTTTTAAATGCGCTTGTCTTCACTTTTTCTAATTTTTCTGGTCATAGTCAACACTGTACACTTATGTGTCTGCGCAATGCATGTGTCGGTGATACACAGAGAAAGAGAGGGTTCAATTTTCAACATAGAAACATGTAAAATCATCATATATATATATATATATATATATCAACTCTTCTGCACTTGCTTTCTCACAGACCAGATTCGCAAATTTGGTTCTATGAGGTTTACAGGCGGAGGTTGTAATCATACAAAAGTAGACCAAATCAGAAACCCAAAAGTAAAAAGAGACAAATAGTAGAAAACAATGGTAAAAAGAAAAAAACTAAAGAAAAGAATGCAGGAAGGAAATGATAGGAAAATATACATCCTAACTAAAGAAATGACCGTAGTTAATTAATTTAATAAGGTCATTTCTCTTTCCCATTCCCTCCCTTTTTTTTTGGTCGAGGGGTCATAATCAGCAGCGGGAACCCTTCCTACAGTTGAGTGCACCCGCAGTAGTGGTTATGGACCCCACCAGTGAAGATGGCCTTGCACTGAGGCTAGAAGCTCTTGCATAGCTAGAGGAGGCTCCAGCCCCCGATGCCGTGAAAAACGCACCGTTTACTAACAAGTCCCCTTCTGACCTCCAATTCCACCCTTTCCATTCACCCTCCGGTGCATCCTCATGCTTTGTCACCTGCGTCCACAGTTCATTTTCACATTATAAAATAATAATAAAATAATAATAATAGTAAATTAGTGTAGTATTTATTTACCTCTTTGCTGAATCTGTCATCGGGTGCAACAAACCTATTGCCTTGGCTATTGATGGTTGGATTAGCACTTCCCCCAATGGCATACATTTCCCAGTGTGTATAGTCATTGTTCACCACATGAAAATATCCATGCCTACACCTGCACGCATCACCAACATTTTTTCCAATTTTCAGCACTAGTACTGGCCCCACACAGTTATAGCTACTCTACTAACAAAGATTATTCACAAACAAAGTCACTCCCATGACCCATCCACATTGATTTCTAACCCTTTTTCTCAAATTTCACAAGTAAAGCAATATTGGAAAACGGGAACAAGATTTTACTTGACTTGACTTTACCTTGGCATTCTTTGAACAAGGCCTTCACCAAAGTGGTTGAAAGCAATAGTGACCTGCATGTTCTTGTCCTGAGTGTAAGAATCACTATGGCCCAAAAGCATAACCTTGTCATGGTGAGTCATGTAATTGTTAGAGATGGTAATCGCGGTAGAGCCATGAATGGCATCGATCAACCCATCGTTGCAGTTAGACAAAGAGCAATGGTCAACCCAAATATGACTTCCACCAAAGATAGACACGCCATCACCGTCCGACACGGTCCTCCACCCGTAGTGCCGTGGGGAGTCCCGCACCATAGCGTTCCCCCCCTGCTTGCAATCATGAATACTCAAGCCGTGGATTATAACGTTGGTAACAAACTGAATCGTTATGCATGGACCACCCGCGATGTGCACGCTAGCGCCTCTTCCGTCGATGGTTTTGAAGGAGTTCATTATAAGCTCCTCCTTCAGCTTAATCACCATGTCTCTGGCGAATATGATCCAGAGTGGCTCGTCTTGAATCACCGCGTACCGGAGAGTTCCCGGCTTCGGTGTTACCGGATTGTCGTCGCCGGAGTCGGTGACCACGTAGATTTTCCCGTTCTTTCCGCCAATGGCGCCTTTCCCGAAACCGATTGCGCAGTCTGCTAGCCTCTGGCGGTTCTTCTCCCAGTTTGGATCGCACCTCCAACAGTCATCAATGGGGTTCCCTGTCCCGCAGGACAAGTACCCCAGATTCCTTCTAGCTACAGAGGCATTGATTTTCCTGCACCAAATTAATAAATAAACAAACTTTAATTTCATTTTATGTGTTAAGGCAACATTGCATTGGGAATTTAAGAATGTGGGTTTAATTACCTGTTAACTTCTTGGGCCACAAAGTGAGGGTCTTGGACAGGGGAAGAGGAAATGAGGGATGGAGTGAGGAGAGAGAAGAAGAAAAAGAAGAGGGAAGAAGTGGTGGCCATGTGTGTTTGTGTTGTGAAAGTACGTAGTTTGGAGGGTGTATATAAAGGAAATGGAAGGCGGGTTTAAATGGCGTGATTAAACTGAACATGTAGGACCCAGGTGCTTCGTGATTTCTGGTTTTACGGGATACCAGTTGGACAGTTTTGTCCGTTAAGCAAGCCCCAAATGATGGGGGAACCTCGCTGCATACACCACAATCAAATGTTACCTTTGTTTTACTACATCTCTCTGTTTATTATGATAGTACATTTGTTACTCTTCACTTGCTCCCACTAATGTAACTCTTTCTTATAAAATCTTTTTAGTTTACATTTTATGATCGAGACTGATCTATTCTTTACTGACTGACTCATTAATAAAGATATTTGAAAGATACTTAAATTAAGTGCGAATCTAGAAAAAAAAAAATTAAGTTTATTGTACACATAAAAAGGAATTGAAGATTTTAAATAGATTTAGAATAGATAGTAGATTTATTGTAATTAATGTAAAGATTATAATTTGATTTTTTTTTTTATTACGATGAGATCTCTAATTCCTAAATTTGGAAATAAGATCTGATCACTTCCTAATTCCTATATAAACAAAACCTAGTCCAATGCACATTTTACTCTTTTATGTTATTGACAGGCTTCCTTAGCACTCAAAATTTTTTAGACCGGAATAAATTCATTAATAAGTGTCCTTAAAGAACTCAGCGTTTTCTTTTTCTTTTCAATACAAATGTTGGTTTTAACTTTTAATACTGGGTTACTACTTACTATCACATCAGGGTTGAGTATATATTAGGCTAAATACACAACTCAAATTTGGTTTCCAAGTTATAATTTCATTTGTTCTTCAAATTTTTTAAAGTTTTAATTTGATGTCTAAATTATTTAAAATGCACCAATTTTGTTATTTATACCTTCTTTTACTAAGCACATTTTTCATTCTTTATATTTTAAGGGAGTGTATTTAATAAAAGAGGTGTAAATAAAAAAAAATCTAAACAAAATATCAAATTTGAAGCATTTTAAATAATTTAGGGATTAAATTTAAAAAATTTAATGTTTAAAAACCAAATCAAACAATTAATTATTATCTGAGGAATAAAATATGTATTAAGAAATAAACTAGATCTAGATTACAGTATGTACTATTATTACTACTACTATTTACTACCTTCGTTTCTTTAACAGAGGGATGCCATAATGGTCCCAACTACATGTAGAGATGTTTTTAGAAAAGTCTCTTAATTACTTCCGTTGCCACCATGCATTAATTTGCATATGCGTTGTTGAGAATTAGTAATCAAATTAAGGAGGCATGGCGTAACGAGTAATGGGCATGCGCTTTGATTAATTAATTGAATTTGAATTATTCAACGGGCCTGGTGAAACTTGAAAGTAAAAGCCACCTAAAAAGCAGAGATCATGTGATGTAATGAAGTACTCAGCACTACTTCAGTGTTAACTGTGTTCATATTGGCTGTGAAAACTGAACTAATTAAACTCTTCATCCCATTTTTGGTACTTCTAGCTTCTAGGCAGCAGAAAAATCTCTATATTTTGACTTTGTTTCCTAAAAACGAGTGAGAGATCGTGAAAAATAAAAACGTTACCGGGTGGAAGAGATTGACTTATTTGCTCCTATGGGTCCATCTATGTATTACTTTAAATAAAGAGGCATCTTGGAAAATCTTCAGCTTGAGATCCATATCCTGCGTTCTTAATTGCAATTGGAATATTACTATCTATTAGAGAAGAGTAAAAGAACCAAAAAATTAAAGGACGGTTGGTAAAAAAATAATGAATTTTTTTTATCTGCATTTAATTTTTAAATTGTTTATTTTTATCATACACCGACACCAAAAGAGCTTTAATCAAGGCGTGGATACAAATACAACCCATAGTTTTTTTTTTTGTTATTAAACAATTTAAACTTTTCATCTAATCATATTGCCCATACATGCTTGCTGTTAAGCATATAGGTATGATCGATAGGTTCCCATAGAAAGAAAAACAATACTAATTTAAGGTGGTTTCGACTTGAGAAATTGTAGGAATCTAAATTGATAATAAGATAGAGACGCATGAAACGACGACATGAGGGAATTTTTTACTCTAGCTAACTTATAATTGCTTGCTCAATGATATCTTTGGATTATATATATGGGGGTCCCCAAGTACTCCTGCTTTGCTTGCGTGACAAGGGAAAACAATTGCGTGTAATTGTGCGTTAGTAAAAAGGAAAAATTAAATAAGTAAACTAACTTCTATTTTGGTACAGAAAACGTTAAAACTCTATGCATGAGAGGATCTCCGGAGTGAAAAAACAACATGGTTAAGCGTAAAAACCTGACCAATAATTTTTCAACCTTATTATTTTATAATAAAATTATTATATTAACAAATTTTAATAAAAAAAATCAAGATCTTCTACAATAATAACATCAGGACAAATGATTCACTCCGATGCATGTTTCAATGGGATTAATTTTAGGCTGGTGGCTAGGGTGTACCATTGTCGTGATACATCACTATTAGTGACATTTAGATTAATGGTTTAAATATATTTTTTATTTCAATACATTTGTGATTTTTTAATTTTAGTCTAGGAAAATTATTTTGTTCAATCCTGTAAGTTTGTATTTTTGTTCAATTTTAATATTTATAAATTTATGTTTTTCCAATTTTAGTCATTGTCATCGTAAACTTATCAAGACTAAAATGAAAAAAATATATAGTTTTACAGCAATTGAAATTAAAAAAGTGTAAACTTTGAAGGCTAAAAATAAAATAATAAATAAATAAAAAAAACACAGATAGATAGATTTATAGATAATTTCCAAACAAAATAATAATTATCTTGATATCAATATAATACTAATTACAGGAACGGATTTAAGGGGCATGAAGGGGCTTTAGCTCCCTCTCCCTAATTTTTTTTTTTTAAATATCATGAACGGAAAATTCATAAGAAAGGTAGGTTTTTGAATTAATATATATATATATTTTCTAGTAATTCATCGTATCTCTAATTAATAATAAGTATTGGTATTAAACCTATCACTTATTAAAAAAAAAAAATCATAAAAAAATATAAATTTAAATAATTATGTAATAGAAAAAATTTGGCCCCCTCTCATATACTCTGTATACATCACTAACTCTAAATATCGTGCTTACACTCTACGAAGGTCGTAGTTGCATGGGAAAAAATGTGGTGATATGCTAATGAGTATGATATGTGATACATAAGATTTTCTGCATGTAATGAGATGGCATGGTACATGTGATGCAATGATAATAACAATAATCTAGCCTGTGAGAGATAGAATCCTAATTAATGAAAAGTTAAGTCATGTGCACTTGTGTTGATCATGCATCATGACATGATACGCTGCGATTTAAAAGTATTTTTATAAACTTAATTAACTCGGGAGGCCGTGAATATTTTGCTCTATTAGAGCTCTCATAAGTTTTCACACCAGAGTTGGATTGATTAATGTTATTATTTTTAAGTTTATATACTCTCTGAGGAGCACGATTTTAATTAGTTATGAGATTTATGAAGTGAAAGTTAATTCAATAAATTAAATCCATTTCACCACACTAGACGCAATGTGTTAGATCCTGGCACAATCCAGTGCGTTTGCATGAACGAAGGTGTAGGAAATATATTTTGTGATTCCGTAGTTTCATTTTAATTGGAAATTATGCCGTACTTATTACTCTAACACCTAGGATAATAGTTTCTTCTTCCGTAATATTGAAGACAATACTTCGAATCAATCAAAAGATACTATTAATTGGCGATGTGAATATGGGATTTTGTCTTCCTCACGCACGAAACAGAAAGAATCCTTATACATTTTCGAAGCTCGATTGTTGTTTATGTGGGAGTAATTAAACAGGATCTAAAATTACACCATTGGTGACAGAAGCACATGGGTTTGCACTCAAAAATCAAACTCGAGAGGCTTTTTGTAGGCCCAAACGTATCTAGCCTCTCTCTCCCTTTTCTTTTATGCTATGATTCCCCGTTATATTAAAATAAAAATTCCTAACCGCAAACTTCGCCGAAATTTCACAAGAACAGCGTATACGACGCTGACGTGGCAGTACGGGAACCTCTTACGACGACACACGGGACCGCGGGTTGTCGTTTTGAGAAACGAAAAGCGCAGTGGACACTTGGTCCTCGTTGATGTGTGCGTTGTGACGTTTGTGGATTTTTGTTCTTAACGAGCGATACGCTTGTCGTTTTGAGCGATCCCAGCCGTGGCTCATGGATTGAAAAAAGTGAATTAAGAGACAAAAGCAACGTGAGTGTCTTTGTTAAGCAGTTGTTACTTGTTAGGGTAGGGTTTGATTAAAAGCACAGGCATGTTAGCTGGCTTGGGATGATGAAGACTAGTGTGAAGAAGTGGGGGTTTAGAAAAAGGGTACTTGTGACAATTACATAGCAACCTCTACACCTGGTCTTATTGCTCCATGCCATGTGGCAGTCTCTCTCATCTCAACAATTATTTCTTCCTTCTGCACATGCACCTTCACATCAAACTCCTCATTCAGAATTTCATGTAATTATTCCTTCATTAATAGATCACGACTTAATACACATAAATTCAACTTACTTACAATAATTTATTGTGTGCACGATAAATATGGTCTAAATCTACCGACGTTTTAATAGTTTCATAACATCCATTTATGATTATCTTACAAATTATACTCTCCCGTTACTTTTTAATATTCAGAATTTGAAAAAAAAAATTAATTATCGTTTTGTCAATTATATTCTTATTCTCATTAAAAAGTAAGAGAAAAATTAATGAAATAACTAATCAATGAGAAAATAAGTTAGATATATACAGAGAGAAATAGCATTATCTATAATAATGAGAAAGAAATGTGAAATGAGAGAATGATACAATAGGAAATGTTCTTATAGTTTAAATAGAAAATCAAAGAAGTAAATGACTACTAGTATAAATTACATTTTTAACTCGGATATAAAGACAATATTAAGTATTAATCTATTATAGAGAGATATTTTGTTTGGATGGTCGGAGAAAAAGTAAATGAAGAAATGAAGAATGATATGATTCAAATTGTTTTCACAAATATTTTTAACAAAAACCAATAAATTAATAAATAAACTATTAATCTATTATGTCATTACATGTCAATGGAAGGACGCTGGGCCCTTAAATGCACAGCCAGAATAGGAATTACGTACTCCACTGGGTGAGGAAAGAGGGGATAAGGATTCAAACGTGGAATACATATACGATCATCATCATTTATAAGAAAAGACTCTGGATTAGTATTTTAGGTTTAACAAACATCATTTATTGTCCGAATAAGTAGAATAGAATTAATTAAAGGCATTTTGAGTGGAGCTAATGTTGAACAAAAAGTGCCTCAAACCGACGATTCTCAGCCATATTTTTTGTAGGTGAAGGGGACCAAGACCTGATAAGGCCCTCCTGTTAACTGGTTAAGTAGCAATTACCAAATAGCTTCCAAAGAAACGTATATCATGTGTACCATTCTGTCCTGCACCAAATTAGATAAGAGAGTTATATATATACCAACCATGTTGTCAAAACACCAATCATTCATAGCTTCAAACTCAAGAGCTTAATTTATTATTCGACATTGTACTCGGAAAGTGAGAATTATTCTTCACTTATAATATACCGTGGAATCTCCAACAGAATTTGCTTAGACGAACTTTTTAATCAAAAGCTGAAATCTATACTATAGCCATGCTTTGTTGTATATGAAATTGAAGATAAGACTGAATTCTTTTCCCAAAGATTGATTGAGTTCCCTTTTTCATCTTTCTCTGATGATACCTTTTCTTTCATATATGTTAATTGTCTTCTTTATTCAATTCCATCCTCATCAATCCGACTTGAATTATTTTTCTGTTGAAACGTTACGGTTATCTGTTAAGTATTATCACAATCTATCACTTCAGCAATACCAAGCATCAATTATTTTATTTGCTTGGCTGTTCTCCATTAAGCTATTCTCAGATAAGTCAAATTAAGATAAGGCCGTGTTTGTGTTTCCCAGCTTTTCCGATGCTTATATGATAGTATATACCAGCATTAAGGTTGAATAATTAAATCAGAGAGGGTTCATTTGTGGGCGTAACAACTGTGCCTTTTTTTAGTAGAACCAATGTAACGCACTTGTGAGCAACATGTTGTCATAGAATATAACGTGTGATTAATACAACTTGTCATTAATTTCCACTCAAATTCATCATGTGTGATGTTTCACCCTTCTTGGACCTTGTTATTTTCTCATGACATTTTCAGTATCCATATTGGTTCTATTTGGATTAATTGATTAGTCGTGTGCAGATATGGTTAACCTAATTAATTAGAAGTGTGTGTGTATCTAGAAGATACTGATTATGAGGATCACACAGTTACACAATCATTTGAAGTCATGTGCTATGGTTATTATTATATCAAACACCATTTAGCTGATTTAACTAATCCTAATTATATGCTATTATCAAAGTGTTTCTGCTTCATCAATCATCATGTGCTGGCATGGCTTATGGCTTATAAGTCAAAAAACTTCCATAATTCCATAATTACATGGAATCTTGTGTTTTTTGCTAGTGGATAGTCACGTACCATGTTTCTTTCTTTCTGTTATCTTCTTTTTCTCTGTTTTCATTATATCTTTCTAATATTAAATTACGATTCTTTTTCTTATTTGTCATTTCTTTACGTTTCTTTTCTTTTCATATTGTTTTTTTATTCCATGATACGCAACAAGGATTAATTACCATATCCGTCGATCCCTTTGCAAACTTTGATGAACATTTATAGTCAAAAATACTATCCTGAACGAATCAGATAAGATTCAACGTGATTCGGTTTAATATATTTATATTTACAGTTACATATGAAAACTGAAAAGGGATAAAATCACTATGATTCTATGAACGATATTAATTTCATATAACATAAAAAAAAATATGTAACCAGGCATTCTTTTACCACCATCATTACTTTCATTATTTTATGGATAGAGTTGCAGATCCTTTTTTCATGCAACATTTTATAAACAAAGTTGTACAGACACAAGTAACAAACCTTCTGTTTATAATCTCTTTCTCTTTTATTTTGTCGTACGCCAAACAATTATTTTAATATAAGTTTTTATAACTCAGCAATTTGTTTGACAAGCAACCACACCAACATTCTTGTTCTTTGAATGAAGACTTGAGTATTTAAAAATAAATTGTTCACACACGGTTGGTTAGAAACTCAAGAAATAAAAATAGAAAAAAATGTTAAGGGTCTATTTATTTTTTGTTCTCAAAATAAACCGGCCATAGGTGTCTTAAGTTTTTATTGGAAAGAGTTTTGTGTTGCACTTTTTAAGTGTAGTAAATACCAATTCTTTTTTTTTTTTTTTCTCAATATAAATCAGTCCCTTCAGTTCAAAATAATACTAGTCTCTTGGTTGACGATCCTGCTTAAAAAATATTCATTGGTACAAATTTAGACAAAAATATTCTTAAACAAAAAACAACTTTTGTCATTACAATTTGTTTCTATTTTATTATCGTAAGCCATGCAATTATTTTAATCCTAACGATTCGTTTGACAAATTAACAACCACATCAACATTATTGTTCTTAAATAGATAAAGTACTTGAAAAAGTACTTATTAGAAAAAAAGAAGTAAAAATAGAAAAACGTTAACATGGCTAGGGTAGTTAGTTCATATAACGTTGACAGTGACAACAACCTTCTCGATGAAAACTTCACAATCATTTTTTTTTCGTTTAACACGTGTGAAGATCTGGGCTTTCTTTATGGACGTTATACAATGGCGATGTGAGCCCACAAACTATCTCGATAAACCAATTGGGCTTCTTCTTCTTGTAAGTCCATTTTATAAATTTATTCTTCTTGCCAAAATAGGCTCCATGAATGATTTGTAAGAATTAGAAAGAAAAAAAAAATATGTAAAAGATTAAATTTTTTCATGACTACTGCTTCAGTGGCTATGCAATAATATATCCCAACGTAAACCCTATTTAGATGTTTTGGCTTCTCATTGTTGCAAATTAGTTTTGTATAATTAAGGTGAGAAATTGAAGGATTTCTTCGGATGCATCTTTTCCGTATTTGCAATTGAAGGCCTTGACTTAATCAAAAGCTAAACACAAAATAGTCAACCAAAAAATAAGACTTGATCCTCTCTACTTTTTATTATTATGGTTCATCTTCTCTCATCACTTTCTTCATGCAGAAGCAGTACCCGCGAGAGACAATCTGCTTTGCAATAATAAAGAAGGGACGATAGCGATAGTTATAAAGGCATATTCGTATATGATAGATATATTCATTAAAAAATAACAAGTTTGATTTAAAAAAAACTTTGTTATTGGTCGAGCATTAAAAAAGCTCATCAAATATCTTCATTGAAATTATGACGATAAATGAGAAGTAAGAAAATAACTTTGGTCCTGTTTGTTGTTGCAAGGGCTTAAACACCAGGGTGTACAAATTTATTATGCAACGTCGTTTTATATGTGATGATTCATGTGATAGTATAGTGTAGTAGCTAGAAAGAAAAAAAAAAATATAAAAAAATAATGTATTTTTTTATAGTAAAAATCGAAGGCAGGCGCGCGCATATATATATATAAAAGGATTTATTTATTTTTAAATGTAACTTCATGTCCATTCTTATTTCATTCCTTAATTTTATTCTTAAGTTTTTAGAATTTAATTAACTAATTTATGTTAAAAAAAAACTTTCAACACATACTTAAAAATTCAAGAGAAAGAAAAGTTTGATAAAATGTTATTTTTCTCGATGAGATTAATAATACACAGGCATGATCAAATGTTGAAAGCCTAGACACGAATTGTTTAGAGGATGTCTGTATACCAATTTATCAAACTAGGATCTGCCATTGATTCGGGTATTAGGATTATTGAGTCAAGGATTGATTTGATAAGTTATTAGTTGATCCCACGTAATTTGATTTATACTAAAAAAAAAAAAAATTGATAATACGTAAATTTCTAAACTTAAAAATTAAAAATTTAACAAAATTTAATAATTTTAGAAATATAGTTATTATTTTTTAAATTATCAAACTACATTTTTAAAATTCAACATATACCAACAAAGAAAGAATTTAAAATATATAAATATATTATTACTAATATGAGTAATAAATATATAAATAAATTCATATGTTAACATATTTAAGGAAACTTATTTTGTTCAAGCCCATATAATTTTTTCATTCATTATATTATTCATCAAAAGAATAATAATTTTTAATCTAATAAATATATTTTATTTGAATTTTATTCCTACTTAATATAATTATATAAGTCAAGGAAATTAAGTTAAAATGGAATCTAAAAACAATTTTATCATTTTAAAATTTACAATAAACAAATCTAAATATTAATATATAGATGTTCTGTCAAATTAATTAAAAAATTGAGTCATTGTATCAAATCAAATCATACCATATATATTTTCTATCCAACTATTAATTCGAATAAATTAGATGTATGAATCCTAGTCCAATATGTCAATTAAGTTAAGTCATCCGAGTTTAATAATGATATTATCTATTTTTTTTTTTCATGATAAAAATTTAAACTTAAATTTTTGCAACACCCTTCTTTTCTTAAATTCATTTTATACATCCTCTATTTTTTATAATATTTTTCATCATACTGTTATTTCTCTCTCTTTTCTATACTCATTTTGCAACACCTTGTCCAAATTTTTTAATTGAAAATGTTTAGGTATTTAATCTATATTTTTCTTTGATACTATTTGAGTAACAAAAATTACGTTTTGAGTAAAAATTATTTATATCTTTATTTTATTTTATTTTTACCTTTATCTATAATACACTCATTCTATTTAAATTAAATAATATTTAAAGATATAAGAGTAATCAAACAATTGAAAGGTGAAAGGAAGAAGGAAGCAATATGGATGGATTCAGACTCTCCCTATTAAATAAAAAAAAAAACTAACTGTAATATCACAATTAAAAAAAAAAAAAAACTAATTGGTGTCGAGGCTAAGGAAATTTTACAAAGGATCATCGGACGGACCAACGATGACCGGAGTTAGTACTATTTTTATTAACTTTACCCTATTTTTGCAAATGAACGGAACAGAGCACTACGCACAATGATAAATGATTCATTTGTCATGCGGATTGCAGATGCATGAAAATATCAGATTGGTTCTGTGCACTGATTGATGGCAATAATAATAGCACAACATAACTGCAGTCTGTGCTATGTGGGGCTAGCTGTGGCTGTGGTCACACAAATAACCTGCAGAGTCATTTCCAACTTGTAGTAACTTGCAGAGTGCCTATCCAATTCAAGATTCTTTATTCAATATTCACCCAATTCTTTCTCAACCTATAGTAATAGTGTAGCATGTTCAATGCTGTTCATCATATATAACCATGCAGTAAATGGAAATCGCAGTGTTTACTACTTGATATAGGCCTGCGTCTGATTACGACTACGACTACTCTTAAAGCGTGAATTCATCTGGAATCTCTAATTCCAGATCCTCCTATCCACAAACCCAAAATATGTTCAACTAAATATATCTGTCTATCCATTTTGTACCAAGTAAATTCAATTCTCATCGATGCGTTCTAAATAAATAAAGAATTTCACTCTTAATAACAAATTGTACTGAAATTAAATTACAGCCAAACTATATAAGGTTTTTAATTCTGAACCTGAAGAATGCATCCATGGCTTAACAATTATGACGATTCTGAACAAATTATTAATAAATTCAGTTTGTCCTTATGCTAATCACAGATTTTGTTAGAGATATCGTGAACAGTACAGTAATATATTACGGATAGCAACGGGGCGTGATGAATTACTCACGGATACTAGTTTCGACACCTCTTCTTGCATTGCAGGTCAAAAAATCTGTCTCGTTGTGCTCGTTCGTACCTGCATGCATGGATATTAATTAATTCTTCAGATTTTAAATAGATTTCATGGATATTCGTAAGCAAATTTGTTGAATGTTTATGAACATTATTACTAATTGTTTATAAAAGTGCCACAATTTTGGTAATATTATTCCATCGTGTTTTCCGTACCATGACAAAATTCGTTTCATAGACATAGGCCTTGGCATTCTATTTTATTCCTCTTTTCTTCGTGTGTCCGTATGTTTTTGTCGATAATCCACGACTTCCATAGTTTTCGGTGAACTCTTCTGTATACGCACCTTTTTTTTTTGTACAAATAATAACAATAAGATTCTTTCTCAAGGTGAAATGCTAGAACCAAACACAGTTACAGCTTTTCTCCTTCAACTAACTAAATTAACCGAACTGTTCCAAACTCAAAATTACAAACACACCCTCCTATGCTCTGATCCCCACTCACTCTGAAATATATCAGTCATCACATTGCACTGGTACAGCACCTGCCTCTGCCATAAAGAGAACAAAACAACCCTCTGAAACTCAAAAAGTTCCCATCTTTAATCTTCTCTCTCTCTCTCTGTTCACTCGTCAGAACCACCCACTTGACACTTGTTCATCATGATGCTCTCTCTTCCTAACACCCCCTCGCATTTATTGCTTTTTACTACTTTGCCACTTTTGTTTATCTTCTACTTCTCTGTCTCCATTTTATTTTCCCTCTCTTTCTCTTCTTCTATCAATGCTCATCTGTCTCCACCATTATTGTTTCAACAACCCCATTTTCAAGGGATTCCTCTTTGTCACTTACCGAGATTTTGCTTGCTTTTCATTTTCTTTATTGGTGTTCCCAGCTTTGTCGTTTCGCAGGCATTGTTTGCGTCCATCATCAATATATTACATTTTTTTATTTTATTTCATATGTTAAATGTTAAAATTTTAACTGAAGATTCTCTCCTTCTTTCCGTGTCCTTTTTCTTTCTAATACTGACGGAATGGAAACAGTACATTTTTGCTGTTGAGATAAGAACCAACCTTAATGCCTTAATGGGGTTGCTTTTGGTTCTTGTCTGATGAAAGGTACTTCATTTCTTTTCCTATTCTTCTTTTTCTTCAATTTATGATTCATGATAATGTTCATTTCCAAATGATTACCTTTTACAGACATTTAATCACCATTAGTGTTATTTAACTTGTTCAGCTTTGCTTTTGGTTTGAAGCCCCCGGAGATTTTGTGCTTTTTTATCTTCTGGAATAATGTGGTTTATTAGTTTGTTGGTTTTTTTCTTCATTTCATTCTGTGGTTCCTCTTTTTTTGTGCCAACTGTGCTCTTTGATGATTTTTTATTTTATTTTTTCTCGTCTAGGTTGGTTTGCACTGTTTCATGTGGGTTCTGGTTATGCAAGAGTGAGGCAGTGATGGATGTTGGTAGGAGGCATTCTGTTGATATTCCTATTTCCAAAACTCTTGTGGCACTGAGGAGAGTGAGGTCATTGAGGGATCCATCAACTAATGGTGTTAGCAGACTCTCTCCTTTGATTGATGATGGAGATTGGGAAGATGGTTCTTCTAGTAATGGGGTTTCTCTGAGTTTGAGGTTCCTGAATGATTCTCATGCATGTGATTCTGATGGTAATGGTGTTTTAAGAACAAGTAGTTTGGATTTTAAGGGACAAAGAGATCAGGACACTACTGAGTTTGAATTGGACATGTGGAACTCTAAGATGAAACCTTGTGGTATTTCTGGAGATAAATCACCAAATGAAAGCTGTTGTAGCAACCATGAAGGTAGAGGATTGGATTTGGTTTCCACCATGCCTTCTACTAATCATTTGAAGGATGGAGAGTCATATTTGTCAACAGCAACAACAAGAGTAGAACACTCAAAGTCAGCAAGAAAATCCCTACGCAAGAATCAAGTGAAACCATCTGAAGTGATTGGTGATGTTGCAAGCCATGTAGGAAGTCAACAATGCCATTCTGTTCTAGATGCTCTTTCGGCTCGTAGTGCCTCGGAATATATCACTCAAGATGTTGATGTTTTGGATAATCACCATGGATGTGGATTAAGGAGTTGTTGGTCAAAGTCACCCAGGTTTAGAGAATCATCACATCATTATTCTCAAATAGAAGGCCTTCCGTTGATATTGCAACATGTTAATGAGACGGATTGCAATGGACATAGAAACATGAGACACATTGGTGGTGAACTTAGTCCAACTTTGGAAACTCCTAGAAGTTTGTCTATGAAATTCAGGCCAAAATCATTCAGTGATTTGGTTGGACAAAATGTGATAGGAAAGTCTCTTTTGGGTGCTATCTCTACAGGAAGGATATCATCATTTTATCTCTTCCATGGACCACGAGGCACAGGCAAGACCTCTGTGTCTAGGATATTTGCCGCTGCACTGAATTGCCTCTCCTCTCTGGAGCAAAAACCGTGTGGTCTGTGTAGAGAATGTGTTTTGTTCTTTCTGGGAAGAAGTAAAAATGTTAAGGAAGTTGATTCTTTGAGAATCAATCGCCCAGACAAGGTTAAGTCCCTTGTTAAGAATGCATGCATTCCTCCTGTTTCCTTGCGTTTTAAGGTGTTGATTGTTGATGAGTGCCAGTTATTGCATGGGGAAACATGGGCGTGTCTTTTGAATAGCCTAGAGACTGTTTCTCCACATGTGATTTTTGTAATGATCACTCCTGATTTGGATAAGCTTCCTCGGAGTGCAGTTTCCCGGGCTCAGAGGTATCACTTTGCAAAGATTAAAGATGCTGACATTGCAAGAAGATTGGAAAGGATTTGTGTTGAAGAAGGTCTTGATTCTGAACAAGTTGCTTTGGACTTCATTGCTGCTAGATCCTGTGGTTCTCTTAGGGATGCTGAAACTATGCTTGATCAACTGAGTTTGCTTGGTAAAAAAATTACTATTTCCTTAGTCCACGAGCTTGTAAGTGTTATGCTTTGTTCTGTGTGTGTATGTCCTTCAAATTGTCTTCATTTTTTCATTTTCTGAGCATTACGTTTTTCCCTTTGTTACTCTGCAGACTGGGGTCATTTCTGATGATGAATTGCTTGATTTGCTGGACTTGGCTTTGTCATCTGACACTTCAAATACAGTTATAAGAGCTCGGGAACTCGTCCGAACCAGGATAGATCCTTTACAACTTATATCACAGTTGGCAAATCTTATTATGGACATTCTTGCAGGGAAATGTGAAGTTGGTGCTTCTGAAACCAGAACAAGATTTTGTAATAGATATACCTGTAAGTGTTTTAAAATATATTATGAGTTAAAGGTTATACACTGACAATGTAAAACTATTTTAAAAGTAATACAAACGGTGAGTTGTGATTGTCTGATAGGGTAAAACTATTTTACACTATGCATCACCTTTAAACTCATTATATCCTTTTTAGCTTTGAGGATATTAGCCCTTCTTTGTGTTTGCATCCCATACTCTGTCTTGTTTCTTATTTCTGTTGTCTGAACTTGGTTATGCTCTCTATCATAGCGGAAGCAGACCTACAGAAACTAAGTCAAGCATTAAGAATACTGTCTGAAACAGAGAAGCAGTTGAGAATTTCCAAGAATCAAACAACATGGTTCACTGCAGCTCTTCTACAGTTGAGCTCCATAGAATACTCATCTGTGGATGCAAATGATACGAAGTTGTGTGCACAAGCCACGTCCATTAGAGGTGGGATTGATTGAATATTTTTTTCTCCACTTGTCATGTTTCTTATTCTTCCTTACCATTCTAAGCTTGTCCATTAATGGATACAGATGGTGATATCTATAGTACATCTCCTAAAGGGGACAGCTTGGAGCATCTTGCTACAATGGGTCAATGTGATGACAAGTCACATACATTAGGATTAGGAGTACAGGAGGATCATAAAGGAACATTGGATTCTATATGGTATAAAGCTACTGAGATGTGTCAATCTAGCAGGCTCAAAACTTTTCTCAGGAAACAAGGGAAGTTGTCTTCAGTTTGTATTAGTCAAGGTACATATTGTACTTTATTTGCACTGTTTTTTTCTTATTTTCTTTTTCTAGAAGTCTTTCTGGATAATCTTACCCAAACAAGCTCTATGGACTCATTTTTTCTTCTCATTTTCTTGTTCCCAAACCATAGTGCACTATGGTTTTACATATTCTTTGACCTACTATTTTGTCATCATTAATTCCACCCTAGTGTTTTTGGAGAAGAATTTTTTTTTGTGAAATGTATCTTTCCAAGTACAGTGAGTACTATGTAGCAAGTAATTGAATGGAAACTACTCCAATTTTCAGGCCGTGCAGTTGCCGAGTTGGAGTTCCACCATCGTGACTATGTAAGTAGGGCTGAGAAGTCATGGAAGCTGATAGCAAGTTGTCTGCAGTTCATATTGGGTTGTAACCTTGAGCTCAGAATCAACTATGCACCTTCTTGTACTTCAGAATCTATGTATGCAAAACTGAAGAGGTCATCTTTCAATTTCTTCGGTTGTTCTCGTAGAATTCGTTGGAAATCTTTATCATCTAATGAACAAGGAAGCGAATCAGACTATGCTGATTACACCTCTCAAAAGCCAATGACGAAGGATCAAACTCTAGCTCATTCCTCTGATTGCGAACCTCAGGTGGTGCCACCATTTGAGTCCTACAATGGAATGCAGGTTGTAACAACTTTGAGAAGTAGTGAAGGAAACTTGCTTAGCTCAGGGAAGATGTTATTGAATAGGCCAGATCAAGAGACTCCAAGAATCTCTTGTTCTAGAGTTGATTCTCCCAAGGAAGAGGGATGCAATTATGAACATGAACACCTAGCTTCATCAACCCTTCATTTGGATAATCAGTCTGACTGTTTTCCTCGAACCCGTTGGCTTCATAAGAAGTTCTGTTCTTCATATGCACCACAACAACAGAAGGATTTTGTTTTATCTATCCCCAAGTTAAAATGTTCTGAGACTCATAGATATGATCTCGAACCTTGTGTCTTTTCCCACAGCTCTAACAACTGCACCAAAGCCATTGTGGAAAAGTAGGTTGTTTTGTACCTTGATCATTATCTTTGTTTATGACTTTATATTTTGTTTGCTTTGTTAAAATTTATTTAACTATCTAACTTGTAATTCTTTCTTTAATATCTTGAGGTTAAGTCTTCTTACACTATATTTAAACTTTTAGCTTCTTTCAAATACTTATTGACCATGACTTTCTATGTAGTTGCTAGCTCAAACAACAAGTGAGGAAGGAAAGCATATAAAGAAGTGTAAGTATAATTATTTCCTTTTGAAGCTTATGGTTTGCTTTGACTATCAAGAGAGAACTACTATATAGTGCACAATGCTGGTAGTTTATTGGGTAAACTACCAAATTGGTCTCTGAAAGTCTAGTTAAATGTCAGTTTGGTACCTGCAATTAGTTTGTTTCATGTGATCTCGTGTCAGGTATTAGATGTGTAACAAAAGTAGTATGTTGAGGGGTTCGTGCTTCGTCCATACACCACAGTCCACAGCTAAGTAGCTCAAGACGAATGGAACATCATGATGCATTGGTTGAGCAGAGCTGACATGAGTTACATATATAACTATAAGCACAATTTTGCTAGTACATATGTTAAATATTGCCAAAATCAAACATTCTAGTTTTTTCTTGGGATGCTTACTCTACATAATGCAACATAGATAGCAGAGTTTCTGATTCGGCAGAATTAATTGTGTTCCTTGCGCTTTTACAAACTCGCACATGATGCACCCCCAATGTTCATATTCCAGGAAAAAAATTGTAATTACAAGAAAAAAGGGCCTTATTTGGATGAAATTACTTAATACACTGATGATTCCAAATTTTTAGTGACCTCATCTTTTATTTTAAAAAAAAAATGGGGAGTTAAACCAAGATGGCAAAGATGAACATCCTAACATACTATGTTGACACTCCACCTAAGACATCAAAGTGACTCCACCTTAAACTTTGTCGTATATATCTGTATTTCAAATTCTACAATGACGCGGGATGAGATTTTCCTCCTGAATATAGCTGAGATTGAGAGATTCGTTTATTAAAGAAGAAAGTTAGTTGAAATTATTTATATGTGGCGACAGTTTTTTTGTTCTGGGCCATATATTCTAGGCTCAGTAGAGGGCCAGCAAAACCACCTATCCCAAGCTAACAGAAGCCCAATCCGTAGTATAATTAGGGTTCCACCTCTTTAGTAGCTTTTGGGCATCTGACATATGGTTGCCATTCTGGTCCTGAATCCTGATACAACAACCAATCAACCTATGAATATGATGGTGGTGGTTGTACAATGTTTGATGATAAGGTTTCTCTTCTTTCTATCTCTTACAAAGCAGCACCTAGTACTAGTAGCCTAATGAAAATCAAGAGTTCTCATTTTCTCTCTCTCTTTTTTACTGTCAAATTATATGGTTCTCTCTTTTTCTGTATACTAATATAAGAGAGTTTAAAAATCTTTATTAACCTTAAAGTACTATGGCAACTGATTTAAGTGAATAGCTCACTGCACATAATAACTCATTTTAAGTGAACATTAATGGTTGTAAAAAAAAAGTGAACATAAATAATAGTGACGAATTTCAGAAGTAATTAATTAAAAGAGATATTTTAAACTAACAGGTAACAAGAAGAGAGAAAAAATCACTAGCCAACCAAATTTCACACCTTAAATAATAGCATTTTGTAAGAGTGAACAAAATAATTTAGATGCTTATACATTAAATTTCAATAAAAAAAAATGTTCTTATGATTTTTGACAAATGACAACTATCACGGTCAAACATGCTACTTTGTTTTGTTCCTCTCATTAATTAAACTTAACATAAATATACATGTGCTACATTTCACCTTGTAGTCAGTTTTGCTAAAAATAACGTTGTTGTTCTTTTCTTCTATTTTTCCTTCCATCAATCATAAAGTACTATGGAACACGATAATGTAATGTATTAGAGTATTTGATTCTAGAGGTCATAATTAAATATTTGACTTTCGTTTGAGGGAAACTATTATGTAGAAGAAACCTATACTTAAGAGGAAATTGTTGAGTACAAGTATGAAAGTGAAGTCCTACATCGGATAAGAATTAGAGAGTTGAATACTGTATAAGTGAAGAAAAGATATATAAACTTGAGTTAAAGTGTAATGTCAAATTTACTTATGTGATGTGTTTAAATTCATTGATTAAATCTAGATATTTAACCCTTTTTTATATGTATAAAATTAACTAATTTTCCTCATCCTTTACATATCGTATAGATATTTTTATCTTTACCTTGAATAATGAAAATAGCTAGATAGAACTTCAAGATTCAAAACATTAATAATGCTTCAAGATTAAATGCACGTCTTTACGACGTTAGGGGAATAAAAGGCTTGGTTAGACAAACAAGGCTACATAACTTAGTTTGAAAATTCCAAATTTGAGTACATAGTTTGAATTTATTGGTTCAACTGTATTTTTAATATTATCGGATCAGAGTGAGGTGATGAAAGCCCTTAATTAACTAGGTGTAATGTATTTTTTTTAATAGAAATAAAAGTAAGATGGCTTTTTGCATATAAAAATATTGTTAATTAAGCCTTATTTATTCTCCAAGTCTTTCTTTTAATTACTACACAAAAAAAGTACTACAGAGGATCTTATCCACATTTATATTAGGTAATTAAGAATGGAAAACATTTACATTTATATCTCTTTTTATGTTTCAAAAATCTTCAACTAAGAACTATAGACTAATCCACTGAGATATGAAGATATATTTAATAGACTTACATATATTTTAAAATAGAATTATTTCCTATGTGTAAACACTTTAACACCTAATTATGCGACAACAAGATTCCTTACAAAAACGGCATGAATAAATTTATGCGTATACTACTACAGCACGACTCTTCCCGAAAACAAAAATAAAAATAAAAATGCATAAAATGAATGTTTTCGGACCAGTGTGATGGTCCAAAGGCGTGGCACTAGGTTAGGGTTAATAATAACAACACAACACTCACTCGCGAGGGCACATCATTAAGATTGGCATTAGCCTATAGCGCCAACGCCACGTGGAACAACACTAGTTGATTAGAATAGGCCCAAACCCAAAAAACCTCTCCCAGTGGTGACGTGTACAGGTAACGTAGCCTCCCTATATAAACATTCTCTTTCGTTCTCATCCATTTCCATTCTCGCGTCTCACTTCACCGATTCGGTTTCGGACACTCTCACTCTCTCTCTCTCTCCGATTAACCGCCACCACAACGCATCGCCGCTTAGGGTTTCTTCTCACAACTTCGCTCCTCTTTAGATCTTCGCGCCGTTCGCTGAGATTCGTATAATCCGCTTGCTTCTCCTGTCTTGGCTCGAGATCCGGGCCAAGCACAGAAGAATCCGATTCTGATTTGCATTTGCATTTGCATTTTGTACTCACTGGTTCGTATTCTTCACTTTTCTCTTTTGCGTTTTTTTTTATTTATATTTTTTCATTTGATTTGGCGATGTGATTTATTCGCATGCTATTATATTTTGGTGTTGAAAGTAAAACGAGGCGCTGTGTTTGGTGCTCATAGTGTTAAGTGACGCGTGGCAAAGACGGAAATGCTTTAAGCTTTTAGATGTGTTTTTTTTTTTTTTTTATATATATAAGTTTTGTATCTGTTATTATTTACGTGGAGTCAATGGATATTTGGTAGTATTTGGCTATTTGCATTGGTTTCGTTTGTAGTATTTGAGTGTTACTGTTTTAGATTGTAGTTGTTTATTAACTGAAGCGCGCTTAATGATGCAGCATTGTATTTTGAGTTGCGTTGTTATTGATTAAGTAATGAGATTAACTGGTGAACGTGTTTACTGCAGGTTTGGCTTGTTTTTTGCTTTCTGTATAAAAATGGCTTCGAGCGAGGGGTTTTTGACGGATGGGCAGAGGGAGCTGCTAAAAATTGCAAGCCAAAATGCGGAGAATCTGTCGTTGTCACCGAAGTCGCCGTCGTCCTTGCTTTCTGACCATCACGTGAAAGCCCCTGCTGGTGGTGGTAAGGCACCAACCGCTGGGGTAGCTGTGAGGCATGTGCGGCGGACACACTCGGGAAAGTATGGGAAGGTGAAGAAAGGTGAGTTGATGTCCTTCCTTCATATGTTTTGTTTTGGAATTTGAATAGATTACTATGCTAATGCTAATATTTAACAGTTTCTTGGTGCATGCTGTTCATGGTTTATTATTTTTCTCAGCAAATGTTACACGTTTGCTTGCTAGTTCGCTCTGAAAATTTTAGAATTATGGCTGTAGGTTGGTAAGCTATTAATTTTATTAGTATAATAATAGTCAAATATAATCTAGCTGCAGTGGTTTAGCCTTCCCTACGGGGACCGATTGATAGATAGAAGTTTTGTCTAGACTAGATAGCACTTTTGAGGTTAATAATTGAATCGTATATGATGAGCAATGTATGAGAGTTGGTTTCCCCTCATTCTCGAAGGTGGAAGTTTGTGCACTGATTTTAAAAGTGAAGTGCTATTATCTTATGGCAACATCAACATGCTTTCCTGCTTCCATGATTTCAATCTTTTTGGTTCACTGTGAGGCAGACATGAACGCAACAATAGAATGAAATTTCTTTAGTTTTTAACAGTGAAAAAATATATTGCAATTACATTCAGAAGATACAAATGTCCTAGTCCTGCTAATTTTGGCTATGACATTTTACTTTGATAATCTTTCGTATCCCTTGTACTTTTCATTTATATATTTATTTTAATTTTTGTTAACATGAGATAGCTATTTTTATTTTTATTTTTTTTATCTAAAAGGAGTGCTAAGCAACACACTCCTTCTAATGCACTCTATTATTTTCAATGGTTCTGACTGATGGTTTTATTTTTTTCTGTTTTGGGTTGAAGATCATGATACCAGTTGGTGATGTTGAGCTTTCCTTGCTTGCTTTTTTCTTTTGCAGTATGCCAGTATCAATACCTGATGATAGAATCTCCTTTTGGGTTTATAATGGTCTTCATTTGGTAATTTGATGTTCTTTATCTTGGGGATGCAGATGGTGCTGGTGGGAAGGGTACTTGGGGAAAATTGCTTGATACAGAGATTGATTCTCACATAGACCGGAATGATCCAAATTATGACAGTGGCGAGGTAAATTCTCTGCCCTTGTTTTCATTTATTATGTAACACTAGCTGCCTGAAAATTTGTTAAATGCTTGTAGTAGCGTGTAGGCTTTAGTTCTTTCTTTTCATTTAATTTCTTGTAAACTGTATTTGTTGCCTGCTTTATTTTTTCTATTTTTTTTTTTTGCGTGGCTATTGCAATTGGATTACATAAATAAGCACGTAGCACATACTTGTTTACATACTCTTGCTATTTACAGGAACCCTATCAGCTGGTTGGATCTACTGTTACTGACCCCTTGGATGAATTCAAGAAAGCAGTGGTATCCATCATAGAGGAATATTTCAGTAATGGGGATGTGGATCTGGCAGCATCTGACCTCAGAGAACTTGGCTCAAGTGAATACTATCCTTACTTCATTAAGCGCCTTGTGTCCATGGCAATGGACAGGCACGATAAGGAGAAAGAAATGGCTTCTGTTCTGCTTTCAGCACTGTATGCTGATGTCATCAGTCCTGCACAGATTAAGGATGGTTTTTTCATGCTTCTTGAATCTGCTGACGATCTTGCTGTGGATATACTGGATGCAGTTGACATCCTTGCTTTATTCTCAGCACGAGCTGTTGTTGATGACATTCTTCCTCCAGCTTTTCTTGCAAGGGCTAGGAAGGCTCTTCCAGAATCTTCCAAGGGAGTTCAGGTAATCCATACTGCTGAAAAGAGTTATCTCTCAGCTCCACACCATGCAGAACTTGTGGAAAGGCGATGGGGTGGGAGCACTCACATAACTGTTGAGGAAGTGAAGAAGAAGATAGCTGATTTACTTAGAGAATATGTGGATAGTGGTGACACATTGGAAGCCTGTAGGTGTATACGTGAATTGGGGGTTTCATTCTTCCATCATGAGGTTGTTAAGAGGGCTCTGGTACTTGCCATGGAGATTCGTTCAGCAGAACCTCTAATGTTGAAGCTACTGAAAGAAGCAGCAGAAGAAGGACTTGTTAGTTCCAGCCAAATGGTGAAAGGGTTTTCTCGTTTGGCAGAATCCCTGGATGATCTTGCGCTTGATATTCCGTCAGCTAAAGCATTGTTCCAGTCATTTGTCCCCAAGGCAATTAATGAAGGATGGCTTGATGCTTCACTTACCAAACCTGCAACTGAAGATGGAGAAATCCAAGTTGAAGATGAGAAGGTGAAGAAGTACAAAAAGGAATCTGTAACTATAATTCATGAGTATTTTCTTTCTGACGACATTCCTGAACTGATTCGAAGCCTTGAAGATCTTGGAGCACCCGAGCATAACCCAATATTTTTGAAGAGGCTAATAACTCTTGCTATGGATCGCAAGAACAGAGAAAAGGAAATGGCATCTGTACTGCTATCTGCTCTTCATATAGAGATCTTCTCAACAGAGGATATAGTTAACGGTTTTGTCATGCTTCTGGAAAGTGCAGAAGATACAGCACTGGATATATTGGATGCTTCAAATGAGCTTGCTCTGTTCTTAGCTCGGGCTGTTATTGACGATGTATTGGTCCCACTGAATCTGGAAGAAATTGGCAGCAGGCTACCACCGAAATCCAGTGGTAGTGAAACCGTGCGCATGGCTCGGTCACTCACTGCTGCTCGTCATGCTGGTGAGAGGCTATTGAGATGCTGGGGTGGAGGGACTGGATGGGCTGTGGAGGATGCTAAGGACAAGATCATGAAGCTCTTGGAAGAGTACGAAAGTGGTGGGGATGTGAGCGAAGCTTGCCAATGTATCCGTGACCTGGGAATGCCTTTCTTCAACCATGAGGTAGTGAAGAAAGCTTTGATAATGGCAATGGAGAAGAAGAATGATAGGATGCTGGATCTAGTGCAGGAGTGCTTCAGTGAAGGCCTGATCACCATTAATCAGATGACTAAAGGTTTCACCCGAATAAAGGATGGTCTTGATGATCTGGCTCTGGACATCCCAAACGCAAAGGACAAGTTTGGCTTCTATGTGGAGCATGCTCAGTCCAAGGGTTGGCTTCTACCCTCATTTGATTCGTCTGCCACAGATGCTTTTTGAGGTCGTTTGTGTCTTAATTGTTTCACTGAATGGATAAATCTGGGACCGATGGACTTCTTCTAATGATATCCTTTTTCATTTTTATCTCTTTTTTTTATTACTCACTCTTTTTTCTCATCCACAGAGTTTCCTGTTATCTCAGCCATTGTATAAATTTGGTCATATTCCATTAACAGCTTTTTAGGATCATGTTGCAACAAGAGGTAGTAGTATTTTAGAAGGGCATGTATTGTATTTTTCAGCATCGATTCTCGTTTTTCACTTTGTCAAATCTTTGTTCGGCTATGGCATCGACGCGCTGTTTCTTTATTTTTTTTTATAGAATTGATTTTGACCAACATGATTGTGGAAAGAGTTTTAAATAATGTTAGAAAAGTCTCTTTCACAGCAATCAAAATTAAATTTGAATATGTAATTACCATAACATTACGGTAATGATGCACACGCATTTGTGAACAACTCTATTCATGCTGTGATTAACTCACTAATGACAATAGCATTAAATACTTAGAGGAGTACTACCTATTACATCATGTTCCATTGACCTAACTTATAACTTAACAAAGTTAATTTTGATGAGTTCAAATTCTATAAAGTAAATTCAATGTGTTTTAGATTTTTATGATTGGGGTGAAGTTATACTTTATGTTTTCTCAACTCTATTTGGTTCAATTTTTTTTTTTTTAAATTTCTATTCTTCTTTATTTAATAATATTTTGTTTAATATGATATTAATATTATGTTTATGCTAGTATTAGTTGTTTTTAAATATATATTATAAAATATATCTGAATTTTATTTCGATAATTTAATTAAATATATGGTCATAATTTGTATATGATATAAACAAATGAATTGAGACATGGATTATTGAATATAAACAAATTATCCTTTTAATATTGGAGCATAGGAGTCAAATTAAACTGTCCCAAGTCCCAAGAAGTGTTCTATCAACGCCCGATTCATGGTGGTTGTACTTTGATTAACTTTTCTTCATTTCAGACCTCACTACAAAATTAAGGCATATAAAGTCAGATTTAGATGGACATGACTTTATCATGAACTGTTTCCAAAACTGAACATCACAAGTATTTTTTTTTAGCCACTCACCCACTCAGATGTTCTCACCTACAATCGTTACAATTATTAATATTATTATTGTTTTGAAAACAAAATATATCATAATTTAATGATGAGATGCTTGACTCAGACTGTATAACAGAAAGAAATTGAGTATGCAAAAGCATGAGCTGGATGTTACATTCATAACCATGTCCAACTTGCTGAATCCACTTTTGAATTTTAGAGCATAAATCGATCGACCCACAGATTCTTACGTCCTTTCTGTTATTTACAAATTGCAAATGGCCAAGTTGAAAGATTCTTCCATAGCTTTGGAGGGTAAATTCCATACACCAATTTTCTTTAATTTGACTCAACAAACAAAAAAAAACATTTAGTAATGTTGTAGCACAGGATGATACAAATACAATTGTCACATTTTCTATTCAGAAAGATACAAATTCCACCTTGGCAGAGTTCAGTCCAATGCACATACACCCAATTATTTATGAACAAAACCCCTTGGATGGGAGCAAAATTTTTTTTTTATTTATCACTCATTGTTATACTCTTCTTAATGCATTTCTCCAAACTAGGGCTTAAGCTTTAACAAAGGCTTGTTTTGGTCCCAAAATGTACAATTGGCAATGGCAACCACTTATGGGTACACCGACGTATGTATGCATTGTAATAAGAAAAAAAAAGTTCATTTAATGTGTAAAAACGTTACACTAAAAATGCACGTAAATTACACTCTTCTACACTTATTATTATAAGTGTCTAATAGACATGTCCTTATTAATGTAAAAGATTTACATTTTTAATCAATTATAAATATTTTTTATGTATTTTAAAAATAATTATTATAAATTTAACATATTTACTAATATAATAGTTTATGATTGAATAAAAATATATAAATTTTGAAAAACCATGACATAAAATAATTTGATTAAATTTTATAATAACAATCTTAAAAATAATACAAAAAAACTTTTTTTTTTATTAATTGTGAGTGTAAAAAATATAAAAAAAATTACACTTACAATAGTGTATTAAAATTATTATATTTATTCTAATTTTTTTTTATTTTTTAATAATATTTACTACATCATTCAATTCTTTAACTATTTGGAAAAATTAAAATAATTTTTTAAACTAAAAATCATAATTATATATTTGATTTTGCTTTAATTTTATAATTGGATTTATAAAATTAGTAAAACTATCACAAATTATTATTGGTCAAACAGTAATACTCACTCCGTATCATTTTATATGTGGTTTTAGATGTTAAAAAATATAAAAAAAGATGTTGTATTTTTTAAAAGAGTATTTATTATTATTTTCTTAATTTACCCTTAGGTAATAATTATGTATGTAGTAGATAAATATAATGTATTTATTGAGAGAAAGGGTTCTTTTAATAAATTGATTCAAAAAATAATTTATTTATTTATTTTCTTAATCTTTATATAAAAATCTTAAAATGCAATTAAAATGAGACGGAGGAGTATATTCCAAAAAATCAAATAATTAAAATGAAACATTTATATTTTAGCCTATGAAAAAGCAAATACTCACTTATTTATTTAAGATCTAATTAAAAAAATTAAAGAACTGTAGATATATTAAAAATCTTCTATTCATAAGGAGTGAATAAAATGTGGTAATAAAATAAAAAAATATACTGTCTAGAACAGTACTCAGCACATCAACTACAAAAAGTAGCACACTTTTTTCCCCCTTTTTAATATGTTCACACTCACACACTCACTGGTTTCTGGTTTCTGATTCCCCTCATATAAAAACGCAACCTTTTTTCCTTCTCTTTTCTCTTTCTCTTCTTTTTGCTCTCTCCGTGCGTCTCTTGAACAAAAAAAATCACCTTCCCTTATTAGGGTTTTGAAATGTGGAGGGAGAATGGAAGGCACTGAATCAGATTCTGCGCCACTTTCTTCCATTTCCAATGGCGAAGAAGAGCCCCAATTGGGAGCACCTTCTTCCCCCGCTGCTCCTCCTGAGCCGTCAGATCTCATTCACGCGCCGGAGGAAGAAGACCCACTCGCCGGGGAGCTTCAGAGCAAGTTGGATTTGAAGGGTGAAGATGAAACTGAGGAGAAAGTTTCGGACTTTAACGACGGTGATGAAGAAACTGCTAAGGGTGATGCTGATAGTAGGGGTTGGGAGACCAATAGTTGGTATGGGGATGTTGGTGATATGCCTGATTATGATGAATATGGTGATCTTGGTGATGGTGATTATGGAATGGAGAAGAAGGAAAATAGAAACAGTGGTGGAACTCACCACTACCCTTTGAGGCCTGAAGCTGAGGATTGTCCATTTTATATGAGAACTGGGAATTGCAAGTTTGGGTTTAATTGCAAGTTCAATCACCCCATTAGGAGGAAAAGTCAGGTACTTCTTATGCCTTTCTTCTCCTATGCCTTTTTTTAACATGCTGTATTTGTTATGTGATGCATAGGTTTGATATGGTTGGTTGCATTGATTGATGTTAGTGATCAATGTATCGGCTTCGATCTTGATATTGCGTTGTTGAGACTTAAGCTTTAGAATAATCGATTTGTGTGTAAAAGGTTATCTTTTTGTCTAAGATTTCCTTTGTGTATTATGACATTGTATAATTCGTAGAATTTGCCTTTGCTAAAGTTATACTTTTAGTTGGAGGGACTGGTAAATGGCAATAACTGTTACATCATTGCTTGTACTTGATATTGAATTGTAAATTTTGGAGGAATTGCTATCTTTGGTAATGTGCTTGTATGCTTTTATAATGTGTCTGTTTTGGTCGGTCTTTTTACACTAGCATTGCTAAATGACTTACCGAGTCTTCAAAATTTGCTTATTTTGTGAGGTCTCCGGTATTACTTCAGACCTAATAAAGTATGTGGTGATTGAGTATATCAATGAGGTTCTCTTGGCCATTTTATGACTGGAATCATATTATACAATGTTCACTTCTTAAAATGTTATTCTTTGTCTTCATGTTTTAACGATGAACAAAGGCTGCTGTTAAAGAGAATGCAGGAGAAAGAGAAGAAACAACAGAAAGATCGGGCACAACAGAATGCAAGGTTATTGTCAGAATTATGCTTCTAATAAATTCTTTCTTTGCAAATTTTAATTTCCTTGTTGTGTATTTCAGCATATTTTCACTTTGGCATTAATGTTCATGTTATAATCATTAAAATACTAGTTCTTCCAGCTATGTTGTTTGCCATGGAAGATTGTGTGTAAGCCTTAGAAAGGTTAATTCAAGGTGGTTCAACCTAACATAATTTTATATTTTTCATTTCCTTCTGTGACAGTGAGATCATAGATCATTTTTACGCTATATGTTTAATTTTGGGTGATGTCATATTCTGTCATTGCAGAGTTAATAATACAATGTATTCTATGTTAGAATTTGTTGATCAATAAATAGTTGCATGTGGCTGAGAATTAACACATGTCTGTTTGAATTACTCTTGTTTGGATTATATGTTGATCTATCCTATCTTCATAGTGGTGTATATTGTATATTAGACATAGACTTGGGAAACAAAGTGAAATTTCTTTCATGGTGGTTTGGTTTTTTTTGTGGCATATTTGTTGGCTGAGTTCTTTCTGTTTTGCTTTATCTTGCTGCACTAGCAAGGATAATGATGACAATGATATTAATTTATATAAAATGAATGGATGAAAAAAACTATAAGTAAATGCTTTTTGTACTACTCTATTGTTAGGTTGAAAAATGATTGGACCTTCAAAATAACTTATGGGGAAAAGCAAGTTTATATATTTTTTCTCTTGCCCAAACCATATAATCAGTATATGCCAATGCCACTATCCTGATATGTTCATAACAATTTCTTGCTGATGTTGTTATGGCAGTATTATCAAAGGTCTGGGGGTTGTAAGTTTGGAAAATCTTGTAAATATAACCACACAAGAGGAAAATTTTCAACAGCACCAGCACCAGCACCAGTGTCAGAACTTAACTTTCTTGGCTTGCCGATTCGTCTGGTATGACCTTTTACCTATAAAAAATAGTGTGTATATATATAATTAGGCCTCTTTCTGTTGTCTTCTAAAATAGTTGTTTCTGGTTTTTTTCATAATAGGGAGAGAGAGAGTGCCCCTATTACATGCGCACTGGCTCTTGTAAGTTTGGAGCAAACTGCAAGTTCAACCATCCTGACCCTACAGCTGTTGGAGGACGTGATCCTCCTTCAGGGTTTGGTAATGGAGGGCCTATTTCATTACAAGGTGTATCACAATCATCTGTTCCCTCCTGGTCTTCTCCAAGAGCATTAAATGAAGCATCTTCTTTTGTGCCAATGATGCTTTCACCTACTCAAGGAGTTTCTACCCAAAGTTCTGATTGGAATGGATATCAGGTAAACAGAGTCAATGCCAACAACTATATGGCAAGGGTCAATTTATTATATAATTAGTACAAGATAACATTTAGTCTGCCAGTTTTCTTTCATGCAATGTTAATGCTCTCTGTTGCTGCAGATACATTAGCAATGCCATGCCCTCATTACTTCTTGCAACTTTATATTGTCCTGCCATTGGTTTCCATTTTTTTTTTAAATGAGATAATGTCATTATGTCACCTGTTGACTATTGCAGACCTGTCATTAATCTTACGTGTTTTGTTATTGGTACATTGAATACTGCAGCAGTATTAAGCTATTTGAGGTTTGAGCGTTAAATGCCCAAATCAATAACTTAAAAAGAAAAAAAAAACTTAGTATATATAAGGCTCAATTTTGTTTATCTGGTGTGTGATCCATTTTGTTGAACTAGCTGGCATATTAAAGAATCATGCAGATTAAGCAATGCACATTTGGCTTTAGAAGTGAATTTAAAATTGCATCTATTACTGATCCCTAAAAGTAAAAATATGATGTATGGTATCTAATGTTTTGAATTTATGATCATTCTGCAGCACCCTTCCCTTCCTCCCTAGTAATTTATTTTTTCTCTGCCTTGATTTTATGGGGCAGTATTTGACTCATTGGTATGTGATGCAAGACACTGAGTGGTTCTTTTACCTGAGTTAACTGTTCTTCCATATGAACTCTTGCGAGTGTTTGTTTTCCCATCAAATTGACCCATTTGTGGTTTGTAAAGGCATCTGTCTACTTACCCGAGAGGAGTATGCATCCTCCACCTTCTACATTTGTCCTGAACAACCCAGCAATTGATACAAATGTTTACATGCACCATCAAAAGCAGATGCCTGTTGAAGAGTTTCCAGAAAGGCTTGGTGAACCTGAATGCAGCTACTTCTTAAAAACTGGGGATTGCAAGTTCAAATCTAATTGTAAATTTCACCATCCAAAGAATCGGATTGCAAGATTAGCTCCATGCAGTCTCAGTGACAAGGGTCTGCCTTTGAGACCTGTAAGGTTTTATTGTTAAAAGCTTGAAAGTTTATTTTCTTTTGTTTAGCATGTGGTTATCCTAATCCAGAGATGATTGAGCTTTTGATTTTGGAAGATGTTTCCTTTAGTTTGTTTAATCATATGGGACTACAAGCTAGATTGATTGGCTAGTTTCTCTTATTTAATATTTTGTTTTGCATGAAATCCAGGACCAAAGTATCTGCTCACATTACAGTCGCTATGGAATTTGCAAATTTGGACCAGCTTGTAAGTTTGACCACCCGATAAACTTGCAGCCAGTACTGATGCCTGGACTTGGTCAGCAACCCTACTCAAACTCAGCTAGTGTTGAGGTGGCTGGGAGAGGTGGAAGTACAGGTGTAACCGATGCGACAATTCAGCAATCTGTGTAAAACATGTTTGTCTGAGGATCTTCTTCTAGCTTTGAGGATGCATATCACCCAAAATTTGTAGTTTTCTTTTCCTAAACATGATAAATTTATTTGACATTTCCTAGCACTGTTCAATGCAGCACAAGCTTTGCAAAGAATAGCAACATATATATATTTATATATATATCAAACAGTTTTTATGTATTTATTACAGGTAACATCTGCATCTGTAGATTATCCTTTATTTCTGGTTTGTTTTCTCTCAGTTGGATCAG
Source organism: Amphicarpaea edgeworthii (assembly GCA_014843725.1). NCBI lineage: Eukaryota > Viridiplantae > Streptophyta > Magnoliopsida > Fabales > Fabaceae > Amphicarpaea > Amphicarpaea edgeworthii. The sequence goes on along the minus strand of CM026324.1, from coordinate 18,351,939 downwards.
TGTTGGATTATAATCAGTCTGGTATGAAATGGTTGTGAATGTGGTTTTGTTTTACAGTTGCCAATGGGGGTGATGAACCTCGGTATGTCAGAATTGGCAACTAGTCAAATACATCTTATGGGTAAAATAAATTTTGATGAACCAATCCAGATAAAGATAATTTTTTTTGGTTTGCAAAAAATTGACCTTTCATTTTGCCAACAAAGTTTGCAAAGCCATTGCTTCACCCTTTTTCTTCTTTTCTCTTTTTAAGACAGTCCTGTAGGTCTGTTTGACTTATGGCCTTGAATTTTATTTTTTCATCACGTTCGATTTTGAGTCCATGAGGAAACTGCTGATGCCAGCAAAGTTTTTTGTTTTTCTTCAATGAGTATTGTTCGATGAAATAAAGAATTGAAACAGTGAAAGTGTTCCACAACACATCCTATAAGTATCTTTTTTCAGTCAATTTTGTTTAAAGCAAATATCAGATATTAAACGGGAAGTCTAACTTTAGCTTGTTATATTATAAGCGACCATTTATTTTTGCTAAATTCAACTCTTGTTAGTAGTATCCACGTCCTAGCTTAATCCATGTTATTTTTATAACCTGGCTTCTTTTAAAGTACTTTTCACGCTTAATTCTAACACAAAGTTTTAGGTTTTCACTTGTGTTTTTTTAATCTAAATCAATCAATGTTAAGCATAATGTAGAATAAACTTTTTTTTTTTTACTGCAGAATAAACTATTAATATTATTTTTAAAATTTTCAAGGATAGAAAAATTTAGCATAAATTACATTCTCCTTCTTTAGAGATGTTTAATATCAAGTACTGTCATTCCTTAACCTGAATTGAAATAAAAAGAATGGAAAATAAAATCCTTTAATTGATTAGAATTACAGAGGAAATTACTGCCATAAACCCTGAATTGAAAAGAACCATAGTAAAAAAAGAAAGAAACAGATCAATAATCATCAATAATAATAATAATAATCATAGGGAGACATTTTGATTTTGTACATATTCTCTCATATTCTTTCCTTTTGTATATATATATTTGTACATTTTTTTTTTATTACACAACATTCAACACCACCTTTTTGCTTAAGTGATCAATTCATACCCTGTAACAACGTTATTAACTTAGATCACCTAAGCAAAAAGACAAAGGTGTGAAACTTCAATTACAACTAACATCAACAAAGTATCAGATTTCATAAACCATTCCCTGCTCCACAGCAAATAGAGTCATAAACATGATGACGCCCTCTTCTAGATTCAAATTTCAGCCGCAGCAAAACCACTTACTCTGCATTTAAATATCATTTCAGAAATCAAACAATACTCATTTAAATATCACTACTACTCACTAGTAGTATTGAGTATTTATTTAAGTTTACCTTTCCAGATAATTGAGGATCGTTATAATTCTGATTCTTGAACGCAGGGTCAGACCTACGTGGTGTTGCTGCTGTGTTAGTGTTAGTCTTCTTCTCATCTCTTGCCTTATTGAATATCACAGTAAAACCTTCTGCTGAGGCTGGATTGTTCACATCCCACTCTCCGAATTTTGGCAATGGACGACCATTCGTTTGCTGCATAAATATCAACAAAATGTTTAACACTTAATACCATGTTATGTTCCATTAAAGCCAATTCAATTTTGTATATATTCTCTAAAACTGATGACTAATCTTTTTATGCATGACCTCGTTTCTACAAATAAAAAAAAACTTCTTCACACTTTTCCCTCAACAGAAAAGAAAACAATACATAACTGAACAGAATGATTTGAGTTCTGGTTTCGACAACAGGGTTAAACTAGCAAGATTGAGCGAATTGATACACCAGAACTTTCAATTGCACCGTTTCCAAAGGAGAAAAGAAAAGTGTTATTAATTCTGATTCCAAATTCAATCTACTCACTTTATCAATCAATACACAATCATTAAACTGAAAGATAGAGAGACACGATTATAAAAAAATCGCGTTCCATTTAAATCAAAACTTTGGGGTTTCTATCAATTTCCTATAACATAAAGTATGTAGTACAATAAAAAAAAAAATGCCACAGCGACGACAATTCAAAACCTTGGATGCAAGGAATTAGGATCCTTAATCATTCGAAGGATGAAATGCCACACAACAAATGAATGATCCATTTGACAAACGTGTTATACATCAAACAAACAAGTTACTACACGTGAATTGGTGCATGAATAACAAAAAACGTGGGAGAAGAAAGGAGAATAATACCGAAGCCATTGGGGGTGGTGAGAATGGGAGGTTTGGATTGGGAGAGAAAAAGACAAACGATGAATTGACGAGGAACACAACACAACACACAAGAATGAAGAAACACTTACGAAAATGAGAAGTATTTGAAGAGCGATTTAATTAATTATGACAGTTTGGAATACGTGGGAAATGAAATCGAAACGGCATCAACAACTCAACAAATCAAAACACGCTGTCGTTTGCTTTGTTGGACCAATCTAGATCGAGCGAGGGTCACGTCCTCTTCACCGCCCCTATCTAACCGTTTTTTTTGTTTTCCGTTAAACACCACCATCACAAACTGCGTCGTTTCGTTAGTGTGTGCGGTGTGCGCGCCTCGGTTTCAATTTTACTTCCACCGACCCTCGTTTATTTTTATATAACTAATTAATTAAAATTTGTAATTCTTAAAATACATAATTAAATTTTAAAAAATTCTCCACTTTAACTATAAGTTATTCTCTTCGTGTTCTACAAATGTTTTGCACTTCATAGAAAGACACAATTTTCTCTCTCTTTTTTTTTTTTTTTCCTTTAATTTATCTGTATTAGCTCCTTTTTATTCGACTCTCCTTTCTTACACGGAAAACAAATGAAAATGAGTAAAATCACTAAAATAAACTAAAAACGTAAAAAAGGCTTAAATATTTTAAAAATATGTAGAGAAAATAATAAATTATGAGTAAAATGCAGTGCATCAATAATTGGGTTAATTTTTTTGGAAAAACAGAGATAAAATATACTTTATTATTAATTAGTTATTTTACTTTAGCTACTATTTTTCTTTGTGAATGAATTACAACAATAAATTTACTTCCTACACCCCTAAATAAAGTTTCTTGCTATAACTTAGTAGGGACTGCGCTATTGCCATTGGAGTATTTATCTCGAAGGACAAGAAGCCATAAAACACAGTACTATAAAAGAAGCCAACCTAGCTTGTGTTCACGTATAGCAGTAGTATATTGCAAGCTTTGAAAGCCCAAATCGCTTCCCTGTAATTTGTGACAACAAATTTCATCACAATATTTAAGGTGGCACTAAGTGGTTGCCATTACTACCCTACATGGAGTCTCTGAAGTCTGAAAAGCTTCTCAATCTTCTCACAAATACAGTATGAAATTCCAATAGATTCATGCTATGTTTGTGTGCTCTTTTAATTTGCTGTGACACAATTACGAAGGAGTGCAGATTATCAGCAGTGAATATGAGCAATATAATGTTTATTGGTTAATATTAGAGTTGTATTGTAGACCTATCATACCATATACATTTTTTATAATACTCAAAATTAATAAAACTTCATTTTATTTATTATTTTTTCTATGCATCTTTTGTTCTTTAGGAAATTTTTTGATATTCCATAATGAAAAATAAAAAATAATAATAACACAAAATTGTAAAACATGATTATAGAAAAGCAAAGCAAATTATTATACAAAAATGATTATAAAAAAACAAATTTGAACATTTATATTTTCCTATTATGAAATATCAAAAGATTTTCTAAAGAACAAAAGTTGCTGAAAAAAAATAATAAATAAAATGAAATTTTATTAATTATGAAACCATTCTACTGCTCCAAATATCAAATATTGCTGGGATCTTACATTCATTCTGAAGCAATCTTAACGCATAAATAAACATTTTTTTTTATAAGTAACTGATATCATTAACATAGACTTAACATAATAACCTATAGGACGTTATAGGATATGTTATTTGTTTTATTTGTCTAATTTTTATTGATATTATTTGTCTAATTTTTATTTGTTTTATATAATCAATTAATTTATAATATTTATTAAAATTATTAATTGGATTTATCCGTTGTCTCAACAACAACATATTATATATTGTACACAAAGATTTAACAACAATAAAACTCAATTGAACATGTAAAACAAATAAAATAAAATAAATGGATAACATTCCATTTCACTTAATACCTTTTTACTTTTTAATTTGAAGGATGAAAGATACGGTAAAAAAATAAATAAATTGAGGGATGAAAGATATTTTGAATTCTTTTTAATTTTAATTAAATCATAAAACATGTAAAAAATTAAATGTTAGCTTTATTCTCAACAAAACCTAAATGCACTATTTTTAAACGCGTGTAGTGACATAAAATTAGATATCAAGACATTCTCAGTTGGTTTGCATTTAAATGTTCCTACATAATACAATACAAAATATAGCAATCAACATAAATTGGATTGTCTAATAGTTGAACTAGGTGATGCATTGAGAATATCTAACGTACATGTTTATGCTTGTACGTATTTGTTGCATAATTATATTTTTGAATGAAACTATCAATCTATCTTTCTTTACATCTATTCTCATTTTTTCTTTGTAGGTGTACATGCATGTACGTCACGTTTTCTAGTAATTTTTTTTTTTTTTCAGAGAAACTAGCTATTTTCCTTTATACAAACTATAATTCCGTGTTCCTTTTTATTTCATATATTTTTTAAAGTTGAATATACATTTCCTCTCTTATATTTATTTATTTATTTATTTTTATCAATTTAACCTTTTATTTCTTTTTTTCGATTCAATTTCTTAATTCTGAAGTTATTAAATTGCAATTAATAAAAAAAGTTATTAAATTGCAACGATAAAATTAACTGTCATTTTTTTTAAACTGTCACAATTTTTAACAGTTAAGATCGAACTGCCATAATTGATAAAAAAAAAAATTGAATTAAATTAAAAATAAAAAAACGATAAAAACCCAAAACAAGAAAGGTAAAAAGATTAAATAACTAAACTGAAATTTTAAATAAATAAAACTAATGAACTAATTTGACATGTTCCTAACAAACGTCTTCCTCCTTAATAAAAAAAAAAAAAAAGTCTTCCTGAAAAACAAACAAACAAACAAACTTGTTAGCAAAAACGTATTCAAAATTTTCATAAATGGCAACCGTGTTTAGCTCGTAGTCTGATACAACGAACTTGGCAAAAATAAATAATTAATACTAGCAATATTAACATCAATTAGGTAGGAATCATCATCAATATTGTGTCTGCTTTAATTTGTTCACAACTTACTCAATTCACATCTCCTTTTCTTTGGTAGGAAACTTGGAAGAATTCGTATTTGAATGTGCTGGCAGTTAGCTTTACTCATTAATTAAATAAATAACAGTTGGAATAGCATATAGTAATAAACACATATTTAGTTGGATTGAATGATTTTTTTTTTTAACAAGAGAGAGAGAGTGCAGGTGTAAATAATAAAAGGCACGTATTTGGCTTTTATTATAGTTGGTCTATTTTAATTTATTGATAATTATAAAATGTTTATATATATATATATATATTTTTTTTAATTATTTTTTTTTTAATATCAAAGCTCTAGCTAACTACTCATGCTTATAACACCTTATAAAGTTGTGTATCTATGTACTATTACGATTTGATATCAGAGGTCATTTTTTAGGTTGAACATCTTATGGTGTTAGATGATTAGATCCACAAATCAGTATTCTCCAAATCAATATTTTTAAAAATAGACCGATCATTGAATCCATGCAAACAATGACTCAAGGTTAAATAGTTTGTGGTTGAATAGATAATAATTAACTTATTAAAAATATATAATTTATATATACAATATACTACTATAGAAATAATTTTTTAGGTGAATACTATAAAAATAGTTTGTAAAAACACGTCACAAACGAATTATATATATAAAAAAATCGAAACAAATTACTAGTAGTACAAGTAAATTATTCTAAACTACTTTGAAGTTTGAATCTCTCTAATTGAATTATTGGAAGGACAATTAGCAATTCAATCAATGGAGCAGCAAGACAGCGGTCGTTTGTGGCTATTAATGAATAACACACCAAAGTAAACAAAAATCGGTCGCAAATTTACTTTCCAACAGTAACAGAAAAAGATGGCTGCGGTACGGATGCTTCTCGCGCCGCCCACCTTAAAATCACCGTGAAGAAACGGTTGCTGTGGTGGGGACATGCTTACTTAATGCCTTCATTATTAGAAATTGATTCATTTTTTTTTCTCTAATCTACTCATCACCAATATATTTATGGAAAATACTATTGAAAATTAATAAATAAACCAAACAATAACATTATACTTTTGTTTTGAATTTTAATAAAAGAAATAGTAAGTTTCTGTTCATATAATTAAATACAAAATATATTTTGAACAGGTTGAATATCTAAATTTTATTTAAATTTATTATTAATGATAGAATAATTTATGAACCCTCCTAGTAAATAAGTGTAGCTCCCCAGCTACCCTCGCAAACTACAAGTATTAATAGGATTATTAATGTAAAACGGACACGAGTCACACTACTAGATCTGCACTGCAAGACGAAGACGACGGTGCATGACAAAAGAGTAATGTGACAAACGAAAAAAGAAGAAGAGATTAATGTGGCAAAGTCAAACTACGAGCAAAAAAAAAGTAAAAGTAAAAGTAAAATTGGTTATATTTAATGTTTAAACCTTAAAGTAATGAAATCGGTCTATATATAAGCTGAAAACTCAAGCTAACTGGCAACAACTACTAATGTGCGAAACCAATTAAGGTACAAGCTTTGGAAATGGCTTCTTCTATGTCATCTTCTACAATCCTCCTAATTACAATCATCACACTGTCCTCACTTGTGTCAGTTTCTTCTTCTTCTGCAGCAGCAGCAGCAGATGAAGAACGAACAAGGCCCTTCAAAAGGGTCTACGCCTTCGGAGATTCCTTCACAGACACCGGCAACACCCAAAACGCCGAAGGCCCAAGTGGCTTCGGCCATGTTTCAAACTCACCCTACGGCACCACCTTCTTCAACCACTCCACAAACAGATACTCAGATGGAAGGCTTGTGATTGATTTCGTGGCTGAGTCACTTTCACTGCCTTACTTGCCACCCTATCGCCACAGCAAAGGCAATGACACCTTTGGTGTCAACTTTGCCGTTGCTGGCTCCACTGCCATAAACCATTTGTTCTTTGTCAGAAACAACCTCTCCCTTGACGTCACTCCTCAGTCCATCCAAACCCAAATGATATGGTTCAACAAGTACCTTGAGAGCCAGGAGTGTCGGGAATCTAAGTGCAATGATTTTGATGACACTCTTTTTTGGTTTGGGGAGATTGGTGTCAATGACTATGCCTACACTCTTGGATCTGCTGTCTCTGATGACACCATTAGGAAGCTTGCAATCACCAGTGTCTCAGGAGCCTTACAGGTAATCTAATAATATTATCTCCGATCCTTCTCTGATCAGAATTGGAGATAAAACTAATTTTTTCAATTGAAAAACAATACTAATTAAAGCATCTATAAAACTACATCTATGTTTTGTGGTATGGCCTAATTAATCTTTTACACCATGTAGTTAAAGCTCAAAAACTTGAAATTTTGTGCAAATCTCATCTTATTATCCCAAATCCATTATTTATTAAATTTAATGATGATACATTGACTGTTGCATCACAATTCACCTTTTACATAACTTTTAAAATAATTTTATAAAAATCATATGGCTTATCGTTTAAATTATTAAACTAACAGCATTACTATTTTTCTCTTTACTTATTTTCATTCTTTGTTTTGCAGGCATTGCTCGAGAAGGGTGCCAAGTACCTAGTTGTGCAGGGTTTGCCTCTAACAGGGTGCTTGACACTGTCCATGTACCTAGCTCCTCCGGATGACAGAGATGACATAGGATGCGTGAAAAGTGTGAACAACCAAAGCTACTACCACAACCTTGTGCTGCAAGACAAATTACAAGAATTCAGAAAACAGTTCCCTCAAGCTGTGATACTCTATGCTGATTACTATGATGCCTACAAAACTGTCATGAAGAGTCCAAGTAAATTCGGATTCAAAGAGACTTTCAACGTTTGCTGTGGATCAGGAGAACCACCTTACAACTTCACTGTGTTTGCAACATGTGGCACACCAAACGCCACTGTGTGCTCAAACCCTTCTCAGTACATCAATTGGGATGGTGTTCACCTCACTGAGGCCATGTACAAAGTCATTTCTAGCATGTTTTTGCAAGGAAATTTCACTCAACCTCCATTTAATTTTTTATTGGGACAAAAAGAGAGGGTGGGGTGAATGGTTCACCCAAGAATAATAGTAGTGTTTGGGATGCTTGTCCTCATGACTTTAATGCTGCATCTGCTAATGTAACTAGTAACTACTATAAGTGAGGGATATTCAGGTTTTACCTGTTTTGCTGATAGAACTTGTGTCCTCTGCTGCATCATATGTTGTATGATGAGAAGTTCAAAGGAATATGTTGTTTTTGTGTTATCTGTCATGGCTATCTTAAACTCTGAATCAGTTAGCTAGTGCTTGTTTAGATTAGTTGATTTTGGGTTAATAAAGTGTTTTTCTATTTATATATATATAGAGAACTTTTAAAAATAAAGAAGATATAGTAGCTTTTAAAATTTCATTCAAAACAAATTTATTAACTTTTATAAAAATTACTTAAAAATCATACATACCATAATTTTTTATTGGTTGAAACTTGAGAATTTAAAAACTCTTCATACTTTTTGGTGCATAGAAGTTAAGCTCTTAAAAATAAAGAATTGAGGTTGTGAATATGGAAAAAAATTTGTTGTCCCAATAGAATTACAGCCTTATTCTCATATCTTTAAATGTTTTTGCTTTTTTTTTATTATTCCAAAATAATTCATGTTTTAAAATTTTAAACCCTAATTAATATTTCTTTTTCTTTTCAAACATATCCTTACTTAATAATTTTAGCTTATTTATAAGAAAAAAATATTTAGGAAACAATTATAAGTAAATCTCAAATAGTTTTAGCTTATGTCGATCAAAATGTGGGTTTTTTTTTTAAAAAAAGTCGATAAAAAAATAGTTTTAGCTTATTAAGGAAACAAATTTATTAATTTTATATTTAAGATTTGAGAAAGTAGATCTCAGATAATTTTATCTTATTTAAATATTTTATAATCTATGTGCATTAATCTTAGACATCTAAAGACATGGGAAGGATGCTGTAGTTCTTCACTATCATATGAGTTATACTCCTATCTTTGCTGTACACAAAAAAAAAATGTATGTAATTATTTTTTCAAAATAAATATTTCTCCCAAACTTAAATATAAGAAAAAATAAATTATTAATTAAAAATATTAGTTAAGTTCATTTTTTTTGCTTTGTATTGAAAAAGAACAACTATATTTCTTAAACAACCTCTAATTATATTTTTTAAGATGGTGTTTATATTTGATTTAATTTAAGAACATTTCTTTTTGTGAATTAACGTTGAATAGAGTTGACTTGGTTAAAATTTATGTATATACTCCTCTATTATTTTTTTTTGTTCTTGTCTTCTTCCAAATTAATTATGGTAGGCGTCTTGCAGGGTGTGAAAGGAATGAGACGATGGTGGAATCTAGAATACCACATAGGGAGGAGCACACAATTAAATTCTTGCCATAACTTTTGCTTCGTGAATTTTTCAGTTTAATTCGTTCAAGTCCGATTGATGTTTGCACAACATGATAAAAAGTTATTGGCACATGCTGGTGGTTGTGGACAGTTACCCCCTATAGGAAAGAAAAATTAAATAAAAAGGAGCACATCAAACATAAAATCATACTAGTATCAACAACATTGGGGAACATTCAATGCTAACTTAAGTCCGCGGCCATAATAATAATTGAAAAAGATTGGTACATCAATACACCCAAAACGGGTCCAGGCAACAACTCATCGACTCGGTCAATAGGTCAATAATTGAATCAAGGAGCTTAGGGAAAAAAAAGACCAAATTCTATAAACATATGGTTAGCAATTTTTGTTCAATTACAATAAGTACTCGTAATACATAAGGAAAAGAGCATCAGGGGTATATTCGGGAAGGTTGTTTACAAAGAGATATAGACGCAACAAATCTTCTCTGTATATAGTTTGCATATCAGTCACATCTCTACTGCATGTCAGAACCCACAAATCCCCCGAATTCACTCTCTTCAAACTTCCACGGCAAAATGGACAAGATTCTGACCTTGTGTTCCTGCGTCATAATAAGTGATAAAAAAAAGAGTATTAGTAATTGCCAAGAGTATAGTACTAAGTCTAGTATTATTTTGAATGGAAATTGAGGTTATGATTACCAGTCATTGTAACAATTTATACACATAGCATGGTAGCAATTAGGCAAAACCATTTTGGTGCAAGACTCTAAGCAAATGCCACACTCATGTTCTCTTTCAAAGTCCAAATCAGAAGGCTTCTTCTTATCCTCTTCACTCATGCTGTGATCATTTTCTTGAGTGGTGTCAGTTTCTACTAAATCACCATGAAGGCGCTTAAGTGAAGGTAATATAACACCTGTTTTTGTAGATTAATTAATGCAACTAGTTACTAGTAAGTGCAGAAAGAAAAAGAAGAACACTATTGAATGCACACACTCCTTCAAAAGGAAAAGTAAAGAATAATGCAAGGTTTACAACTTATGCAGTTACTTAAATGTTGTCAGTACTGTTTTCTAACAACAAAATAATGTTCTTCTAAGTAACTTATGTTGATGTTCAATGTAAAACTTTATTATTATACACATTATTAAAATTGAAATTTTAATAACAAAAGTACTCAAGGAACTAAAGTTTTGTCCTAATATTAATAAGTGCATGGCATCCATAAGTAAATTATGAGTTTGTAACCTTCTATATGCAATAACATAGTGATTGTAAGTGGAAGAAAGGGTTAGTACTTACTGTAGAACTCCCTTATGGTTGCTTTCCTTCCACTAGAATAGATATCTGACTTTCCATTGGTGTGCACCTAAAAACGAAAAATAAAAAAAGACTAAGATCAATAAAAGTGAGAAAATTGAAGAAAGAAGGAGAGAGACACTAACTAACCTTGTACACAACTACGCGGAAAAGATTCAAATGAGTAGAAGGTAGAGGTAGACAGGAGCATGAGTAATCCATCCATTGAAATAAAAACAGAAAAACTGGTGCCAGTTTATTGTAAACTAGCTTCATTTGAAGGTAAGCCCTGTCCTTGCCCCTTGGAATTGAAGTTGCCCTGCAAACGGTTTCAAATGTAAACCAACATATTATATACTAATTCAATCATCTCAACATTTATGATAAATGTTTAAGTATTCTCAGGTTCCTGCCTTTGAATTCCAAGCATAATCCCAAAAGCTAATTCATGAGGTGAAGGTTTTTTCTAATTATATAAACTATTTTGGTTTGACTATTTATATTATTAGTCAATGTGAAATATTCGACACAGTCCCCTCATGATGAGGCCTGGACATAACAAGAGTGATGTTTGCAAGATTGAATCACTATGACAAAATCTGATATCATTTTAAAATTGAAGTTTTTTTAAATTTAACTTAATTGTAAAAACTAGTTTATAACTGAGAGTTAGTCTCCCATTTATATACACTACTTTGCTCTATCCCTACTCAACGTGAAATTTCCACAAATTGAGTATCCAATTGTCACTAAACTACTAAAATTACATTAGTTAACAAAATGAACCCTTATCCCCTGCTATGCTATGAATATGACCAAAGAAACAAAAACACAAAGTAGAGGGAAAGAGAACTCACAGAACATTGGCATGTTGGATGTCAGCCTCAAGTGCCTTGAGGGAGTCTAGGAAAGAGGGTGCTGAATCAAGCATTTGGTAACGTAACATTGCTGAAACATGGGATTGTGATGTGATCCCAAGGGTGAAAAGAGAGAATAAATAGGGTGGCAAAACAGAGAAAAATGGCATGGAAATTTGTTGGGAGTTGAGTGAGTTGACCAAGATAATGGAGAGGCAAAGAAAAGGTCCTTTGAGCCTTGGAGATGTCGACTAAGCTGAGCTTTGTTGACCTGCACTGCCGTTTCGGACAGAACACTGTTATCATTGACTAATCAGATACTTTATGCACAGTACACATCAGAGGGATTCAACATTTGAACATTCACATTTCTTTTCAAAATTTGCTTTTTTCTGTGTTGAGTTTTGGAAATTCAAGGTGCAAGAAAGTCTGGTAGATAAGAGTGAGATTTGACTGGTCATTAAATCAGACTTTGTTTATACATGAATTAGATTTTATTTCATAATTAGGAATGATCATAGTAAAAAAAAATCAAATTATAATCTTTACATTGAGGATAAATCTATTATAAATTTATTTTAAAACTATAATAATATCTACCTTCTAGGATCTTGTTTTTTATTCTATGTATGATAAGTTTATCTATATTTAGACTTGATTTAAGTATTTTTATTCATAAACGGATTTACTAATATTTAATTATTGATGAGTCTGTGAATATCGATTATAAAACGGTCTGACGCTACGGGTATAAAGGTAATGCATTGAAAATAAATTGGTAAAAATGATTGAGCTTAAGGTATACTTTTTTTTTTTTTTTTAACAATTTCGATAGATAAACTTATTACGACATTATATCTAAGCTAGCAATTGCATTAGTACGTCTCTTCGACTTTAGTTTGATATTTGTTGAGCTATTAATTGTTATTGTCTGCAGTTGTTCCACTTATTTAATGCTCTATTATATTATGTCACCGCCGGGGTGTTTGGGTGTTTCCTGAACTCAAATTGGAGGTGCAGGAATCAACTTTTAGAGGTGGAGGAAGCAATAATCATCAACTAGAGTGAAAGCCCAACAAGCATAAAAAAGAGTAAAAGCCCAATCCTTGGACTATATAGACAAAGAGTCCACGTTGTTGGTCTTCGGCACTAACCGTGGGACCCAAAAGAAACAGACACCCCGAAAGCAAACGAAAATCTCGCAATGGCCGTCTCCACAGTGTTCCTCTCTTGGGCGTTACCACCATCACACTTTCTTCACCTTCCCAAAACCTCGTCACGGTCTTCAGCACCACCTCGTACAATTGGAAGCGATAACGATGATGTTTCAGTGAAGAGTGTGTTATACCCTGCACTGTCCCATTCCAACATACTTCAGTTCAAGTCAGCGTACAACGTTCAGATCGTAGTGGGCGAGGACGAGTCCGAGGAAAGAATCGTCAACCGCTTCAGGAAGGAGGTTCTCAAAGCCGGTGTCATTCAGGAGTGCAGACGCAGAAGGTTCTTCGAAAACAAACACGACAAGATCAAGAGGAAAGCGCGCCAAGCTTCTAGAAGAAACCGAAAGTGGTTTGACTTTTAACCCTCACTTTTCTTTCCCTATCAATCAAAATTCAAAATTAAAATAAAACTTATTTTCTGATTCATGTCAGGAAGCCACAATCAAGAGCTTGGCCACAGCATAAACACGATTCTGATCAGAACAAAAAGGATCAACATCATGATAATGATGATGCTGACAATTGGGAACTTCCAGATGTAGATATTCCATATACTTGAAGTTCAGATACAGAAAAAAACAGAGGAAGCGAAAATATCACACTCTCGTCTGAAAGCTGTTGATACTTAGGGTCCACCATTCTCAAATTTTACTTGTACCTAACGTAGCTCAAAGTGTTTATGTAGGACTCTTAATCCATGAAAATGTAAAATTTTCACCTTGGTGTCAGTTATATATGTTGTTAGACACTGGACGTGTTAATCTTTGGAAAAAGGACTAATGGATTTTACATGTATGATTGTTAGGCATTTTGATAGAGTTTTTTGCAATTTTTAATAGCTAATGTGGCTGTTACTAAATATCTTAAAAACGAATTTGAAACTTGAAAGTGTACTTCTTAGGAAGAATGGAGGTGAAGCAGAAATGATAGTCCACATTTTCTGACACCCTCCAACGATTAATCTGAAATTTGAGTAGAGACATCAACCATAGGTGTTCATCTATTTTCAACGAAACCTTTATCTTGTATTTTTTTTATGCAGAGGGGAAAAAAGTTAGCCCATGGTTTTTACCTCTACTGTTTCTGTTTAAGATTTAATACTTACGAACAAAAATCTTGAAGAATGAAAAATGTGGTGGGTAAATTTTAATACTGATATACTCTAAAATCCAAGTTTATAACTCTCCACTTTCAGCATAAATCTGCCGTGTAAATTTCCAACAGCTGGACTGTTTAATTAAACTAAAACTGTGACACATGTAAACCAAGATAATCAAACAAATAAAGTTTTCTTTCTTTTTTATGAGATATCAAAGAGCATTGAACTGGAACAGAGAGTCTGAGAGTGTGTATTGGTGTTTGAGTGTCAGGAGTAAAAATCCTGTTGAATGCTGTAGATAAAATATTGGTGATCAAAGTAAAAAAAAATTATGGAGTGTGGTATAAGAACTGCTAGCAGAGAAGATGCAATTTTTGGGTGAATTTCAAATATGTTAGTCTCTCAGTTGTTGTGGTCTATACAGGACAACGAAACAAAAAAACAAGGAAATGGCTATGCATGGTATGAGAGAGGGAGATACTGAGAGAATCAAAACATGGCAGTATGTGGCACTTTGCAACCCAACAACAACTTCAAATTAGTTTTTCAGAAAAAGAAAAAAAAAAAAGTAATGGTTCAAGAACTAGGCTAACCAGGCCATTGTGTGGTCTGTGGTTGCAGCAGCCTGTAATCCCTCCACTGTCGAGAGGGGGAGGTGTTCGCTGCTCTGTGAAGCCAGCCTCACGCATTGCCCTCCACTCTAAGAATCAAGAGACCTAAGCTTTAGCCCAAATCCCATGATTCAACTCTCAACTTGGAGTGGGCAGGCCAACAGATAGCAGCCACAGCCCAACCTAGCAGAGCCAGAGTTCTGTTCCATCACTTTGGTTCCCCTACTTAGGTCACAAGCTGTCGTTACTCAGCTCGGCAATCCACCCAGCTTGTCAGAGCGTTTATAAAGACTTTGTTATTACATGTTCTTCCCAATGTGGGACATAAGTAAGAACATAGCTTGTGCCTTCTTTTTGTTGTTTCATGTATCTTCTGCTTGAGTTGTGATTAACTGTTACCTACCAATAAAAAAACCCAATCAAATGGATGTTTTTCTCTCGTTAATTTGTTGCAATATATGGTATACACGAGTGAAGTCTTGACCCACGGGTCTTTAGAATTTGACAGCTTGCCATATCATGGGGGGCTTTAACATCATATGGATAAGTGATAAGTCTTCCAGGATTGAATAATTTTTTTTTTTATTAGACGAATGTTAGTTGTCAATATTGTTAATTTTTATTAATTAAAGGAGTCGAACCTACAACATTTTTTATTATTTCTTTTGTCTTTTACCACTAGATCATTCTTATATTTTTTGAGGTTTGAATAACCTTAATCTGAGTTTCAATTTGAAAGCTCTTAATTTTTGGCTTCTAAGATTACACCTACAACCATATGAACAACATCAATATAAGTAGGTTAAGTAGGTTCTGTTGCTATGTTAATGATCTCTTGAAGAGAGGATTTAAAACTAGAGTAACTATTTAACTAGCAATGATAATGATATCTTAAATAGGGGATTGATTGATTGAATCGAGACACAGTTGCTCGAAATTTTTGCCATTGCATAATTCAATTGAAGCAAAAATGCCAATTAGCCCACGAAGAGAGAGCAACAAATTGGAACAAAATGGGATAGAACATCCATCACACCGACAATAATCACCAACCAATAAGCATGGATCAACAACAACAATTGAAGGTTTGAATCTAGTAAGAATGTGAGAAAGCAGACCTGTTATTCAGGGAATTGTGATCAATAGACATTAGTTATCGAGAATATGAATATCTAACACAATGACACCATATGAAATTTGTAACTCACATAATATATGCTGAAATACACGGAATTTTTTTAATTCTAATGTGAAAATATCATTCAAAGGATTTCAAGAATTCCATCTAAGTTTTATTCCAGTTCCCCTTATATATCACATTATCTTATTAAAAAAAGAAGTTTTTTTTTTTTTTCTCATATCGGTGAATTATGATATCAACTTATTTAAAACTTTTATTTTAAAAGTTTTTTTTTTTTTTACTTGTTGACCAATCCAACTCAAATTTGTTCTCTCAATTATATCTAATTATATCTATGTATACTCTTTAAGTCTTAACATGTAATACATATTACCTCTTAAAAAAAACAAAGAAGAATGCAGTTTGTTTAACTCAAATATTTAAAATAGCAAAAGTAATTAGCAGTATATATCAAAACAAAAAATCTCAACCGTTGATTAAGAAAACTAATATTACTTTCCCATCACGCTAGCATTTGCCAAGTATATATCATAAATATAAATAAACGAATAGAGGAAAAAAAAAAAAAAAGAAGAGTGTATTTAGAGGAAGGAAGTAAAGCAAAGGAAGCAGAAGCAAAGCAAAATCGAAAAGCGGCAGAGATAGATGGAAGGAGAAGAGGGTTCTCAGCAGCCACAGTTGGTTCTCGCCGACAAGCTTTTCCTACTCCGGCAACCCGATGTGCAAGACATTGACAAGGTTCGCTACAAAGAGGATGTTTTCACTCATGTCAAGGAAAACGGTAACTCCCTCTCTCTGTCTCTTTCGCCCCCTTTCGATTTTTCTCATCTCAATCTCAAACATCTTCTCACTCTCCTTTCTCTGCAGATATGGTCCCTTTGTACGAAACCCTAATTGCCGATTCCGTGTTGGACTTGGATCAATCCCTTTTGGACTCCATGCGCGCTAAAATCGACGACGAGCTCACCAAGCTCGATGAAAAGTTAGTTTGTCTCTCTTCCTACTATGTTTGAGCCGAACACCGATTCGGAATTTCGGATTTGAGATTTACTAGGTTAAATTGGGAATGTTCATAAATCTGAAGGGAGAGAGATGGGGACTTGTACCACCGTAGGATATATGATCCTAATATGCCAATTGTATTTTCCAATTAACCCACCGTTTTACTTGCATGGGATTTTGCTTATTTGATTTGTGAATTATACAAATGTTTTTTGGTTCGTGTTATTTTATTCTTTTGTTGAATTCAATATGAAAACTTGAGTTCCATGATGCATTGTTGAGAGTTGAGACTTGGGGCTTTCACCTAAGTGGTAGTAAACAAAGTATGTGAAATGCAAGTTTAGCAAGAGATGCAATAGCTGTAACTTAGAGGTAATTATTGGAGAATATACATTACCCTGAGTCACATTTTTAGTATTTTAGGTCAATCACTGGGTCCAACAGAGTGGATGAAATAGAGGAATGCTTGGTCGTCGGATTGAGTGTTGGAAAATAAAGATTCAACTCAAAAGTAAGCCTAATAACGCAAAAATGGGAGTATAATGATGGATGAGTAGCTCCCATTGTAGAAAAAAAATGGTGAAGTTTCATATTTAGATGGTTTAGGCGTATGTGGAGAAAACCTGCAGAAGCACCTGTAAGGAGGGTTGAGCAGATGGAAGATAGATAGTCCAATAATTAGAGGTAGAAGGAAAATAAAGAAAACTATAGGTCAAACCATTAAGAGGGACTTAGAGGTAACTGGTCTATCTTTGCACTTACTATAAGGGAGAAATCTATGGCATATGATCTATGTAGCTGATCCTTCCTAGTGGGAAAAAGGCTTTAGTTGTTGCTGTATTCATGAAAGTGTATGATTAAGTATTTGGGGTTTTACATATTATAAGTTCATGTTATATACCCAGTGTTGCCAAAAAGTTAAAAAAATGATACTAGGAGACTGAAAAATGCATAGACTGGGACAGATGTATCACACTCATTGCATTTTCCATTTTGTGATTCCTGGGGATGGAAACTATGATTTCAATTTTCAATAGTGTCGAGTTTAATAATGCCTGCAGCCATGATAATACATGTGGATGCCTCTTTTTAGGATTGCTGATGCTGAGGAAAACTTAGGAGAGAGTGAAGTTCGTGAGGCTCACTTGGCAAAATCCTTGTTTTTCATCCGGATTGGCGACAAGGTATATTACTATTATAACTTTTCATATTTCCTGTCTACTACTGGAATCAAATTTTATAACGCTCTTTCTGATGTACCAGGAGAAAGCCTTGGAACATCTCAAGGTAACAGAAACCAAGACTGTTGCAGTTGGCCAGAAAATGGACTTGGTGTTTTATACATTGCAGCTTGGTTTCTTTGACATGGATTTTGATCTCATTTCCAAAAGCATTGACAAAGCCAAAAGGTAATGCTTTGAATTACAAACATCTGTAGTTATGCCCTCTGCCATATTTTTCTGTTTAAGATTTGGTTTTCTAACTGTTTGCATATTGGTGGCAGCTTGTTTGAAGAAGGTGGTGATTGGGAAAGGAAGAACAGGCTGAAAGTGTATGAAGGCCTGTACTGCATGTCCACTCGAAATTTCAAGAAGGCTGCCAAGTTGTTTTTGGATTCTATTTCAACCTTTACAACCTATGAACTATTTACCTATGACACCTTTATATTTTATACGGTTTTGACCAGCATTATATCATTGGATAGAGTCTCCCTAAAGCAAAAGGTGTGCTGATTCTTTCTTGGGATCTTTACCCACTATTCTTTTTTTCTTTTACTGTTGTTTTATGTTTCTGGGATATTTCTGAAACTTTGATTTTTAACTGTTCCAAATGGCATCGTGTGATCCATGTAGCTGATCTTACCTAGTGGGATAAGATTTGTTGTTGTTGTTTTATATTTCTTGCTAAGTGTTCTGAATATTATAAATTATTTTGCATCAGGTAGTAGATGCTCCAGAAATCTTGGCAGTGATTGGCAAAATCCCATATCTTTCAGAGTTTTTGAACTCCTTATATGATTGCCAATACAAGTCTTTTTTCTCAGCATTTGGTGAGCAGACATCTTCCAAATCTCAGTAATTTAGCTAATTTGTCTGTGGTGTTATAATTTGAGAATCTGTAGGAATCATCCATTGTGCAATAGGAGGAACTTCAATGTGCTGGCACTATTCATTCTTCTTGATTTGGTTCCGTGCTAATAGTTTTGTTTTGTTTTGATATTTATTTCAGCTGGCCTGACAGAGCAAATTAAGTTGGACCGCTATCTGCATCCACACTTCCGATATTTCATGAGGGAGATCAGAACAGTTGTCTATTCCCAATTTTTGGAATCTTACAAGAGTGTGACAATTGAGGCCATGGCAAAAGCCTTTGGAGTGACTGTGGATTTCATTGATGTGTAAGTAAATGCATTTTGCAAACCCTATTTTGGTTTTAGTATTTGTTTAGTTTTAGATGTCATAGAAGGCACAACTCATTATCATATTATTTGCTTCCAGGGAGCTATCACGTTTTATTGCAGCAGGGAAGCTTCATTGCAAGATTGACAAAGTTGCAGGTGTTCTTGAAACTAACCGCCCCGATGCTAAGAATGCTCTTTACCAAGCAACAATTAAGCAAGGGGACTTCCTGTTGAATCGGATCCAGAAATTGTCACGTGTGATAGATCTTTAGGTCTTCTCGTTGCATTTTAGATTTATAAGTTTACTGGAAAGGCAGAGATAATGACAATTTCAAATTTGAAGGACATCCTGTTGTATGCATTTTGCTATGAGGGCTTGAGGCATGCCATTTCTGTAGTCCATTTATTTGATTTCCAAATTAATGAACAATTGAACTTGCTGAATCCAAATACGTCAATCAGTTTTCAATTATTTCTGTGATGAACATATTCAATTGCTATGCTTGTGAGGCATGGAAAACCTGCCACAAATGTATAATCAGTGAGTGTGCCTCGTTTAGATGGAGTTGCTTTCTGTTCTTTATTCTTCTCCATGTTTCCCTTCTGATAAGAATGAGGCTCAAAGACTACCATCCCATGGCTATGTGAATGTGATCTCTATCTCTCACCACGCACGTCATTGAATGTCGCATGCATTGCCCTCCATGTTATTGTTATGTCACCTAAACCTGTTTCTATTGCAATCTCTTGGCTTGACTATGATAATATGGTATTTCTATATTCTAAATAAACAAAGAAATTTAGAAGAAATTAAAAATGGAGGTATTTATATAATTATATGCCCACGATACTCATTTGACATGTAAATATTAAATTTTGTACATATAAAAACTTAGATAAAATTTATTTATAAATACAAAATAAATAAATAAATACATGTAACACATAATTATTAAGAAATATATTGAGTTTTTTTTAAAAAAAAATGTTTAAAACCCAAATTTAAAATAATTGAAAGAATTTTTTTAACTCATATGAATATAAATATAAATGCGTTTAAGTATTTATTAATTAATTAAATTAAAAATCTAAAGCAATATAGTATTAAACTTGAGCAACCCGTCAACACAAAAATAGAACCAACCTTTACTTGTGGTGCTAAAAAAGAGCAGGGAGAATTAAGAAAGAATTGAAAAGTAAGAACGTGTTTCCAAAAAGAGACAAATTATCCAGTGGCAGTGGAGGAGAGTAATGTTTCTAACGACCTTTTCAGTATCACAAATACCATACCAGGCTTGCAAGCAATGTACAACCAACTAAACAAGTGACAGAGTATCCATTCCATTCCCCATTTGCTGGTTTATGAGCCACAAACTCGACACTGAGTTGAGACTTGAGAACGTAGCACATAATTTATTTTACATTATTGTTATTATATGCAACATCGTATTCGTGGGAGCATACGATGTTGCCTCCTGTTCCTATTCCTTTCGATATTAACGCTATAAAAGATAAGCTCTCGTATCAGTTCCGCCCTTTGCAACGCTCCTTCCATTTCTGGGTTCGAGCCATTGACGTTTACACCGGATACAAGGTCTCACTCTTTCATTAATATTATTATGCATGTTTTAGCTTCAATTACAATAGTATTCATTACTATGCAGGTGTTTCAAGTGAGAGTGAATTTCGTCAAAGATGCGCAGAAACAAGAAGCAATGTGGGAGAGGCAGCACGAGATTGCCGCCGATAAGATTTTCACCATGTGCTACGACCTCGGAGGTTTCTTCCTCAAGGTCTTCCATCATTTTTTATTTTTTTTTGTTTTTTTCATTCCTCTTTTGTATTCAATTTTATTTATGGCTTCGGGTTATTTCACTCCTTAATTGTTTTGCTCATTCTATGAAATTGATGTGATATTAAATGTGGTTCTACAGATTGCTCAAATTGTTGGGAAGCCCGATTTGGCCCCGGCCGCGTGGGTGAAAAGGCTTGTTACGCTATGTGATAGGGCTCCTCCAACCCCTTTTGATGTGGTGAAACTAGTGCTGGAGAATGAGCTGGGACAGGGTATTGATGATGTTTTCGAGAGGTTCGATGTCGAACCCCTTGGTTCTGCTTCAATTGCTCAGGTCCATCTCGAAATTCTTACCTCCTATCTTATTTACCATTTCCCTGAGTATTGAATTGCACTAGTATTTTTTTTTCTTCAGGATCAAGTGTTTATACATGTAGAACACTACTAGTTATGGATAACAATTTAAGTTCCCTTTGATATCTTCAACTCTATATTAGTATTTAGTACCTTGTAACTGACATGTCTTGTGCGAATATTAGGTTCATAGAGCAAGACTGAGAGGTGATACAAGGGATGTTGTTGTCAAGGTAAATGAACCTAATAAGCCCAACGGTTTTTAGATGCCAATAAACCTCTGATTCTGATTTCTTTTGCATATAATAGGTTCAACATCCCGGAATTCAGGATCTGATGATGACAGATATCCATAACGTGCAAGCATTTGCATTTTACTTGCAAAAAGCAGATATCAAATTTGATCTATATTCAGTGACTAAGGAAATGGAAAAACAGGTGGACTTTATTTTTTTGCTAGATTTCTTATTTTAATCTATGTGGATTATTTGATTCATACTTGTTTTCTTCCCCTGTTTTGAAAGGGTTAGTTTATTAGTAGCATCCTAATCAAAGAAGAAACACATTGCTTGATTAGTAGCATATTTTTTATTAGCATGTAATCATGTATAGAATACTGGGCTAAAACTGGTTTATTTGTGAACAACATTGGTTTGATGCTTGAGAAAACACCACTGGCCTATTCCCTTCTACGTCAGTTGTTTGTCTTAGAATTTTGTATAAATTATTTAGTTTCATTTCCATGCTTATTTAGTTTCATAGTCATGCTAATATTGAGTGAGGTTCTTCCTGCAATTTATCATGACAAGTTCTGAACATCTACTTGATGATCTGTGACATTTTAGATTGGATATGAATTTGACTTCATGAGGGAGGCTGATGCGATGGAAAGGATTAGAAAGTTCTTGTATGAAAATAACAAAAAGACTCCTGTTTTGGTGCCGCGCATAATACGAGATATGGTTACTAGGTATATTATGCAGTTTAGCATCTTACATGATATCAATAAGATAGTATTAGTAATGGAGAAGAATGCTTAATTCAGTATATTATTTTCAGCAGTAGTGGCAGCTATTTTTTCATTGGTCTTGGTGTGTATGGCTGTTTTAGAAATGATTGATGTTTTCTTAAGTATAGCTTGTCTCCAAAGTCCAAATTTACATGTTAAATGCCAGTTGGTGCTAGCTGTACTAATTTCTGTATGTTATCACATGATTTTTTTAACAAACTGGTTTTTCTAATTAAATAATTTAGGTAATATTTCGTTTTTTGTACAAAATATTAAAAAGTAACAATAATAGAAAAACTTGAATGGTAGTGCAATGTTAAGTTGTGCAGCAATCAGGATCTATAATTCTATGTTGTGCCTCAAGCATGTCATCATTAGCTTTTCAGCTTTCTATACCAACCATTGTATGTTATGAAAACACCCTTTATTGATTAAAGAAAAAAACAATGTTAAACTGAAAATCAAATATACTAGAAAAGTACAACACTTCACATATTTTAATTGTGAATCTTGTGATAAGTTTTTTTTAAGTAATGATATGATTCTTGGATTTTCCAGAAGGGTCCTAGTTATGGAATATATTGACGGGGTTCCTATAATGAACCTTGGTGACGAAATAGCAAAGAGGGGCATAAATCCTCATGGGAAGGTTGCAGCAGCAGCAAAGCAGTAAGCTCCTAAGCTATATACCCTAAAAGTAGTTTTTACACCACACTTTTGTTTTAGTTAATAACTTATACATGGCCTAAATTCTGACTTATGACATTTGCTTTTAGCTCTATTGTGTATTTTGAATCATCAAGATAAACTTATTCATTCATTCATTGGTGCATTTTACATAGAAAAATAAGTTTGAGAAGGAAAGTAAAACTAGGGGGAAGGATAGGATGTCCTCCAAAAGAAAAGGACAGCATAAACAAGAACAAAATTAAGAATGCAGCAAGGTGGTAGTCATAATGTTAAAAATGGCCACTCCTCGAATAAACCATGAGAAGAATGTCATGTCATAAACCTAATCCTATCCCATAATGAGTTGAAGAGATCAACATGTCCTTAAGGATGCGAGCATTCAACTCAATGCACCAAAGTTCAGTCTGCATATTTTCAGCCAAAACCTCTATAATGAAAAATCAAGTCATTTTCTTTTAGCAACATAGCCTGAATAAAACAAAAGTGCCTGCTTGCACTTATTTTTTTACTTAAAAACATTTCAATTCTATATGGAAGATAATTATCTTTAAACTCTTCATATTGAAAAAGGAGTACAATAAAATTAGGAACAATCTGACATTGATTTCCAACAATGATTTTTTATTCCATGATCAAATGTATTGTATATACAATGATGCTTAATTTTTTATTTCTTTATTTTTTTTATCGACAAATGTTAGTTTTGTTAGAAATGTTAGTAGAGGGATTTGAACCCGTGACCTATCCCTCTCCATTCTCCCTTCACTTTTTCCCCAACCAACCTTATATCTCCCAGTGATGCTTAATTTAACCTATACTTTTAAAATATGTAAGCCATACATTTGGTGCAAACAATAAATAAGAAAAATGTTATACTTCTGGTGGTGAACCATAAATTACCAAATTGTAAGACTATAATAGATTTGATAAGTCTTGGCACTCATTCAACTTGGAACATATTTGGTTGCTGTCCTGATTGTTTTAGGCAATGTACACAAATGTCAGAATCAGATAACAAAGAGGAGATGGTTATGTTTTAATAACAATAACACCAACTTCTTCCCTGAAGATTTATAGCATAGATGTTTTTTCATATGTATTTTAGGTGTATTACACTACTAACTTTCTTGGGAAAGTGCAGAAAAATTCTTCAAAGCTTGACTCTAGCATATGGTCAAATGATTTTGAAAAGTGGATTCTTCCATGCAGATCCTCATCCAGGAAATATCCTGATTGGTAAAGGATCAGAGGCAAGTCATCTGCTATATTTGTTTTCTAATATCTCTTTTAAGTGTTATTTCATCTCTAGGTGAGTACCCTACCATTATTGTAGAGATGTTTTAATCAATAGAAATGACCATAATAGCGGGTAGAATATTGAAAATTAGTTTGAGATATCAATGCCTATTTTTTTCTTTATGTATTTATTTTAAATTCTTAACCCTCCTAATGTTAGTAACTTCCCTCAATTCAGGTTGCCTTGCTAGACTATGGACAGGTGAAGGATCTCCCAGATCAGTTGAGGCTTGGCTATGCTAATCTAGTTCTTGCGATTGCTAATGGCGACCCATTAAGAGCTGCAGAGAGCTATAGGTACTGCAACATGCATTTAAGTCTTGTCTATATAATGTTCTCTTGTTTGTTGAAAATAAAAACAGAAATAAATATCTTGGCTAATACTTAGTTACAAACTGCACCAGCAGTGCTGCTAGGAATAGATAATAAAAGCAAGGATTAATTGATGTAGAATATAATGACTTTGCTGACAAATAGATTTTAGAGAGAAAAAGACTAGAGAGGAGAGAAAAATATTAAAGGGAGTGTTGGAAAAAATGAAAAATCTATATTACTTATTTCTTCATTGGTAACAAAAGATTTGATGGCTTTATAAATTGCCCTCATTATACCAAGACAAAAGAAACTGGATGTGAGAAAGTAAGAATTTATTTATAACCTTAATTTAAATTAAAATATCTCACAAACTTAACCCACTTCAAGTCAAGGGTGGATGCTCCCTTAATTTCTCACTTTGTGGAGCCAAATCTAAGAAACTGTGACTTGAATCTCAATTTGTCTAGACTAGAATTGAAGCCTCAAACCCTGAATGTATATGAAATCCAGATTGGGTCAAACTGTATAGTAAACATTAATCACAAAATCTAATGCCCATATACCTTGGTATCCTTTCCTAACGTTTTTTTTTTTTCTTCTTATTTTATCTGTTACTGTCTATAGATGTTAAAGTGTTTAACCAGAATGGTTTACTGCTAAAAGCCTAAAACTTGGATTATGTGAAATTTCAAATATGAACTTCATTGGAGGATGGTTGACTTTTCAAATTCATAATTTTGAATTGAAAATGACAATCAGTTAGTGGGGTATGTTCAAATCAAATTATCTAACTGCGTGTCATACTTTTATTTTATAGGGAGCTTGGTATAGAAACCTTCACCAAATGTGAAAATGAGCTACAAGAATTGTTTAAACTAGCACAGACAATGTTTGATACAAAATTGCCTCCAGGGGTGGTAATGCTGCAACCTTTCTCAGAGGAATCTTCAATTAAAAAAGTTGCTGTTCAGGTATGTTATAGAATGAATGATAGAATCCAATTTTCCATTTCGTAATTGTTCTTGGAGAACACACATACTGGGGAGTAGGGGACAGATCAGTGTATAAATTTTGTCTTGTTATTCTGTTGCACATCGAAAGTTAAACATAATATTTTGATTGTTTTGGTGAATCTGTGTACTGATTGCGTGGTACTTTTGAATGCTGCAGTAAGTGAAATATGAAAAAAAAAAAGTCTAGTCTGTTTTATGTCCAAGGTTGGTGGTGGCAAACCTTTTTATGATGACTCAGTATTAGTAGATGAAAATATGTTGGCACTGAATCAAATTATTAAATAATGTAGTAACTAGAAACTATTGATGCATGCTAGTTAATGGTATTTATAGTGATGGAATAAGAAGGTACTAATAACTTGTTAATATTTTATGTTGCTATTTCTTATTCACACTAAATTTTCAATTCTTTCTGTTCCTGCTAGTCTTTTCCAGAAGAACTGTTTTCTGTACTTCGGACAGTGCATCTACTGAGGGGACTTAGCGTTGGACTTGGAATCAATTATTCTTGTGCAGAACAGTGGAGACCCTTCGCAGAAGAAGCTTTGTCCCGAGCTGACAGATTAAAAGGTGGTACTGTGATTCTTGCTTAAGATAGACATTTCAGAATGGCATGCCTTACATGATTTCTAGTATTATCAATCTTTGGTCACTTGACTCACTTCTGAATTCTGATGTGTCTATTTCTTTGTAAGATATCTCCATCATACTAACCAGCTACATCTAATTATGATGTCACTTGACGTTTTCACAGGTAAGGGTGTTAAGCCCAGAGGCAGCAAATAGTTTAAGTAAAGTATTTTTGTGGAGATACTAAAGCTGTGTATCGGACAGCGTTGACGGAACGTAACCGGTGTTTTTCTTAAAGCTTTGGGAGTGTAGCTTTTGTGCAAACCTCAGTTGTGTTCGGTGGAACGGTAAAACAAACAGGCACTAAATAGGCAGGTCTGGATCAATCTAGGTTGTTGATTTTGATTAATCGGTCACTTCTTGTGCGATGTTGGGTACAGGTAAATTCAAATTATCTCACTTAAATACGGTATATAAGTTTGGCATTGATGGCAATGACAGGAAGATTTTTGTGGTGAGGTGCCTCACCAAGTTTTTTCTTTTTGGAATTTTAGAATGTTTTGAGATTGTACACTTTTCACAGACGAGTAATTGCACTGCCATTACCATTAGGCATTAGCCCATTATTTGAAATTTTGAGAAGAATGTTTAACTACAGTATGCAGTTTATGTACTACATTTGATTACTTGATTAAGAGCATCAATAGCCATGCAACTCGACACAAGCAACCGTAGCTTAAATTTTTTTTATGCTTAACCTTTAACTGCTCTTGCTCTTTTAGACTCCTCTAGTGGTAAGTTTTGTTTTTTTTTTTGGGGGGGGGGGGGGAGGGGTGGAACATGATGATTTTTTTGTTGAGAAAATGACTTTCGGACGGTTAATTTAACACATTCAATTTAAAAAAAAAAAAAAAACAGAATACCCCGTAAATTTCCAAAAGATATTTAAAATAAAAGAAATGACATTATACTCACCATGTTTAAGTAGAGGTAATTTTTGGAATAATCATAATCATTAAAAACAAACAAGGGTGGATGATGTAACTAGAATAGAAGTGATGTAAATAGCAATCGCGTAACATGGGCTTGGGCCTAGCCCACTTATCTTTTGTCAGTCTTTGACCTAGATTTTTTTCTAAAACAAAAACAAAGCTCTGTAAAGCGGAAAAAACCACGGAAAAGAAGTGTGCTTCGTACGATTCCCGCTATAATTCTGTAATTCAATCTGAAGAGGCGCCAACAGAATCTGCTTCTGTCTCCAACTATTTATACTTCTCTCTCTCGTCTCTGCGGATTACCCGACCCGAATCAACCCGAACCGAAGCGAGGAACGCCATTGGATATGTTCGGCAGAATCAGAGCGTCGAGTTCGTCGCTGGACACCTTAGACGGTTCTCCGTCCAAGATTCTCAAAGACGATACCTTCTCCATCTACGGTACTCTCTCTCTCTCTATTTCAAAATCTCTTCAATGTTTAATTTCTGCAAGTTCAGATCCAGTATGAAAACAATTACTCCGTACTCCTCTTACTTTGCGTTGAAGTATGATTAAGAAGCACCGTGTTTGTGTAATTGTGTATATTAATAATTAAATTGGCTTCATTTCGTTTCAGAGGCTACTCTCATGAGGCTAAAGCTCGGTGCGCGACGCGATACAACTGAGGTTATAAACGATTCTCCAGTTAATTCACCTTGCGCCGAAGAATCAAATCTCAAGCCAGATCTTAATCCTGCAACCACTTCTTGTTTCGAATCCGATACAACGATGATGGATACGACGGAGTCTGATAACACTTCACCTAGGGTTAGTGACCACGTTTCTAATGGAAACTCGGAACTGCAAAAACAGAGTCACGTTTCCATTCTTCAATTTTTCAAAGTTAAGGATGCCAGACATGCTGATGTGTCATCCTCTGAAGAGGCCACAACATCAACGCGGAATGGCAATTGTTCTGAATCTATCTCATCAACCTGTGTTGAATCTGATTACAGAAGTGAAGTGGAAGACTGTGAAATGTCGGATTAATGGTGGATTTATGATCTTGAAGCAGGGAAATGAGCAATTGTGCCAAGGTTAATTATACAAATATTTATACCTTCCAATGCTTGTCAGTTAAATTCCATGCAAAATATTTTCTGCTGTGCCGTATTGTATCTTATTCTGGTTACACTACGAATGTGGACCATGTGTTGTTGTATCAGATACACTGGGTTTTATACCGAAGTTGGTAAATTAAGAGTGTTTCGCAGTGAATAAATTAGATTAAGTTGCAAAGTTAGTTAAAAGTTGATAAGTTAGGGTACTTTTCAAAGTGATTCTGTTCATGAGTAATCAGTAACCACTAAGTATTTTTGTAAGCATTAATTTAACTGCAAAGGCTATTCTGATGAATTCGTAGGACTTAACTCATCTAAACTTTTTCCAATTGAAAAAAAACTAAACTTTTTTCCTGTATTTCCAGGAGTAAATTTTCAGTGCATGTGCATTGTGTATTTTCTGTTTTTTTTTTTAATTACAACTCTAGTGCCTGTTATAGTGGTACTTTAGTATTTCAGGTAACACCGCATGACCTATGCAAATCTGATATTATAGAAAAAGAAAATAGAATGCCAGGAATAGGCTTGAAGAATCTGAGTCAAGAAGCAAAATTTTACAAAATTTGAGTAACTGTTTAAACTCAGAAAGTTAACGTGCTACATTTGCCAGTGAAAACAATTGATCGGATTATTGAACCTAGAAACAGCACGAATCATTGTAATTGGGCATCTTTGATTTATTATTCTCTCAGCCATGGTGCTTGGACTGGGGTCCATTCACATGTTTCGCCTTCCTTGAACCATAGAGCTGCCATGCATGGAAATAACAGTTAATCAGGAATCGAGGAATTAAATGAGAAAATGCCATCCCCCACCCATCTTCTTTGAAAGATTAATCAAGGAAGTGGGAGGTGTCAACAAAATAGAGCAAAAATAAATAAATCATTTACCATCTTTAACACACCAGATTATTTGGTTTACAAGACATTTTCAAAAGATTAAGAATATAATTTAATATATGATTACAACATTAATAACGTAGATGGTAAGCTGACAGGCTAAGGTGGCAATTGAGTTCTTGGCAAACTTGATGATAGAAGTTCAGAACAACAATGGGTTGGATTTTTTTTTTTTGGTGTTAACCATGGGTGTCCCCCAACCCACTGGGTCGAAGACTAATCCCATTCGCGGTTCGTGGCTGCCGCTGGCCCAAAGGAATTTTGCACACGATGAGAATCGAACACGGGACCTCCCGCTAAATAGATCGCTCCCACCCCTGTGAACACAGTGAGGCCTTACACCACTGTGCCAACCTTTTGGGTTAACAATGGGTTGGATTAATACATAAATCTTGACCAAATAAGGTATTCAATATTTCAATATATATTACAATCGCCTATATCTAGATTGGATATGTATCTAGATTCTTGAGCTAACTCTCAAACAGACACAAACAAGTTAAATCGTGTGTACACTCAATCACTCATTGATGTTACAAACTTGGATTTATCCATGGTTTCAGCCTCAAAATGTACAGTTTTGGACAATGTTCGTCTATACTCAGCTTGAATTACTATGTTTTGCAACATATATTGGGATTATAATGCTAATATGAAGTTTTCATTGTTATTTTTATCATGTTTTGTCCAACTACAAAATAATCGAGTCCTGGGCTAAGTATAATATAACAGTTAGGTCAATTATTGAATTATGTTCATATTTTAATACTTTGAATTGCTTTATTATAAAGTTGTAATGTAGTAAGGATATGCTATTAACTTTATGTTTGGGTACTAGGATATGTTTTCTAAGCAATTATTTGAAGAGTTGGTAAGTCAAGCTTATGATTTGAGTTTACTAGTCTTATGACATTACCTAAATTCTCAAGTTTAACAACCTAGTTGATGGATAATACCACAAAATCACTACTTTAAAATGTATTGCTTATTGTCATAAACATTCTCATTTTTTTCACCACATGTAGTCCGTAGTCCTTTCACCAGCATTAAGCACTGCAATAAAACATCATTTGATATTTGCAAAGTTCAGGTCCTAAGGTGGGTCTATTCCACAAAATTTTCTTGGAAATTCAAACTTTTCTCCAAAGCAATACATGTCTGAAACAAAAGCTGGTGAAAAAAAATTAAAATTATTTATCCATAATACTTCTGCACCCTTCTAATGTTTAAATCGCTAACTTTTCTATTCTCCTTCACAATTCACATCTGTTTTTGTTGCATATATTTGGGTTAAACTGGATGGCGTAAAAGGCCTTACCTATTTCACGCTTTCCATTCTCAGGGCTGTCACTGCCATGAACAACATTCCTGGCAAGTTCAACATAAAATCTTGTCACTCCTGAATCTTGATACTCAAGTCAACCAGAAATACACATGCTCTGCAGCCTATCTTGATTCTTGACTGAGTGAAGGAACTCAAATTGAAAGTCAGATGCAACATATTAAAGGCCTTACCTTCCTGTTTGAACAGCAAGGTCTCCTCTTATTGTGCCTGGTTCAGCTTGAAGAGGATCTGTAGCCCCTATCAGCTTACGTGCCGATGCCACTACTCCGACACCCTCCCAAGCCTAGCAAACACAGCATTATATCAAAACTAAAAAACAAATTCAGCAGGTACATTGCAAAAAGTAAGTGAAATTAGGATTCTACTGGAGCGAGTTATACCATAGACACAACAGGACCTGAAGTAATATAGTCAATCAGCTTGGGGAAGAATGACTTTTGTTTTAGGTCCTTGTAATGCTCCTGGAACCATAAACAGTCAAAATAAATATAATAAGGCAATTAAAAGTTGAAGATAAGACAAACATGGTGGAATCAACATTACTGCAAACACAAGATGTAAGTCCACATCATATGGTTAAGTAATCGATCATTAAAACATGGATACAAGAGATCTTGTAATTGGATGGTTGGAGTCAGTTATTCAAGCACTCCATATTGTTGCACTTCATGCAACTACCATCAAACCCAGGTATTGTTTTTTTTCTCATCTCTTTTCACTCTGTTCCAGGACTTCCAGCTACATTTTGAACTGTAGAATTCTGTTCCAGCCCCAGTACCACCTCCGTTTGAGCCTGTATAACAACATGTTGGCTCTGTTCCAACCTGTCCTTTTGCAGATAGGCTCTATTCTATACATAATGTTCGTTTGGCTCCTCTCCCACTGTGTGCCCTAACGAAGGTGCCTCTTCTGGTATGCACCTTTACAAGAGCACATCTCCCATTGTTTCCTCTTTATCTTTGAATATCTTAGAAGATCTTCAGAATATATCGTAGGACGTAGAATCAATTAGTTTTCTACTAACTGAGGAAGGAATCAATCTTCTCATCATATTTCCTTACTTAATTATGGGTATTGTTAAGTTCGAATAGGACCACTGAGTTAAAACTTTGTATCATACCATTATTACAATCCATATCAATTTGATAAAAAAAAAATTGACTTAAATAACTTTTAGGCCCCTAAAAAATACCCACAATAAGAGAAACCACAGCACTCAAAAACATGATATACATACATACAACTATACAAGCAAGTATTGCAGCAAGTACAAACCTCAGCCAAATCCTTCGAGCACTGGAAGAGCTTCAAGCCAGTTAACTTAAACCCCTTCTTCTCAAACCTAGAAATAATTTCTCCCACCTAAACAGTTCTCAACCATAAGAAGCCATAAGCCAAAACAAATAAACACAAACAATTCTAAGCTTAAACATCAATTTTTCTTTTCTCTATTCCTAAAACCATGAAATCGAGTTGAAAACAAATTAGGAGGCTTACGAGGCCACGTTGCACGCCGTCAGGCTTGATCATTATGTAAGTCTGGTCAACTTGTTCCTGCACATTAGAATTAGAATTAGAATAATTAACAATTACAGATAAGCTTCTGATAAATTAGACTAAGAAATTTGAAATAGTTGAGAGAGAGAGAGAGAGAGAGAGAGGAAACCAGAGAAGCGATTAAGTGAGGAAGGAAAATGGCGGGTTTGGAAGCTGTTCTGGCGCGGAGGGTTGTAGCTCTTGCACATGAGAACAGATGGGACTGTGAAGGAAATGCTGTTAGGTGTTGGAAAGTGGCGCGTGAAAGAGGGAGAGTGGATTTGGGAAGTGTTGGTGAGCGTGGAAGAGAAGATGTCACCCAAACATTGCTTCCATTACCACACACAGCTTCCATTTCTCTCCTTCCTCTGTCTGGGCTGCGAGAGAAAACTACGGGTAAGAACCAAAATTTCTCGCTCACTCGCTCTCCTTTCTTGTTTTCAGTTTGGATTTGATTGGATGCGGTAGCAAAGAAAGAAAAAGGACTTTTAAATGTTTTTTTTTTCTTTTTGACAAATATTTTTTGTTAGTATTTTTATATTCAGCAATTTATATAACACTTTTTTTTTTTTATCTTTCTATCACTATCACAATCAATTTGTTAAATTCTCCGTTTTTTTATATATTAGATTGAGAATTGGATCAAGAATTGCAGGCCCTTTCTTCTTGCACCCCACAATTTTTTTTCTACACTTTACATTTCGAAAAAGCTAATCCAAAATATAATATATAAAGAAAGTGTACGAAGAAATTTGTGAAGTGAAAGCAGGTTTTTTTTTATAAACCAACCTCAACTAGCGTTAATTTCTTCAGAGGTTGCCTATGCAACCTTGGCTTCTTTTCTCATTTCTAAAGATATTCAACAATCAATGCTTTCTAAAAGATCGTTCCTGCAAATGATATGCCAGTATGTAAAGGCAGGGACGTGACGTGAATTACTATGATTTTCATTAGATTAGCATAAGTAGTTATCTTTGTGATCTCCTGTTGAATTTCAGCATAGACCAATTAGGTACCCCCCAACAGCATCGTTTTTGGATTTTCATGAACGGTTTTCACCAAGAATTTTATTGCAACACTTTTCCATGGTGGGAATTTTGGAATTTTTCATGAACTGTTTTTGCCCAAATTGGTGGCCACAACATAATATATTCAGTAATTAAACAAAATTAATGGGCCATTTTGTTGCTTTGTACCTTGTTCTTTACCGTGACAGAATCGACATGAGATGAAAAAGCTTGGGGCGTACGTACATGTTTTAAATATTAATATATTATCTGGATTTCTATATATGTGGGTATCGAACGTTCTTTAATTCATAGCAAGGTAATTAAGGTGAGGGAGAGTGATTTGAGAGATACATGTAGCCTCCTTCGACAGTGAAAAATGGCCTAGGGCATATCTTCATCTGCCTATTTTTGTGAGCATCATTAACAAGAGGTTGAAGAGAGCTAGCGCGGGTAAGTAACCCTATACATACATACATACATCACAAACACTTGATGAGTTACAACAATTATATTTTGAATAAGGCTTCCTTTCAGATAATATATATTCTACTATGTCTGAACTTAATTAGAGCCAATCTTTGGTATTTAATTGGTTTCTCTTTCCCCAGCCACTGCTTCCTGCGCATGCATGCTGGTTTGAATAGTGTGGCCACTGTGACAACCCATGTTGTTCCGTCGTTATATAGTTATTTTAGCATGTTCAATATATGTGAAGATAGAATCGATCGTATGGAACATTCTTCTGTTAGACACTAATAGTATCATATGAGATAAGTGCCAAAAGCCAGAACACGGGGATGTCTAAGATTCCAGAGTACTCTTTTTACTAAGATCATGATCAATCTTAACGTGAATGATTAATTTCTTTTAAAAATTTTGTTTTTTTTAAAATAAAAGTGTGAGAAACTAATCAAATTAATTAATTAATTAAGGATGGTGCTGATCATATGGCCGCATACTTGGTGGAGGATCGCAGATGACAGTGTGATAGTCATAATACATATATTGATCATACGTGATACGGAACATATATATCACAGGTATATATTCAATATTCATGCAATAAGTTGTAGTATTTTATAACCAGTGTTGTATTGTTTTTTTCTCGTTACAAGTAACAATTCTCTTTTCATAACCTTAGTAATGTTTCTCTTTATCTCTTTTTAACACATTAATTATCACTTTGTAATATTGTATTTTCTAGTCTTCTCTTTCTATCATTTTTTTTTCTTTTTTTATACAAAATCCGTACGGATTAACCCGATGTACTTATAAAATTCACACAACGTACCCCAAAGCTATTCATCATAAGAATTAATATAATTTTCAAAAATAAACTATTTTTTAATAAATTAGTTAGTTCAAACAGGTGTTGCATAAAAATTAGAGATAACTTTCTAACTCACTCTTCTTTTTTTTCATGAGTAGCGTAATAACTTCATGGAGATTTATGTTGAATGAATGGTGATCAACCGGAACCGAGGTGAGATATATCTATGCATGTGGGAATGGATTCCTTGCGGTTGAAAAAACTGGTAGGGTGTCCAATGAAGATTATGACCACAAGTTTTATATAATTAATTAAATAAAAATTTAATAAAAAAATAAAATTAAATAAATTAGTGGTAAAAATTTGAAACATCACATCCTCCTGTAGTTTTTTTAATGGGGATGGGCTTGAGGTGAGATTTATGTTGATTTATTGACTTTATGTTGATTTAATGGGGATGGACCTGAGGTGAGATTTATGTTTGTTGATTTATTTATTTTTAAGAAAATTTTATAAAAATTAATTTACTTATTATCTATAATAATAAAGAGGATATCATTAATTTTGGTGTCCACTTTTTAAGATTATTCTTACTTTTTTTAATTATCCTGTGTGAATTTTATGCACCCATAAAAAAAAAAAAAAAACTATGAATTTATTTCATATGAATAACATATGCACATCCGTATAATTTTACATTTCTCCCATACATGATTGTATGCGCACACCAAACAAGTTATCAATTTATTTCATCTGTTCGAACTTCGGACCCGAGCAGCCACACCACAACACATAATTACTGAAAAGAAGTATTATTCTGACCCAAATTTTTATTGCGTTGAACAACGCTATATCCGGGTCTAACTCACAACATGCACATATATGAAAACACATTATTATTTTAGCACACAAACAGCTCCCATTGAAAGTGTTATTTATTGACATTAATGCTTCAAACACTTTGTCCTCCATGGATGATTTCATGATAGCTAGCTTCAGCTTCAGCATTTCCAGCAAGAAACTGCAACAATAGGCCTCGATTTCCACCCAAGCACAAGACACCCCTTCTCTTCCACAACAGTGTACCCCTCACAAAAAACCTTGTTTTTCATAAGCCACTGCTTCGCCTGAGTCACCATCTTCATAGGCGCAGCCTGAAACCCAGCCCTACTCATTCTCCTTCTCCACTGATCCACCCTCTCGTGCCTCTCCATCCTCAACGGCCCCTCGCAGCTCACAATGTTCTTTATCTCCTCCGC
Organism: Amphicarpaea edgeworthii; assembly: GCA_014843725.1. NCBI lineage: Eukaryota > Viridiplantae > Streptophyta > Magnoliopsida > Fabales > Fabaceae > Amphicarpaea > Amphicarpaea edgeworthii. The sequence continues at coordinate 18,316,145 of CM026324.1, read as the reverse complement.
GAAGTAAAACTGTTCCATCTTTGCCCTCTTAGTGTCATACTTTGGCAGCATAACGTCCAATGAGTCAAAAATGGATGAGTAATAGTGCAGTGACTCCATAAACCTCCCTAGGAAAAATGGTCCATTGTGACTCGAGTCTTGCTCCACCATCACCAACACTTTGGGTCCAAGCCCGTGAATCATTTGCAGTACGGAATTCAAAGCACCGCGGCTTTCCTTCACCACGCAATGCAGCTGCAGAATGCTGTTCACCACAAGAACCTCTTCCTCCCTCACTTCTATGTCCTCTGGTTTCAGATTTTCCAAATTCTTTTTCACCACCGAGAACTCCAGGTTGATGCCCAGATTGTTTGCATATATCGAGAGTTCTTCTCCGATGGTTTGAAGCCTGTCGCAGAGTCCTACGCCAGTGATCCGCAGGCGACGAACGCGTTCGTCCTCTGCATGGCTGGCGAGGCTCTGTATCAGGCCTCTCCATTGGTGTCCATGCTGTAGACCTAAACTCATGCCTAGGTCCACGACATGGACAAAACTCTCACCCTCAAAGGCTTCCAATACTGTGGAATTAGCCAAATAGTGTCCAAATTGGATGTGCGGACACATCTCATAAACCAACCTGAATGCTTCCTCCATTTCGTCCGATGCTCCGTCCATGATGTTCATCATGGACGGCATCGGACCTACACCGGATCCGATAGGCTGAATCAGATTCAGCCTCTCGGTCAGGCCTTGGACGAAACAGGAAGCAACTCTTTGGAATGATGATCCGAACACCAAAGCGTTGGCTTTGAGTTCAGATAGTAATATGGAAGCGTGTGATTTGTCGCGGCAAGCCACGGCTTCCGCACACGCTATCAGAAGTTGAACCAGCCTCACTCCATCAGCAGTACAACCATCTTCTTCGCTTCCTCCACCACTTTCTGAACTGTAATTTACATCTTCCGATGATGCGTCTTCTTCTACGGGTTCAGCTGCGAGATATCTCTGCGTGTAAGTCCGTATGTGATCTCTGAAGTGGAGTTTTGGTATGCTATTCTTACTACTGGTGTTGGTATTGAGGAAACTATGGCTATTAACGTTATTATAAATTGGGAAGCACACGGTTCTCTTCACCCTTTTGTTGTCCCTGATCATGGGACCATCGCAAAAGGGATGAACCAATGTAGAAGTGTTGTTATCCGAAATAGGTTGATGATGATGATGATCATGATAGCCCCATCCAAAGAGATCGGTTGCCCAGATATCAAAAGCATAAGGTAGATTTTCACCATCGATTATTTCTCCATTGAAGCCACTATAAAGTGGAGGGGCCATCTCTCTATCAATGCCTTGTGGCAACCTTTTTCTTCTTTTTCTTTCTAAAGATATTCAACAACGCTCTGAAAGAACTTTCGTGCAAATGATATCAGTATATAAAGGCACCCATGGAAGTAACGTGTTGGTTTCATCGCAGACGCATTAATTCGTTAACTCCTATGAATTTCAGTACTGGATGCATAAAAATATGCAGCATAAGTTATCTCTGTCCTGTGAAATTTCAGCATTGCAAGCATAGTAATTAGATGTCTCCGAAGCATGTTTTTCCTAGGAGATTGGAATTTCTCGTAAACGGGTTTTCGCTCATTGGTCGCAATTACATAATATATTTCGCTATTAAACAACGTTGTACATTTTGTCGCTTTCTATTTTGTCCTTCAATGGAGAGAAGAGAACCATATGTTCATGGTAACTGGGGTAAGGTTTTAGTTTTTCAACATTTTCTATCTACAGGTACTGTGGCTGCCGACCTCTTTTTTTCACAATGCGATTAACTCACTAAAATCCTTAATTACCACTTACCAGCAATCAATTTTGAGCGACCCATAGAAAAAGTGAAACATGGGATTTACGGGTAAATGGACACAAATTAATATATAGCTCTAGTAGTGCTGTAGTTGGTTTTTTTACAAGTGAACGAGAGAGGGTAGATGAAAACTGCAGATAGACAGAAAGTGTTGATGGTCATTATAGTCTTGAAAATTGTATATTAATTTCTGAATTATTAGTTGTTTAGAATAGACTTTAAAATTGAAAATTACCAGTTAAGTTAGTTCATCTATCTATCATCTTTAGTCAATTAACGACATTAAGCATGCTGATACAACACGTTAAGTACACTACCACCACATGATAGTTTTAACCACATAAAATTACCGTTTTAGACTCTAAGGCAATATTATCTTAGACGTCATTGAAATTATTAAAATTTTAAAATAGTCCCTAAAATTAAAGATTATCTATCAAGTTAATGCAATCATCACTCGCAATTAATTAACTACATTAGATATCCTAATGTGACATGTAAAATGCTCTATCTAGTGTCTCTCGATTGCTTTATCTAGTGGCATCCATTATTTTTATCCACAAATATTATTTTTTTTGGTAATAGTAGAAAAATTCAAATCCGTAATTTATCTTTTTTTTTTTCATTTCCTTTGGTTATTAAGTTTTCATTTACAATATTAATTATTGTATATAGGCTTAAATATATTTTTAATATTTTAAATTAGGTGTTTATTTTTGAGTCCCTAAAATTAAATTTTGTTATTTTTAATGTTACAAATATTATTTTTATTCCATTTATTTAAATTGTCAAATAAATTATATAAATTTTATAATTTGTGTTGATTTTTTTCTATCATAACTTAACTTTAATAATAAAAAATCGTCGAGGATTATAATTTTTTATACTTTATTTAACAATTTTTAATAAAATAATTAAAAATAACATTTATTATATATAAATAATTAAAAAAATAAATTACTTGAAAAATTCTATAATACTAAAAACATATTTAATTATTTTTATATATTTCAACAATGTTATGTCGGTCTTTATGGACAAATCAGTCATTTGAAACTTTTTTTTTTTTTTACAATGTTCAAATATAAATATTGAATTGGATATCAATCAACAAATTAAATGCAGGTGGTAAATGAAATTATAATTTTCTAACTAAGGTTTAAATTCTGAAATTTCTTATAAAAACATTATTTTAATCATGATAATTCTCGGGGGGATATTTTGTCTCATAACAATGTTAACTCTTTTATTTTATTTTAAAGAAATTAGTATTAGAAAGAGATCTACTAATAGCATTAAAAATATAATAGGAAAGATTAGTCTCATCATATATTCTCTACTAATTTCTTCAAAGTTTAAAAGCCTACAAGAAAAACTGCTTAAAATTTGAATTGCCGGCTTTACTAACAAGTAAATAAAAAATAAAAGTAACGACAGAGAGAAAGAACAACAAAATAAGGAACAAAACATGACAGGGTGCTTGAGTCCCCCGTACGTTGCGTTGCTTAATGTAACTATATTAAAAATTGCACAATGCTTCTAATTCTATAGGAAATTAGGAATGGATTATTAGTTTTTAATTTTCCCAAAACTCTAGTACTTTTTTCCCTCTTGTTTTTCTTAGACGAAGGAAAAATCTTGTTCGATGTCACGCCAGCTTGAATATTCTAGATTCTAGCATCGAAGATTTAAAATGCCTCAAACAATATTAATTTATTGAAAAGAAAAGAAAAACATATATATATATATATATATATATATATATATTATAAATAGGAATGGTTAAATACTCTCAGCCCCAATTTACATCATGGGTAATGTAAAATGCAAATTAACTACCATGGGTACATATAATTTTGTTATGAAGAGAATCTTTGTCTTTGTGATGAAGCCGAAGGAATCCAGAAGGACCTGTCATATCTCATAAAATATTATAGCTATTTCTTATTTCACATCTTGCCTTGTATAATAAATAGTACTGTGGAATCTTGTTCGATCGTAAGCTATGAAGTAAGCAACACCTTAATTTATTTCGAAGAATACGTATCAAATAGAAGAAAAAATTTATTGGACATCCATAAACTAATATATACCTATAGCTAGAGAGAAATAAAAAAGGAAAATTAATATATAGATGATGCAATAAATAAAGAGAAATAGAAGATAAATTAGGATGACTTTGTGTCAATGAAGTGTTTTGCAATATTTGAGTGTCTGATTCTTCAAAACAAAAATCCTACTTGGTGGATAAAATGATTTATCATTTTATTATTTATGAATGACAAAATATTAACAAAGCAAATATAAATAGCAACTCCTTCGGAGCTTAGTTTTCACTTTATACATTAATTCAAATAATTATAGAAAAAAATAGTTTTATCTATAAGCATCAGTAGGTTTAGTTTGTTAAACATGGTGTTGTGAGTGTTATAAATTTGTTGTTATTATTTTTTTATTTTTAGGGATAAAAAAAATAATATTACTAAAAATGCCAATAAAAAAAACTTCTTATTTTAATAAAATGAAAAATACTGAAAACAATAATATTTGGGCTAATTGCCGGCTATTTATATTTGCAGTCTTACATAGGTTTCAGGATGAAACATGTTTATAAACTACCAAATTTAAGAAGGCTAAATCAATCTATATACATAGTATTCAACATTGAAAATAGATATATTTCTCTCCATAACTACTAATCTAGACAACTCCTTTTCTTGTTTGAATTGATTCATTCTCCCGTCTCCATCCTTTTGTTCGTAAGGTATGACACTTTCAACTTTCTTAGCATGGTTACTTAGCTTTTATCTTTCAAACAAAAAACAGTTATTTCAAAGTAAAATTAATTAAAAATATATCTATTTTATGAATTTTCATGGGTTAAAACTTAAAGATACAGTACATTTCAAGCTAAATTAAAAATAAACACATTAACATTTGTTCATCAAGCATCAATATTTTTTAACTTCTTATCTTTTTTGTTTTTTATTTATTTATTTAGTATTGATAGTACTAGATTTTTCTTAATTACATGTAAAATTTCTAACGGAATTTGATTAATAGGTAATATGTGAATTGATTTTGCTTCTTTAATTATAAATAATATGTGACTCTAGAACGTTTTAATATGAAAACTTTTATATGTATACCTAACAAACAAGTGTCAACTTGTTAGTAATTACTTTTTGCACTTCTCTTATTTCTTCTTCCACATATTTCAAAACGTAAAATTATATTTCAGAATAACCTTTTCAGGATATAATTTTTCTACATAGTTTTTACATTCTAAAAAACTTATTCTGGAATGTAATTTTATATTCTAGGATAAAAGTGTTGATCAGAAAGCTCAAAATAGTGTAGGAAGTAACATTAGAGGTGCAAGAAGCAATTACCCAACTTGTCATGGTCTTCAGGCCTACAAAAGAAAATTATATTTTTGTTACACGCGTAGACTTAGACACTAGACAGCATCCTTTTATTAAGGAGGTCAAATGGTGTGAGTGTGACAGTTGTTGCAGTGCTTCGCTTTTGAATATGTTTTTAAGTTTTTTTTATTAAGTGTTTCTTTTTTCTTTTTTCTTTTTTTACGAGTATTAAAGACTGTTTGAAATATTTTTAATTTTTATTTTTAAAATTATTTTTTAGAATAATTTTTTAAAATATTTTTTTTAATATTTAAAAATGTGAAACTTGCATGTAAGAAAAATACGAAATTTATGTGAAAAAAAATAAAAATGATATATATAAAATTTATGTATAAAATTATTAAAAAAAAAAAAGATTCTATTAAAAAAATGTGAAATTCTATAAAAATAAAAAAGAAAAATACATCAAAAATTATTTTAATTTTTTAATTTTAAAAATTAAAAATAAAAATAATTTTTAAAAATTGATTAATTAGACAAATTTTATAATTTTTAAAAATTAAAACAAACACGCCTAAGTGTTTCTCAAATATATACCAGTTGATTGATTATGATTATTTGCCCCATTGAAAACACGTTGCACGTCATTAAATTGTGCGACTATGTCCATTATTTGCCTCATTGATCAATACATAACATGGTTCAGCTTAAAGTATCTGATACCACGTTATTTATGGTTATTTTATTTTTATTTTTTTCGGTGTAAAGCTAACCAAGCTTAAGTTAATAATTTTTTGAAAAAAAAACAATAAAAATTTATCATTACCTACTTCTTCTTTTTTTTCCAAAATCCCACAACATATTTTATATAAGTTCTAAATAACTAATTTTACTATGCATTTTACATTGAAACTATAAAAATTACATCCATATGTAAACACTTAAAAATAATCTTGATTGTTAGGGATTACATAATTAATATATAGATTCAATAATCTCTTTTTTTTTCCTACTTACATTTAAAATAACCGTTAATTAGTTAGAAAATACATTAATAAATTTATTAATATCATATTTTAACTCAGGTTAAAAAAATTTATAAGGTATACGGATACGGATGTTAATTAATTTCTATTTGTTTACTTAGATATAGATATGTTCAGAAGAACAACTCTACTCAATGATTCCTTTTTATTTATTCAAAATGATAGTCCTAGAGAAAACAACACACATATACAATTAATTCAATGAACCCTTGCTAAGTTGCCTTATGACTTCTTTTTTTTCCTAGCAGAGCATATATATATATATATATATATATATATATATATATATGAGATGCGGTGCAGTGGTGAGCTACTGGCTCACTTTGACAATGCACTTTTTTTTTTAATTTGAAATTAAATATATTACAGCTGGATTAAATATATTTCTATAAATAGGATAATATTTTCTTTTATTCTTTAAAAAATAAATTATTTTAGTCTTTCATTTATGAAAATTATTAATGTATAATTTATTTCTATAACTTAGGATTAAAAGCAAACAATTTTTTTTTCTTTTTACAAAAGACAGACCTATGTGTAAATGAAGAGATAAAAAAAAAGACCATTTATTTTTTAGGGACAAAAATAAATTAAAAATACTTTTTTTTTCTCGGCATATAAACTGAATACTTGAAAGAGAACATTAATATATTGACCAGTGTGATACACTTACTAAAAAAGAATGACATAAAAGCTATAGTCTACTAATTAACTAACTATATAAACACCACAGGCTATAAACAAAATACAAAGAGATGAACTGAAGATATATATAGCTATATATTTCTATAGGATTATAAGATAGGCCATATAGAGAAGAAGAAGAAGAAGAAGGAAGAAAAGAGGCATATTTAATTTTTTTATCTATGGATTATGCTGGCTAGCTAGGCATAGGAAGCTGGGGCACAAGCTATGCAAGCTAGAAAGAGAATGGCAGAAGAGGCACCATCCTCTTCCAGATTGGAGCTGCTCCTCTTGAACTTCCCAGTTTTTCCTTTGTTGCACTGAATTAATAAATGCTTCTGCACCTGCTGTTGCTGATTCTGTGCTTGTGCTGCTTGCATTTGCTTGTTCCTCTTCATTGCTTCCTCCACTTTAGACACCATTATTTCCTTCTTCAGTGATATGTTGACCAATAGAAAATTAGGAGGCAAGAGAGAGAGAATATTTTGCATGGAAACAACCCTACATGCACCTTCCCCTTTTATAGACTTTTCTCGTGCAAAATTGCCCTTAGTGTGATACAATGAATATTTCCCGGTTTTCACTTAGCTATCGGTTACTTCAAGTGGTGTATAAGGTTGGGGGGCCCTTTTGGTCTTTCCCATATTAATTAAAAATAAAGTTTGAAGAGATTTCACTGACATTATAAACTAGTTTTTTTTACTGTAAATAATCACAATCCTCCATCAATGATTATTTAAAAATTATATAAATAAAAGATTATAATTATCTAAATACACTATTTTTAACTTTTGAAAATACGAAATAGATGCCAACCAAGAAAGTCTTGCTCTAGATGTATGTTTTCAATGTATCCAACAAGCTGTAAACATTGACAAATGACAACTACATATTGCATACCACTATCACATACAGATCCCTACTTTGCACTGTTAAGCCGAACTTGATCATGAATTCCAACATTTGATGGTACGTAAATCTATATTACCCATATGAATCAAACAAACATGGAAATTATTTGTTCCCTTCCATGTCCTCATAATAGAAAAAATGACACCTAAGCATAAATTATTCACAAACAAGCAAGAGATAATGGTAGTTTTTAAAAAGAGAAAAAAAATATCACAAAAACTAGAGGTGTATAGAGTATAGACTATAGATGATTGCATAATTACAAATTACAATGAATGGGATTACGAATGTGCAATTGCCAGACTAGGTACTTAAACCAGAATTGTCTTTATTATATTATTGACATTGCTTAGGAACAAATAGTAATCATTAATATTGAAACAGCATGTGCAAGCGTAGTTCTTTTAATTTGACTATAAAAGGGCATGATCATCCTGTTTGAGTGTCGGATTATTGATCATAGAATCAAATTAATTAACTATAAGGACGATGTTTTAATTAGTTCATTATTGAAATCAATGATCAGTACATACAAATTAAAAGCTCATATGAAGTTGTCATAAAAATGAAAACACGAATACAACTTAAATCTAAACACCTACCATTACACGACAAAAACACTATCAATATCATTTCAATCCATGGATTCAAATTGTTAAGCATATCAACAATAGTTGAATTCAGTGTTATTTTGATCAATTTCCTTAAATAAAGTGTTGAATATATACTTGAATACAAGTAATGTAAATAGAAAAAATATAATTAAAAGAATAAAATCTCATTAAAGATAATTAATCAAATTCTCCCATCAAAACATATTAATGATAAAACGATAAATACTTTTTTACCAATAAACGTTAAACGTTGTATAGTGAATTATTGTCGTGAGCCTGTGGGATAGAGAGGCCTTCATGTGCAAAACCATGTGAGCATGTGCTCAAGTTTTCGTCCATTTCTACTCATATCCACTTCCTTTGGGCCCAACGGTTTTCTTTTGTAACTTATAATAACAATAACTAGACATGGTCTGCGGATTTTCTAAAGGCCCCACTTCTATTTTAGTCACCTAATAACCAAAAATAATGATTTATAAGGATATACTAAAGCTTGTCTGTGATGAGAAAACATTTTACCTATATCTAGGTTGGTACATTAGTTTACCATTATTATAGAAAGTTATTACTATAGCCCTACGTCTCTTCTTTAATTCACATGTTATCGACTGGACTCCACGTGACCCTTTTGTTTTCGATGAACGATGAATGATAATGGATGTTGTGTGGCTCAGAATAAAAGTTTTTTATTTTATTATAATGAACCATTAATTTTGGTTTATAAATTGAATTTTGAAGACTATTAATATTAAATAATTTTCATACCAATGTATGTTTTATATTTTAAAACATAATTGTAAATTATTGATGTCACAACCAATTATGTACACATGAATATCTTTTTTGACAGAAAAAAGGCACACTTAAATATCTGTTAATTTAATAATACGGACTTATATTCATGTTTTAAAAAATTTATAAAGAAATTTATAAAAATATATTTATTTTAGATAGCGTTTGATTTTACTGTTTTCTGTTTTTATTTTTATAAAAAAAAAAATGTATTTGTTTCAATTTTTTAAAATATTCTGTTAAAAAAGGCTGAAAACGAAAAATAATTTTTTTTTATAAATATCTTTATTTTTCACTAATTTTGTTTTCACTTTTATAAATAAATTTTTTAATATTTGAAAATAAAAACTATTTTACCATAAAATAGATAATATTTTGAAACCAAACTGTTTTTTTCTGTTTTTATTTTCACTTTTAATATTTTCTATACATACGTTTTAAAATAAGAAAAAAAAAATGAATACAGAGATTTTTTTCTTTTCCAAATGAAACAATTCATAAATTTGCAATTACAACCCAAATTCAAGTGGTTATGGCTTGAATTGAGCAAAATTTGCTTTTGGAAGATTCTTAATGGATTTATCATGGCTGATAATCTTGCCATTCTCAACCGTCGATACGTTGATTAAAGGAATTAACTTACATGATGTAATTATGACTCTTCGCACTTAAACTCGATATACATATTGATCAAGTTCTTAAGTATCCTCTCTCGATCATCATTCGTTAATTATAGGCTTTGCAGTGAAGAAGACGCATCTATCATATCTAACAGAAGAATCTAATCACCAACCAAATCTTAGCTCGAACAATAACAATCTAATCACCAACAAATTCTTAACTAACTCGAACAATAACATCTGAGAAGAAACCTTTTTCCATCACACCTTTGTACTTTGATTCCATTCAACCGAACCAGGTTAATTGCTAAATGCTAATAGCATGTATATGTACATCCAAAAGTTATTGCTATTGAAAGTGATAAGGCGAACATCTCCAATACTGAAACTTAACTAATTCTGTCAGAGCTTCCTATCATTTTAAAGATTTTTTAGCAACTTTTTTTTACTTTAATGATGAAACCTTATAATTTTTTTTTATATTTCTTTAAATAAGTTTTATGAATTATTTTTCATAGTTAAGGCTTAAGAGCATTTCTAATAATGAATACTGCAGGAGATTCTTACTTTTTTTTTATGGATCTTATCATGTTTTGAACTTTAAGAATTTTTCACTCAAATGATATAATTCTTTAAAAACTTAAAAATGGGCTTCATAAGTATCTTATATTTTGATATTCCTTAAATGAGTCTCACAACCAATGAATCTGGATTGGATCCCGTAGAAAGAGCTGGTCATTCACTACAAAACAAATTAATATTTCTAACTGTATTTTAAATAGATTATCCCAGGGCTTACCCAAAAAAAAAAAAAATCAGGAAAAAAATATTGGTATATAGAAACCTAAAATAAAAATGAGTTTCACAATTCTCAACTTCTTCTATGGTTAAGAAGAGATTCTTATATTCTATGAGAATGATTAAGGTTAAAGTTATATTTTATGTAACTTGATCCCCCCCCCCCCTCCCCTCTCTCTCTCTCTCTATATATATATATATTTTTTTTTTTTTTTGTCACAATTGAAACCAACAAGCAAGTAAAGGAAATGATGGATGAGGACGTGAACCCATAATTCCAGGCATGCAGGGCCCTGGGTTTTAAGAAAATGGGATGTTGGCCATTCCATGAACAAACCACTTTGACCCCAACCCAAAGGGCCCTTTAGTGGAGGATTTTTGTTTACCTAAATTCATTGCTTCTCTAATCCTCAATCCGAATAAAGATATCATGTACGTTATACTTTATAGTTTATATATGATTCTTTATTAAAAAGGAAAAAAAGAATAATATCTTTTTTGAAAATAAAAGGAATAATATCTAGTTGCTTCTAGTTTGTAATATTTGGAGTTGCTTGCGTATCGCATATAATTAATTCTCCACGCAGCTAGAGACACAAACACTTACACAACCATGTTTAGGTAAGGGAGGTCCTAGACTCCTAGCTAACTCCTAAGTTTGATAAAATTATTTTTAAATTATCAAACATTCTTAAAAGTATGTATCTATAATTAATTCGAATACATTATATTGGAACATACATAAGAGGAATTAATTAATTCGGAGTAGTGTGTACGTAAACGGGTACTAAGTTGGCATCAGCTTTGTTTCCTAGCATAAGTCTTGTGACAGAGACACTGATCCTCCTATTCACAAAATTATACTATATCAGGTTGTTATCAATACTAATAAAGGAGTATGGGAATGAGACACATCACAAATGGTTCATGAATTTAATTGGTTCTTGGCGAATGAGGAGGGGGCCAGGTGGAATTGTCTATTGTTGGCTTCATCAACTAATCACATCATGTTAGGGTCACCCGATTCAAGTAGTAGACAAAAGTAGGACACACCAAAGCAGATATTTATGTAAGTAAATAATTGAACATTTAAACTCAATCATGCACGCGGCTATCGAGAGTAAAATATCATTTTAGATTCTACAGTTTCATTCGGATAATTTGATGTCACGCCATTTTTAAGTATTTATGCTACGAGAGAAATCTTTGATCATCAAATGTCTTTTTCCCAACTTAATTGACCGAACTCTTACCAAACTTATAATCATGTTATGAATATTAATGTGTATTTAAATTAGTTTGTTTTACATTTAAAGAAACTTATAATATATTTATGTAGATGATCTTGGAAAAAATATTTTTAAAAATATACACGACATTTTTTACGATTTTCCTTTTGTTGTCTGATAAGTGATAAGTTTTCATGGGCAAAGAATAGGCTGTTGATTCCTGCACTTCCAACTTGCTTTTAGCATCCATTTTAAAATGTTTTTTTTACCCTCCGAAATGGACTTTCAAAAACTAACATTTACGATGATTTTAGAATATAATTTTACATTTTGGAATGATCATTCTGAAAATCACAAAGAGATGCAAGAAACAACACCCCTAAGAATAACACAACCATGGGGAATGCAATCCAACAACAACAAAAAAAAAGCTAAGAGTTTACTATCGACTGTTTACTGTGCGTGTACACTAGAATCGTGACATGTCCAAGTTGAACCAAGACACTATGCCCAATTATATGGATTTTGGACTAAGCCCAAATGTCCTTGAACTAAACTAAATTAAAGCCATTCTTCTTGCACCTCCGCATATTTTTACCTGCACCCCTTCCTTCTCTTCTTAAGTTGTAATTACATAACCGTATAAAATTTTGTTACACATTCACTGTTCTTCTTTTATTCTCAAAATATGTAATTATATTAATAAAAATAATATTAATAAGAACATTTACTTTAAGTAAATTATATCTTCAAAGTTCAAAAAAAAAAGAAGAAAAAATAACAAAAAAAATGTCCCTAAAACCCTTTTGTGTTTTGAAACTCAAACATGTCACAGTAAAGCGTAAGTAAGCACAGGGTACAAGGGTTTTAGCTTCAGCACCGTTTTCATCTTCAAAATTCCAACACACACCGATGGCAGCCGGTTGCCGATTGTTCGTTATCCCGGCGGCGAGGCCCGTCCTCGTGAAAAACGTGTTCTTCATGTCCACATATTCTTCTCGCACGGTCGGAGCGTGCGAGCCCTCGTCTTCCTCTGCTGCTGCGGCGCTTGCGGAGGAGGAAGAGTCCCGAAACGTGAGGGTTTGGGCGTGGTGGGACTTCAAAAACTGCCACGTGCCCCCCGGTTTCGAAGCTTCCAAAGTTGCCCCCACCATAATGGAGGCAGTTAGAGCCAACGGAATCAAAGGCCCTCTCAACATCACCGCCTTCGGCGACGTTCGACTCCTCCCCCGCCCCCATCAGGAAGCACTCGCCTACACCGGCGTTCGCTTCACCCACGTCAACGGTTCTTCTTCTACCTATCATATCAGTCACCCTTCTCTTTCAAAGTATTATTAATTAATTGACATTTAGTTTGTTGCAGATGGAAGGAGCAGTACTGATATTCTCGTTGACCTAATGTACTGGGTTTCGCAAAACCCTCCACCCGCGCATATATTCTTGATATCTGGTGACACAGACTTCGCCGGCGTATTGCATAGGTTGAGAATGAGCAACTACAATATCTTGCTTGCTACTCCAGAGAGCGCTCCTAGTGTTCTCCACAGCGCCGCCACTCTCGCGTGGCACTGGAATTCGTTGCTTAAGGGAGCAGGAGGAGGAGGAAATAATCTTACTGGAAAATGTTTCAACCATCCTCCTGATGGGCCGTATGGCTCTTGGTATGGAACCTACAAGCCGGAGCCACTGGCTTGTCGAGATAACAAGCCGTTGGCTGCGGCTCAGGAGGCGGCTGCTGCTGCTGCTGCCTCTTTGCCCAATGTGGAGGTCTGTGAGCAGCCTTCTTCATGGGGCTCGGTTCCAAAATCAGTTGTGAGGCAGGTTAGGCGTATACTGAGTTTGCATCCAGAAGGGATGGACATTTGTATTCTTCGCGCTGAGTTGGCAAAGTGTGGTGTGCATTTGGACAAGAGTTTGTTTGGACATAAAAGTTTTTCCCGCTTTCTGTTGTCGTTGCCACGTGTACAGCTTCAACCTGGTGGTGGCGGTTATATTCGTGTGCATTTTGTTCCTTCAGAATCCCCAGAACCTTGTGAGAGCAGCTCTGCTGTGGGTGTGAAGAATGAGGAGAAAGAACGTGCAGCGGCTACAAAAGTAAATGGTGATGATGGAAATAGTAAGGTTAGGGGTGCTGATGAGAAATTCTCAAGTGCCTCGGTCCTTGAAAGGAGTTCAAAGGTAAATGGTGAGGGTAAAAATAAGGTTAGGGGTGCCGATGAGAAATTTTCAATTGCTCCGATCCTTGAAAAAAGAAGTTTGGATGATGATTTAATTTCAGTTCAACTGGGGCCTTCACAAGGGAGATCCAATGAGAAACATGTGGATGGTGAATCGTCATCTCCTGTGTTGGTTGAGAGGCATGTTTGTCAGCCACCAAATGAGTTGTGGAAATCTTCTGTGGTTAATGCACAACAGTCAGAGACTCAATTGCCACCCATGGACTACAAAGATTCTGAAACCAAGATGGATTCCTTAAAAATGACATCTCAAAAATCGTCTGATAATGACTTTCTTAGGTCTGAAGATGCTCAACCAATGGTGGAAAACAACATTATCGCAAATTATGAATCTGAAAATTTTGTAGCAAAGAACAAATGTGAGGATCCAACTAGAATGGAGGTTGATGAAGTTGTTCACAGCCCATCTTCTTCACCAGTTGATAGCGCTCCAGTTGTCCAAACACCTGGTGTAAGTGCTGAAACTAATAACAGAAGTCCAACATTCTTTAGCTGGATTAGAAGATGGTGGCCATTTGGGAAAAGCAATGAAAAGTATGATGATTTGATCGCTCATCAGAACAAGGCGGTTAGTCATGTTGAGGATTCCAAGTTATCTGAACTGGATCAGACTGTTCGTCAATCTGAAGAGCCCAAATTATCAGAACTGGATCAGAATGTTAGTCTTTCTGAAAACCCTGAGTTATTTTCTAGTTCTTCCTTTTGGAAGGATTTAGAATCTTTTATTTTTGCCCCCAAGGGATCACTTCTTTTCTCCCAGTCAAGAAGCAGGTTAGTGTGCATTTTAGTTTTGTACAGATCTTGTAAAAAAAATCCCCTTTGTTATGGATATTAACCAACTTTTGGCCTCCATGTGTTCATACATTCCTTGTTCTAATCTGAACCTCAACTACCAAAGAAAGGAAAACAATATAACAAATTAATTATATCATGAAGTTTCTGTTAAGAGTCATGTCTCTACTTGTTGAAAAAATAATTTAATTGCAACATGTTATGTGTCAGGGAGGATGTTGTGCATAAATTACAAAATGAGGGATCTCTGGTTCTTAGATCACTCCCCAAAGAAGACATCCTTCAATTGGTGGAATTGTTAATAGCAGAGAAAAAATGGTTGGAGGAAAGCCCCTCCCAACCATTTCCTTTTAAGCTAATTCGACCAGTTCAGAAGAATTCATTGGTGAACCAATCCCCTGCCTCAAATGGTTTGAGATCCCTCTTTATTAGGAGAACATCAAAGTCTAACTTGAAAAAATCATTGGAACATGATGTGGAGAAACACAATCAGAGTATTTCTCATGCTCGAGTTTCTGCACCGGCGGCTACTGAAACAAAATATACTGAGACTGAGAGATCTAGAAATGATATATTAGAAGACTGTAAGAAACTTGTGAGTGAGATACTAAGTGAACACCCGGAGGGGTATAATATTGGCGCTTTTCGAAAACTATTTGTTCTTAGGTATGGCTATCATCTTGATTTACAGAAGCTTGGTTATCAAAAGTTGGCAGCCTTGCTACAGATAATGCCTGGGGTTAAATTAGAGTCCACTTATATTTTTCCTTCTTTTCCTGCTGTCTGTGATTCTGACTTGGAAACTTCTATCCTCAAAACTCAAGCATCCACTGATATTCATACAGCTTCCAACTCTGATAGTGAATTATCTGAGTCAGCCTCGAAAGATTATAAAATTGAATCCCCATGGCAGGAGTTAGGTCCTGCTTCTATCAACAACTCTGACAAGAATGATTTGGAATCAAAGTCAAGTCAGAAAGCTATGGAGCTGAATACATCAAAATCAAAGCATCCTGATTATGAACCTGTCATGTCAGATGATGAGTTTTCTTCATCTGAAGGAGATGGCTCTTGTTTAACTCAATCAGAAGAGCAAAGAAAGCCAAACTGTAATGAACTAGACAGTTCTTTCTGGCAAGCTATGGATTTGTGGCACAGCAGCAAGAAGGAAGAGAATAGTTGCAAGAAGTCATCGGACAATGTTGACAGCTTGGGTGTTTCTCAGTCTGACATTTTAGATTCATCCACTGAGGCGCCAACCAGTGATACCCTTTCTCAAATTCCTTCATCGAAATACAGAGAGAATAGTGGCAAGAAGTCAGACAATGTTGACAGCTCGTACACTTCTCCAGCTGATGTTTTTAATTCATCCACCGAGTCATCTAGGGACGCCTTTTCCAAAACTCCTTCATCGAATTACAGAGAGAAGCAAATGTCTCATAAGAAATATTCCTTCGTTGCTGATCCAGTCTTACCTAGCAAGGACAAGCTGGTTGATGGCATTAATAAAGCAGATGAGTCAAAGATGCAAAACTGAGGAGTAGACAGAACGCCAAGGTGATACAGTTCTTTAAATAAAGTAATTGCAGTTTTAGCTGGCCGTGGCCATGACATTTCAATTGAGGAATATTCCGATGATTGCTATTTGCAACTCTGGAAGTTCTTTACATTTTAACATTTACTGTATGGTGATTCTTTACTGTTGGAACAGTTGAGTTTTATTTCAACAGGCAATAAAAAATATTCTTTACTGCTGGAGCAGTTGAGGTTTGCTTCGTGATACGAAGAACAATGCTAATGCAAAAGCATCATTTGTTTTTTGTGCTCTGTTTTGAAGTAAGTTACAGTTTTCTTTGTGAGAAGGAAGAGGGATGAACTACTTCACTTGACTGACTTTAAAGATTTTTTCTTTTTTAATTTAATTTTATGGAGTAGTAATGACAGAAACAAATTACCTTAAACTAAGTGCTTCACAGCGGAGATATAGGATTATATACTAAATGTTGAAGATCTATACAGATATTTCGTCACTTTATGGGGAAGAAAAGATACTCAAGCACATTCATATGCTTATTCTTGTAATCTCAATCACATGTTTTTCTTTTTAACTGTGATTATTATTGTTCGTCGAATACTCTTGACGTAACTTTATCTAATTTCATCAAACACTGTTATAGTTCAATAAGCTAACATCATAATTTTCAGTGAAAAATTATATTTAAGTTTTTAACTTATCAGTTAGTTTTATGAAATAAATCCTCCAAAAAATTCAAAAATACTTACAGTTAAATTTAGATGAAAATAAAATTCAAAAATTTTTATTTACTTTTTACTATTAATGATCCATGTTAAACATGTTAGGTGATATCATCATATTCATTTTAAATATTTTTATGTTAAATAATAAAATAATATAATCAATTAATATGTTAAAATTTAAAAATAATTTAAATACTCAAATTAATATTCTTATTAAAATTATTTGATATTATTAATTCATGTTTTAAATATAATATAATATTAATAAATTAATCTGTTAAATCTTAAAAATAATTAAAAAATTCAAAGTAACTAATATTCTTTTTATATATAAATATGCAAGTGGGTGATAATTTCACTTCATATTTCTAAGTGTTTTCATTCTCTTTATGTTAACTTTTTTCTTTTTTTACAATGCATTTCAGTTTCTTTTATTTTTTTAATTTTTTTATTTATCATAATTGTTCTATGTACAAATTTGAAATCATTTTTTTTATTTAAATTAGATGATAAAGTTTGTTGAAAATAATATAAAATAAAAATTATAACCCTAAACAAAATCAAACTAAAAAAATAACAAATATTATAATCTTAAAATAATTTCAATAATCATAAGATAATAATAAATATTATAATTTTAAGATAATTACATTAATCAATTTAACTACATCATCACACTTTTCTTAGTTTTTTTTTATTATTATCAAATATTATTTAAAAATAATATTTTTTTTTTTGCATTTAAAGATCTCAAACTAATGTTTTTCTTATTCTAAAATCCAGTTTTAAATTAAAAAATAAAATTAATATCAAACAATTGATTTAAATTTAAATTCATTTAAACTTGTTACATTTAATCTTTAAATTTGTTATATTCATAAGATAATTACAATAATAATAACTTAAAAGCGTCATAAAATAATAACAACAAGACAAATTTAAAAATCATTTTTTTAATTTAAATTAGATGATAATATTTGTTGAAAATAATATAAAATAAAATTTATAACCTTAAAAGTAATCAAATTAACAAAATTACAAATATTATAATCTTAAAATAATTACAATAATCATAAGATAATAACAAATATTATAATTTTAAGAAAATTACATTAGTCAATTTTTTTTGATGAATAAGGAAATTAAAAAATGACACTAAGGTTTACAAAAGAGAGTGTCTGAGACATCAGCAACTAAGTAATTCGAAGCTGAAGCTTGACAAGAATTTAATAAAATAAACGGGGAGGAGGATTTGGCTCCTGACTTAGCAAGAATATCTGCCACATTATTTTCTTGCCTAAGCGTGTGCTTGAAGCTAATATTCCAAGGTAGTTATACGTAATCACGAATGGCCGAAACCACACCTGCATGAGGATAAACAATGTCGAGCCCCCTCAATGATGAATTTCAGAGAAGTGGTGAAATCCGTCTCACAAATAACATTAGAGAAACCTTTTGTGTGGGCAATTTTAATGCTATGGAAAATAGCACACACCTCAGCGGTGGTGTTTGAAGTAAAACCACAATTGCCCATATAACCCGTGATCCAATTGCCTGCAAAATCTCGTAGAACGCCACCAAAACCTAACAAGCCAGGATTACCAAAGGAACTACCGTCTATATTGATCTTGATGTAGTTTTGCGGATGAGGTTCCCAGTTAACCAATATCCTATCTGTTGAGGATGAGCTGGTCGAGTTGGTCGAGCTTGTCCCTTTGGCTAGATGTAGAAGAGAACTTATCTGGTTATGCATATACCAGTCTGGCCAAACTATATTGTTAAAAACCACCTCATTCCTCGCATGCCAGATCATCCAGCAAGTGATGCCGAATAAGAGTTGAAAATTTCCTTGAATGTTACTTCTGAGCCAGTATGCAACATCATCAATGAAGAAATCAAGACCATACTGCAATTTGATGTATTGCCACACCTTACATGCATAGGGACAATCATGAAGGATGTGAATCCATGTTTCATTGGCATCTCCACACCTGCAACAAGAAGAATCAGTAGTAATATGCCGCATGAGGCGAAAAGAGTTAGTAGGAAGACTCCCTCTATAGGTGAGCCAAATAAAGTGTTTAACATTCTCAGGTAGCTTGGACTTCCACACCCACGACCAGAACTCAGCACAGGTAAGATGAAAAGTAGGCTCTCGGCTCAACCACGCATAGGCGGACTTGGTATCATACCTTCCTGAGCTAGATGCATTTCACCTAATAATATCCGGCATAGAGGGATTAAGAAACAAGTACGGAAGGGTGTTCCGAATGTCTTGGGGCAAGGTTGTAGTAAGGACGTCAAAGTGCCAATAGCCATCAAAATAGACATCTTTAACGCGTAATTGCATGTCCCTTTCATGGACCTCATCTACCATGCCATACAATGGTCCCTCCTCTAACCAAGGATTAAACCGAAAGGAGCAATCCCCGTCTCCAATCCTAAACGTGAAACCTTGCTTGAGATGAGATAAGGCTTTCATGATAGAGGACCAAACATACGAGCTGCTTGTGGAATTCTTAAGGTGAAGAATATTCTTTTGGCTAATATATTTTGCATATAGTAAACGAACCCATAACTTATCCTTGCCATGCAAAAGATCCCACACATGCTTGCCAAGTAAGGAAATGTTAGCTTGGCGACATCGACGAATGCCCAAACCTCCTTTGGCACGAGTTTTAGAGATTGTAGACCAATCTACCTAATGATTGTGATTCCCTCCCCAGATGAAGTACCTTAACCTAAAGTCAATTTTATTGCAAATTCCCTCTTGGATCCATAGGTTTTGCATAGAATAAGAGGGGATAGCAGATATAACTGACATAACCAAAGTTACTCTGCCAGCACGGCTAAGGAGTTGGCTCTTCCAACCTGCAATGCGGCTATTAACATAGTCTGTGATGGAGGCAAAATCCACCTTAGTGGTCCTACCTACCAAGAGAGGGAACCCCAAGTATCTGCCTGAATTATGAGTGTATTGGAACTCTAATATAGTGGCAAATTGTTGGATTTTGCTACGCGGAACATTCTTAGAGACGAAGAATTTAGATTTCTGACTATTGACTTTCAAGCCAGAAGCAAGACAAAATAGACGGATAACATCCTGGACCAACTGCACTTGATTTGCCAATGCCTTAGTGAACAACAAACAATCATCGACAAAGAATAAATGTGATATCTTAGGGCCACCTCTGAGACCGTAACTCGGGTTGCCAATCCCCACTACTCACTTTCTCCTGAATGAGAAGTGTTAGCTTCTCCATGCATAGAAGAAAGAGATAAGGTGACATTGGGTCTCCTTGACGAAGACCACGTCTCGGCGAGAAAGAAGACAATCTCTCATTGTTCCATTTTAAGGACAAGGACGTAGTAGTAGTGCAGTTCATAACCAAGTCTATTGTGCAGTCTAGAAACCCAAATTCCTTCAAAGTCAATCTCAAGAAGCTCCAATCAACCCTATCATAGGCTTTTTCAAAATTTATCTTGAACATAATATATCTAGTCTTTCCAGTCTTCTTATGCATACTATGAACAATCTTTTGGGCAATGATGGCATTATCACAAGTTCCCCTCTTGGAGATGAAGCTACTTTGAATGGGACCAATGATAGAATCTAGGTGTGGCCGAAGGCGATTCACTAGGACCTTGAAGACCAATTTGAATAGAACATTACAAACACTGATCGGTCTGAAGTCCCTAATGGACATGGGATTCTCCGACTTAGGAATGGGAATTATCAAAGTTTTAGTCATTTGGGATGGGACAACAGTTGTGGCAAAAATCTCAGCTACCATGTGCGTAATATTATCCTTGATATGTGGCCAGAAGGTTTTGAAAAATATAGGTTAAAATCCGTCTGGCCCAGGGGCTTTGTAAGGGTTCATACTAAAGAGGGCATCCTTCACTTCCCGTAACGTGACGGTAGCGGTTAGGCCGAGAGAGACATGATCCTCTAATCGAGGAACATGCACTAGCTGTAAGCAATTGGGAAGACATCTAGCAGTGGATTGGAAGAGACCTTGGTAGAACGATTGAGCTTCCTTCTGAATAAGGGATGCATCAGTGCACCAAATATTATCGATACACAGGCCAGAAATGTTATTCTTGCGTCTTCTGATAATCGTTTGAGTATGAAAGAATTTGGTATTCTTATTGCCAAATCTTACCCAATTCTCACGGGACTTTTGGAACCATAACATTTCTTTGCGAAAAAGGATCTGGTTGTACTGGTCCTGCAAAGCTTTCTCGAATTGAATCAAGTCGAAAGTAGCCCAAGTCTCTAGTTCTCAGTGGACTCCTTTGATACGAACTTCCAACTTCTTTTTTTCCTGAAAAATATTCCCAAAGACCTCTTTATTAAAGGTGATAGAGCTGTCATGAACCTTATTAAGCTTATGGAAAGTGTCTTCGGTAGTTTGACCCCATGTTTATGTCACAATATTTGCATACTCTAGGTGGGAAAGCCAAGCTGCTTGAAAATGAAAGGAAGGGTTTATGCGGGAGTCAGCTTTTCGACAAGAAAGAAAGAGAGGATTGTGGTCCGAGTTGTGGGGGAGAAGAGTTTCCAATAACGCATTAAGGTAGGCAAGACGCCAGCCAGCGTTAGCCACACACCTATCGAGTTTTTTTTGTATGAACCCCCTTACTTGAATATTCCTACGCCACGTGAAGAAGCTTCCTGTGGTTTCCATATCAATAAGGCCACACTGGGTGAGAACGCCATAAAGAGCATTGGCTCTAGCTTGGTGGAAGGCTCCCCCTGTGACCTCCGATGGTTGAGTAATCTCATTCCAATTGCTAATGACTAGCCACGGTCCTTCCATGTCATTGCCAATCTCGATCAAGTGGTCCCAAAGAACAGCCCTCACCGTAGGAATAGGGGAGGCATACAACGTAGAGCAGTTCCACCTACTATTCACCTTCTCTAGCCTAAAGGTAATACATTGATTCGTGGAGTGTAGAAGAGTAAAGTTAACATCCAGCCTTTCTGACAAGACCCAAATACCTCCTGCATGTCCTCTAGCCTCCTGAATACATACCTTCTCATACTCCAATGACTTCCAAAAATTTTCAACCTTATGAAATTGAACATGAGTTTCATAGATGCAAAAAAGGGAAGGTTTATGGGTTTTAATCATATGTTTGACGTGCCGTTTCATACAACGGCCAACCGCTCCTCTTATATTCCATGATATGATTGATATATCTTGTAAACAATTCATGACAACATAATGAAAAGAGGAGGGGAACCTGAGCCATGGCCCTACGTTGGCATGGCTTGGCTTACAGGGACTAACTCTTGAGCCACATTGGTCACCTTCTTACCTTGAGAATCTTCAACCATAACCACATCAATATTAAGGTTCCATGCAATAGCATCAGCATGCACACCAGGTACCATGGTGTTAACCCCATTTTGATTTACATGATTATTCGCATGAATATTGAACATGGACGATGATGGCGTTGATGTGGGGTCCGGTGGAGTAGTATGAGTTGGAGGTAGTACCTTTTTATTTGTCTCATGTGAATTCATGTTGATCTTTACAACATTTTGAATTAATTGTGCAATAGGGATAGAAAAATCTGAACGTGATCTTTTATGAGCAGGTGGGGCCACGTGGCTAGATTGATTTGCATTATTGCTTTTTAAATTTCTCACTTTCTCTTTCTTGCCACGAATATTGGGATTCTGTTGTGGGAGAGAGAATTTATTCTTATCCTTTTTAAAAATAAAATCCCAAGCCATCATATTCTCTTTCTTTTTTGAATTTGAATTATTGTTGTTCTGTTTCTTCCTTCGTTGCACAACAAGCCAATCACCATGAACAAGATCATGATTGACATCTGTTATTTTTGTTGCAGTTTCCACCTGCTCTTCTGAATTAATAGGGACATTAATTTCAATAATTGGAGACGTATCTACTGTTGTTGCGGTGGTTGCTGAAGCAATTGGTGGCATCGTTCCTTGCGAGGTTGATAGTGGGGTTTCCAACGGAGATTCTAGTTGCTTCTTAGTGCACTCCCTTGTAACATGGCTGTAACAACCACATGTAGAGCATATATGATGGAGACCTTCATGCTCCATTCGGTACCAAAAACCTTTCAACCAGACCTTCCCAACAATTGGTTTAGTAAGATCGATTTCAATGCAAACTCGTGCAAACCTACCTCGCCTGATGTTATTGGTATTAAAGTCCACCTTAACTGGTTTCCCAATGGTCACTGCTAGTGCAAGCAAGCAAAATGCTTTCATCATAGTAAATAAGGTTAGACCCGAAAAGCGAATCCACACCAGTGTTTTTTCAATCTTTGCAGATGGAGAGATAAACTCAGGAGACGAACGTTGCACTGTAAGGTAATGATCAAATAACATCCAGGCCCTTCATCTATAACCTTTTGGCGATCACCTGCGTTGTCAAATTTCACCATGAAATAACCATTGCCAATGTCCATAATTTCAAAGCCCGCAACTAGCTTCCATAGTCTATGTAGCTTATCCCGCATCAAAGAGTAGCCTATACTTTTGCCCAAAAGCTTCACCACTAATGCATCTTGCCAAGGAGCACATAGCCCATCGAACACCTTGTCAAAGATATGAACCATTAGTTTGAGGGGATTGCCATCTTCATATTCAATCCTTGCCAATTACTGTTGGATTATATCCACCCTAGGCCTAGGTGCCGGAATGAGTCTATCTCCCATGAACATATCACGGAAGGATGGTCGTAGAGGTGGAGTAGGAAAGGGATGACCACCACCGCCATCTGGTGGTTCATTGCAGGAGCCAGAGCTGTTCATCAAACCTGCAGAGAAAACAAAGTCCTGAGCCATTAACATTAGTCAATTTAAACTGTTTATTTACATTTTGTTAGTTTTTTTTATTTATTATTATCAACTATTATTTAAAAACCATAATTTCTTTTTAAATTTTAAGATCTCAAACTAATATTTTTTTAAAAAAAATTCTAGTTAAAAAAAATGAAATTAATACCAAGTAATTGATTTAAATTTAAATTGATATTTATTTAAATTTAAATCTGTTTAAACATGTTATATTGAATATTTAAATTTTTTATATTTATAAGATAATTACAATAATAATAATTTAAAAGTGTCATACAATAGTAACAATGAAACAAATTTAAAAATTATTTTTTATTTAAATTAGATGATACAATTTATTGAAAATAATATAAAATAAAAATTATAACTCTAAACAAAATTAAACTAATAAAATAATAAATATTATAATCTTAAAATAATTATAATAATCTTAAAATAATAACAAACATTATAATTTTAAGATAATTACAATAAAAAAAAACAAAAAAAATGAAGTGATATTTTAATATAATTATTTTTTTATTTAACATAATTAAATATAAAATTAATATGAGATTGCCATGTGATAATATTATTAATATGAGAAAACCTTCTTTTTTTTTTTACCATAGATAGTAATATAATAGATAGATAAATAATAAATTTTAATTTCAATAAAGTATTTCATCTCTTAAAAAAATAATGATATTTCTAAATTAGTTTTACATATCTATCCAAAACTAAAATCACCTGATAACTGGATTTTAGATGATAACAAACTTTATCTCCCCCTTGGATTTCGAATTTATTGTTACACTGCAACCTATAAATATGAAGCAACTGAGACAGAGGAGTTGTTGGAAAGAGAAAGTGTTAATGAATCCAGAAGAACAACAACAATGTCAAACAAAATAGATGAGGCAGAGGAGTTGGAAAGAGAAAGTGTTAATGAATCCAGAAAAACAACAACAATGTCAAACAAAATAGAAACAAAAGCAAAAGACATCAACGACTGGCTTCCCATCACTAGATCCAGGAATGCAAACTGGTGGTACTCTGCTTTTCACAATGTCACTGCTGTTGTTGGTGCTGGAGTGCTCGGTTTCCCCTATGCCATGTCTGAGCTAGGATGGTTTGTTCTTCATCTTTCTCCCTTTTCATTCCTCACCATTTGCTAATGTATATATATTATGAAGAGTTTTTTCTTGTATACACCTAAAATCATAGAAACATTAAATTGAAATAATCAATGCAATGGAGTGTTTGTAAAATATTAATCTTTCATTTTTGTAAAATCTGCTATTTGGATCATTATGATGAAAAGATCAAAATTGCATATTTTACAAATTGAAGATTAAATGCTTTTATTTTAAAATAGAATGATAAAGATTGTGGATTTTAAAAAAATAGAATAACCAAATGTGTCTTTGTTTGAGATCGTACCAAAATTACATATTTTGAAGAAAAATAGGAGATCAAAATTATATTTAAGGCTAATTTTTTTATTTTTAGCCTAAGGGATACAAAGGTACTACAACTACTAAACCAATTTTATAATATGCAATATTCATGTTTATTTGTTGTGGCAGGGGTTGGGGCGCTACAATATTAGTCCTTTCATGGGTTTGCACTTTCTATACTGCATGGCAAATGATTCAAATGCACGAGCCTGAACCGGGTAAGAGGCTAGACAGGTATCACGAACTGGGGCAGTATGCATTTGGGGAAAAGCTTGGGCTGTGGGTTGTGGTGCCTCAGCAACTAATGGTTGAGGTTGGTGTTAACATAGTTTATATGATCACCGGTGGGAACTCTTTAAAGAAGATTTACGACACTGTTTGTGATGATCACTGTGTGCCCATTAAGAGAACTTACTTCATCATGATGTTTGCCTGTGTTCAAGTCGTTCTATCACACCTCCCTAGTTTCAACTCCATCGCCTGTGTTTCTTTGGCCGCTGCCGTCATGTCCCTCAGGTAGCCTTATTGATTTTTTACACGGTCATTGATCACATGATCCCCCTCATTGAATGAGGAGATATTAATATAATAGGTCTTTTTGAGTGTTTTTTTCTTATTCAAAAAGGAAAATCATATTTTTCTAAATGATAGGTCATGTATCATAACTCCCAATTTGTTGACTTTTATGATAATTATCTTAAAAGTGATATTAATTATTAATTATGATTAAACTGTTTTGTTTTGACCATCTGTACATAAACCGTAAAAAAAAAATCCTACGAAGTAGACATGGCTTCAATATTGTGTAACAAATATCTTTGGTCATTGTGCAGCTACTCCACTATTGCGTGGATAGCTTCACTTCACAGGGGCGTTCAAGCAGGAGTGAAATATGGAAGCAGATTTTCAACCGATGCAGGAAGTGTATTTGGTTTCTTTAGTGCTTTGGGGACCATAGCTTTTGGGTATTGTGGGCACAATGTAATTTTGGAGATCCAAGCAACCATTCCTTCAACACCTGAAAAGCCCTCAAAAATAGCCATGTGGAGAGGCATGATTGTTGCTTATGTGGTTGTAGCATTTTGTTATTTTCCCGTTGGTGTCCTTGGTTACTGGGCTTTTGGAAACACCGTTGATGACAACATCCTTATGTCCCTTGAGAAACCACGCTGGCTCATTATAGCTGCTAATATCTTTGTTGTTGTCCATGTAACTGGGAGTTATCAGGTACACACACTACATAATTAACTGTTCTTCCTTCCGCTCTTGGTTATTAAAAAACATTTTGTTCCAACACGGTGTGATATGGCTGAAAAATAATAATAAATTATGTCCCTTGAAAATCCGATAAAAGATTCAATTATATGGACCCTTTAAATAAATCTTAGTAACTTGAAGGATTAGTTTCGAAATCCATGACAGGAGAGATATCCTAGATTCATAAATTAAAATCTATTTTGTGCTTAATCATCTAAATCTAATTAATTTCCCTTTTAGGTCTTTGCCGTTCCAGTGTTTGACATGTTAGAATCGTTCCTGGTAAAAAGGTTGAAGTTCAAACCAACTTGGTTCCTTCGATTGATAACTCGCAATTCATACGTTTGTGAGTTTGTTTTCCACTCTCTTGACTCTTACAAGTCCCATTTTCGTGTACTCAATAAAAAGATTTTTATCTAACAATTACAAGTTTCTTTAAATGCAGTGCTTACACTGTTCATCGGTGTAACATTTCCTTTCTTTGGTGGACTTCTTGGCTTCTTTGGAGGATTTGTCTTTGCTCCAACCACATACTTTGTAAGGAAAAATATATAGTCTACCATAATTTTTTTTATAGCATACATTTAAATGCTGATGTTAATCTATTTCTTGTTGGTTTGCAGCTACCCTGCATAATGTGGCTTATCATCTACAAACCAAAGATGTTTAGCTTCTCTTGGAGTGCAAATTGGGTATGTAGACCAAAAATATTCTTCCATAATCCTATATTATTGTGCTGTTTAATATTATATATATGATTTTTCTTCATATTTCAGTTTTGCATCATATTTGGATCGTTGTTGATGGTGTTAGCTCCTATTGGCGCATTGAGGCAGATCATACTAGAAGCCAAGGACTATAAATTTTACTCGTGACCTAACTTTTAGTTGTTCTGTTTCTTTTGGTCTTTTATTTTGTTAGATACTTTTGTTAGCTCTACTCTCGTTATGTAGCATTGGTTACTTTTATATTCAAACTTATGTTATGATTTGCATCTTGATGGAATAGACGCGACTAGTTTGTTATTAATGTTGGAAAAACAAATGGTTCTCATTTTTTAATGGAAGCTTACAGAGAGAGTGAGAGAGATACATAAACTTAATAGTAGTATCTCTTGAGGTTACGTATTAGTTTGACGATTGGTTCGTCTTGTACATATAAGGCTCTAGTCTTGTAAAACTTTTGTTGTTTCGTTTGTTTAATAAAATAAAATAAAGAGAAAATTAATACTTTTTGAGGTTTACTTACATCTTTTTCTTTTTTTAATCTCTACACATGTGTTAGAATTTCAAAAGTTAAGAGGTCAAGAAATATACATGTGTTAAAATGTTAAAAGCATCATTTTCATCATTTCACTATTTATCAAATGACTATTAGTTGATATATATGAATTTTTAAATATAAATTCATTTGAAAAAAGAGCAAAAGATATGATATTTCATGCATAGACCAAGATCTAAACACCGCGATTTAGCCTATGTTAAGCAACCTTAGCTGATGCAATTTGTAAGCCATCATAGTTAACAAACTTTAAAAATAATTCTTATACAAATTAATAAGATTAGAAAAATGTTGTCATATAAAGTACCTTTCTCCAACAAAATCAAACAACTATAATGATAGAGGTTGACAGAGATAAATGACCAACTTTTACAAAAAGTCAAACAAACATATAAGAAGATCTAATAAAAGGAATTTAAAATAAACAAAGACACATGCTCCTATTTTCATAGTACAAAAAAATTACTTTTGGAAAAAAAGCTACTCAGGATGATGGAACCAAGTATGTTAATATAGAACCAATTTAAATTGTGAAACCAATAAAAAAATAGGAAAGACTATAAACAATGGTGGTCCCTCACAATTAAATATGTCATATCCCCCACATGCCCATATGGATTAGTCCCCATAAAAAACTCAACAAATAAAAAGTTAAAATTAAAAATTACAAACAAACACTAAACCCCATTATATGTATTTTTAATTTGACCATTTTATTTATAATCAAAAGAAACCTATAAATTCTTAACATAAATACAATATATAAACAAAGGAACACCAACATAATAAATGAGCATAATATTTATAATAAAGGACATACCTTTTAAAATAGGAGCATCAACTCAACTTGCACCAACTAAATCAGCAGGTCAGAGTAGCGAGGCCAGAAAAAAAGTCACGGTTATCAAGTTCGACATTGTCGTAGAATAGCAAGCCGCGGATGGGATCGTCGTCGCCACAATCAAAGTTGTTGTTAGGTTGAAAGTTGCTGCGAACGTAGTCGTTGAGCATGAAATAGAGAACTCGCATACAAAAAAAATATTTCTCCTCCTTTGTAACACATGAAACAGAGGAAGAACAACATTTTTCTTTCTTTTGGGTCCTTTAACTATAAGGGTAATTACGGCATTTTAAATAAATCAATTAAAATTAAATATAAATTCATTTAAAAAATTAACTGCAACTTAACACAATTAAAGCAGGTGCCAAAGTAATGGTAAAAAAAAGGAAAAAATACACGTATAATTGAAATAAATATTAAAAGGTGTTACTGTAATTTACTCTAAAATAATTTAAAAAAAAAAAAAAACATACCTTTCACTCAGACAGTATAACATAGAATAGTTTCAATCTTTTTTTTTATTTCATTGATTAAATTTTAAAAAATACAAACAAATCTATTTTTCAACTTTATTTATTATTCTCATATTTATCTCTTATTCATATATTATATTATATTATATTCGTGTATAAAATTTCCTTAAATCAACGACAACTATACATTACGAGTGGAATTACTCTTCGATTCAATGGATTGAGAAACACATGTGAAATGTAAAAAAAATATATATATCATTTGTGATAGATTGATTTTAAAAAATAATCGTGTGATAGTTAACATATATCTACAGTATAAGATAGATAGTAACAGAAGCAACCAG
This sequence comes from Amphicarpaea edgeworthii, assembly GCA_014843725.1. Lineage (NCBI taxonomy): Eukaryota > Viridiplantae > Streptophyta > Magnoliopsida > Fabales > Fabaceae > Amphicarpaea > Amphicarpaea edgeworthii. The sequence goes on along the minus strand of CM026324.1, from coordinate 18,286,470 downwards.
GAAAAAAGTGTGATGGTATCTGAATCAACCAAAATATGGAAGCAAACAATATCAATGACTGGCTTCCCATCACTAAGTCCAGAAACGCAAAGTGGTGGAACTCCGCTGTTCACAATGTCGCTGCCATGGTTGGAGCTGGAGTGTTGGGTTTTCCCTACGCCATGTCCGAGCTTGGATAGTAATTTGTTCATTATTTAATACCTCAGCATTTGCAAATAAACATGGAATTATTTTGTGTTTTAATTCGTCATAGCTGTGTCAAAAAAATAAAAATCGTCAGAGTAAATATTAATTTCCAAAATAAAAAATTATTTCGTAAGCAGTTAACTATATAAGTAAGTATAGCTCAGTTGATTTGAACATGAATGCGTAAATGTTTGTAAACCTTCTTTTAATACTGCCTTCGATTCTTACACAAAGAAGTATCTATCAGTAACTATTTACATACTGTATAAGGAGTAGGTATAGCTAAGTTGATTTGAACATGAATGCAATGTTATAAACCTTCAGATACTATACTGTGTTTGATTCTTAGGAATAAAAACAAAATGTATCAGTAATCATATTTTTTTACTGTGGAAGGGGTTGGGGCGTTACGGTATTGATTCTTTCATGGGTTTGCACAGTGTACACTGCATGGCAAATGATTCAAATGCACGAGCCTGAACCGGGGAAGAGGCTCGACAGGTATCATGAACTGGGGCAGTATGCGTTTGGGGAAAAGCTTGGAATGTGGATTGTAGTGCCTCAGCAACTAATGGTTGAGGTTTCTATTAACATAATTTACCTCATCACCGGTGGGAATTCTATAATGAAGATCTATCAGATTCTTTGCCATGGCTGCAACCCCATTAAGAGAACTTACTTCATCATGATGTATGCTTCTGTTCAACTCTCTCTCCCATCTCCCTAGTCTCCATCTCTGGTATTTCTTTGGCTGCAGCTGTCATGTCCCTAAGGTACGTAGCCTTTTTTTTTTTTTTTATTCATAAAGAAAATTATCTGCCTAAAACATAAACTATTTTTTTAATTTGATTGCTTTACACTTCTAATAAAGGGTTGTTAGTTTTTTATTTGAAATTCTTGAACCAAATAAAAGCATGCATGCTAAGATTTATTTGATGAAATTAAAGTTAGTGATCACATTGATGACAAACAATTCTTTGTCAAAGTAAGAATCAATTTAATTTAAGAGAGTCTGATACAATAAACTCCACTGATGACTATAGTTCGGTTGGTTGACCAGAGCGTGCAAATTGTTGTAAATTCCTGTGATTTGTGCAGCTACTCCGTTATTGCGTCGATAGCTTCCCTTCACCAGGGTGTTGCACCAGGCGTGGAATACGGTAGCAGATTTTCAACCGATGTAGGAAACGTGTTTGGCTTCTTAGGTGGGTTGGGAACTATGGCTTTTGGGTATGCTGGGCACAATGTAATTTTGGAGATCCAAGCAACCATGCCTTCAACACCCGAAAAGCCCTCCAAGATAGCCATGTGGAAGGGCTTTACTGTTGCTTATCTCATAGTGGCTTTTTGCTATTTGTGGTTACTGGGCTTTTGGAAACACTGTTAAAGACAACATCCTTATGTCCCTTGAGAAACCACTCTGGCTCATTGTAGCTGCTAATATACATGTTGTTGTCCATGTAACTGGGAGCTATCAGGTATACACTACATAACTAGATTCATATATGTTAAAAACTTATATTTTGTGCTTTATCATCTGAATCTAATCAATTTTCATGCATGTTATTGTTAGGTTTTTGCTGCTCCAGTGTTTGATATGTTAGAATCGTTCCTTGTAAAAAGGATGAAGTTCAAGCCAACTTGGTTCCTTCGATTCATAACTCGCAATATATACGTTGGTGAGTGTGTGTGCTTTTTCCCATTTCCCACGTATATATAAAGTGAATTTATTTATTTGACAATTGCAAGTTTCTTAATTATTATATGCAGTTCTTACATTGTTCCTTGGAATTATATTTCCTTTCTTTGGTGGGCTTCTTGGCTTCCTTGGGGGATTTGTCTTTGCTCCAACTTCATTCTTTGTAAGGAAAATTATAATAATAAGCTCTCTACGTTAATTTTTTACAGCCTTAATTACAAGCAAATGATGATGTTAATGTATTTAACGATCGTTTGCAGCTTCCTTGCGTAATGTGGCTTATCATCTACAAACCAAAGAGGTTTACTAGCTTCTCTTGGTGGGCAAATTGGTTATGCATACCAAAAATAATTAATATTCTCCACAATCCTATACATATATAACAGTTTTAATATATATGCTTTTACTTTTCACCAAAAATGAGTTTGATTTTTCTTCTTTTGTCTCAGATTTGCATTGTATTTGGAGTGCTATTGATGGTGTTAGCTCCTATTGGCGGATTGAGGCAGATCATACTAGAAGCTAAGGACTACAAATTTTACTCGTGATGCTGCATGATTTCGCGAGTTTTGTATATTTGGTCATCTATTTCTTTTGGTCCTTATAGATTTTTTTATGTCTAGGTGGTTCTTTGTTCTGTAGATAACGCAATATTATATCGTAGAAATTATCAAATTGAGTTTTATATCTTCCAACAGATTAACAAAATCTTTTTCATACGCATTGAGAATTTATCTTTTCTTTTAAGTGGATATTTTGATATTTTGATGAAGGTCCTGGTAGTATGTTTCAGCAAGATGTTTAGATCGGATAATTAACTCGTTACCTAACCCCTAATACAAAATGCCTTCAACCTTGCATAAAATTTCTAAAGAAAATTCCAACTTCACTCAGTCTAAAAATTATTTTTTGAAACTTAAATTAATCCTTATTTGTATAATAAATAGAAAGAGTCGGTTTCGCCTGGGCTATCAAATACTATTATACATTGAGTGAAGCTGACTTAGATCAGAGCATAGAAACACTATACAATTATGAATTCCTATTTACAAACAAAACTGAATATTTCCTAATCGATACTAGCTATCCACCAAGATAGCAAAGCCCTTCAATAAATGGGACCTAAATGCTTGCTATTCAACATTTTCAAACCCTTTCCTATCCTAAAACTAAAACCAAAACCAAAACCAATGTTTATGTCCCCTTTCATTCTCTGCTATCACATTTTCATAAGTGCCTAGCCAGGGGTAATACTCTGCACCAAAAGATAGAAAAAAGCATTGTTGCTAAACTTGGCTACTGACTGATTCTTAAAACCAATTTATCTTGTTAAACTGATGCTACCGTAATGAGAAATATAGAAACACATCAATCGATTTCTCCTTCTTCTACATCATTTGTTTTCCCTGTAGTACCCTGAGGTGGTTCTTCTTCCTCATCATCATCATCAGCCTTCATGTACAATCCTAGCTGTTCTAACGGATTACAACTGCCCTGTAGTCTGAAACTACCCAACCCATTTTCAGGATGATCTGGACTTTTTTCCTCGGTGAAATTTGGTAAATGTTCATCTTGTTGTGCACCACTCAGCATCTCTAGATCTTCCAAAAATTGACTACTCTCATTGATATCAACTGTCTTCTCCATCTGTGAACAAATATTCAGTGAAATTGTCTTCACTTCATTAAAGAAAGCTGAATTCATATCTTATGTTCTAAAAATACTTCTCTCTTTCAAAGTTACCATTTGCAAAGCCTGACGAGCTGCTTCTCTTTCCAGTTCCCTCTTTCTTTTGGCTTCAGCTGCTGCTTCTACTTCAGCTTTCTTCCGAACCTCTTCTGCAGCCTTTGCCTCTGCCTGCAATCGAGCTTTCTCTAAAGTTGCACAAAAACAAAATATATACATGTCAGTCAAAACTTAAACCAAAGCAGTATTACAGGCTAGGCGGAAGAAACATTTCAAGGTTCAAAATGAAAACAGACCCTCCTTCTGCCGCCTTTCGAGCTCTTCTCGCTCCATCCTAAGTTTTTCGGGATCCCACTTGTCACCCTGAAAATCAAGATCAACTTAATCAACCAATTTTCAAACAAAACAGGTAAAACATGCATGAAATATTGCAATGGATATAGCTACGAAATTAGGGTCCAGCACATCAAACTCCATGAATACAATATTACAACAGTAGCAAACCTTTTCAAGTGTCTTTTCCTGAGCTTTAAGTATGGTATCAGCAAATCGGCTTCTTAGTAAAGCTGCACGGTAGAGCTTATCGGGGGATACTTGCTTCTTAGATGGAGCATTCTCTCCTAAAAGGTTACAGCATGATGAATGGTGAGATCATGCCCCAAAATTAACAGCAGACAGATTTCTTCATTTTTCAAGCTTACCCTCTTGATGGTTTTCAGGTTCATCACTAACTGAATTAATCTGGGAACTCTGCTCAACATGGCCAGCTGCATTTACATAAATAGGGCTTATTCATGAAAACTATGGACAGAATAAATGATAACACAAACAAAACACCACCATCTTTGGTACTCACCAATTCCAGTTTCTGAATTGTCAAGATTCCCCTCCTTTTGATCTAAAGACAAGCCAGATTCTAGTTTTTCCTGAAACAGATTTTAACAGGTAACTAAATTCAAGGCTATAGAACATTGCATTCTGTTAACACCATTACATAATTTACCAAAGGTTACCTTCATAGGATCAAAAGGCTCTGATGCTTTAGCAATGTCCGACTCACTATCTGACTCACTGTCTGAATCTGTCATACCACAATTGGAAGAAACTTAGAAAAGAATTCTACATATCTACTGAATCATAAAAGCAACAAGCTAACAATGAAGGAACCGTGTCATGCAAATTCGTGAAAATACAGCAACAAAATTTTATGCCAGAGTAACTGTAGTAAATTGACAGAAAATCCTCAGCTTCGTTTTATCATTTCCAACCAGGCATGCACAATAAATCAAAGCAAATTGGAGACTCCTGTATCAATGAATATCAATATGCTAATTAAAAAGTGATCCTAAAATAATCTTTCAAAAAAGGTCAGCCTGATTCTGTTATGTACGTGCACTTGAGAGTGGTTTAAAACACATCCATCCAAGGGATATTTAGTTCATTTTATCTTTCTTATTTTCGTCTTCTATAAGTGTGCTTATTAAGAAATATATCAAAACAGGACCTATGTTTTCATTTAAAAAGATAATATAATCCAATCCACCTATGTAATCAAACTAAACATACAACCCTGTACTCTGTTCATCCAAGCAATTTTCTGAAACCAAAAATAAGGGTAAACGATTCAACATTTTATGCTGGCCATTCTATAATGTAATTTTAAAATATAAGGGGGAATAGGGAAATAATGAAGGATTGGATTTGGGTTTAGGAATAGTTGATTTGGGATTGGGAAACAGGAAATAATAAATAAATAAATAAAAGTAAACTAACCCAACAGAGGTCCACCCACCACATCTTATGCAGATTGGTAGGATATGTTACGAAACCTAAGTCAAAAGATGGTCAGTTTAAGCGGCGGGTGACCTGACAAGTCAACCCCTTTTAGTCAAGACTACCTTCAAGCTAACTCTAGAAACACTACTTAACTATTACATAATCAAATGTTGAATCTCATTCAAGAAGTCCACCAAAATTCACCAACATACCAATTAGCCCATCCCACAGCCCCCTAATGAGAACATCAACATCCTGAACATAATATCTAATACAAGGGATGGAGCTGGCATCAAATTATTGTAAGGGAATCAATACCATAAACTCCTACTAACAACTAACAAGCCTTTGCCCACTAGGTGGCATCCATTACAGTGGTCAATCAGTGCAAAATAGATCAGACTTTAATAATAGAAGGATAAAAAAATATCACTTCTGCTTATCTACAACACAAAAATATAACTGAAGAAACTGCTTAGTAAACCCTCAAAGTTTCAACCTCCAATAGTAAGATGCCCCGTAAAGGCCCCAGTAGTATTATATTTTGACTTGCCAACATAAACAATATGATATTAGTTAATAACCAATAATTACTTGGCCTATAGATCAAGTTGATATTCTTTTTTTTAACATCCAAGTATCATATATGCCTTCAAAGGCCAGGGTACTGGTATATTAGAAGAAAGGCATTACCATGACAAATATTATAGTACATAAGATGAACCAACAAAAATCAAACAGCTACAACAAACCAGTCCAAGTAAATAAATAGCAAGATGTTAGTCATCATTGAAACGACCATAAAGAATAATAATGTAAAGATTAGTCATGTGGTAACCGGATTCAACCAAATAAAAGAATAAGTGACTATTCAAAAATTATTGAAACATTGAAATAGTTTCTGGCAACTACTCACGGGGAAATTACATTTTACATCAAAGTGTCAGAAATACTTAGTTCAAAAATGAACTAAATCATCTCTTGAAAGAACATGAAACAGGCTGATAACTTACTACACAGTACCAGACTTCCAGTACTTTAAAATTTTACATAAATTTGGAATGGTATGAAAATAAGTTACCATCTACAAGAAATAAGAATGAAGAAAAATTGTGTGCAAGCTATAAATAATTAAATATCAAGAGTATAAACAACATATCCCAAGTGAGAAAACACATCAAAAGTATGCAGTAACACAAACCACTGGATGAAGAGCCAGATTCACTACTAGAACTGCTTGAACTACTGTGTTCACTGGTTTTGTTGATGCCATCAATATCAATCTCTACTGGAGGCTGACTTGAAAGAGGAGCATCATTCCCACCAACAATGTCCACGTCCTCTTCAACAGGTTCATTGCCTGCACACAATAATTAAAAATTAAAAAGGATCAAAATTATAGTCACTTATCAGCAATCATATAACATTTGTATCAATATTCAAGAAGTGGCCATGAAAATGACAAAACATGAACTTAAAAATACCTTTACATGGTTGCACAGATAAACTGCTAAATCCAGATTCATTGGCAGGCTGCATGAAGACCAAACAAGCAAATAATTACAAGTCTATATGATGTACAGGACACATGATTTTTGAACATGCAAGAAATGTAGTTTAGCACGTGCATGCACACACAGACAGCATGTGAGAGAGAGAGAGAGACCTCAATTTCATTTTCACATGGTCCAGCTTTTGCATGAGTTTTTTGCTCCTCTAGCATAAAATCATCAAGAAGCTTCCGCACTTCAAATAATGTATCATCACTGAGGTCATCTATAACAATCTCAATTTCATCCTCATTTGTTTGGCCAGCATTATGACTTTGCTCCTTCAAGATATCAATTATGTTTTCAGGTAATTCTACATGTCCCAATTCCTCACTCAACTTTTTCTTCTCCTCGTCAGTCATGATTCTTTTAATGGGCTCTGGCTTGACATTAGTGTCATTTGGTGTTATTTTCTTTTTTTTCACAGGAGGGATTTGGTCAGCAATTTCAGTTTCAACACAAGTAGTGAGTTTTGAAGGCTCAGATGGTACATCATCAATGACAAGAATCTTCTTCTCTATAGGCTTCCATCTTGTTTCAAAATATTTATTTAGTGTCTCTGCCATGGCATGCACATCATTGCCAGGCGGATTATAAGTCATTGCATTTGAGAAAGTCAGCCGCACATCTGCAGCAAAATCCATAAGACTTGAATATTCACCCGAAATCAGTTTACTCTTCACAGTACCCAAATCCATCGGGTGCTTGATGACAGTGAAATAATCGGGAATATTCCATTTCACAATGTCAACTGGTTTGTCAAAAAACTTCCCACATTGATGAGACATAACACGGTTGAGTAATGTATCACACTGCTTCATCATTGCAGCATATGAAGGAGTCACTGGTGTAGCAGATTTCGCATATTCTGAACGCCCAGAAATACTTCTCTTTGTCTTAGAACCATTACGCTTTGGTGGTGGGCGCTTCCTACCATGTAGTGCTGATGATTCCAGTGTACTATGCTGGCTCTCTAGTGGAGCTCTCTTCTCTCCACCACTGCAGCTCCTTATGTCACTATATGGAGATAATTCTGTAGTGGTTGAACACATACCGGTAATTTTCTTTTGAATTTTCCTTACTTCTTCAAGTTCGGATTTTAACCTCAGCCTCAAGTCCTTTCTCACAGAACGGGTCAGCTTTCTTAAAGACAACAATTGAAATGGCACATCAAAACTCTCATCAACCCTTTTTCTCTTTGGGGCACACGAACCTTCTGACATTGTCAACCCATTATCAATCCTTCCCAAGCTTCCAAGTCCTTCTGATTCACCCATAGTCTCAACAGCATGACGAAAATCTGGAACAAAACCGGTAGCATGAACTTTAGAGTACTTTCTTGATTTCCCCATTATTTGTGAAAGAGAGCACCTCCTAGATTTCTTTTGACCAGCAAATTCTATAGGTACAGTTGGTGCCATAAGATAAAATCCCAATATCTGCACATATCAACCGTGACAATGAGTTCTACTCCCACAGAGCAATTTCTGAAAATTTCCAAAATTCTCAAGAGTACAAATTAGACCATATTCATTCTCCAGACTTCAATAAAAAGCAATATTAAACCCAATGACGAGGCACTTCTCTTAATATAATCTCTTTTTATCTTAACAAATTGATCTTCGAACAGATATAAAACCAAACTATATCATTTAAGCTCTTTGTTACTATGTCTTTCTATGTGCCGACAGCAAAATTGATAAAATTTTATGCAAGTAACAGTCTTCTCTGCGCTCAGCAACAACAGTAATTTGATATTTTGTTGGAAAATTCAGAGCAAATAATTAGGGTAGGAAAGGGGGGAAATAAAAAGCGAACACGAACTAAATGTCCGCGAGATTGAACAATGCATTAGCTCCCAGAACCCTATGAATACAACAAACTTCACCAAAACCCTACCACACTAGCTCACGCTCGAGAATGCGCCCTCGCGACTCCAAATTGAAAAGAAAATTGGAACAATCAAAAGAATAATGAATGCGAAAAGGGGTGATACAGAAAGAAATTAAGAAAAAAAATTATCCCCCCAAGAAGCGATAACCATAGATCGAGGAGGAAATAACTGATCAAAGCTAAGCAAATGTGAGAAAAAGTAACAATAGTATGCGCGAAACCCTAATCAAGAATCCAATTCAAAACCTGGATCTCTAGCAGGAAATGCGCCACAAACCCTAGAAACTGAAACCCCTTTTCTCTTCCTCGCTCACCTCCTACTCTTCATACTCCGACACACCCACATAAGAGAGAGAACGATAAACGAAAGAATGAATGAGAGAGAGAGAGAGAGAGAGAGAGAGAGAGAAATGTGTAAAATGAATTGCGATCTCGTTGCGCTAGTTACTCCTCTACTTAAAGGCCCGCGCCTCCTTCCCCGCTGCTATTCATCAAATCACAGCCGTTTATTTTTATCACCACGGCTCGTGCTTAAACGCGCTCTCGTACGTCCGATCTTTATCGCACGGTTATTGTTGCTTCTTCGCTCGCTTCATGTTCACTGTTGAACAAGTAACCATAATTATAACGTGAAAGGGAAAATGTTAATCTTATCCTCGACCTTTGATTTCAAGCGCAACAACGCCACTCGCGCCCCGCAATGGGCCTTCGGTTCTAGAAACTTGTGACACGTGTCATGGTTGCTTTGGCGAGTGTCACCATCTGCACGCGCTGTGCGAGTTGTTGTGTGGATATTGTTGTCGACTACGTGTGAGCCTTGACCACCACCGCCACGTGACGCGGAAGCGAAAATCGATATTTATTTGAACCGCACGCACGTGATTTATTTTATTTTGCCAGCAAGGTTACTGCTTAAGTCAAAAGCCCGATTTCAAACGGCAAGGCTAGGGCCAACGAAGAAGCTCGTGGAAGATTTGAGCCCATGGGAAGTAGAAACAATGGATTGGACTGAAACTGCTTTAAAAGGGCTTTCTTCGCACGCACATGTTAAAAATAAGTGACAATTGTTATATTTACCTCCCATCTTAATTATATACCTCCTTTTTTTTTTTTTCCTAAATTATCATTTTTTTCTCTTTTTAACTGTATATCTCCTTTTTTAATTTATTTCTTAAATTATGTTTATGTTTGTTTTTTTCTGTAATTTTTTCTATTTATTTAAAAAAATCATACCCTTCTTTATTCAATGATCAATTATGACTAATTTCGAATACGCAATAAACATCAAGATCATGAGAGAATCAGACGAAGGACTGAAGTATAGTGGGGGAGTCATATGTTGATCAGTGGAATCCCTTGGAGGTGTGCTATTGTATGGTGGGAAGGGCTTTCTTATTAATTGTTCTTAGATATGGTGTTTGATGTTGCTTTAGAGTTTTCGTTTATGTTATACAAGGAATGAGATCAAGTCTAGATTTCTTTCTCATTTGTATACCGTAAGAAAAGAAAACTGAAATATGACAATGCAAGACTAGATGAAGAAATGAATAAAGATAAGCACTTTTGGTTCAATTTGAATTTCGCACATTACATTACAATGCTTAAATACTGTAAAGATTGATTGAAAGAAGCATAAATATAATTAATGAGTGAGAGTTAGAATTGATGAACAAAGTTGAAAACAGTGTAAGCAGCAGAAAGAAATTGAAGCACAGCAAGGACCGCAAAACATAGACTCCAACAAAAACATTTCTTATAGGTGACTTATTATTATTATTATTATTATTATTAATGAATGGAAATTGGATGATAAATAAATGTAAGTTAAATATCGTGTTGCGGTTGTGTGGATTGCTAAAAGGAGATTGAGCTTCCGCCATTATTACAGTTCATGGTGATCGAGGATCAGAGGGGGTATGGTTTCCAGAATAATAATAGAAAAGAAGAATAATTTAGGAAACAAATTAAAAAGTGAGGTGTATAATTAAAAGGAGGAGATAAATATAAAAATTGTCAGATAAGTTATGAATATATGAAACTTTTTTTTTTATTATGATATATAAAACATTTTAAAACTTCTAGAACTAGAATTTAATTTTCAGATTTATGAATGTTCTAAAACCTTGGAATAAAAGTGTTCTAAAATACAAATATCAATACTAACTACTGTTACTACTAAAATTGACCGGACCTTGTTTGTGATTTTGCTCCTCCTTGTGTTCATTCAATTACAACAGTAAAATGTAGCTGCAACTGCAAAGACATTTTGGCTATGCTCAAGTTAGAGACGAAGGTGAGGGTTGTTTATATACTAGTGAAACTGGATCCATGGGCCTGATTTATTGAATTAATCATCTGTAAGATAAGATTAGATTCAATCTTATTTTATTAATTAAGAGCATAATCTCATATATGATCTTCATTGATACTACTGATCTATTAATCAGTGATAGACTCTCTTTTTTTTTTTTTCAAGAATATCACAATCTGTTAAGCGACCGAATCGACCAACTGCTGAATGCAAAGGCATACCGATTTGAGTAATAAAATTATACGAGAAGACAGATTTACTAGTATATAAATCAATAAATCATTTACACACATTAATAATTACACACTTTTATAGATCTTGGAATCTCGAATTGAAATATCGGAAATTTGTTTTGTATTTTACAAAAATGCTAATTGATACGATTTTTTTTTTTATCGTTCATTTATTTTTAAGTTTTACACACACATTAATAATTAATAATACTCCTTAAAATTATAAGAGAAGACAGAAAAAGTTTAAAAAGAAAAACATTGTTGTATATATGTCTTGCAAGTCCAAGCAAAAACAATGATAATGTCGTCTTCTAATTCTAGCTGGGTATAAAATAATTACTTAACTACCAATCAAAATTCTCTACATTTAAATTTTTCAAAATTCTGAACCTTATTCTTTATCCAATAAAAAAAGCATGGTTTTAATTATTTTTCAAAACTTATGCATCACTATTGGATTATAATTTGCATTTGCTAAATTTCAATTTTATATCAGACATCGAATCAATTTTATATCAGATATTGGATTAAAAATTGGATTGAAAAATTAATCATTGTAGAAAACATTTTTAATTGAGACTAAAATCAAGAAAGGAGACCGAGATCTGAAAAGGTGATTTGGAAAAAAAAAAAAAAAAGAAGAGTAAACCCAAAGGTAATTAAGGAAAAACAAGATTAAGAAGTTAATTAAAAATCATAGTTCATCCCTAAAGATGATGCATAACCTTACGAATTGTTTTGACCCAATGGATAAAGTCCAAAAAGTTGACATTATATATAAATGTCATTATTTTTTTAAAAGAAATAACATTTAATTGACACTTATCTTCGAATTCATACTTAAATCTTAAACATTAAAATACCTTTTATTCATGATTTAAAGTTAAATGAATGTCAACTTGTAGTAACAAATTCTAAACTCTAGACCTAGCTAGTTTCTCTGATTATTCAATATTCGTTCACCATTTTCCATTTGAATCAGAAATAAAGGAAAAATCTGAATGAGATGCTTGACTGGAAAAGTAAAAAAAGGTTTACATGGTTGTTGGGTTGGATGCAGCAACGTGGTGCAATCACCAGACGCCAGAGTTACATATATAGGTTAATAATGGTATCCAAAGTGGCGACCACGTATACCCTTTTCCATGTTCCTACCATCCCTAACATGCACCATTTGTCCCACCTCCTAATTAATAAGAGTACGATATTCCTATCATGGCCTATTAACTTACTTTCTATTTACATTTACCTATTGAAATTTTAAATTATTTTTTTTATAAATACTTATAGACTCACAGAAAAAAAAATATTAATAAAAAATAGGTGTCATATTAACTTACCTCGTATTTACATTCACCTATTTGAAATTTTAAATTATTTTTTTATTATTAAATATTTTTTTATAAATATTTGGTAGACTCAGATAAAAAAATATTAATAAAAAATAGGTGGTTAAAGTAACATTTTCCCATTAATAAGTCCTATCTCCCCAACCTCAACACATTTTTCAGCTTTTTGTCCCACCCCAACACATTTACACCTTTCCGTTTACAACAATTTATTCAAGATTCAATGAATTTTTTCAATTAAATTAAATGTTTATTAATTTTTTCTTGCTCTAAACAATTTAATCAGTACCGTTGCCATGCCATATCCCTCCTAGAGTTTTGGATGAAGCAGAAGAGCTTTCTGATCGAACTTAACGAGCGAATTCTGCTTTTTATAATTTAACGGATGAAGCAATTAAACACATACAGATCGAAGCAACAAAGCAAAAGTTTATCTAATTAACCAGAAGTGTTACATGATATTCATAACGGTTCATAGTGAGCTAGCTAGATACATCATTACTGCTCCAAGCTCAAACTCAAATCGAAAAACCATTTCAGCTAGCAGGGAACGAAAACACAAGCTACATGCATTAATTAATTTACACTCAACTGACTCAAGAAAACTAGCCTGATCAGTACTGTACAATTCTGAGCATTAATTTCAGGGAACGACGCCGTTTTGTGTGTTGGGAGTTTGTGATACCTTTGTGAATAATTTAGTAACCCACGAGTCTCAAGCTAAGCGCAGTTCGAACGTCTAATCTCCATGCAAACCCACCAGAGTCCATTCTCCAAACGTCGCAGGGCACCGTAAGGGAGCTTCTCTCCCTCCCACTCGCATATTGCACCACCCTCACAAAGCACGTGAACGACGCGTACGGAACCACTGAATTCACCTTATTCACCAGCAACACTGGTCCCTGCTGTTGTCCTTCACCACCCTTCATCATCATCATCTTCCCGTACGCCTCGTTCCTCCACGTCACCCTCCCGTAACCGTCGGATATCAACCCCGGACACGTGTCCTTCCTCAGCTTCACCCTCCGTTCCTCGTCCGTACTCCCCAGCCACTCGCCCTCCACCCTCGTGTCCGTCACGCACACCACCGTCACACAAGAACACACACCATAGGGTTCTAGCTCTACCTTCGTCATGCTTCGATTCTCAAAACTCACCCACACCGGCACGTTCTTATTCATATTTCGCACTGCTTTTGCTGCTGGTGAAGTTAGATCCTTTGCCGGAGAGTCCTTCGGATCGGGAGTTTCCGGAAGCAAAGGTAGAGTAACCACTGGCGGCGGCGTCTGATTCTGCTTCTGCTCCGGCGAAGAAGTGTTCTTTCTCCGGCGGGTTCTTCGTCTGTTATCTCTTGCATACTTTCTTTTAGTGGTTCCGTTTTTGAGGAAGGTGTCGCTGCTCTCGGAGGAAGAGCCGTCGGAAGCGGTGGCTCCGGCGGCGGGTTTGGGAGCGATGGGGCGAAACCTAAGCATTATTTTGTCAACCGTGGACACGTGGGATGCACCAGGTACATACCTGGCGATGCAACAGCCTCCTCTTCCATCCATATTATATTCCCTCTCAAAACTCACCGTTTTGGTTGTTTTTGTATATGGAAAAGCAAAGTGAAATAAAAATGTAGGGAGCGAGATAATGAAGACAGGGATGAAGAGTTGGTTTTATAGTAAGTGTGAAAGGGACACGTGTGAGGATAGACGGGAGTGGGGAAGGGGGAACGTGTCATGTGTTGAGAGAAGGAAAGAAAGGGGACGAATAGGAGAACGAAGAGTGCATAGTGATAGCGGCACGTAGACTGAGAGCTTCGGGGACTGTGAATCAGAAACTTTGACCGTTGGATTTAGGGTTTAGGTTTAGGGCAAGAAGGGATTATTCCAGATGGTGATGGTGGTGACCACCACGTGTGTGAAGACCAGTGGCAGTGAGATTGGGGCCACGTGGCCCGATAACTACACCAATCTGAGTTCAATATTTTCATAACGTGAAATTACCCTATTTTTGACTATTTAAAGCAGCACCTAAAACTAGGGGCAGACTCTGTTTATGTAAATTTTTCTTTCTTTTTTAGGCTAATCAGGAGTTAAACCACCCTAATTCGGACCATTTTACTTACATGCACTTGCACTTGCAGCCTACGCAAGCTGCTTTGTAAACGACTCTTCTGCCCTACCTCAAATGTAAAAAAACTCAAACGGATCGATGTGCTACCTAACGTACGTATAAGCATTGATTATTGATTGTTGATTAGTCACAGTACAGTACTGCTTGTATGATACGACGTAAATACTACGGAAAACTCAGTTCTGAATAAATTGGTTTCAGACGGTACTTTCTTAATTGAAATGTGTTTTAAGAAATCTCATTTCGGGAATAAAATACTTGATTTTTTTTATAAAATATGTTACACGATTGTTGGTTGATATTACGGACTACATATTATTTTATCTACTGCGACTTATTTTTTATAATAAAGACTAGAGGTAACAATAAGAAACTAAAATGAGATTTAATTACTACAAAGATTAAAATAAAATATTGAAATATTTTCATAGTCTTCAGACATTTTTTAAAATATGAGCAAACGTATTTAAAGAAAAATTTATATTTTTTTATTTCTTCCATTCCATATATACGAGTGGCCGAGTACAGAGAACAATTAGGACAGCTTCTACTTTTATAATACTACTATGAAAAACAAACAAAAACAAAAATGATTTGACAGGGTGGGTTTGGGAGGTGGATTTGATAATTCTACGACAACATTGACAAGCCAATGGGAGCACTCCAAGCACATACAACAGCGTTGTTTATAACCAATTAACCAATGCCACTCTTTGGACGCAATCCATGATCAGCATCTAGAATCACGCCACGTAACAGCGTGCCCTCACTCCTCATTAGCCCTTTGATATTTGAACGAAGTTGTAAAAAGTTCAATAATTCCGGCAACGGCTCAAAGGATAAACGTGGTTGTGTGGTCCCCATTCGCATGCAACAAATGGAGCAATCAGAGCCATTGGTTTTACGAAAGCCTCTGATTGGCTCCCACTTTTGTAGTAGTAGTAGTACAATTAAGTGACGTGTTGTGCAATTCTGGTGAAGCAGGCCTGTCAGTGTAACACAAGGTACGATTTGGTGGGAACCGAGGATCTCATGGTTCGGTCATAACTCACAAGTTAATGTTATCACCGAGTTCGGGTAAGTTCTTGTTCTTAATCTCCTTTCTTATGTAGTGTTCGATCTTTTATGTCAAGTTATGTGTGAGTATATGTGATGATGCTCCGATATTAAAGTTAGTATCCGTTTAAAGTTAATTATCCTGATATTTTCTAAGTGAAAATAGTTATAGAAGTGATAACTTTGGAGATCTCTCACTAAAATTGTGGAAGTTATGTGTCACTTATCCGGAGTAGTAAGTGGTGCATCCCTTACGTTACGGGTAGCATTATTGGGATTGAACCAAGCTCCACATGTTGTCCCGTTTAGCACTGTTTACGGAATAATGTTCATGATCAGGCTATGTTCGGGGGATCTGAAACCATCTTTATTTTTTGTGTGTGGTGTGATGGTAAATTGTACCTTCCACATGAATAAAGGCTGTTGTCAAAGTGAACTGAATCCAATGACCTACTACGTGGCCGTTTGGATAGCTATTAATGTTCATTTTGGATCACGGCACGCACTTGCAAGTTGCAATACAGGATACCACTGTACGTGGATAAAGTTAATTTTACTGTGGAGGGAGAATAGAACGAGAGTGGTCGTGATTTAACCAATTTTTTTAAAAATCGGGACGGTAAGTGAACGGTAAAGTCACTTATTTAAGATTTAAAAGTTTAATTGAGGATGAACTAATTTTAATAAATTTTATTTTTTTTAATATAATTTAATAAATAATATATTAATATATAAAATCAAATAAAATACATCATAATATTTAAGTTCAACATATTTTAAAATAACAATTTAAATTTATCAATACTAAATAAAATTTATTAACAATTATAATATTCTTAAAAAAATAACTATAATTAAAAATAATTAATATAATTAATAATTATTATAATATTCATTGAGATGAAATCCATGTTCAAATAAAACATTAAAATAATATTATTTTGATATTAAAAAAAATTAAAACGACATTATTTTGATTTAAAAAATAAATAAAATCATAAAATCATTTTACTCGCTTAACTTTTTGATTTTTATTTATTTTTTTGATTTCCTCCCAATTTTATCAATTTCTAATCGATTTTGTATCTCTGATTAAGAGGTTCTTTCGGATCAGATAAATTATCAGTTCACAACATTAAATTTAACTTTATCCGTTAATAAAAAATAAAAAATAAAAAATTAATAATTAATATTTATCATTTAGAAAAAAAAATTTATATATGTGATATATGAGTATACACGTTTTAGATAAAAGCAGCAATGGCCAACTTAAATGGAATAGATGTAAAAGTATGGCAATGGGTGAGTCGGGAAAGTTTGACTCTATCTGTTTTCCACCGTCAAAGGTAGTAGAGCGGGTTTGGGAAAGGGGAGTTAAAAAAAAACCAAAATTCAACCTCGTTTTGGTCAATAATGTGTTTGATTGAAGAAAGAAAATAAATGAAAAGTAGAACGAATGAAAATAGAGAAAAAATATATTAAATGAAACCATGTGAGATTTAAAATATATGGAAGTTGTTAATGTTTATCTTAATTTGATGCTCATTAACGATCAATATTCAAATATTTAGAAAAAAAAAATTATAATGTTAAAATTTTATATATACTTTTTTTTAAAATATCAATAATTAAACAAATCGTATATTACAATTTAAGTTAATCATTAAAATATAAATGATTTTATACAATGAAAGATATTTATTTAAAATAAAATTTAGTCATGCATGACATATATATATATATATATATATATTATTTTTTAGGGATACATTAAAAATTATTATTTATTATGAAACTTAATTATATAAAAATAAACATCCATCATGTCAAATACAGAAGCTAAAGTAGTAATTTTATTATATTTTTAAATTTATCAAAAAAAAGTGACAACATAATGTTTTTATTATTATCAATAAAACGCATCAGCTGAGAAAAAAAATTAAACACCGCCTTAAAAAAATTCACTATTCTGGGTATCATTTCAAGAGCACCAACTCTATCTACAATCTAGATTACACAGGAGGAAATATAAAAAAAAATAAAATGGCACATACATATGACCCACGCATACACAACATATGCACTTTCAAAATTGGTTTTTCCTTCTTTTTAGATCTCTTACATCTATAGCTTCATGCTAAACTCATCCGTACGTCAACTAGAGTCTTTTTCAACAGTTGATTAAGGTCTCGTTAATTAATCAGTTTAACTATTAACTACTACTCCATCATTTAATTAAATTAAACAAGATCTTTCTATATATAGAGCCGCAATTAGTTGCATGCTATCTTCAGCAAAAAAGACATTGATTAATTCCTTTACGCAAGGAAACAAAACAAAAAATAAATAAAAAATGCCGCAGACAATATGGCTGTTTATGTTATATGTACAGTGTTTTTTAGTTGCCCTATTTTTAGATACAAATTAAAAGAAGAGTCTTCCTCCATAATTAGAGCATCAGAAACCAACCAGATTTGGACACTTGAAAGCAACTAGGTAGAATCTCGATCCGCAACACAGCACGAGCTAGGTATCATATTCACAGTGCGCTAATATTTTATCTTATTCTTAATTAATTATTGATTACATTTCCCAAAAAAAAATTTATTGATTACAATAATTTGCTATTTTTGCCACGTGTAGCCTGTAGGAATGTAATAGCTGGTATTGAAGATTTTTCCTTTCCTCATATGGTTTCGACTTTCGATCGGAGTATTATATTTAGATAGGGATGGGAAGTGTTTGTTTTCTACTCCTAAACGGAAAATCTGGATTCTATATAGAAGCCCTCGTGAGAGTGGCAGGCAACAAAAATAAATGTGCTCATACTTTCTTATAATAATAATAATAAAAAAAGAACAAGATAATGATAGAAAATGTAATAAAATCTTACATGGTGAAAAATACAATTATCTATTTATGATAAATAATTTATTTTAAAAATCATATAAATTTTAAGATTATGATTATATCACAATATAAAAACTTTGTTACCTTATCATTATAGTAACTTTATTATCTAATAATAATCTCTTGCATGTTATATATTCTCTTTAAAAAAATGTTCATTTAAAATTATTTTAAATATACACATAATTTAATTTAATGATACACATAAAGTGAAAATTTTTTATATTAATATTTAATTATAAATTATTATTTATATGATTTTTAAAATATTTTTATAAAAATTAAAAAACATACCATAAATTGTAATTAATTTTTTTTTTTGCAAAATTTATAATTAAAGGTGTCAATGCATATTAATTTATCAAATATAAAAATGGAGTTATACTGTATATTTGAATTAGCGTATAAAAAATTAATTTTAAAATAACGTAAATTATATTTAAATAATTTTGAAGTAAAATTTAATATAAAATTTTGAATTCAAATTATTATTATTTATTTTACCTCGAATCAATTTTAGATTCAAAATTAATAATAAATTATTTTTTAACATAAAATCAAATATATTAAAAATTATAACATGAACATGGTCAACATGGTTCCACGTCTTAACCTCGTTAGTCTAAATTAGGGATATTCGTGATACGATTTGATTCGATTTTTGGATAAAAAATGGTCTGAACCAAATCTAAAATAAAGTTATGGTTCGATTTGGTTTGATTTTAATATAACATCAAATTCAAACCAATTTTTTACGGTTTGGTTTCGCGGTTTTTTTTAAATCTATTATTATAGTTTAATTTTTTTTTAATTAAACTCACATCATTATTATTTTATATTATTTTTTTTATTAAATTTTGATTTACATATTTTAGTTTAAAAAATATTATTTTTACTTCTATTTAACATTATTATAAAATGATATTACTAAATTTTTTTTTTAACATAATAATAAATCATGTTTCACTTTATATTTAATTTAATGTTATTTAGTAATATCAATATATCTTTTTGTAATATATAAAAGTATGTGTCATAATATATTATAAATTTATTATTAAAAAAAAATATACTATAAATCACATATTATGATCATAAAAAATTAAAATATTGTTAGTTAGATAATATTAAATATCTAAAAATAAATCAATATAATTATAGAATGCGATTTGGTTCAGTTTAATTCGATTTTTTATAATAAAATCCAAAAATCGAACCAAACCATAAAAAGTATGCGATTTTGGAAATTTTTGGTTTATGTGATTTTTCGATTTAATCAATTTTTGATTTTTTTGGACGATTTCGCGGTTTAGTTCAGTTTATGAACATTCCTAATCCAAATCATTGCTGATACAATTTTACCATTTTAAAGATGTTTGGAGAAAAATTTTAAACGCGATTCAGGTGAGAAAGCGCGGGTTCATCTTGATGCAGCTAGGAGTAGCTTCTCCGTCAACAACAATCGATTCTCTGCACTGGGTAAAGTATTTTCACAATTTTACCCTTTCATTATGAGCCTGAGCCTGAGCCAGAGCCAGAGCCAGAGCCAGAGCCAACCCACTCATAAACCTGCTCTTCTCGTTCTCTCACTCTTGTGATAAGACAGTATAGTTCTCTGATAGTTAATCATTTCTTGCCGCAACAATTTATTTGCCTTTTTTAAATAGGATTGTAATAGTTATATTTCATATTATCTGTGCCTTTTTATATTACTCTTAAAACATTTTGGAGTAATTAAATGAGTGACAGGAGAAGTTAACGTTATACTTCTATATATATTACTCACAGGTTACAATTAATTATAATAGAAAAAGTTTACGCAAAACAAATTATATATGAATATTAAAATCTATTTTGGTAATCACATATTCAAAATCAATTTTAATAGTAAGTTTCCAAACAACATTCTTGGTCAAAATTAATTTCTAATATTTGTTATTCAAATAAAAATTACATTATTTTAAACTCATATTTCCTTAAAATTAATTTTATAAAAACACGTTAATTTAAAATTAATTTCATAAACGCTCATTTAAATATACACATAATCTTAAGTAAGATTTAACTTAATTTGAGTCACGTCACAATTCAACTATTTATTTATTTTTATCAGAAAAAGGATTTGTATTAAGAAGTATGGATACAAGTAATACCTATAAAACCATATACAAGTAAGTAACACTGTAATGGTTATACTGTATTTGAATTTGCAGCAAATACTAAATAATCACTTCTGGATTACACAAAAAGAACATCCACAGCCAATTAATCTAAATCCGAAAAATGATATCTGATAAATGTTTACAAAAGTATACCTCCCCCAATTGTTATACTTAACATCACTCTACAAGGCACATAGCATCGAGCCATATGACACTAGTTATAGCACATGTCGTCCAAAAATTTAACCACCACAAAGTTTTAATCATAATAGTTCCCAAATTCTAAGTAAGTACTTGACAGACACACCACTGAACAAATGAGTAGTTAAAGATTAGCTCAAAATTGTGAATTTAAGCTTATGTAATAGTTCATACTTGCTATACGAAGCTTCATTAAATAGACATATTTTTCTTTAATTCCAAATGCACTAAACCACAACACTCCACACAATCCTAAAAAATTCAGCTTGGTATTTAATACCAGGAAGGCCCAAGAATTATATAAAATGATCATTAATCTTATTGTGAAAGAGCATATTACACCTAATCCATCCCACACAAGTCTGCCATAGCCATTTAACTTCCCTATAATAGAGAAAAAGATGATCCTTAAATTCAATAGCTTCCCTACAAAGAATGCACTTCAATTCATCAGGGTCAGTGATAACATTTCCCCAATACATGTTCACTTTATTTGGTAAGTTATCTAGTAGTAATCTCCATACCATATGTAGTGCCTTAGACGCAACATTAATACTCCATAGGAGTTTCATGCTATCCAATTCTTGACACATTATTTTAGATTTCAACAACAAAGTATATGCAAAGTTAGTGCTAAATACATCATAAGCAAATCAAATTCTCATGTAAACATATTTCTTCTCCACATTATCTTAGATTAAATTCTACTATTACTTTTTTCATCACATTTCCAATTTCATTACTTCAATTCTGTTAAAGATTAAAAAAAAAAAAAATGATACATTATCTTGGAGTATATTTGTTTTTGGTCAAAACTATAAATTAAGGCCATAACAATTCTTTTGATACCACTAAAAGAAATTCATTAATATTGACTGAAATTTCCGTCACAACAACTATTTTAAAGATTTCTAAAAATTAAAAAATAGTTAGTCTTTAAAGTGATTTTTAATGTTATTAAATTGGTTATTGAAATAATTTTAAAAAAATTACTAAATTAATTTATGGAACGGTATCTAATTCTGGACAATTAACTATTAAATGTTTTAACTATTTACTAGACTTGATTCTTAATTAGTCTCTAATTTATTTAGAGACCAATTTAATAAAGTCAAAAATAGATAAATTGTTCTCTAAAATTAATTTTTCTTGTTGTAGCGTACTTGTTTTTAATTTCATTCACTCGTAGACGAATTTTTCACCATACATGTTAAAGATCACGTTTGTACTATTTAGCGCACCACTAGAGAAATGAACAAAAACATTGTGATGATCTAATTTGTTCTTTATCCGGGGATCTCTAAACAATCTTTAAGTGAGAATGTTTGAATTTTAATTATTTTTTTATAGAACTTGTATTAGAATATGTCTTCATACCTAATGTTAAATCAAACATATTCTTAATCTTTAATTAATCTAGGATTTGAAAAATATGGAGATAAAGGAAAGAAAACAGAAGAAAAAGATTAATATATAATAAATTTTGATTTTTAGAATGAAAATTTAAAATCATTACTTCATGAAATGAAATGTAGTTTCTTCTTTGGTTACTTTTTTTCCATCTTATTGATGACTTTCCACATTACTGGATGCCCAAATGAAATGTAGTTTCTTCTATGGTTAGCTTTGGTTGACGAATGTAATGATGAAAATGTTTTGTTCCACAAGACAAATTAAATTGTGAAAGAGGTGGTGGTTAGCAGTTGGTCTCGAACGATGGTTCTCGCTGGTTGGTTAGTTGGGGGAAGCTGACTCTTCAAAACGGGGAGTGCAACATCATATGTGAATCAGGGTATTTTGGGGGAAAAGAATCACAAAGAAGAGTGTATTAGTAATAGAAGAGAGTGTGAATAGCAACTCCTATGAAATGAAATTAACCATGGTCTTTGTTGATTGAATATGGGCTTAGTCAGCCCTAGATCTGCTCATTCGTTAGAATCTGGTTTCATACTTGCACGGGACTTCTTAAGAGAACCCATTGAGAAAATGAATCAATTGCCAATTGTACGAGTATCTTTGGTTTAAAGGGATATGTTTGGGAATCAGTTACTTTTGTGTGGTAGACGAATTTTAAAATAAAATCTAATGATTCAATAAAAAAAATGAATGCAAAAGGAAGGTTTGGGTAGGAGTTGCTTTTGTAAAATGACTTTTGACTTAAAAGTAATTTTTCTTCCAAAAATCAAATATGCAGAGTTATAAATGTTGTGTCCGTTTCAATATAAATTAAATGGAGAAAAGCAAAATGAAAACAAAAACAGGAATCTTTATCCTTTTACAAAATAACATTTATCTAAAAAATATATTTTCTTAAATTTATTTATACTTCGAGTGTTTTGTTTTAATCAAATGTACTCTGAATCTTCTCAAGGCCTAGGTGTGTAATACACACATGATACAAAAGAGATGATGAAAGACCTTATTTTATAATGATTTGCAACTTAATTAATGGATCAAATCATAGAAAATATTGGAAGTGATAATAAAATACATTATTTATTAATTCTTTAACTGAGGAAATTTTCTTATTGTGGTACCTAACAAGATAAAATTATTTACTATAAACTGTAAGTGAATCATTTTTAAAAGAATAAAAAAAAATTTACACTTAAATGCTGATTGACATTTAAAGTGAAAAGAAAGAAGAGAGAAATATATATATATATTAATTAATTAAGTGATATAATTTAATAAAAAGAGAAAGATAAAATAAATAAAAAAATATTAAATGAGTATTTTTTATTTTGAAACTTTAAAAAATCATGAATGTTTTAAAATTCATATAAAATGAAGTTATTACACTCGAATTCAATTTCTAATTCTTGTGTATACATTATACCGCCGGATACTGACGAAGCATTAGGATTTAGGATTATGATTAGTAAGAGAAAGAACAATGACGTCAAACGGTACCCAGACGTGGAAGCTAAAGCCACAGTAGCTTTGCGTGAATATCCATCTTCCCTTAACCCAATCCAAACACTCTCGAATTCTAATAGTGCCAAATGAAGCCCACACCACAGCATCGAAACTCAGCACACCTCCCAAGGAAGGCACAAAATTTAATAACGCCTCTCTCTTATCCTCCAATCCAATGTTATGGTCAATTCCTCGTCTCACTCGATCTTCTGACGCATATATTATGATAACTACTATGATACAAAGCCATGCACTCTCTTCAATTTCAATTTGTTGGTCCATAATATCTATAAAGCTAAATTTCATAAATTAATTAATATACCGTGCTACTTGATAGTAGTAGTCATATGACATGTCAAGTAGATAAAAAGAAAAAAATAAAATAAAAATCTGTAACCATCTACTGCACTTCTTGTTCTATATAAAGTCTACCCTGCCCGAGCATATATATCACATTGTATTTTTTCACTACGACATTGCAGCAAGAATAAAGAAGCATAATGGATATCGGAACCTATGGCTATCCCACTACACCAGCAGTGAAAAAGATAGACTCACACTATGACGTGCCAGAAGGAGTGGATATTCGGGGAAGATACGATGCAGAGTTTGCAAAAATCCTCACAAGAGATGCTCTGAAATTCGTTGCAGAGCTGCAACGTGAGTTCAGGAACCATATTAAGTACGCGTTGGAATGCCGAAGAGAGGCAAAGAGGAGGTACAATGAAGGGACTCTTCCGGGGTTTGATCCCGCCACGAGGTACATAAGAGAGGAAGAGTGGGTGTGTGCATCTGTTCCACCCGCTGTTGCTGATAGGAAAGTGGAGATCACTGGCCCTGTTGATAGAAAAATGGTCATCAATGCTCTTAACTCTGGAGCTAAAGTCTTTATGGTTAGTGCTTCTACACTCTACACTACCATGCTTCTAACTTCACTAATTTGACCATAGATTATAGTTGTTAACCAATAATTTCACTTTATGTACTAATAATCTAACTAGTTTTCACTCTTATTCAATTATAAATTATCATACTATAAATTTGTTAGTTTTTATAATAGTTATTTTAAAAGTCATATCAACTATATAGATTGTAATTGGATCACAATGAAAACTGTTTTAAGTGATACTCATCAATAATTAAGTTGAAATATTGGTAAAAATAGTTTTAAAATTGGTATATACTTGCATTTTCTTTTAGCTTAATTACACTTTTAGTGTTGGTGGCACAATTATACAATTTTGATATTTTTTATTTTAATTGTGCTAACTGCTAATAGAGTATTTTAAGTTTTTTATTCTATTTACAATCAGATTTTTTTTTTTTTTATCGTGGAAATGTTAGTTTGCTGATCCTTCTATCATGATTTCATCTACCTGATTATAACTATTACTGTACTTAAAAAAATTGAAAGACTCAGTTAATACAAGTTGAATTTAAAGACCAAAATCTCGTAATCAAGGTAAGAATATGAGATTAAAAGTGTAATTATATCCTTCTTTTTTAATTATATTCAGTTTATCCTGGAAACAGAGTACTGAAAGTTGTTGTTTCTGAATTTTTTTTTATTGAATTTCTAAGGCTGATTTTGAAGATGCACTATCACCAAGTTGGGAAAATCTTATGAGAGGCCAAGTGAACTTGAAGGATGCAGTAGCTGGGACCATAAGCTTGCATGACAAAGTAAGAAACAGGGTTTACAAGCTCAATGATCAGATAGCAAAGCTTTTTGTGCGGCCAAGAGGTTGGCACTTACCCGAGGCACACATTCTGATTGATGGTGAACCTGCAACTGGTTGCCTTGTTGATTTTGGCCTCTACTTCTTCCACAACCACTCTCCATTCCGCCGCACTCAAGGTGCTGGCTTTGGCCCTTTCTTTTACCTTCCCAAAATGGAGCATTCAAGGTAATTAAGCACTATATTATAAGAACGTTGTGTTACTAAGGTGGTATTCTAATTTTGATTGGACAACAACAATGATAGATAGGTTTATCAGTTGAATGCAACTGAACTGACGCGTGTTCCAAAGTAATATTTTGAACGCCAAAACAAACATGCTCATCATAGACATTTAAGGAACTTTATCTATTGTAACATGAGAACCTTGTGATTGACAGGGAAGCTAAGATATGGAACAGTGTGTTTGAGAAGGCTGAGAAGGTAGCAGGCATTGAGAGAGGAAGCATCAGGGCAACCGTTCTGATAGAAACACTTCCTGCAGTGTTTCAAATGGATGAAATTCTGTATGAGATGAAGGAACACTCTGTGGGTCTGAACTGTGGGCGTTGGGATTACATTTTCAGTTATGTTAAGACCTTCCAGGCTCACCCTGACCGCCTCCTACCAGACAGAGTCCTAGTTGGTATGACTCAGCACTTCATGAAGAGCTACTCCGATCTCCTCATCAGGACGTGCCACCGGCGCGGTGTGCATGCCATGGGAGGAATGGTACGTAATCAAACTACCCTGATTTGATTTACGAGAAATTATTAGATAATCCAGAATAATCACATGACATGTTACCGGTCTGAATCACAAATGATGTGGTGATCATTGACCACCTAATAATTTTTTCTTTATTTACAACTACTAATCTGTTCACATTCATGTCACTAGACTAATTACAAAATTGTTGTTTAAGATAGTTATTACTAATTATGTCGGATAAAGAAAGTTCACTTTGTTTCACAGGCAGCACAGATTCCAATAAAAGAAGATCCGGTGGCTAACGAGGTAGCACTGGAACTGGTAAGGAAGGACAAGCTTAGAGAAGTGAAGGCAGGGCACGATGGAACATGGGCTGCACACCCTGGTCTCATTCCATCATGCATGGAGATTTTCAACAACAACATGGGAAATGCTCCGAACCAGATAAAGACAGTTAAACGTGAAGATGCTGCAAACACAGCTGAGCAAGACCTCTTGCAGATACCAAGAGGAACCCGCAGCATGGAAGGTCTGAGATTGAACACACGTGTGGGAATTCAGTACGTGGCGGCGTGGCTCACCGGGAGCGGCTCGGTGCCGCTTTACAACCTCATGGAGGACGCCGCCACCGCCGAGATCAGCAGGGTGCAGAACTGGCAGTGGCTCAAGTATGGAGTGGAACTCGATGGGGATGCACTTGGAGTTAAAGTGAACAGAGAACTTTTTGGTAGGGTGGTTGAAGAAGAGATGGCTAGGATTGAAAAGGAAGTGGGGAAAGAGAAGTTCAAGAAGGGAATGTACAAGGAGGCTTGCAAGATCTTCACTCGCCAGTGCACTTCTCCAACGCTTGATGATTTTCTCACTCTCGATGCTTATAATTACATTGTCGTGCATCACCCCAGGGAAACAACGTCAAAGCTTTGATCTAATCAAGGAAGTGGTGGTTCATTATAATAATTGGGTCCTTTGGATTCTGTCTTGCATGTATGTGTACCTAAGTTGTGCGTCTTTGTCTTTTTACCACTTCAACGTTTCATGAAGGGCCTGGGACGTTCAGAATTGTGCGTGGAAGAGAAGAATAAAGTTCGTCATTGCAGCTATACTAGAATTTTGAAACATATATATGATTTTGTCACTAAGAAATAAAATTATGTCATTAATGCTATCAATGACGAACATTACTATAAGTTAAAGGGAAAAGAAAAAGATTGAACAAATTACTCAGTATGTATGTGCCTGCGCATAGAAGCAGCAAATGCTTTACGTTGCATTTGGAATTTCACTCTGTATAGCTTCCTCGGATACAATTATGGTTGATGGCCCATCAACGCAAGTGGATATCATATTATATAACATTTAATAATACAATATTTTGATCGGCCACATTTTTCTCAATTCTACTATATATTTCCTCAGGCAAAGAAAGGAATCTGATATGGAGGGTCCACACTCCGCAGGAATATCATATCCCACCAAATTTTGGCATAAAAAATATTGGGTTCCGAGGATGAGTAGTAGTACAATTTTGTCACAACTACTAACCTTATTACTTATTTGTGCACACTAGTGAGTAGTGACTAGACCCCACCCGCACATGGCTTTTCATCAAAGCCAATTTTGACTCCTTTGGTGGCACACAGGATTTGGTATTATATTCAGAAACCAGCGACGAAGTATTGGCAATTCACGGATGTAATATAAGGAAAAAGATCCGTGTCCGCAAAATATCCGAGACTGAGACTGAGACTGATTGCAATCAACTTTATCAAGTTTGGAAGAAAAGGAGTTGTAGTGTGCATATCTCCAGTGAATTAATAAAGGATTGTGTGGTCTACACATCTCCTTATCACTTCAAGGGCCATGCCAATAACAAAAAATAGAGTTGGACTGTACAGAGGACGAATGGATGTGCATGCCTTGGTAAATTACACTGATTATTAATAATAGGTTTAATGTTAAAATAAAAATTTTAAAATATTATATATCAAAATATGATTAAAATATAAAAAAATATTAAATTTAATAAACTAAAAATAACATTAAGTCATAATAATATCTATGATCATCTTTCTAAGTCTTCTTTTTTAATAATAATAATTCTTCTCTTAATTTTAAATAATAATAAAATCAATATTAAAAAGAATTGTGTTTAAAACTAAAATTTTGCTAAACCACCTCAATACACAACTGCTGTTTGTACCTCGTGAAGATAATAAAATGGCAGGAGGCTGACACAATTTGGCTTTTACTTTTGGGTAGAGGAGCATCCAATGCAGATTCCTCTAAAATACAATTTTTATGTCTTAATTTTCTATTAATGTAAAAGCGTTACGAAATAAAAACATAAATGAGTAAAACAACATAAAAAACAATTATTCGTACAGATACTGAATCCTAGTCACTAGTGTGTGTTTTTAATCATATGCATCAAAACGAAAAGTTAATACAAGTTGTACGGACGAAATGATTGATGAAACCTAATTTCTACCATGCCTTTACTTTCCTTTCATGCCACTCACTTCACTCGGGAAACAACAACAGACTACGAAAACATTGCAGGAAGAAAGAAAAGCGATGGACCTCGGAACAACATATGACGTTCCAGAAGGAGTGGACATTCTGGGAAGATACGATGCAGAGTTTGCAACAAAAATCCTCACAAAAGATGCTTTGAAGTTCGTTGCTGAGCTGCAACGTGAGTTCAGGAGCGATATTAAGCATGCATTAGAGCGCAGAAGAGAGGCGAAGAAGAAGTACAATGAAGGAGCTCTTCCGGGGTTTGATCCCGCCACGAGTCACATTAGAGAGGAAGAGTGGGTTTGTGCTCATGTTCCTCCAGCTGCTGCTGATAGGAAAGTGGAGATTACTGGTCCTGTTGATAGAAAAATGGTCATCAATGCTCTCAACTCTGCAGCTAAAGTCTTTATGGTTTGTGCTTCTACACTCTACACTACTATGTTTCTAATTTCATTAAAAAATAATAATCGAGTTAGAGAGTTCATATATAAAATTAGTATAAGTGTTTGAAAGAATTGATTATAAATAAAATTGATTTAGGTTAGAATTTGATTTTGAAGTGACTTTATTTATGTTTGAATGATTTTGTTTAGAATTGATTTTAAAGTAAAATTAAAATTCACTATAAATTTTTGAAACCCACCAAGTTACTTAAATTGCTTTAGCTCAGAATTGATTCTGAATTCTTTTTCAAAATCCAAACATATGAAAAAATTGTTGTACAATTGCATTTAAAATCTGTCAGATGTCACGATTGTGCGATTTTGATCACTCCATCACTACTTATACCGATTGAGTCTCTTCAAGTTTTATTCCGTTATTATTAGTTAGGTCCTTCCATCGTGATTTCATCTAATATTAAAGATGCCAATATGAAAGGATATGAAAGGATCAGGATGGAAGAATCTAACTTTAAACAGGAGAAACTTTAAAGACTCAATTAATGCAATTAAAATTTAAGAGAATAAAATTCTAGAGTCAGAGTAAGTAACTGAAAATTCAATTTAAGTATTTTCTTTTTTAATTATAGAAGTTTTGATTGAATTTGGTTTATCCCGGAACAAAAGTACTGAAAGTTGTTGTTGCTGTTTTTTTTCTAATTTCTAAGGCTGATTTTGAAGATGCACTGTCACCGACCTGGGAAAATCTTATTAGTGGCCAAGTGAACTTGAAGGATGCTGTGGATGGAACCATAAGCTTCCATGACAAAGTAAGAAACAAGGTTTACAAGCTCAATGATCAGACAGCAAAACTTTTTGTGAGACCAAGAGGTTGGCACCTAGAGGAGGCACATATTTTGATTGATGGTGAACCTGCAACTGGTTGCCTTGTTGATTTTGGCCTCTACTTTTACCACACCCACTCAGCTTTCCGGCACAATCAAGGTGCTGGCTTCGGCCCTTTCTTTTATCTTCCCAAAATGGAGCATTCAAGGTAAGCACTATGCTATGCAGTCATAACACTAGCCAAAGAACAAGGCTACGTTTATTAATAATTTCACAAGTTTCAGGCTTTTAGCAAAGGCTAGAATTCGGTTTTGTAGTATTAGCATGGACAAAATTTAAATGTAGTTCTTTAGTTGGCCTTGTTTTCAGATTAAAATTAAAGTTTCATTTGGACAGTCCTTATAATAAAGATATTCATTAAACATCAACAAGAAAAATTTCTAATTCTGATTGAAGAAAAATATCAAAGACACTTCACAAGGAGTCAATGACTGAATAGTCCTAAAACCTGTTCAAAAGTAAAAAATCCTCAATAAACTCTCTTATGCATGATATGGCGTGACCAAGGGGGATCACAATTCACAACCTTTTATTGAATGGTCCAGCACTTTAGGAACTCCATATTATGAAATTGTTATATAAGAATCTTGTGATTGTCAGGGAAGCTAAGATATGGAACAGCGTGTTTGAGAAGGCTGAGGATGTAGTAGGCATCGAAAGAGGAAGCATAAGGGCGACGGTTCTGATTGAAACACTTCCTGCAGTGTTTCAAATGAATGAAATTCTGTATGAGCTGAAGGACCATTCGGTGGGTCTGAACTGTGGGCGTTGGGATTATATTTTCAGTTATGTTAAGACCTTCCAGGCTCACCCAGATCGCCTCCTACCAGACAGGGTTCAAGTTGGCATGACTCAACATTTCATGAAGAGCTACTCCGATCTCCTCATCAGGACGTGCCACAGGCGTGGAGTTCATGGTATGGGAGGAATGGTATGTAATGGAACTCTACTTTGCTTTACCATTAGTAATGCATATTTATTTCTAAGCAAAAGGGTATATAGAGTATAGACTACAGACTATACAATTTCGGATTGTTGGTTGTTAACTGAACATTGTCACATAAATGGAACTACTTTGGTTTCTTTATTATAATTTAGGTTAAAGTATTCATTTAGTCTTTCATAGAATCATAGTTGTTCTCATTTTAAGTTTTGATTCCTAAAAAAGAAAATGACAAGTTTTAGTTCCTACATAAAAGTTGAGTTTCTGTCCCTACTGTTAAATATCAAAGAACACTTTGGTGATAGCTA
The DNA here is from genome assembly GCA_014843725.1 of Amphicarpaea edgeworthii. Taxonomy (NCBI): domain Eukaryota; kingdom Viridiplantae; phylum Streptophyta; class Magnoliopsida; order Fabales; family Fabaceae; genus Amphicarpaea; species Amphicarpaea edgeworthii. The sequence goes on along the minus strand of CM026324.1, from coordinate 18,254,938 downwards.
CTATTTTGTGTGTGTGGTGGTGATAAACCACCACAAGATATTGTTTAGCAACTAAAACTTGCTGTTTTTTCATGCAGTGATTAAAACTTATAATCGTTATAATTTCAAAACCAATGTTCTAATGAAAAGTTCAAATTGTTCAACAGGCAGCACAGATTCCGATCAAGGACGACCCAGTGGCGAATGAGGCAGCACTAGAACTGGTAAGGAAGGACAAGCTTAGAGAAGTGCAGGCAGGGCATGATGGCACATGGGCTGCACACCCTGGTCTCATTCCAGCCTGCATGGAAGTTTTCAACAACAACATGGGAAATGCTCCCAACCAGATAGACACAGTGAAGCGCGTAGATGCTGCAAACTTAACTGAAGAAGACCTCTTGCAGATACCAATAGGAACCCGCAGCATGGAAGGTCTGAGATTGAACACAAGGGTGGGAATTCAGTACTTAGCAGCATGGCTGAGTGGGAGCGGTTGTGTGCCTCTTTACAACCTCATGGAGGATGCTGCCACTGCTGAGATTAGTAGGGTGCAGAACTGGCAGTGGCTCAAGTATGGAGTGGAACTCGATGGGGATGCACTTGGAGTTAAAGTGGACGAAGAGCTTTTTGGTAAGGTGGTTGAAGAAGAGATGAGTAGGATTGAAAAGGAAGTGGGAACAGAGAAGTTTGAGAAGGGAATGTACAAGGAGGCTTGCAAGATCTTCACTCGCCAATGCACTTCCCCAACACTTGATGATTTTCTCACCTTGGATGCCTATAATTACATAGTCGTCAAAGCTTTGAACTAAGAGGCAAGTTCATTATGCCTAATAGTTGGTTCACTTGGATTCTGTATTGTGTACTTAAGTTGCTTTGACTCGGTGATTATCGTTATTCAATAAAAAGGAAACATGTGTTTTTTCTTGTTCCTACAAAAAAAATCTCCCTAAAGATATTAGATGAAACTGAGACAACGAGCATTTCTTGAAGTCTTCCTATAGATACTAAAGACACTTTTGCAAATGATAGACAACAAGATTAAATTGCTAAAACTCTATCTTTTGACCGTTGGATTGAAGAAGGACCATATCAATTCTAATGAATAAAACAAACAAGAGATGGATAGAATTATCTCAATATTTAGATTATTTATCTTAAAAAATAAAACATATCTTTAATTTAATATGGTATTTCTATATTTTTAATTTAAATCTAATTAATGGCTGATTAAATTTAAGTGATAAAAATTAAAATTAAAAAGAAATTAAAAGCTACTTAAGTTAAAAATATTACGTAATTTTTTTTAGTTGTTATTCTAAAGGGAACAAATACTCATATTTGTTATATTTTATTATATTATTATATAAAGATAAAGATAAATAATATAAATAGACATTCATTCATGAGAAAAATATTTCCAAAAAATAAATATAAATATAGCAACTCAAGAAAAAGAAAAATGTAATTTTTTTTTACTTGTAAAATAAAAATTACAATCAATTAGTTGTTTTTATCAGTTTAATTAGGTGGATGGACAACTGGAAGAAAATAAAATCTCGCAAAGCGCGTGAATCCAGCAATAATTGATAGGATCACCGCCTCATTGTTTGAAAGACGTTATTTAGTTATTTATATAAGTCGGCAAGCAACAGCCTTACCCTAATCAAATCGAATCTCACACCAAACAACAAACGCGTCAACGAAGGCGGCTTCTCTCGTCTCAGCTTTTCTCCTTTCGCTTTTCGTTTCGTCGCCGGTAAGGCAATTCGAAACCTCTGAACCCTAACAAGACGCAGCCACCGTTTAGGGTTTCCCATCCTCCTCTCATACTTTGCCTGATTGTTGCTTTCGTGTTTCGTTTCTCTCTTTCTTTCAATTTCATACCGTTCGCTCTGTTGATTGTGTACCAGGAAAAAAAGTTAAGAAAATTACAATCGGTTTTTTGTTGCGTGGCTTTTTGATTGATTGATTAGGTTTTTGTAAATCATTGAAAAACAATTGAATCCTCCTTGCTGACTTTTTCGGTGGTTAGGGTTTGGAAATTTGGGGATTTTTTAGGGTTTGGGTTTGTTTCTCTCTTCGATTCTTAATTGCTTATTGAGAGGACTTGTGCTTGTGCTTAACAATCACATGGCAACAGGGCGAAAAAGTGTTTCGCTGAGAAGAGAATTTTGCAAATATGGTTCCACCAAGGTGTTTGATCACTCTAGGAATGCTTCTTTCGGTGTGGTCGAAGTGGGTGGTTCTCGCAACCATCAATTCTCTCATTCGGGTGAAAAAGAGGAAGGCGAGATCTGTGTTGAACTCGAGCGTGCCACTGTGGTGCCACCTCCAGAGAAGAAAAGGAAGTTTTCTCCAATTATATGGGACCTAGCAGAGAAGGAAGGAAGAGTCTCTTCAAAGAGTAAGATCTCGCAGACTGCTGCTCTGTCTCCTCCTCGTCCATCTCTACCAAGCAGTCCTGGAGCCAACTGTGGTGATGTTATGGAGGAGTCTTCCCTGGATTTGCGAAGTTATAAGCAAGATGTGGAGGAAGATAATGATGTGAAAGGATGGACAATCACAAAGTCAAGATGGGCTTGTGATGATGATCCCTCACCAAGGGGTGCTGATGACAAACAGAAGCATGGCAAAGTGAGCTCCAGTCCTGAAATTGGTGAATTCCGGGGCAGTGGATCCTCGGAGAGCACAATCACTACTAGATCATCAAGAAGCAGCGGAAGAGATCATTATTTAGGTCATTCTACTGATGAGGCAGATTCTGAAAAGGATTTCGTCATGGACTCCATGGTTGATGTTGAGAAACAAAGTGACCTTGGTGATTCTCCATCAGATTCTGATGAATCAGATTCTGGTGAGAGTGGTAGTATGATGCATGGGCAGAGAAACATAAACATGCTTCAGAGTTGCAGAAGTGTGTGCGAGTTTGAGATGATCAAGAAAATAAACGAAGGAACTTATGGTGTTGTTTACAAGGGTAGGGATAAGAAGACTGGAGAGCTAGTAGCATTGAAGAAGGTGAAGATGAACATAGAGAGGGATGGCTTTCCTATGTCATCATTGAGGGAAATAAACATCCTCTTGTCTTTTAATCATCCCTCCATTGTGAATGTTAAAGAAGTAGTTGTAGATGATTTTGACGGTACTTTTATGGTAATGGAGCACATGGACTATGACCTTAAGGGGCTGATGGAGGTTAAGAAGCAGCCCTTTAGCATGAGTGAAATTAAATCCTTGATGCGGCAACTTCTTGAAGGTGTCAGGTATCTCCATGATAATTGGGTTATCCATAGGGATTTGAAGTCATCAAACATTCTGCTCAACCATGATGGGGAGCTTAAAATATGTGACTTTGGGTTGTCAAGGCAGTATGGAAGCCCGCTGAAGCCATATACTCCAATTGTGGTTACACTATGGTACAGGTGAGCGGCATTATAATATTATTTTTGTTTTCATTGAAGTTATCTGTAGATATATCTGGTTTGTGATTTTTCTATTATATTGGTAGAGAAATGTATATGTCTCAACTCATGAATGATGTTTTGGTTTGTGCAGAGCACCTGAACTTTTGCTGGGTGCTAAAGAATACTCAACCGCAATTGACATGTGGTCGGTGGGTTGCATAATGGCCGAATTAATTGCCAAGGAGCCTCTGTTCAGGGGTAAAAGTGAACTTGAACAACTTGATAAGGTTATTATTATTTCTAAAATCACTTGGATATTACTTTTTTTCTTCACATCGTCTATCTTATGTGAAAGCTCTGCTGTCCCAGTAACACTTCTTTGTTTGTCAACTGTCTGCAGATTTTTCAAACTCTGGGTATGCCTGATGTGAAAATTTGGCCAGGATTATCCAAATTACCTGGGGCTAAAGCGAATTTTGTTAAGCAACCGTAAGTATCTCTTCACACTTTTTCTTCTTGATAATAATTCCATGTAATAGGGGTGATAAAGAGTTACACTTTGCACTGTTTGACTGTATGCTATTGATATTTCAGGTTTAATAAATTAAGGAAGAAGTTTCCAGCTGCATCATTTACTGGTTTGCCAGTTTTATCTGAGCTGGGATTTGACTTGTTGAAGCAGCTGCTAACTTATGACCCTGAAAAGGTATATATTTTTCATTGAATAAATCCCGATTGGTTTTCTGTGACATGAAACTGAATATAACATTAAAGTATAAAAATTGTTTTACTTCTTGCAGAGGATAACAGCAGAAGATGCTCTCCTTCATGATTGGTTCCATGAAGCCCCTCTTCCCAAATCTGATTTCAAGCCAATTTTTCCTTCTTGGCAGCGCTAGGACAGGTACTCTTGCTGGATGCATGAAATACCAAGAACACACTATTTTTACTGTCATTATTTCCAACTTTGTCTTACCTTGTTAATGATCATGTACAAAGAATGATATGATTGCAAGGGACAGAGTAATGGACTTCATTAGTCTCTTTGTTATAAATTAGAATAGAAGCGGCAGATTGATGTATATAGACCTGAGAAGGTATGGCATTACACACCTGGTTGTTTTTTTTCCTTTACTGAAACACAATGTATCCTCTTTTGCTGGTGAAAACTTTGTACATACATTTCAGGATTAGTAATATAATAGATGATGAGTTTTTGCTCTGGTATGTTCTTATTCTTTCTGTACTATCTATCTCCATTTTTTCACAATGGTCTGTTCTTATCCTTTTGCCTGTCCCATTTTATTGGGGGCTATCAAATTTTGTTCTTTTTTCTCCTACATTTAATTTTTACACCAGGAAATTCTCCTAAAAACATTGGGTGCATCGATGCACCAGCACTGGTAGCTGTTGGATATGTAGAAAAATAAATCAATTGCAAGGAATATTCATTTTGAACATGGTCAACAGGTAACAATGTTGGGTTTCTCAATTTGAAATTTGTTCCCTGAGATGATTGTGTTGGCTTAAAAAAAATAGTGTGCAAGATTTTGGAGGCTATCAAGTTTTGTTCTTTTTTCCTCCTACGTTTAATCTATAACCAGGAAATGCTCCTAAAATTTTGGGTGCATTGATGCACAAGCAAATGGAGCTGTTGAATATGTTGTAAAATAAATCAATTGCAAGGTATATTCAATTAGAGCATGGTCAGCAGGTAAATGATGTTGGGTTTCTCAATTTGAAAGTTGTTCCGAGATGTTGTGTATTGGCTTATAAAAACGGTGTGCAAGATTTTGGGTGATATCAAGTTTTGTTCTTTTTTCGCCTACTTTTAATTTTCACACTCGGAATGCTCCTTATTTTGGGTGATGTTGGGTTTTTCAATTTGAAAGTTGTCTTTGAAATAAAATGTTTCAAACCCCTTTACTGAAATATGATTGTTAAATTAACAAGTGGAAATATGAGTTTTGGCAGTGGATTGCATGCTGGAAAATGGTTACAGGGAAAAGCGGCTGAGCAGTGTCTAGAATTTTGTGGAGCTGCTGAGAAAAGAAACAAGGTTTTTACCATTGGATGATTAAGTGGTTATTAGCCTTGTAATCATGAGGAATTATTTTTAAGACAGTGAAAATGTGAATCCAATTGTTTTATTATTGTATTTTATTGTCATCAGTCAAGTTGTTAAAACAGTTTTAAAATCTTGAAACTTTTCTAAAGAACTTCCTGTTTTAGCAATCTAAAAACTAATAATTCAGGGAAGAAAAATCCTAGATAACCCTGAAGTAGTCATCGTGCAAAAGGATCCTGTGGTTTTTTTCGTTTATTTTCTCAATTTGGGGAGGAAATTTTAAAGAAAAAGTAACCATTTTCATGATAAATCAAGTAATCCATACTCTTTTTTGAATAACCATTGAAATATCGAAATGTTTAATAATTTTGTTTTTTAAAATGAAAAATTGAATCGTCTCAAACTTTACAACTTGTCCATTAAGTATAATAGTTTTACCTAAAATTATTTTCCCTTGTAATCAATAGAAACAAAATTATTATGAATTAGGAAAAACAAAAACCAAACAATTATTTTTTGCAAAATTTAATTTCACACCATCAGAAGCAAGTTTGGGAAGCACAAAAAATGCTTTTCCACAAACATGCTAAAGCTCAAATTTTACCAACCAGTTCAAGAAATCAATAATACCTTTCACAGCTACGAAAACACCTGCAAATGTAGAGTTAAAACTCATGAAATAGAGTAAATAGACCAAAATTCAAATCCAATTGACTTTTTTATTCATCAAAGTTGCTCTTCGAATCTGGGTTTGAGAACAGCCGGCATTTTAAGTAAAGCTGAAAGTTAAGCGGATTTCAGAGTATATTAAAAAGACAAAATGACAACGTTAAGTTTTCCTATGGGAAAAAGAAAAAAAAGAACAACTGCAGTTCGAGCCCCATGGGTGGGGTGGGGAGTGAACGAACTCTATTTAAGATAGCACTTTCTCGACTTCAATTGTCACCTCTTTGGGAGGTTTCTCAGCATTAAGATTAGCAACAACGCCCTTCTTCGAATAGTAATCAATAACCTGCATGTTCGTCCAATGCACAATTTCCATTAGCGGCCATGAAATTACAAAGAAAATTATAAAAAAAAACAGATAAATGAGAAAGGCATTTCTCAAATAATTATTAGCGGCCATGAAATTACAAAGAAAATTATAAAAAAAAACAGATAAATGAGAAAGGCATTTCTCAAATAATTATTATGATAAGAGAGCTAGAGCATCAAAACACACACAACCGATGAGGCTAGAAATTTGCCAAAATGGTGAGAACTTAATTTCAACCAAGAAGAATTAAATCCATCATGTTTCAACAGCTTAATGGAATCCAGATCCGTTAGAAAAAGATCATACCGGTTCAGTTTGCTTGTGAAATGCCTCCAGTCTTGACTTAAGAACAGCTGCAGTGTCATCCTTGCGCTGGATAAGTGGTTCACCAGTAACCTGAGGAAAACAAATTCGACAATTAACGTGTTACAGGGCTAGTGCTTCCTTAAGCTGACATAAGAAAGCCAGAGGCATGTCCTAACCATTAAAATTGGGCAACCTCCATTTCCCCTAAAATTTCTATTAATCCAAAATGGATAAAGAGAAAACTTATTTAGCTTATCAGTAATGCCGGCAACTAAACTCAGCAGTGCCCTAAAATCAAATTCATTTCCATTAAAACATCTTAACCAAAAAGTGTGGCACCTCATTATACAACAACTCGTCATATTTATTAAAAATGAACTAGGCTTTAATTCAACCCTATATACTAGCTCAAGGGGGGAGGATAGCCCAAGTCTTATTAGGAGTATTGTAGCCATATTATTAGCCAACATGTGACCCTCTCTCACACCCAAGACTAGACAAGGGCTTTAAGTGTGTATGACTTAACATTTGTGAGTGGCCAAACATCAAGACTATTCACAGGTTTTCATACCATATTAAAAAGGGATTTTGCCTCATTCTCAAATCTCAAAAACTCATTCTAGGGTGGAGTAATTGCCCAAGTCTTGTGAAAAGAGCATGGCCATATTTCTTGTCAATGTTGGACATGTTAACAATATTCAAGTTTAGATGATACTTATAACTTTTACAGGACTCCCATACATGCTAAAGCCCTTATAAGCAGAAGTCAAGTTTAGGCAACTATCATTATGCGAGTTTAAATAAAGATACAGACTTACATCATCAACACCAGGAGCCTTTGGAGGGGCAAATTTTGTATGATAGCTTCTTCCACTAGATGGGTGTATCCAGCGACCAGTAATTCTTTCCTCAAGGATTGCATCATCAATTGCAAAATTGAGCACCTTATCAACTTTAGCTCCTTGTTTTTGCAGCATCTCATCAAGCTGCAAATAAAGAAAAGACAGGTTCAAAAGATGTAGATGAACATGTAAAACAGTGCATATAATATAATCAAGTAATTCTGTTTTTATATATACACAAGCCCAACATTTCAAACAAAAGAAACTCACTTTGTAACTCCAGATACCATACCTTCTGTGCCTGGACCACAGTTCTCGGAAAACCATCAAGAATGAAACCTTTCTGACATGATGGTTTCTTCATTGCTTCATCTATAATGCCAATAACCAAGTCATCAGAAACAAGTTCTCCCTGAAAAATTGTAACATAATGTCATATTAGCAATCTCTCAATAAAGTACACATAGTAAACCTCAGGTAAGATTCTATACAAAAAAGGCCTTACCTTATCCATAGCTTCTTTAGCCTTGACACCAAGAGGGGTCTTAGTTGCTACAGCTGATCTTAACATATCACCAGTAGCTAAGTGGCATAAGCAGTACTCATCCTTTATGATTGGTGACTGGGTGCCTTTTCCAGATCCAGGTGGGCCTGCATTAACATTTTTTCCACTTGAATTTCTGAAACTATTTAAAATATATATTGTAAATTCTTAAAGCATGAATCTTAAATGAGCTAACTAAGCCAAATATGGAGAATAAACCTACCTCACTAACTTGTCAGTACTTAGAACATTGGTGTGACACATATGGAAGCATATCAAATTAAAATAATAGCCTAAGTGCAGTACAGAGGAACAATACAAATCTAAGAGCTACACATCATTTATAACAGGAGCCATCACTTAACAACATATTGGTTCAATTTGAAAGTTTATGGAAGACAGGGAAGTATTGTGTTTCACTGTTTTTTTATTTTTCAAGAGAAAAATAAAAGAGCAGCATAAAATAAAGGAGGATCCGTTATGGATGAAACCTCCTTTTTATAAATAATATGATTATAGGAATACACACATTAAATTTCCCTTATAGGAATACACACGTTAAATTTCCCATCCCAACTCTTGTGACATAAATGGGGCAACTCAATTCAGCGCTTCACTCTTTCTGTCTGGAAAATAGAAAGAGTCTGTGTCACAAAATGACTGAAATTGTATTCATTGAGAAAAACTTGTGAACAGTTAATAGATAAACACTAAGAAAACATAGGCACTATGGTAGAGTACAATTACAAATGATAATCAAGTGAGTATAAAGTCCTAGAGACAAATCAACAGCACTTGATTCAAACCAAATTAAAAAAAAAAAAAAAAAAACACCACAGAGCCAGCATCTTTCCACCAATAGTACATAGACATCTACAAACTAATGTTGGGATGAATGTAAACAGACACAGAATTTGAACAGAAAGTTAGAAACAATTTAAACTAGTTTATTATCCAATCAGACAATAATACATTATTTGCCACAAATGTACAAGTTTCTATTATCTAAAGGTAATCTGTAACAAAAAATTATCAAACTTAATTTGTAAAATGTAAAAAGGAATAGTAAACCATGAAAAAATAAGAACACGCACACACACAAACCTCTCTAAGGGATGGATGCGTGTAGATTCACCAATTAGAGAATCATTTCAGAAGCAACAAGAAGAAATACTTCGTGAAATACCACAACACAACAAAAAAGCCATAAACCGTAACGTAACGCAAAATTCTCTCTCATTTTCTTCTCCAGTAACTGAAGAACTCAGTAAATCGCGCATGAGCAATTCCATCCTCAACAGTAGAGACAAAATAACACTCAAATTTCCAAGCGTTTTCCCTATTACACGAGAATAAGCAAACACAACCGTGCAAGAAACCCTAAAAACCGAATCAACGACATTCGAACACAACGAGCACGAAAGCATCGAAGTATTCAACACATGCATTTTGGAATTTTCGGATCTGAATCAGTAAAAAAATATCTATTGATTTTTTTAAGAAAATTAAAAAAATAAATCTGAAGAGAGATACCAATGAGAATAAGACGCTTGTCAGGTTTGGAAGAGCACTTGAAGCGACGAAGGAGCTCATTCATGAGATTCAGAGAGGGAACATCTTCCAAGTTAGTGTTGGCCATTGCTGTTTCTGATTTCTAATGTTGTTGTTCTGAGTAGAAGAAGAAGAAGAAACAAAACCAGAATCTAGGATACGAGAATCACTCTCCAACGTTGTGCTTCTTCGGACCCTCCCACGCACACGCTTTCAAAACTAAACTCGCCGTTTCTCTTCCTTTCTTGCCCTTTGTTTAGCCTACAAGTGTTAGGTTTAGGTGATGACCGCTTTTTTCTCCTTCTTCTAATTATTTATTTATTTGCTTCATTTTTTTTCACATATATAATATATTCTATCTATTAAACCAAATACTAATTCTGCCAGTAGCATAATGAATATTGTTGTTCTGAATAATTCTTGCACATGATAAATATCAAATACAAATTTTTCTTTAGATAAATTGTCTTCACAGTGTGACTTGAAGGTGTTTGATTACTACGTCAATATCTCTTGATTTATTTATTTTTGTTTTGTTTTCATTTCAACCGTTTATTATTATTTTAGTGTTTTATCTGGGTAGGTGGTGTCACCAAACACGACGCCAGACGGCTTTTTTCTACTTTAAATTTGTTTCAACTGTTTATTATTACGACGTGATTGTGATTTGCGATGGCCAACGGTTCAGATCGCTAGCAGTTGGTGAACCAACTGCACGCAATCATGGCCATTCAAATGTTTATGCAATTTTATGAAGAAAAAACATTAAATGCTGTTTCAAAGCTTATCGGCTGTTGGATGAAACTCCACACAGTGGAGTTCTGTTTATACTTGTAGAAGATCTGAATCCCAAGTTACCAGTTGGCTGGCTGTTGCCTTTAACTAACAAATCTAATCTCTTTTTTTAATTAAAGATGCTTCTTTTACCCACAGAAATTGTATACTTTTCTTTTCATACAAGTGAATGTTAGTTGGTTTCAGCCTGTTTGGTTTAACGATGGGGAAAACTCCAAATTAAAATATCATAACAATGTATACAAAAGTAAGAAAGATTTCTTAAAATTGAATTTAGATTTGTCTATAGGAAAAAGTTTTTTATTTCTCTAAAATACTAGGTTGGGAATCTAAATCCTATTTTTGATATCTATTTTTAAAAAATTAAGATTCCCGATAATGAGGTTTCTCATAAATATTTTTAGTTAGGGTTGTCAAGAAAACTTTCTCATAGAATGAGTGAGATCTAACTTTCTCAAATAAGAAAAAAGTTAATTAAAGTTTGTAATTATTTATGTGATTTTATCTTTTTCGTCAAAATTTTAATTTTTTATTATTTATTTATTTTTCTTCTTTTCTTTATTATGTATTTTCACATATATACGATTGCATTTTTTTTTTTCTTTCACATACTTTTCAAAGTAAAATATATATTTTCAAGTGCATGCTATATTTTTTTTGGTTTTATTAATGATTTATAGGCATATTTGGATTATGTGATACATTTTTACTGTAAGTAATAAATGTTTGTAATAAAATTACAATCATGAATATTTTTTATATGAAAATTTATTTAAAATCTTATAATTAAATTAGGAAAGTGTCACATAAAAATATTAACTAAAAAAAAATATATATATATATATATATATATATATATATACCTATAAAAGTTCTAATCTAATTCACATGAATTATGTAATGACTGACCAAACATATTTTAATCTACAAATTATGATTTGTGGATAAGAAAAATCCTTTTCCCTACCAAACGAGTCCTAACAATAATTGAATTTCGATTTTTTATATTGAGCTCAGAATTATTACAAATTTCTAAAAAGGAGACCATCATGTGGCAAGGGTTAAATATAGTGTGACCAGCCATGCGAAATGTAGAGCTCAATATATTATACTCTTTAAGCTCATACTAAACTTTGGACTTTAGAAGTCTCTGACAAACATGTTCTCTAACATGAACAACAATAAACACAACTTTTTATTATTTTTTTTCTCTCGCTTCCTATACAAACATAAAATAATAAAGGAAAAAACACAATATTGCATCAAACTAAATACTCCCTAATACAACTGGTTTTAAATTTATATTATAAGTAAAATAAAATCATCAATTACACTTGTAGCTTTTTTTCAACTTTATAAATCAAACTTATTTTCAAATTTCTTAAATTGCCCGAGTGATGTATGGAGCAGTTAAAAAATAGAGTATATTAAAAAAATTAAGCTATAGACAATTCCTATACTGAAATTATGCGGAAAATTGCTAGGACAAAATTTGTATGCCAAATGACAAGTGAACATAAAGTCTAGACAAGTGCAGCAGCAACTGATAAAGTTCAAAGCAAATAAAATTTAAATTTGTCCAAAACTATAACATGAGAAATTCGATTTCGAAAGAAGTTAAAGATGCAATACATCATAGTTTACTCGGTATCCTTCTTTTTTGATTTCTTTTTTTTCTTCTTAGACTCTTCACCAGCCTCCAATACTTCTCCATTACTACTATCCTTTTTATTCTTCTTCTTTTTAGCTGTTCCATCTTGCTCACTTGTGACCCCATTGGCACCATCCTCATCAACCTCCATCTCCTGATCCAATTTCCTCTTTTCTTTCTTTTTCTTCTTCTTCTCTGATTTATGATCCTCCACAGCATCACCATTTGTCTCTACAGCAATCTCATTGCCTTCAGCAGCAGCATCTTTTTGTTTCTTCTTTTTGGATTTCTTGCTTGAAGCTTCAACAGGTGCTTCTGTTTCCATCTCTGTATCTGCAACAATTAGTATACATCAGCTTCCACCTCAAGACATAATAGGAATTGCAACATATAAGCTTCTTCACTTTAAAACAAACTTAACTCTCCACCATTTAGTCTCAGCAAATGTAAAAAAAGAAAAGAAGTCATTTACATTCACAACCAAATTTATATCTTTCGAGTTTTGGGGAAAACCAGAAACGGGAACAGTAGGTACCTTTGTTATCAGCACTTGCAATTGCAGACTGCATGACATCTATGTTCTTGCGAGGGGCAACTCCCTTGTCATAAAAGTCAAGTCGTTCTTCAACTTGCTCACGGAGTTTCTCCCCAAAAACAGTGGTACCACTATCTGCATTGAGTACAACAAAATCATGACAAAAGTACTATGTACAGCCATGAGATATTGTTAAATTGAATATATAAGAAACAAACCAGAAAAGCAATCAATCCTGGATGCAATTGAGCATTTGTTTGCAAGATAACGAGCCATTCTGCCCTTATTTTTGGCAGATGCACGACCAATAAAAGAAGAGTGGAATATCAAACCATATTTGGGAGTGTTTCCTTTTGTTTTTAATGCCCTGTATAAAGCAGGCAAAGACATTATAAAATAGCAGTCAGTGCACAAGGAAGAGTAATGTCTGTAATTTAGCTGAGGACCTGACAAAATAACCTAAACAATGGAATAGCCAAATTCTTGTAGTTTCACTTTTACACATGCCTTGTTAGTTTTAGTTTATAACTTTCAATGAACAAATTGGCACTGCAAATTTAAGAAACTTCAAAACAAAAAGTGGAGTAAAAACCTGAACAAAGCCTTCTCTGCACCAAGAATTTGAAGAGTTGAAGATGGGCACTTAGCTAAATTTGTGAGGCTACCAGCATGGGAAATCAAACGAGCACCAACAACTTCACCAATTAAAGAGGCCAAATTTGGTGCAATATCATTCATTTTAGCAACCAGGTAATCATATAAGTTCTTTCTGTACTCAGATAGGTCCATTACTCTCTGTGCAAATTGCTGGACGTTGATCAAGTCCACTGGGGACAAATCCTGTCCTGATAACATCAAGAGAAAGAAGATTCAGATTGAGAATGAAGCAAAAGCTAAACACAAAAAGATGAGAATTCTACCCATGGAGGCTTTGGCAGCTTCCACAATCTCCTTTGCTTTATCTTCATCTCCAACTATGTCAGTTAAGTCAGGAATATTGTCTTCAGACAACTTTGCCTTATCCTGAATAAATTTTGAAACTTTGGCATACAAATAATTATCATTTACAATTTTCACCAGCTCAGGAAAATGCCATGAATACCACTCTCTGCACATAATTGACAAGACAATAGAGAAATTAATTCTTCAGCAAATTATTATGAATATGAAAATGCCAGAATTAATTGAATATTAAATGTTGAAACATACTACCTGACTCTCATGGAGAACGAATTGACGTCCTTGTCAAGTGTATCAAGAAGGAAGATAGCTTGTATAACCATGTTGTCGACACGATTAACATTGAACTTCACCTTCGCTCTGCTGTAACTATGCCCCAGACCAAGTTGTGCCTTTTCCAAATCTCCAGACTGTGAAAATCAAGCAGAACAAAAAATACATATAGATTAGTGATAAAATATAATTAGATAGAATCTGAGTAACCTGCACATAGAGACATAAAAAGGGGCCTCAGGAAACACTAACCTTGAGATCACCGACAAAAGTATCAAAATGGAATCGCACACCGCGAAGAAGCTCACTCACAAACTCATTACTTTGGCAAGGAAGCTTAGTCACTTCAGATATTTGTGAACCAATCTTAGGATCGGACACACCTAGACTGAACTTGGACTTCTTACCTTCCTTTGCTTTAGGCAAGTTAGTCTCTAAAACAGTCCTCAGCTCATCGGTTAAAATTCCTGAACATCCATAAAAAAATCAGCAACATACAAAAGAATTAAAAACAATTCAACTTCACAAGACACAGCTATGACTTAGGCCCTGTTTGGATAAACTTCTCCGCCAAAAAAAAAAACGGTAAAATGAATTTAGCTTCTTCTAACATTAAGTTAAAATCACCGTATCACCTCAGCTTTCTAAGCTTCTAGAGAAACTCAATTCGTTTTACATTCTACTCTAAGTGCTTATTGAAAAGTTTATCCAAACAATACCTTACTGACTGTTTAATCTATATCATATGTTATCAAACACTGAAAACGCAATAAAAACAAAGCAAACGAAGCGTCAACAAAAAAGTAAGAAAAATAACGATAATATTAATAAACTTGGTACAAATTGAATCCCTATAACATACAACTTCAATAGAACCTAAAGCATGCAAGCTTTTGATAATAACATGGAAAGGCGCGCAGAGAATAAATGTGTGAAAGATTGTTTGGTTACCTTCGGAGACGGCGTTGCACTGTTTGAGGGCATCGAGAGCTGAAGTGAAAGGGTTGAATGAGCGAAGCTTAACGACTTTGCCGAACCTGTTGAGGTCTGTAACGGAGTTCCGAACTGCTTCAGTGTTCTGGCCGATTTCGTCGAGGCCGTGAGCCTCGAACAGGGCGTAGCCTGAAGCTGATTCGTAGAGAAGGAACAGCGCCATTGGAGAGACAAACTCAAAACCCTAGAACTGAGGAGGAGGTAGTAGAGCAAAACAAAACAATTTATGGCGTGTTTGCTGCGGCCTACCGGGTACTGAGGTTTAGGGTTTAAGAAAGAACAAAATAATGATGTTTGGTTTGAATGGACCGGGTCGGTCTGAAACAAGGAATATGGGTCGGGTTGTCTGTCAACAAAAGTCAGATTAGTTGTGGGCTGTAGATTTTGGACCTTGTACCCAAGCCGATCATTAGTCCATGTTATTTTCAATTTGGATCTTTTACTTTTAAGAAAGAGATTAAAATGTATTTAAAACTTTTAGTTATTTCTCCACACTCCTCCCTTTTTAAAACTTTCCTTACACTCCCTACCCTTTTCCCTCTCCTTACTTTTCCTACTCCATTGCACCATTTCCTTGCTAGTGACTTTGTCCACGTGAGCTCCACCCACCAAAACACCATTTTTGTGTCCTTGTTCATCTTGTGTTTCCTTTTTTACACTTGCAATGGAAACTTTTTCTGTTGTACATCAACACAAATACAAAACATATTTTTGTTGTGTATCAAAACTTTTTTTTTTCAATTAATTTCTTATTCATTTTGATTAAACTCTTATTCACTTTTACAAGTGTTACGTCACATATACATTAGACGCATAAACAAGGTTGGTTCTAGAGAAGAAGATGAGACGAGTACTTTTAGAACTAAGCGAGCAGCACCACTACTTTAGCATGCAAACAAAGAGCAACAACAAAGTGATAGGAATGCGAGGCAAGGATGCTTGTTGACACACCATAGGAGCTAGTTGTAACTTATGAGTTGTAGGTGATTGTTGTTGCGTCCTAGGCTTATTAGACCTTTTTATTTAGTTGTTCGTGAGGATCATTCTATGTTAAGGCTTTATGAGGATCCTTTTGAAGTGATTTGTGTCTGCAATTGTCGCCTTGCGAGTTGTGACCATATGATATAAGTATTGTTTAACTACATTGTTCGTAAAATTCGTTGGTTTACTGACTTTATTAATTTGCTACACATTATAGTTTTATAGTTTTTGCAAGGATGAGGCTTCACTACCTCATGTTGCCTTGCAACGACACAATCATTGCTACCATAATGCTCATTCATGAAGAAAAAAAACATATTTAACTTGCATACAACATTTTAGCTCGTTATTCATAACCAGGGAACAAGAATACGCTGACATTAGTGGAGACTGGTAACATTATTTTCATCATATTCCTTATAACGTGTTGCACGTGGGCAAATGACAAGCAAAACAATTAAGACTAGCGATTCATTGTTGTATGTAGCAAGAGGAATGATAATATGACTCTCCGAGACTCGTGGCCAATATGCAAAATAAAGTACCTGCTTGTTTCATACCAAATTGCGCCACCAACAAAAATAATGAAATTAATTATGATAACAGAAGAAAAAAATGTACTTTGGTCTAGTTACATTATATATTAACCCTTCATTCATTATCATCAAAATAGTTTTTCAATGTCAATCAATGACATTGGGTGGGTGGCTGTCTTTTGGGGTAGGGGGTATTCCCTGAGCCAGCATAGTCTCCCTCATTAACTTGTGTTAATGTAAAATGTCAATGCCTTTAATGCTGTCCATCTCCTCACGAAACTATGCATATTCAATGAAGGAGTTCAAGATGCAAGAATTATGCAACTGACAGATTACCTTCCCAGCGACCATGCTCAGACATATTACCAATCACCTTTATATAATCATTTTGCTGCTAGTGCCTCGTTATCAGACAGAAGAATCCTTTCCATGTCCTCAAGATACGGCCATTTTTTCCTGTTCTTCTCATTCTTCACCTCCTGCTTTAAAAATATATTAAAGATGTCAATTGCTGTACTCTTGTATTATAATAGACTATACACAACACAGCCTCTTCTATTTAAGGTACTCAGAGACGCTATGCCATTATGTGTCTGTGTAACTTTATTCACAGCAGTCGGAGTTTCAAAATCCTTGCTTTCTCTACAGTCTTAATTAATCAATATAATTAGCATAAAGAGGGACAGAAGTGAAAGAAATAATCCTCATTTTTTTTTGTAAACATTCTTTGGGATAGTACGAGTCTATGAGAATTCAATAAAAGAAGTGGGTAGAACAAAGTTGCCAGCAAAGATATAAATGTTAGGACAAATCATGCATTCAATATTTACTATCAGAATAGAAAACAAATTATAAATCAATGTTATATACCCACATTGACATGGAAAAGCAGACAGGTGCAAAGTTATGTTGATTTTTCAGAATAGGTTATCTGGACATAAAGGGATGAGTATTATGAAAAGTTAAACAAAATATTATAGAAGTTTTTTTTTTTACAGCAAAATTTTATAGAAGTTAAAAATGCCAGCAGCAATCAGAGGAAGGATTTTGTTCCCCTTTCCACACCATCCGATTTAGAGCTTCCTTAAACATAAACAACCACAAACTATGGATGATTATTTCTAGGGAATGGTGAATTATTTGCTTTATAAGATTAACATCAAGTCACTCGGACGAAGAAACAAACCTCATATATCTGTAACAAAGATGTCCACAGAGATTTACACTGCCCAGGACTTCTGCTGATCCCATTAGCCAACAAATTCTGAGATATTTCTTCCCAGAGGGCCATCCTTCCCTTCACAACTTGAAATCTGTCATTCAGTTCCCCACGCATACCAATCAGCTTCGTAACTTCTTCATGTTTCCATTTATTTCTCTTTGCTGATTTTGAAGATTTAGGTTCAGAATTTGATGTATTTACAGAATTGCATTCTTCAGTGTCTTCAGAACCATCATCTTTCAATGGGGACAACTTCTCCTTATGTGGAACATAACCATTGTTAGCTTTAATTGACTTCTCAACTGGAGAGGAATCAACAAATGGTTTAAAATAATCATTTGGATCCTCTGCATCAGACAAGCTATCCTCAGCCCCACTTGAGATAGCGTTGTCTTCAGTAGGTAGTAGACCACCTACATCAACACAATCTGCATCAAGTAATAGAACTAGGGTGAGAAAGATATAGGATATTAAAAAAAATATAGCAGAAGAAATATATCGGTTAACGTAAAATTCAGTAATTCACCAATATGAACATGCAAACATAAAATTAACAAAGACCATTTCACCTTTATATAAAATGCACAATTGCACACCAACCAGACCTCCACAATTCTATATGTATTATTCAAATGTAAATTTTTTATTACCTCTTATTTGCATTTTGGTTCTCTGATTTTCTTTCCCATGTCCATCCACATTGAATTTTCCAGACAACTTAGTGTTTATCTCATTAGCAAGAACAGCTGCAGGATTTTCTATGGCTATGGCAATAACTTCAGGTCGTTTGCCACTGTACTTCCTCACCATTTTTCTCAACATCTCAGACACAATTCTTTCCATATGAGCCAGTGGACAGCTTACAGAGCAACTAGCAAGAGCTGCATGAGCAGCTTTATGGAGTGCATCCAACAGCTTCCCCTTGTCAAGCCACAGGCACCTGGTGGTAATTCTTATTTTTCCTTTTAAGGTGTTCTCAACTGGACTGTCTAAATTTTGAGGGCGAAAAATTTCCATGCTGTAAAGAGATTAATATTAGCATGTTATTAAACAACTTGTACTTGCTTAGACTTAATTTAGGACCTCAAACATTACCTAACCACTATGATGCCATCTAATGCAATTCTCAATCTTTCATCAATAAAGAGTTCACTTGATGTACCAAATGCTTTTTCGCCATCACTATACATCAACTGCATGAAAAAGTGGGAGGGAATATCAAAATTATAAATTTATAAAAAAGAGACCAGCCAACACTTTGGGAGCCACCAACCTGCAAATTCTCTTTTCCAAGTGAAATGAAACCATTAGAAAGGACCCTTCTATTTCTCAAATGAGAAACACCTAGCATCTCTCCATTCTTAATAACCTGGTGCATAAATCTTGTCAGTTGCTTCAACATTTTATGAAACAATTCATATGCCACGTTTATCTAAACATTGTTAAAGGCCAATAGTATCTCATGTATCACATAAGAACATTGGATAAGGAGCCAATCACTCACAGTTGTGTGCCGAATGCCAGTTGATTTTCCAAGTAATTCATGCTCCTTCAAGAACAAGAGTTCACCATGTATGGGTAGAAAATGCTGTGGCTTCACAATTCTAAGTACTTCCTCCTGCAGAAATACAGTGTCTTAAAAAATATGCCATATCAAAGACAAAATCCATACACAGGGATACATATCAAAAGACAAATCTTATATATAGTGAACTGAAAATGCATCATGACAAAGTAACTAGTTTGACAAGGCTTGATTGTCCATGCAACATTTTGTTATCTCAATATCTAATATACCCAGGTAGAAAAAAAGCACAACAAATTGAAAACCTTGAAATGCAACTATGCTCGTCTACTTTAAAAATCTAGGATATTCTTAAAAAAAAAAGAAAAAAAAGAGTACTAAAACAATGATCTGATGATGTTGCATAATGAGAACATGAAAAAAATAAAAAAATCATCAATATGCAAAAAAAAGCTTACTAATTCTCCACGATACCCATGACCAGACGTGTGCAGGCATTCATTCTTCCCCATAATTATAGTTGGTCCAATCTCTGATATGCGGTTTAGCATTTCCATAACACGAGACTCATTACCAGGGATAACCTAACAGTGATATAAAATGCAAAGAACAGATTTACAACACATTATTTTAGATAGAAACTTTCAAAATGATCTTTTTCTTCACGCACAAAAAAATTCAGAAACTAACACAAGCAAAAGGTCAGTAGGAAAGTTGCTACTAGAATGGATTGAAATTTGAAAGTTCATATACTGGTTTTGGTTCATTAGTAAAAGGTTCATGTAGCGCATGGTGCATTTTAGATTAGCATATTTTTATGAAATAATCATTTTTCTTTGCCAGCTTGCTGAGATAGCTTTAAAAAGAAAACAATTATTTCCAAGAATTTAAGTGTTCCTAAACAAGCCTTCAGTTATACTAAACGTGCTTTAGATAAATCAAAAAGGCAAATACCTAATGCAGTTATCATACCTTAGCTGAATACAAAAGAATATCTTCCTTTGTCAGCTTGACAGAATGACTACTTCCATAAGATGCAAGATTTAAGGCAGCACGTGGTTCTGCCTGACACAATAGCACATATTTGGTCAAATGCCATAAACTCGAGCCAGGCAATGGAACTAGACAGTCTTTAAAGGACCTTAAAAGTACAAGTACTTACTTGAGAGCCTGTCGTTACAATAAGTAAATCCTTTGGTGCATAAGCATCAATATCTTCCGCTTTCACCTTTGTAAAATTAGAAATAATTAAGAGGAGGTAACATATATTGAGTTTGAGACTTACAGAAGCTCTTACAAAAACAAGGGCATACAGGTTTCATTAAAATTTAGAAACACAAATATTAATGCTGAGTACTGACCAGAGGTGGAAATAAGAAAAACAAATCCAACAAATAATTATTCAAACAAATGGAAAACAAATCAGATACAACTGCACATTTAGACAAATAAGTATTGACTCCCATTTTGTCAAAGTCACAGCTCAAATAATATTATCTCAAAATTTTAATGAATATATTAAGAAAGAAATGTGTCAAAGAACCACTTAACCTAAAAGTTCAGGTTGGTAAGCAAGGTACAACTATGATTAGGTTGCAGAGAATATTAAAAACTAACTGCAGGTGCAGTACTATAAAGGAAGATCAACTAGCTCCAAGAGATGAAAAAAAAAAACTGAAAAATAAAGAACCATATCAAACCTCATAAAAACAAAGCAAAATCCATAACTGGTTATTTGCCTACTAGCAAATTGCAATGAATTTCCTCTAACCTAATCAATAATACAATACTAGCTGGTCAGCACTGGTTTCTCTTACCTCCAGTTTCCATCTTCCAATCACTTTTTAAATCTTATCTTAACATTACTTCATGAATAAATAAGGTATATACAACAATTCCAATTATCAAATACAATGAAATAGACAGAATGACAGAGGAGGTCTCTGAATATTTATTACCAGAGTAGATGGATCAATTGGAGCCTTTCCATCCTTCCAAGCTGCCTCTAAATATGTTCTTAATGACATGCCAACAAATACCTGATAGAATAGTCATGAAATAGAGCTAACACTTGTTTATCAATTAAAATACGAGCTTGGGAGTACGGTGAACATACCAACTTTCTACCCGTTAAATCAGCAGCAGCTTTCACACTTCCAAGACGATGTATATTTGATGCAAACTGGGTTGTTATAACCCTTCCTTTAGCAGCTGAAATATTCCTCAATAATGAATCTGCCACAACAGATTCACTGATTGTCCTTCCAGGTGAGAGTACATTTGTTGAATCACTCATCATCTGAAAAGAAGCCCAAAGCACTGTTTGCTTCTATTCTTTGACAATATTCACGAAAAGAGGAAAGGCTCATATATTGTCATAACCAGGCACACAACAAAAAAAAAAAGAAACTGACACAGCTTAGCATGCACGTTCAACCTGCAACAAATTGCAGACCTATATCCATTGGCAAAAATAAAGAGAAACTCACTGTAGTCAAAGAAGTTTACAACAAGAAGTAGCCACTCAACAATGAAACCCAAATCACAATACAGTTATTTTGTATATAGTAACTCCCTATTGACCCAACCCCTCCACTTCCACAGTTCCACCACAATATCTCCATGAAAAATCCTTGTCAGGTCAGGTCAAACATCAGGTCAAGCCCAAGTTCAAATAAAAGCCACTCCCAAACATAATTGGATTTAATAAAACAATTTAACTTCTGGTTGATGTAGTTCAACTGGTATCCTTGAAAAAAAAATCTGTAAGTTTCTGAAAAGACTACAACTTGAAACTTCGAAAAAGAAGAAAGATATTACCCTTTCTAGCACATTTATCAGCATAAGACTGGTCATGAGAGCCATATTCACCATGAAAGGGACTATTTATGTACCACAGAAATATCATAAAAATTTAAAGCTACTGGTAACTCACCAATGTGACTCCTTCTTTTGAGAGTTCCTCTAGAGCTTCACGATCAAAAACTTTACCATCTAATGGTGTTTCATCAATCTGTTGAATCAGCTTGCTCAGCAACAGGAGATTCAAGGTGGATGAAAGGGACAATGCATTGAAAAATAAAGTAAAATACTAACCTTCCAATCCCCAGTGTGAAGAATGGTACCATCAGAACAACGGAGCACTAGTCCACAACAATCAGGAATAGAATGAGTCACTGTGATAGGCTCTACCTCAAATGGCCCAGCCATAAACTTCTTCTTGGTTCTAAATACTTTGAGTCGGGATGGAACAAAAATACCATGATCCTTCAAACGTTTTCTTATAAGCTGTTAAGAAGAAAAAAGTTTCACCTCTTAACTGCAATGAACAAAATAAGCAATGCAAAGAACAATCGAACTTTGACAATAAAACTGTGCCACAATTTCTGTTAATAAATATCAATACAGTGACAAAAAATTAAGAGTTCAATAATTATTCAATTGATTTCAAGTTCAAAATATGTTAACACTAACATCTAACTCCTATCACTTCTTATGGAATTATTGTTGATTCATATGACAAAATAAATGAAAAGCAGCATGTTGCCAACAAAGTGATAAGACTATAAAATACTTAATCTTACCTCCATTGTAAAGGATGATGCAAAAATTGGCGTATGAGAATCTAATGCTGGGATGACCTGATGGACCAAGTCAAAGTTAAATAAAGAGCAGACGTAACTTATGTAAGGAAATGACAAAATACATATGAATTAGATTAAATGTTAGAGGGAAAAAAAGAGTACTAGAAAACATACAGTAAGATCAAAATAATTTTGCATTAAAAAAATAACTTATCAGCTTCTAGAAGAAACAAAAAACATGGAGGACTGAAACAGTCTTATTCCACAAAACATGGAGGACATATGACTGTTTTAAATTTCTGTCAGTCTTAATTAATTAATACAGCCACACATAGCAGAAGAAAGTACACTCAACTATTACATTAGAGATATGTCAAAGTTAGTAAAAGAGTACACTACTAATAGTCATCATAAGTGTCCATGAGCCCCAGATAGTTTTTAAACCTGGTACAAACTGAAAGCCACTAATTAGAGAACTAATTTATTGAACAGTAGTGTGTCCTTCTTGAAGCCCATTGCATTACCTTTAATTGTCATAGCAGCAAAGGCACCAGATATTGATTCATTCATGAAACCAAGGGTGCTTCTTAAAGTTCAGTTATTATGGCAGAATGCATCAATGATCAAACACAGGGCATTATATCTCATTACAAATATGCAAATAGATATACTGGAATCTATCAAAGAGAACTAGTTGACAAAAGAGTAATTTTCAAGCCAGCAGCAGTTCTAAGGAGAAGAAAGCACTACCCAAGGCAATGCGCCAATATGGTCTTCATGACCATGTGTTATAATAACTGCTTCAATTTTGTGTCTCCATTTTCTTATAAATGTTGTATCAGGTATGATCTTTTGGACCCCAAGCTCATCATAGCTGAAACATACAAACCATGCATAAATCAAGGTCAGTTAAACTATAAAGAAACAGAAATCAGAGCAAACTACAATTGTGCAGTGGAAATTCGATTATGACTTCAAAGAGTTATTTAAAATTTCAAATGACTTTCAAATAGAAAAGGTTTTCTGTTCTCAACGGTAGGACGCAATGCCAACTTTGGCTAGTATATTTACATTTTAAAGTCTTTCATAAGAAAATGCCTAAACAACAAACAGCTCAAACTTCAAACTTATCGAGTAGTCTAATTAAGTATGTTTGATAAACACACAGAAGAGTGAGTCATAAGACCTACTCTGGAAACATGACACCAGCATCAATGAGGATATAGCGATCATAGTTGCCAACAAGCATGCAATTCATTCCAATTTCACCCAACCCACCAATTGGAAGAACTCTGAGAGGTGGCCCATCCCGTCCTTCGTAGAATTCCTCCATTTTGCGTTGAACAGAGTCTTCCATGCTCTTTTTAGGACCTTCTATTCTTTTCGATGATCTTTTACGCAGTACTTTAGGTCCATCCGTATCTACACAAAACAAGCAGCATAAACAAAACTACTCCAGAGAATAGATAACCAAGCATTCAGGTAAAACAAATGAAGCACGAAATTAAAACAATTGCCTATCTAGTGGAAGGAAGAGAAATGAAACAAAAAAAAATAATACTTAAATGAAAAATTACTCAACAGAAATGAAGAAGATGCATTACCTGGGAGGGAAGAAGAGGAGAGAGAGCACGCGAGGGAACGGCGCGTGGGATAAGGGCGGTGGCGGCAACAGAAAGTGTGAGGACAGAGAGACAGAGAGGTGCAAGTGGCCATTCTGTTAATAAGAGAGAAGAGAGAGTAAAACTTTGATAGCTGAAAACCCTAATAATGTTGAGAGGAGCTGCTACTGCTACTGTTGCTTGCTCCTTCTCTGAGTAGAGTTGGAAGCGGGAAAGAGATGATGCTGAGATAGTCACTCTTCTATACTAGTATCTTTCTTATCACTATGGTTATTTTCCCAGGTCGAACGTGTCTTGCAACAAAATATTTAAGGACCACACGTGTGGCAAGGCAAAATATTTAATTCTAATGATTCTAAAAAATACTCCTAAAATTAAATAATCAACGATAAATAGTTAAATTCTTAATGTGAAAAATTAATAATGTGAAAAAAGTGTGATATATTAATTTAACTGAAAAATTTTGTATATCATGTATGTAACATAGATGCATATATTGTATTTTTGAATCTTGATATTAATTTATCAATGAAATAGTATTATCTAAGTTACTTCACGAAAAATATAATTAATAATTAAATTTAATGTTAGAAAAACTTACAATTTATAATAAATAAATCCTGAACAATGTCATTTAATTTTATTATAGTTCATGAATCAAAATAAAATCAACACAAATATTATATATAACTAATTAAATTTGACTGAAATGATTAATATATCGTATTTTTATATATATTCAAGTATTAAATTTTAATTTATCAACTTTTATAAATAAATTTATCAATACATTACAAATGAATTTCAGTATTTATTCCATTAATAAAAGTGTTGTTTTGAGTTATAACATTACTCGCACAAGGAATGTTACGGAGACTCTCTAGGAAGCTTTAGCTATTAACCCGTTCCTCAGGTTTATTCTGTTGTTATTGTTTTGTGTCTTACCATTACTCTATTAGTAACAAACTACACACCCAAATAAAGAAGAGCAGGTGTCCATCCCAAAGAAACTAAAACTAAAAGACACACCCCACCAATTTCATAACATAGTTGTGACATCCACACATTCAGCACAGAATTCCAAATTGAATATGGCGATCGTCATGTGTTCCAGGCGCCGATCAATAATCTCAATGCGTAACTTACTAATTTTCGAAGGAAGCAATGACAAAGGTAGGAGACTTGATTCAACGTGAAAAATAAATAAATTGAAATGAGTAAATTTTCGAAGGAAGCAATGACTTTGGGTGTATTTGAAAGGTTTTTTTTAGTTTTTATTTTTAAAATTATTTTTTATAAAAAAATAAAATTATTAACATCTATATTTTATCTTTAAAATAAAATATATGAGACTTTATTAAAAGAAAAAAAATAAAAAAGCAAAATACATAAAAATTATTTTAATTTTTTGTTTTAAAAACTAAAATAAAAAATAATTTTTAAGAATTGTTTTTAAATATTGATTAATCAAATAAGTTTTATAAATTTATAATTTTTAAAAGAGAAAAAGGTTCATACACGGTGTAAAACTATTTTACACCAATAAATTAATTATAATACTTTATTTATGATAAGATAGTTAATTTTTATAAAATTATTTAAAAAATTATTATAATAATGAGGTATGATTATCGATAATATAAAATGATTTTATACTAACAATATATAAATATTTTACTTTTTTTAAAATTAAAAACTATTTTCAAAAACTGAAATCAATCCTCCCTATGTCTTTTAAAGATGACGTAAAGAAACAATAAATATTTAATAAATTGGTCCTCGTAAAATTAATATTAGTCATATGTAAGATTATAAATAGTAATGAGGTACACAATAATTAAAAATGGAGTAAATATAAGGAATAGGTTAACAAGTCAAACTTTTAAAAAAACTAAATGAGGTATAGCAATGAATGAGAGTTTTTAAATGAGAGATTATGAAAATCTTTGTGACATTGACAATATTATTTATCATGAAACGATATAAGAATTTTTTTTTCTTAAAAAAGGTGAGAAGAAATAATGTTTATCGTGAAAAAAAAAATGAAAGAAAAACAAAATATAACATGAATAATTAGATAATTTCTTATTTATTTAGGATGTTCATTCAAATCATTTTTATTTCATTCAACTACAAAGAATCTCTATGCTCAAAATGAATGATTATTTGGTGTGTCACTTCCTTTACCATTTGGAATGCTAGGAACATCTGTATATTCAAGAGGTAAGGCAATGGATATCGCATAGTATCTCATTTTTGGCTTGATCTTGGACCGTGGATTTATAAATGATTTGGTATCTTCTCATATGTATCACTTGAAAGTATATGTTAAGATGCATTTTTAACCTGACGTGCCTTCTTTTGGTGTTATATTTGTATAATGGACACTTCCGATGTTCTGTTACATAACTGTCATATTTATTTATATTATCAATTTCTTTTGCAGACAAAAAAAAAAAGTCATTTTTGTTCAAATTCATTACTCAAATTGATTAAAATAGTATAAGTTGAATTGAGTCAAAATTATGTATTTTTATTGTCAAACATGTTTGGTTTTCGATTTCAAAAACATGTTCGAAGAAAAAGTATTTTTATAAAATAATAACTTTTCTCTCTACATAACACATTCACACACAAACACGCACATTACAATTCCTTTGTCATTTTGAAAAAAAAAATGATTAATAATACGAGATTCATACTTTTACTTTCTATTTTAATTTATAATTTTAATCTTAATTTACTTTCAATCATTTTCGTTTCCACCCAGTATCCTTAGCCTTTTAATACAACATATAATTATAAAATTATATGATATAATTCCAGTGTTTATAATCCCAATAAAGAAACAAATTTAATTGAAATAACTCTTCATTAACATTTTATATTATTAAACTATTTATTACAGTGTGATGCATTTAATTTAAGAAATGTTAAGTCTATAACATTTAGTATTTAACATATTGATTTTTTTTTTAAAATACCATTTTAACCAGGGAAAATCTAATTTTGGTAAAAACAACAGTTTCATTAATTGAAAATTTTATATTATTAAATTGTGTAATATGATTTCTGTTAGATATTTTAACAACTTATAACCCGAATTATATCAATGATGAAAAATGTTTTTAGTTCTTTAATTTAAGGTTTAATTGTCATTTTATTTTCTTATTTTTTTAAATTTATGATTCTGTTTTCTTAGTTTTAAATTGGTAATTTTTTTAATTCTAATTTTAAAAAATGACAATTTTAATCTTTTTAATCGATTATTAACTAATAATTATGATTAATAAAGTTAATAAATTAATTAAAAATAATTAAAAAATTGTAACAATTTTTTACATAGAAAAAAAAAACCATTTTAATATTATTATTATTATTAAAACTAATTATTAAAAAATGAAACTAACTCTCATCATTATTAATTATTATTATATTACATTTCAATACTTTTCTTATTAATGTTTAAATACGTTACTTCTCTTTCATAAAACTCGTATTATAATTGATGAATTCATATTCTTTTTAGTAAGGTGTTAATTTTTTTTTTATTGGTCAATATTAATAGTTAATATTGTTGGATTTTTTTTTGAGTGTTGAATTCACGATTTCTTTCTCATTTACTTCATCCTTCACCACTATATCACTCTTATATTTTCAAATAAAATTTTAGATTTGAATATTATGAATATGAAAAAACGTTATTAAAATAAAAAAATTCCACTAAAAATTATTAGACAAATTATAAAAAGAATCAATAGATACTTTCAACAAATATTATAAACTAAAATAATTGATATTATAATCTTTATCTTTTAACCACATCTACATAAAAGAAAAAAAAGTTTCTTTTAGCCACATCTCCGTATATTAGGCAATGTGTATGTAAAAAACAAAAATGTTGGTTCCATACTTTTCAAAATCAGTACTTTTAATTCTCATATTTTAAAAATAAATATTTAATTTATTTATTTTTTAAAACCCAATATTTGTGATTTGGAGTCTTTCCTTCAAACTAAAAATGTAAATTTTTGAGAAATTAACGTGGATTACGATCTGAATTAAATAAATCCCTGCCTCGTTACATTTAGTTCACATCAAATTAAGTTTTTATCTATCAACCCTTCGAACTTAATGGAAGGACAAAATTTATAAATTTTACAAATTTGGAGGATTAAAATAATAAATTTTAATAAAATAGAATAATTAAATATTTTTATTTTAAAACAAAATGACTAAAATTATGGATTTTTAGAAATAAATAAACTAAACGTCTCTATTTTAAATTAAGAAGAATAAATTTGCAATTTAAAAAAATAGAGAAACTAAAATTACATTTAAAAAAAAAAAAAGCATATATATTCCATTGGCAAGTATGAAATGTAACTCCATGTGTCCAAGTGTTTAAGTGTATGCAACAGCTGCTAGGTGCTAGCTGCCTCAATAGCGTGACATGAGTAAAATTATGCCAAGTTATGTGCATGATCACTTCTCAACTGCCTTTGTCGTTTTCATTCAATTTAGTCTTTACAAATTAATTAATTACTGTAAAAATTAAATAAATAAATAAAAGGCCAGTACATATTCTCTCTCATATATAGTCTTTAAAAATTAATTAATTACCGAAGGAACATGCATATTGATGCAGCAGAGAGTAGTGAGATATCGTCGATGGTGCAGGTGGTGGGAGAAGAGAGAGAGGCAGTGGTGGCATGCAGTGACAAGAGCATGAAGATAGGGGCTACGATGTGGGACTTGGAAACAGGAGAAAAACTGTTTCACATACCAACCTGTGCCTCGCCACCTTTCGGCTTCTTGTGCTTCAGAAACCGCTTCCTCGTGGCGTCTCAATCCAACAAACACGGGTCTGTTGGCGACGGAGCCATTGCACTCTGGTCCTTCAATAAGGTAATTCAAAACACTACCGTTACGTTTCTTTTTTCTTTTTTTTTATTCATTTTTTTTTAATATATATTCCAAACAAACTGCACCTTTTCTCCTTTCTCGTTGGCGTTTTCATTTCAACCAAAGTTCTGAAAACTGCATTTGTCATTTTAAGGTGTACTAGAGTAATCGAGGAATATGTGGAAATGTGGTTATTAACACGTTTCCTTTTTATTTTGTCCTAATTTTTTTTAAAATAAAACTTAAATTTATGGAATAATTAAATATAATTATTCAGTTTTTTTTTGGTATCGATGACTTGTATTAAGTATAAGATAGTATTTTTTTTGCCAAACAAACAAACAAAATGTCGTTATTGTCAACCGATGTCTCTCACTTATCACGATTCAGTCCGTACAACACTAACACATTGTAACGCTAGCTAGCATACAATTATTAATGACGGTTAATCATTGTATAACAACTCACCTAATTAGGAGTTGAACAGTAACAAAAAACAATACTTTTAAATTAAATGGTGCCAATTATCCCACTTGAGAAGGGGTCTATATGAAAGGGGGTTAACCCTAAAACAGACATGACTTACCTACATACTTAATGTTTATAGGTTAGTTCTCCTAAATCCTAGGGAAGATCTAACATAGGAACACAAATAAAAATAATCAACTATTTATATTTTGATAAGTTTCACGCAAGTGAATTAGTATATGATTAAATTGTTAATTTATTTTTATAGTTATTTGAAGAGTTTAAAAGTAGTGTAATGAACGAATGTAAACTAATTTAATAACCTTTTATTTATTATCTGTGAGTTAACTTTAATAAAATTAATTTAAAATTAAAAGTGATATAAATAAAAGATTATTGTAAAAATACTTTGTTTGAAATGCAAGCATTTCATTTCATTGGAGAATATCAAACTTAAAATATTATTTACAAATCTTAAACATATTTAAGACTTTTGAAAGATTAAATATGAAATAAAACGTATATTAAAGTTATTTCAACCGAGACACTTGTAATCTCAACTCTAATTAATACAAGACAGAGTTTAGGAACACATCATATTTTTTTTATTCTTCATATTATTGAATTTCTAAACTTGTAAATACAAGATAGAAATTAATTTTAGAAGCACACCATGTTTTTTTCTTCTTCATATTATTGAAATTTCTAAACTTATATGTCTTTTTTAAGATACATCATGAAAAAAGGGATAAGTTTTAGATGTAGTATAATAGGTGATTTTGGTGCTATTGTCTAATTATAATTGGAGTTTCACATGCTAATAATGTCAAAACAAGGCTTTCATTAAAAGTTAAAACAACTTGGTTGCATTGGACTTCAAAAATCATGAATATTATTATCCCATTGTAAGCAATGTTTTAAAAAATAAATCGGTGATCAAATTGGTTGAGATATTGGGTCACTAGGTCAATGATCGAACTAGTAGATCACTGGTTGAACCGCATAACAAAAAAAATTATAATTTTCAAATAAATTACATTACTGTACTCACTCCATGCCATCAAATACGAAACTTCACTTCTATCTTTGACAAATCTTTTTTTTTTCTCTCTCTCTCTTCGATAAAGCAAGAATATGAAGTGGGTGCTAACTGTCAAAATATTAATCATCTCTTTTTCTTTACAGCACCTTCTTCTTTCTTTCTTTCTTCCTTTTGTGACTTTCACTTCACAGTTTCTTCTTCTTGTCGAGGCGTGGCAGAGGGCACGGTGGAGGGAGAGCGTGGTAGAAGGAGGGCGCGCGAGCAGGCGGAGCTGCAGAGGACACGCGCGTGAGCGGGAATAATAGAATGGAGGGCGCCACATCATGAGTGATTGTCACAGCGAGAGTCGCGACTGGTGGCGACCACAAAGAAGGCATGGATTTAGGGCTTGGAGAAAGGAGTAGAGAGCAGGGAGACGAACGCGAGGGAAGCTTGTTTCTATTTTCGAATATTGCAAAACCATGTCGTTTCATGACGCAATTTTTTTTTTGTAAGTGATTCAGATCGAGTCAGTGGATTAACGGTTTAACCACAAATCCAACCAGATCACACCAGACTAAACCGATTTGATGACATAATTGATCTAACCCTAGAATCAACCTGGATTGACCATCGATTTTCAGTCTAACCGATCGAGTTGGTCCGATTTTTTAAACCTAACTTGTAAGAGTTGACTTGAATTTTAAAAAATTAAATATAAAATAAACACATTCTGTAATTAATGTTATTTTTACACATGCCTCTATAGGTAGCTCTTATTAATATTATCTCTAATCATTAATATAAGCAACAAATCATATCAACGTGAGGAGATGAATGAATACATCCAACTATTTCATTACAAAAGAACCTTTAGTTTGAATAGAGTGGCCGAAAAGTAAATAAAATTAGATGTTTTTTTATCACATTCTTTTGGATACACATTTTTTTATTGGTTAAAATTTATAAAATTTGATAATTTATACATCAAATTGGGTGGATCTTGATTTTACCATTTCAATAAATTTTGAATAATAAAAGAGAGTATGTTTAAAGAGTGTATTTGAAAGTGTGATTATAATATTTCTCTTAATAATAAAACAAGAATATAAAAGTAGACTTTATTACTTATCACAAAATAAAAATAAAGATATTGCTTATATATGTGATTTTTAAAACATGCAGTGAAAATAAGAACAATTTTTTATGTAGCTTGATATTTTTGACATTATTTTATACACAAAATTAAAATTTCACATTAATAATAAAAGTTTAAAGATAATACTATAAATTAATTTTATATTATTAAATGATCATAACTTTCGTTTATATATTTTAAAAATAATTTTATAAAATTTAAATAACTTATTATAAATAAAAAATTATAAAAGATTCCGATCGCTCTGCCCTATAAAATACAATATCTTTAAACTCTAATAATAGTAGGATGAAAAAGTTAGTCACACCTAACAAAACAGCCCATCTAGCCCAAGAAAACTGACAGGATGACGGAGATGGATTAACGTGCCGTCTCATTATTATTTTATTAAATGTGTTAGTACTAATACTTTTACTTGTGTTATATTGCTGAGGGGTTTTTAACATGTGAATATGATTGTAAAAAAAAAAAAAAAAGTCAATATGATTCACATCAATTTATTTATTTAAGTGTTTAGTATTCTTCAAAGTACACATTATTATTATTA
This sequence comes from Amphicarpaea edgeworthii, assembly GCA_014843725.1. Taxonomy (NCBI): domain Eukaryota; kingdom Viridiplantae; phylum Streptophyta; class Magnoliopsida; order Fabales; family Fabaceae; genus Amphicarpaea; species Amphicarpaea edgeworthii. The sequence goes on along the minus strand of CM026324.1, from coordinate 18,222,431 downwards.
TTATTAATATTAGTTTATTTTATAAAATAAATTCCTTTATTAAGATTTTCTTTTCATTTTTTTTTCAGGAAGTATTTTACTATCCTACTTTTTAAAAAATGTAGATTATTTGTATGCAAAAAAATTCCATTCTTACATGTATGCTATTGTTTTCACTTTTCAGCCTCAACAGCCACTTTTGAATTACACAGTGGAGGCTATTGGGCCACTTTCTTGTACACATGATGGCATATACCTCGTGGGAGGGGCTTTGTCTGGAAAAGCTTATCTATGGGATGTATGTTTTTATTCACATCAATCATATGAATATTGCCTATAATTCTGACTTAAATTGACTGGACTTTGCCTTTTAATTGGTCACAACACTAATATTTGGTATGAGCTTTTATGTGAGACTTAGATGAATATAACTTGTTTTTGGCAGAATCCTGATATATATACTGTGAATTGTAGGTGACCAATGGAAAAATGTTGAAGACTTGGAGGGCTCATAATAAATCTTTAAACTGCATGATATTTTCAGATGACAATTCTTTTCTTATTTCTGGTTCAGATGATGGAATGATCTGTGTTTGGCCCATGATTAGGTAAATGGCTGAATTTCCTTTCCCTTTGACAACTTTTTGGTCTCACGAGCATATGTAATAGAGTTTAATATATTCAATCACAATCCACTGTATAAATGACTTTTAAATAGTTTCATAAATGGAGGATTAGTATGCATGACTTTTAAATAGTTTTATGAACAGAGAGTTACGATTGATAGAGTATTTTACTATGTAATAATAGAATAAATATGAAACACCTTTGTATTGATGCATTTGTTTTATTGGATTTGATGAAAGTCTGTTAGATGTAGAAGACACAAGAAGCTCGCAGCCTCCATTACATTGTTTGTTAGGGCACATGGCTTCCATAACAGGTCTTTTAACTACACCAAACAATTACTTCTCAATGTTAGTGTCAAGCTCCCTTGATGGCACATGCAAGGTGTTGAAATGAAACTTTGCATTTAAACTCTTAATTACTCCTACAAACTATTAAGATTTTCATGAGATTGCTTTATACTAATTAAGATGAGGTTTTCCATTTGTGATAGGTTTGGGATTTTGTCTCAGGAAAGCTTGTGCAAACTGAAGTTTATCCTTTTGCAATAACTTCCATGGCCCTTCACCAAAGCGAAAGGCTTTTGTTTTGCGGAACAGAAAAGGGAACAATAATTGTTAACAAGCTTGATGTTGGTCAGGAAGAAGGTCCTTCCATTATTGTCAATGGAGGCCAACAACCACTTGAAATGAAAGGACACAAGTAAAATTTATATATATAGTGCTTGAAGCTTCTCATTTTGCATTATTTATTAAGGATATAGTTTCATCACAGCATATATACATATGATTAGAAGCCGAATATAAAGTAAAAAACAAAAGTACTGATTTTTGAGCTGTTCCTGAGTTATCATTGCATAACTATTTCCCAAACATGCAAGTTTGAAAAAGCTACTTCTGTTCCTGCAAAATTAAATGTAGGTGGTGAATTGTTTCAAATGCCTTGTTTTAGAACCTTCTTTGAGTTGTTAAGTTTTGATCCTAGTTTCCAACCTATGTTTAAGTTATGTTCACATAATAATGTTGAAAATAATCAGCTTGAAATAATTTTGTTAACTATGTAGCGGAGCCATTACTGCCTTGACATCCTCTCGGGCATGCCTAATATCTGCCTCTGAAGATTGCTCTATCTGTGTCTGGGATATCTTCAGTTGGGAAATCATTCAAAGTTTCAGTCTTCAAAAAGGTAATATAACCTCTAGTTATGTTACTACTCTTACCTATTTTATGACAGAAAAAGTTGGTTGTCATTTGAAGATCATCCAATATGAATTTACACAAATGCCACTTTGTACAGTCCTTAATAATGAATGATAATCAATGTTTAAGAACAAAGTTACAAATGCATACATTAAGTTGATGATTTGATTAACAGAAGGGAGAGTAACTAATCTTGTGGTAGTTTCACGGTCCTCGTTGCTCCCTACACCAAACCACCGGAGAGTCCCCACTCAATATCATGTTTCTCAACTTGACAAGTATCCTCAGGCTCAGCTGAACAACTCATTCGAGGGAACTACCACTCTCCTTTCCTTATCTCCACTCTACAAAGGAAATCAAATACAAAGTTGCACTGATATGACAAGTACTGGTTTATTGAAACAGAAGATTTCTGGTTCACAGGTTTTTCCTTTTACCCTAAATATATAGCCTCCATTTATAAACACATGCATGTGTTAGGAAATTTCACATTGCTTGTCTCAACTCTCGACTTATATATCTTTTGCACAATTTCATTTATTGTCAATGGCTTTTAAGCTGAAATTTAATATGGTATTAAATTTAGAGTCCATCTTAATAAATCGTCTATTCTAGTTAACTCATCTTTTCTGTTGGACAACTTCACTTATCCCTTATAATTCACCCCAACCAAAAGAGAGTTAGAATATTTGTCACTATAATATGTGTATAGTTTTCAGCAATTGCAAAGGTGTTCTTTTTCAATTTTTATTTATTTTGGGCAGAAAGCAGATCTGCCTATGGCCATGGAAACACAAATGAAAGTGGAAACAAATGTAGAGAGTCGTGTATGGGCTACAAACATGGCAAAGCATGTCATGGTGATGAATAAACAGCTGAAGTCACAACTAGTGGACATGATGCAACGCAGATTGTTTCGTCCAAACAACATAAACTTGCCAAAAAATGGTAGAAAAAAGCTCAAAATTCAGAGTCTGGTGCAGGAAGAGGAAGATCAGAAACCTTAGCTAAATTATATTTATGAGTCATTTGCACTTTTAGATTTCATATAAACTTAAGGTCTTTATCTCCAAAATCAAATAACTAGACCTTTTGTTTCAGGTGGTTTATATGTTCCAAGTATGTTTCTGGAGTTGTTGTCAGCTTTTTGCCCCGTGGATCTTTGATTCTATATATTATATTAAATGCTAATGATTCTGTACTGCTCCTCGGTAGCTGAGTTAGTATTAGGGAATAATGGATGAAGATAAGTAATATGATTTTATATATGCAACGATTTCGAGATACAAAAATAGAAAATGGATAGAAACACAAATAGCAAAAATTAGAAAATTCGGCATTTCTTTTAACACGCAGCATTTGTTTTATTTATTTATTTAATAATAATACACTGACTAATTTTATAATGGAAGTCAATTACCTTTTAAAACATATTTATATAAAACAACAAATTGATTGAAAGTACACATCATCAAACTTTTTTATTTTATTACTATAATAATCGGTATGATTCATGAAAATATATTAAAATTAATATATAATAAATTTAAGATAAATTATTATACATTATTAACAAAATTTTAAAATAGTTTTTATTTATTATATAATATTAAATCTTTTTCTCTTGATTATATAATTTTGAAAACAACATTAAAATTTAATATCAACAAAAAATATTATTAAAATTTTAATTTTGTTATTTAAATTTATGATAATATTTATGATTTGTATTTATTTTTGTGTTATGCATTTGTCTTTATCATAAATGGTAAGTGTTTTTAGGTGTATTTTTACATTTATATGCATTTCTCTTTTATAAGGAACCATTTATTTTCATCCAATGTTTTCAAGATTTTCAAGCTATTATTCTTGTTTTTTTTTTATAATTTCAAAATTTTCATTTTTTGTTTCAAAACAAAATTGCATCAAATGTTTAAAAAAAGAAAAAAGATATTACTCCTACTTTTTCATATTTTTAAATTTTTTATCCAATGGTTTCAAATTTTCAAGACATCTCTCTCCTTTTTCATCTTTTTCAAATTTTTAATATTTTTCAAATTTCAATTTAAAAAAAATCAAGACACTACTCTTTTTTTTTTTTCTTATTTTAAAAATTTTCATTTTTTAAAATTTCTCAAGACATTCCTCATATTTTTAATTTTTTAATTTTTTTAAAAAAATTTCATGACATTTAACTTATTTTTTCATATTTTTAATATTTACATTTATTTTATCAAAATTTTCACACATTACTCATGTTTTTTTTTCAAAATTTTAAAACATTACTCTTATTTTTTCATATTTTTCAATTTTTCTTTTTTCTTTTTCAAAATTTTCATGACATTCTCCTTATTTTTTGATATTTTCATAATTTTATGAAATTACTCCTTTTTTTTTCACATTTTTTCAAAATTTTCATGACATTCTACTCTCTTTTTTTCATAATTTTAAGATAATACTTTTGTTTTTTTTTTCTTCATATTTTTCAAATTTTCATTTTTTTTTAATTTTCAAGACATTGCAATTCTTTTGTCAAATTTTTGAATTTTCATTTTTTTAAAATTTTAAGATATTTTTTTTTTCATATTAAGATAAATGAAACCCTAAATTATTAAGGATTTCTTTATGAAAGGAACTCTAAATCATTTAATCTTTATTTATGAAACCCTTAAAGTATTTAAGGTTTTGTTTGTGAAGTGCTAAATCATTTAGGGTTTCTATTGTGAAACCCCATTTATGATTTTTTTTGTGAAATCTTATATCATTTAGAGTTTCGTTTGTAAAACTTTAAATCATTTAGGGTTTTATATGTGAAATTTGAAATATTTTAGGGTTTCGTATGTAAAATCCTAAATCATTTATAACTTCAATTGAAAAAACTTAAATAATATATGACTTTATTTTAAATCCTAAATAATTTAGGAGTTTGTTTGCAAAACCCTAAAGTATTTAAGGTTTGGTTTGTGAAACCTTAAATTATTAGGGTTTCATGTGTGAAATCCTAAAACATTTACGAGTTAGTTTGTGAAATCCAAAATAATATAAGATTTTATTTGTGGAATCCAAAATCATTTAGAGTTTTATTGTGAAACTTTAAATCATTTAAAGTTTCGTTTGTGAAACTCTAAATCATTTATGACTTCAATTGGAAAAAGTTAAATAATATATGGCTTTATTTTTTAAACCCTAAAGTATTTAGTGTTTCATTTGTGAAACCTTAAATTATTTAAGATTTTATTTGTGAAACCCTAAAACATTTTGCGGTTTTGTTTGTGAAACATATACAATATATGGTTTTGTTTGTGAAACCCTAAATAATATAAGGTTTCATTTGTGGAATCCAAAATGATTAAGGGTTTTATTTATGAATCCCTAAATCATTTAAAGTTTCGTTTGTGAAAACCTAAATCGTTTACAGCTTCAATTGGGAAACCCTTAATAATATAAGGGTTTGTTTTTGAAACCCTAAATTATTTTTTGTTTCTTTTGTTAATCCTTAAATCACTTAAGTTTCATTGAGCAACTCCCAAATCATTTAGGATTTTGTATGTGAAACCCTAAATATTTTAAGATTTCATTTGAGAACCCCACAATCATTTCTAGCTTCAATTGAGAAACCCTATATAATATATGATTTTGTTTGAGTAACCTGAAATAATATAGGGCTTTGTTTACGTAATTCAAAATAATATAGGGTTTCATTTATGTAACCGAAGTAATATAGGGCTTCTCTTGTGAAACCCTAAATCATTTATGGTTTTGTTAATGGAATTCAAAATCATTTAGGGTTTCATATAAATAATTTATTATTTCGTTTGTAAAATCTTAAATCATTTAGGGTTTTATATGTGAAACCCTAAATTATTTAGGGTCTCTATTATGAAACATATATCATTTAGGGTTTCTTTTGTAAAATCCTAAATCATTCAGGGTTTTGTATGTTAAACCCTTAATATTTTTGGGTTTCATTTGTGTAACCCTAAATAATATATGGCTTAATTTGTGAAACCTTAAACCATTTAAGGTTTCATTTGTGAAACTCTAAATAATTTAGAGTTTTGATTGTGAAACTCTAAATAATTTATGATTTTGTTTGTGAAACCCTAAATTATTTAAGATTTAATTATTGAAACCCTAAATCATTTAAGGTTTCTTTTTTGAAACCTTAAATTATTAAGAAACCTTAAATGATTTAAGGTCTCTATTGTGAAACCTTATATCATTTATGGTTTCATTTGTAAAATTTTAATCATTTAGGGTTTTGTATGTGAAACCCTTAATATTTTAAGGTTTCGTTTGTGAAACCTTGAATAATATATGATTTTGTTTGTTGAGAAAACCTAAATAATATGGGACTTTGCTTTTTAAACCCCAAATCATTTAGGGTTTTTTTTAAAGAATTAAGGTATTTAGGGTTTCGTTTGTGAAACCATAAATCATTAAAGGTTTCACAATGAAACCATAAAATAATTAAAGTTTCGTTTGTGAAGTCCAAAATCATTTATGGTGTCGTTTGTGAAAAACTAAATTATTTAGGGTTTAATTTGTGAAACCCTAAATCATTTAAAGTTTCATTTATGTAATCCTAAATTATTTATTGCTTTGCTTTTAAAACCCTAAATTATTTATTATTTCTTTTGTGAAACCCTAAATCACATAGGTTTCATTGAGAAAATCCTAAATCATTTAGGATTTTGTATGTAAAACCCTAAATAGTTTACAATCTCGTTTGAGAAACCTTAAATCATTTCTAGATTCAATTAGGAAAGCCTAAAAACTATAGGGCTTGGTTTTTAAATTTTAAATTGTTTAATATTTCTTTTAGGAAACCCTAAATCATTTAGGGTTTCATTTAAGGAACCCTAAATCAATTAGGGTTTAATTAATAATATTTTAAAATATTTAAGGTTTCATTTGTAAAATCTAAATGATATAGGGCTTCGTTTGTGAAACCTTAAACCATTTAGAGTTCCATTTGTGAAACCCTAAATCACTTAAAGTTTTAGTGAGGGAACCTTAAATCATTAAGGGTTTCATACGTGAAACTCTTAATATTTTAGGGTTTTGTTTCTAAAACCCTAAATCATTTATAGCTTTAATTGGGAAAACTTGAATAATATTTTAGACTATTCTTTTTTAACCTTAAATCATTTAGGGTTTTATTTCAAAAACACTTGTGTATTTAGGGTTTTGTGAAACCTTAAATTATCAAGGGTTTCACAATGAAACCCTAAAACATTTAAGGTTACGTTTATGAAATACAAAATAATATAGAGTTTTATTTGTGAAACCCTGAATAATATATGGTTTCGTTTGTTGAGTCCACTACAAAACCCTAAATAATATATGGTTTCATTTGTGAAACCCTAAATCATTTAAGGTTTCATTTGTGAAAACCTAAATCATTTAGGGTTTTGTTTGTGAAACCTTAAATTATTTAAGTTTTGTTTGTGAAACCCTAAATCATTTAACTCATTTATGAAATCCTAAATCATTGATGACTTTGTTTTTGAAACCCTAAATCATATAGGTTTCATTAAGGAAACCCTAAAGATTTTAGGATTTCTTTTGAGAAACTCTAAATTATTTTTAGCTTCAATTAGGAAACCCTAAAAATGTAGGGTTCTGTGTTTAAACCCTAAATTACTTAATGTTTCTTTTATGAAACCCTAAATCACTTAAAGTTATATTTAGGGAAGCTTAAATCAATTAGGGTTTCATATTAGGGTTTCATATGTGAAACTCCTAAACATTTAGGATAACATTTGTGAAACCCTAAATAATATAATGTTTCTTTTTTGAAACCTTAAATAATATAGAGTTCAATTCGTGTAACTTTAATATAGGATTTTGCTTGTAAACCCCTAAATCATTTAAGGTTTCGTTTAGGGTTTCATTTGTGAAATCCTAAATCATTTACGACTTCAAATTGGAAACCCTAAATTATTTGTTGTTTCTTTTGTGAATCTTTAAATCACTTAGGTTTCATTAAGTAATTCCTAAATTATTTTGGGTTTCATATGTGAAACCCTAAATATTTTTTAGTTTTGTTTGAAAAACCCTAAATGATTTAGGGTTTCGTTTGTTAAACCTTAAAAAATCTCAGATTTCATTTGTGAATCCCTAAATAATATGATCATTTCTTTGTGAAATTCTAAATCATTTAAGGTCTATATTGTAAACCCTTATATTATTTAGGGTTTCATTTGTAAAATAGTAAATCATGTAGGGTTTCACTTGTGATGTATAAAATAATATATTGTTTTGTTTGTGAATCCTTAAATAATATAAGGTTTCGTTTATGAAGTCTAAAATCATTTAGGGTTTCATTTGTGAAATTCTAAATCATTTAGGTTTTCTTTTATGAAATCCTATATCATATAAGGTTTCATTTGAAAAATCCTAAATCATGTAAGGTTTCGATTGTTAAACCCAAAATCATTTAGGATTTCGTCATTAAAATCCTAAGTCACTTATGATTTTGTTTTTGAAATCCTAAATTATTTATTATTTCTTTTGTGAAATCATAAATTACATTAGTTTCATTGAGGAAATCCTAAATCATTTAGGGCTTTGTTTGGGAAACCACAAATCATTTCTAGCTTAAGTTAAGAAACCTTAAAAAAAATAAGGCTTTGTTTTTAAACCTTAAATTATTTAATATTTTTTTTCAAATTTTCAAGACAATAATCTTTTTTTTTTATATTTTTGAAAATTTTCATTTTTTAAAAAAAAATTTCTATATGAATTTAATTTTTTAATTTAAATTCGTAAACATGATAAATGCCTAAAATACTAATCAATTATATATATTTTTTTAATTTACTTTGTAATTGAACCGAATAACTACATAATACTCAATAATAACACATTTCTTCCGAAACACCAAATGATGACACGTATCTTTTGAATTATGAGAAACAACATCGTTTTGTCACGTGTTTTCCAAACTTGTTTATGAATTCGTAAATTTTATTATATATATAACCTTTTAATTTTAAATATATATAAGAATAAAATGTTCATTCACCGTTAGTGTAAAATCATTTTATACCGTTCGTTAATCATAACTTACCGTTGTAATGACTTTTTAAATAATTTTATAAAAATCAATTGTCTTACTATAAATGGAGGGTTGTGATTGAGTGACGATGTAAAATAATTTTATTCTAACGGTACATAAGCCTTTTTCTTTATATATAATCATGATTAAATTTTTTCTCACATCTATGGAATTGTAACTGTATCATAAACTTAACATAAAAAATTTTTAAAAAAGACAAAATATATTTTTAGTCCCTGATATATTAAACATTTTCAATTTTTGTTCCTAATGTTTCATTTGACGGTCCGTTAGTGAATAGGTTGTTTCTGATAGATAGCACGTGTTTCATTAATGAAGTGATACGTGACAATAAAAATATACATATATTTTTTAAAATATTTTTTAGAAAAAAATTAATGTTACGTGTCTTATTAACTGGGTGACACATAACATTAAAAAAAACTAAAAAAATATAGTTTTTATTTTATTTTATTTATTTTTAAAATAAAAAAAAATTAATACCACGTGTCACTTCATTAATGAGACATATCAGTAACGAAATTCATTAACAGATTAAAAACAAAAAAATACTTTAGAAACCAAGAATAGTCAAACCAAACATTAGGGACCATAAATAAAAATATTTAATACTTTAGAGACAAAAACATATTTTGCTGAATTAAAAACAAATATCGGGAAACTCTCCCCCTCCAATCCCTGATTCCACACTCAACCTTTCTTTCAGCATTCAAAACAAATTTCAATAATAACAATAATACGTATTTCATATCTCTATCTATGCTATGCTATTCCGTGTTGTTTGATTTGGTACCGAACACGATGAAATTTACGCTGATATCGTCTGATAAAGACCATCGACCTGTCACCGGGTTATACGCGAATCCGGCCATCTCCTTCACCTGTGAGCGCAATGCAACCAAAATTTATTAGGTGTGATGAGAATGCGATGACTAATCCCCTAACAAATGAACTTGTTTATGAATTATGAGTGCGTTTTGCGTACATTGATACCAGCACGTTGGAGGATGAGGATGAGTTCCAGTGGAGTGACAAAACTGGACCATTGATGTGTGCCTCTCGGAAGCTGCCAAGTTCAATATTCAATATATATAATAGCAAGGGAAGTGTTGAATGGAGTTGAGAAGAATGAATGAATACCCAGCGGAGAATGTATTCTGCAGCAACAATGGCAGTTGCATAGGCTCTCATGGATCGATTGATTGTCGATATCACAGTGGCTCCATCTGGAACTGTTAGTGCTGACAGAGATCTGCAGAACTCTGCTGGCTCTGCCACGTGCTCAATCACCTCCAAGGCCATAACTGCATCAAATTTTCTTCCTTCTTCAACTAGCTTCTCTGACCAGTCAATTTACAAATTGTTGGCGAGTTGCAAAATAAAGTGCATAATACCAAAATACATAAGGACAATTCTAAACGAGCAACGAAATTGGATGGACATCACCAATGAAAACAATAATTGTTCTAACTATAGAGAAGATATAGTGAAAATATTTAAGTTTTTTATGCTAATGCCATAACCTCATAACTTTTGAACTCCAAACTATCCAGCAAAGGTCTGAAATTGATAGAAAGACCACTCAGACTTATTCTTCTTATCAAGATTATGTACTAATTACTAAACCGTATAAGCATCCAGTACGAAAAGTATGGCATTTCAACATTAGGGTCCAAATGTTAACTAACAGACTTATAGCATGCACGTCATGAATGTAAGACACAAGTATACAAGAATGCTTCAAGATTTGTTGTATATGTACCAGCTGTTGTGCAACAAAACTCAATAGTTGAAGTTGCTGGATCCAAACCCTATTGACAGGAAAAAATAAGTTGTCCAGCAAATAGTGAATATGTAATTTACTAAGTTGGCAACTGCTTCTGCTAATATACAGAATACAGTAATCTAATCAATTTGTAGGGCAATACTGACAAATTTCAAATACTCAAAATATAGAATAAGCATACAGCATGAAGTTGAGCAATCTTAATATTCTTCTCTACAGCATCAACACCCGTCACAGTAGCTCCCAATCGAGCTAGTGGCTGAAGAACAAAAGAGAAGCACGGCCATAAATTATAAAACAACAACAAGAAAGAGCACAAATTTGCAATCAAAAACAAATAATGATCTTAATAGTCTAATAAGTGAGAGGGAGGACAATATGCACCAAAGAAAGGATTCAAATTTCGACAATTCTACCTAACAAATATTGTCACCTCTGAATCCATCATAATGCTACAGACTCCCAGGAGGATTATGATAACGAGTAATATAGTCACCAAATTTAGATTTCCACATTTCTGGTCAACAAATATAGTCATCTTTGAACTGATTATACCAAATTATAGGTTTTATCATAGGCCAGAAGATAAAAAGGAAAAGGTCTTTCCCAAACATCACAAGAAAAAGGAGAAAAGATATATACCTCAGAAAGAATTCCACCTCCACATCCTACATCAACAATTCTAAGTCCTTCAAGCGGTTTAGCTCTGCAAGGGTCCTTCCTGGGACAAGGGCAATCTAATTATAATCCTAATAGAACCCTAAAAAGACAAAATCAAATAATAAAAAAATCTATTATTTTTCCTCCTTCATTAGAGTCATCTTCTTACAAATCCTTATATGCTGGTATTTAATTCAAGGGGTATTAACCAAAATTCTACTTCATTGAGTACTATTGGTTTGAAGTTTTAAAAGTTATAATAACAGCTGCATAATTGACAATGTTATAAACAACCCAGACTGAAAATGGAGGTAACAAGGGGTAAATGAAAGAAAGAGGAGGCATTACTTAAAATGTCGACATAGTGCAGAACGGATGAAAGCAAGTCTTGTAGGATTCATCGCATGCAATGGTTTAAATGGGCCTTCAGAATCCCACCTATTGACGACATCAACAAGGAAAGGGCAAATACATCTCATCATCAACATTCTCAAACTAATACACATACATTACAATAGATAGTGAACAAATTCACCTATTGTTGAGTCTGTGACAGTAAATTCATTGAACAAATTCTCTCATCTCTTTGGTTTCGAAAGCTCACCAGGTATCAGCGATGGCGGCGAACTTGGCGAGTTCACTGTCCTTCAAGGATGATGATGATGATGAGGGAGGCGATTGCGGCAATGAAGAAGCTGAAGCAGCATCATCGGAGAAGAACCTAGTAGCGTTGAGGAGAGGCTGGAAACGGCGATGGAGAATGCGGTGATTGAGGTTTCGAAGATTGTTGGAAGCCATGGCCATGGCAATGGATTGGTTCCGCGCTCAGAAACTTCTTCTCTTCTTCTTCTCGCGCTCAAAATTACACATAAAAGGAAATTTGAAAGCTTGAAATTGACACTACTAGGGTCAATTGCTTCTCAATTTGAAAGCTCCGACTTTTTTTTTTCCAAACGGATGTAGAAGATTAAATGGAGAGATTGCGGAAAAGGAAGGATAAGACCTGCTGGACTTGATGTGGAGTTTTCTATCAGCGCCGTCAGAGGTAGCGGTGTTTGGCGGAAAGAACCGTGAGCACTGAGAAGCGTGTGCCGCAGCGGTGGAGGAAAATGAAATGAGAAATAAATAGTAATGTAATATAAAATAAAATGAGCAAAATAGTTTTTATGTAAAAAGTATATAACTACACATAAAAAAATACACAAACTATTAAACAAATAAATAGTAATATAAAATTGCAGATAAAAGAATAGATGGTTGTTCAATATAAGGTTCCAATTCATGTGAATAAATATCACCATTAAACTCTTGCAACAAATGTGAATAAATAGAAATTACACTGTAAGGTTCCAATTCAGGTGAATTGAGGAATCATTATAAATTCATAAATAATTATAATGCTTTAGTAATAAAATCTGAAATCATATTCGAAATTTGATAAAAAAAAAAATACACATAAAAATAAATGGATGTGATGAATTATAAAATGAAATCACCTAAAGTAAACAATCAAACAGATATTTAAAAAGGTTACAATGCTTTAGGAAAAGTTAAAATTCCACTGATGAGTGGCATAAAGCTATGACAGTGTTAGTTAGTGACTTGAAACCCTTTTTTCCTTAGATGTAAACGCAGCCGCTCAAATACACACACTCACTCTCATTCACTGTACTTGTGTTGTGTTGCGTAACAATGGCTCAGTTGAAAGCTTCTCCTATCTGTTCAACCCCTGCCACTGCTCCTTCCCTACATACAACAGGTACCTCTTTTTTTTCGATTTTGTTTCTTTTCCATTTCCAACTTCTACATCACTCTCTTGCTTTAAATTTTACGCTTTGAACGATGATACAAATTGAAAAACCCCAGTTTTAAATGCTAACAAATCTCGCTCGGTTAGAGCCACTTTCACTGACATTGTGAAGTTTTCTCAAGTTTAGAGCTTTTGCAGCGCCCGAAAAAGGGAGATCATTAATTCATTATGATGTATGCTTAATAGTTTTCCTTTCCCTTGATTTGTATTTGCAGGGCACCTTCTGTATCATCATCAGTTCTTGAAGGCAAAACCTTCGTCGTTCAAAGAGGTCATTCTTAAAAGCTAAAACTTTCATCTTTACAAACACACACATCACATGACCCTACTTATGGTCGTCTTTTATTTTTATTTTTGTTGGCCTTATTTTGGTATTTTGGATTTCTGTGCTGTTTGTAGTTGGGGCTAAGAACAAGCGTTGGTGCCACTAAACTTCAAGGTGAGATGATTTTGTCTCAACTTTAGCCCCATTTTGCACCTGCATGGCATTACCTTTATTCACTTGATTTATAAACTCAACTTATAAGAGCTTATTTAATAAGCATGGTTATCAGAACCGGACCGGACACCGGGAACCAATGGCCTGTCAGGTCCGTCTCACCCCTTAAACTGGCCCTGCAGCAAACTGGTGGAACCGGCCCTAAACGGGCAAAACCGGCAGCCGGTTTTGTGGACAAATTGTGCTTCATTTACCTTTTGTCAGATATAAAAAGATGGCTTTGCCTATAGCCTGTTGAAGAACCGAATCTCTGTAAGGGTGTTTATATGCTGCAGTGAACATTTCTCTGAGAAACACTTTGAAATTTATCCACATAGGATCTGCATGTGCTCTCAATCTTGGGTGGCACTGCTATCAATCCATATGCTGGACAATCAGGGGGGAAATAATTTTCTGTCTGGATCTAGGGATGCTGCATGTGTTGTCTTCTCATTCCATGTGCCCAATACGATGCATGAGAGTCTATGATGGATCTTAGGTGACAATGGTATTCTGCTACATGGCTTTGGAGGCAAATCAACATGATGTTGTTATGCAAACAATTAGCTCTGTGCTCTTTGGTCTATTGTTGATTAGGATAGCAGTAAAGGACCTTTTCTGGTTGTTTATATCCACAGATGCATAACTGTGAGCTTTAAAGAACCATTTGTAATTATGTATGTTTTTTTTATTTTTTTGGAGGGGGGGATATCTTGAACTTTGTGGAGGAGTAATTTGTGGATTCATAGAATATGGATGGTTTGTGTTGAAAACACGAGTTCATTTGAGGCGCCTTGTGTTGGCTGCTTGAAATACTGATTTGGAGCTATTTGATAATTGATATTTAATTTTAGTGTCTGTAATGATATTAAAATTTCTTGACATGCAGTTATTAAAGCAGCTGCACGTAGTGATACAGTGGTAGTTTCTGAAACCACAAAGGGTGGTGGCCTACGTGGAAAATTTAATAAGGTGGTGCTGGCTTATAGTGGTGGCTTAGACACATCAGTCATTGTTCCATGGCTGAGGTATAGATGTTGCCACCCTTTTTTCCCATTTTTTCTACCAGACTTCTGTTGCAAGTTTACAAATACTCATGGAGTTAGAGATCATTTTTTTTTTTAAAATTACTGATTTCTCTTTAGAAAATAATGTTTAAATTTTTCTCAGAATGTTTAAATAGAGACCAGAGACCATTTTGATTTTAACTAAAAACTTCTGTAGTCTTGTAGTAAACCATGGGAGCTAAAATTGGTGATTCATATCCCTATCAATTTACCTGTTATTTTGTATTCTTATTTAATATTTTATTTAATGATTTTGTGTTGCAGAGAGAATTATGGTTGTGAAGTTGTTTGCTTCACTGCTGATGTTGGCCAAGTATGTTTTCAGTTTTTCAATTTATTTCTGTATTCAAGATTGTTGCTGTGCAAATTGTGTAATTGGAAAAGGTGTTTTAAGATTTTAAACTTCTGAAGGGAATTGTTTTATCCCATTTCTTGTTTAAATGTTGCATCTGCATGTCATAACAAAACTAAATTCTATAGGGTATAAAAGAATTGGACGGTTTGGAGCAGAAAGCCAAAGCCAGTGGGGCCTGTCAATTAGTGGTAAAAGACTTGAAGGAGGAATTTGTTAAAGATTATATATTTCCTTGCCTGCGTGCTGGTGCAGTTTATGAGAGGAAGTATTTGCTTGGGACCTCAATGGCTCGCCCTGTAATTGCGAAGGTACTTTTGCTTGAATTTTGATATATTCATTTTCCTTGGTTAAGCCATTTTTTTTGTTAAGTCCTAGTTAGGGGTGACAAAATAGGTTGTGGCCCATGGGTTGGCCCGCAAGAAAATGGCGGGACAGGGGAGAGTTCCTGACCCACCTAACCCTAACACAACTACACTAAGACATAAGTTTATGAGACTATGAGTTCACTTCTTTTTTGTGATTTAGTATTTGAGGAAGAATTTTTTAGAAATTTTGTGATTTAGTTGAAGGATATGAGTTCACTTTTTCAGTATATACTTAGGGGTTGAAGTTATGCATAAATGATAAATCAAATAATATGGTAAAAAATCGTCTAAATAAATAAACATATTAATAATTTTTCTTGTAAAAATAAAAAGTAATTAATTAAAATGAAGCGAAAGCTGAAAAACGACATAGTCCTTTAGCAAAAAAATTACTTCGTATTTACTATTTAACCTCTCTTGTTATAATATTTGGAATTGAATAATTAAGAATAAAAAATATGTAGATATAAGAATTTTTTTTTTACAAAAAATCAAATTAAAAAAAAAAAGCTGAAGTTGGCGGGCCAACCCGCCCTGCCCCGTTTTGGTAGGTTTGTCCGTTTTGCCACCCTAGTCCTAGTGCAGTGTTCACTTGTTTTATATTGAAGAAAAATCATGATGATATTGATAGTGGAATGTACTTATCCTTCCCCCTCTTATAAACATATGTTGATGGATACCTGCTGACTGATAGGCCATGGTTGATGTTGCCAAAGAAGTTGGAGCTGATGCTGTTTCCCATGGGTGTACAGGGAAAGGAAATGATCAGGCATGTCTTACTATTAGGCTCACAAGTCACAACACTAAATCATGTCAATTATTTTTTCTAACTCATTTCTATATAAACTTCTAGGTTCGATTTGAGCTCACTTTCTTTGCTCTGAACCCCAAGCTCAATGTTGTGGCTCCATGGAGGGAATGGGATATTACAGGGAGAGAAGATGCTATCGAGTATGCTAAAAAGCATAATATTCCTGTTCCTGTGACAAAGAAGTCTATATATAGCAGGGATAGGAATCTATGGCACCTTAGCCATGAGGTATGTTTTGCAGCTTTCTTCAGTATAGCTGTAGCTCTATTTTGACATGACATTGCTGTTTTCTGATCTATGCAATCTGTGATGTTGAAGGGTGATATTTTGGAAGACCCAGCTAATGAGCCTAAAAAGGACATGTACATGATGTCTGTTGACCCAGAGGATGCTCCTGATCAAGCAGAGTAAGCTTGTTTCTTGTGATTTCACTTCAGATATAGACTCCAAATTTATGTTATACTTGAAAGATTCCATACTTTACATTTTTGAAAGAAAGCATTATATCTTGCAGATATGTGGAAATTGGGCTAGAGTCAGGGCTTCCTGTTTCAGTTAATGGGAAGAGGCTTTCCCCAGCATCTTTACTTGCCGAGCTCAATGAGATTGGTGGAAAGCATGGAATTGGTCGGATTGACATGGTTGAGAATCGGCTTGTAGGTATGAAGAGCCGTGGAGTTTATGAAACTCCTGGTGGAACCATCCTGTTTGCTGCAGCACGTGAATTGGAGTTTTTGACACTTGATCGTGAAACAATACAAGTCAAAGATTTGTTAGCCCTTAAATATGCAGAGTTAGTGTATGCTGGCAGATGGTTTGATCCACTTCGGGAGTCCATGGATGCCTTTATGCAGAAGATCACAGAAACCACAACAGGTTCTGTGACTTTGAAACTCTACAAAGGTTCTGTTACTGTAACCAGTCGCACGAGTCCCTTTAGCCTGTATAGGCAAGACATTTCATCATTTGAGAGTGGGCAGATATATGATCAAGCTGATGCTGCTGGGTTCATCCGGCTTTATGGTCTTCCAATGAGGGTTCGAGCAATGCTTGAGCAGGGCATCTAAGTGTTAATTTCATTTCAGTAAGTACTTGATATAGTTGTCCATTTTCTTTAGAAAATGTGGATTGAAGGTTGAGAGTACCATGATTTATATAGTAGATCCCTCGAATCCTAATAAAATGAATAATATTTAATGTTCATCCTGAATTCAAGTGAGATATATTAACAATGTTCTTTGTTTGCCCTGACTATTATTATTGTTATGGGTGAATTTAGATAGGATAATGCAAATAAGTGGTAAATGTAACGAAACTAAACGATCCTTCTTGCAGTGAAGGTTCCAAGTTATTATGTAGATTTCTTTTTCACAGCAGAAAAAGAAAATAAAAAGGAGGCTGTGAGATCATGGTGGCGCCTCCATTTTGCATATTTAGTAATTAGTATATGCTTGCTGATAAGTACAGGAAGTAGGGAAGAGAAGTGGTTGTACTTTTTGTGGTCGTTCTCTGTTCTGTTAAGGATTTGAGGGTTCCGCGAAATCGCGAATGATTCATGCTAGTCCTGCATTAGCCTTTTTGTTTATTTCATGTTTGGAATTAATTATGAACAATAATAGAAAGGTAATAAAAATGAACGAAATTTTAAAATCTGAAATTCTCCAACGATCAAAGTATAATCATTTTTTACAACAATTAATTATACTTATAGAATTTACAGGCAGGAGGAAGTGTCCTGGCAAAAGTAACCCGTGTTTCATATTTTTCTCTTTTCTATCTCTCTTTACTATACAACTTTTTTCTATAAAATAAGTGTAAATATAATTTCTCTTTACTTTTCATGGTTCGTATTACACATCTGGCAATTTATACATCTCAATTGGATTCTACCATTGCACATTACTCATTCAGTGCACACATATATATTAAGTTTCACAAATAATAGATAGACGGATTAGTAGTTATATATTGAAAAGGTGTTACTATAATAACATACCAATATCAAAACCCTATACAATATGATCCGCAACTATGACATCAAACTGAAATGCAACCTAAATTGCCTGATGATGCCTATTGCATTCCCGCATTCTAGTTTTCGAAACTAGCAGAACTTCACATGATAGCAATTATCCAAAGTCTAAGCCATACAATATGCTTTCCATGACAAAATAAAAACCTACAACACATCAATCAACTAAGCCTACCAGATGTATTTGATCCTTCCCCTGCCTCTGGTATATACTTCAATAGTTCTGTCATAGGCCACATTCTATCCGTACACTTATCATATCTTTCCTTCTTTATGTTAAATTTCTTTATACACTTGGCACGATATTTGACCAGTTCTCTGATTAGTTCTTCAATTATCTTTAGATCTGACTTCTTCCCTTCAATCTGTGCCAAGATTTCTTCAATTTCCCGAGGGAGTACCTTCTGGTCCTCACAAGGAAAATATATAAAAGGGTTCCTAAAAATCCGAAAGAGTTAAGTCAGTAATATAAAAATCATAAGGATTGAAAAAAATTTCATATTAAAAGGAATAGACATTTGATTATTCGAAGGATGTTCTCTTCCATACCCATTTTCGAGCCTCATCCTCCTGGAAACATGTAATGGTACCCATTAACAGGCTATTCACTGATTTTCTACTAAATGATTCATGTGTTATTAACACAGGCCGAACATTGGAATTGTATTATTCTTCCCCATAAGGATTGAAAGGAATATTTTATTTTATATTTCTCTCTTTTTTCTTATGTTTGGTCTTAATGGTAATAGAATTATACAAAATCTCTATAATTTGAGCTATGCGTGCAGCTAACTACCGTGTTAGGCAGTAGTCATCATGTTCTAAAGAGCTCCATGCAAAAATGATTGTAAAAGTAAAGCAGATGCAGAAGATACAATAAATATTCATCAGAGAGAGAGGGAGAGAGAGACCCTGAACCAAGAGAGAGAATTCCATTTTCACTTAAAATGCCACCATCTAACGAAACAGCACCATCATCCTTTATACAGGTACGAGCAGCCACCATATTCTCTCTTGTGTCATAAACCTGAAGCTTCTTGAAGAGATTGAACAGCACCGTCTCGCGTAACCCGTGACCTGAGGCTGTCATTTTCTGCAAGTAATTTGTGTCCAGATCAACCATGTTAACAGCATAACCATTAAAACCTTCTGGAGTTACCCCATTTGGCATTCTTGGATTGGGCAATATTAGCCTTTTCTGAGAATCATTCCCATGCAACCCAGTGTAAGGCCTGTCAAACCAATCCACATGCATAATTTTTTTAAATAAAATAAAAAACACCTCATCACAAGGCCTATATTTCATGTATAAATTATAAAAGTAATATAACAATGAAAATTACAGTGAGCATCACTCGTGAAGCAATGAAGTACCTTATATCTTCAAAGCATATAACATGGAAGCGCTTACTTATAGGCTTTCCAAGAGAAGCCGCTTCAGAATGTAAAGCACACTCATAATCAATCTGTCCATTTTGATTATACTTCTCGAGGGAACTTGCAGTATCAAAAGATCTATAAATAAGACCCAGCATTTTATCTTCACCAAGATATTCCGCTAAGATTCTGCAGATAACTTAATGTAAACACAATCAAAAGTAAAATAGTTAAAAAATCCTATTCTTTATCAACAATACTGAAAATGAAGATTTTTTTCTTTTCTTTTCTTAGTATAAATGTATAAGGGTAGGGGGCATTAAACAACCTGCTAAGCTCAGGTCTTTCAACGGTGCCAATGAGGGCAACGACACCAATTAAATCTTCCATAAAATAATTCTGTTGCTTTTCACGTTTAGAAAAGCTGCACAAGACAGAATATGCTGAGTTTTCCATGGTTGTAAGTTTTGTCATCAATTTGTCTTTGGTAAACGAAGAGTTCACAATGCCTAATTGATAAGGTTGAACCTTCTCTGCACATTAAGACATTCACAACATAAAACACCATCAACGTCATTTTCTTCTTTTGATCAATTTTTCAATACAATGTGTTTACAGAAGAATTCTATAATTTATTCATAAATGCACACTATAAACAGATACAACAACACACGAGACAAAAAAAAATGCACATAATTATACAAATATGAGTGAGATTAATTCCATAACTAAAAATATACATAAGCTCGATTAAGATTGGAATGAGTCCATTTGATAATCATAATTTGGTTTTTGTGGTTCAACTTTTCGATTTGTTCAGATTTTACTTTTTGCAGTTTGCATTGGGTTAGATATAATTAGCTGTTTTGTTGTTATGTTATATATTATTTTTAGGACAGAAAGTGCTAGAAAAAATATTCTTTGAATAAAAAAATTGTATTTGATTTTTTGGTCTTGTGAGTTATGTCTTGTGTATTAGGTTTATAAAACTGTGATACATCTTATGTATTATTTGTCTATCTTGTGAAATGAGTACCCAAAATCTAACGTTAAATTAATTAGCAAATCCATGAGTTATTTGAGAATTTCTAATTAGGTAGGTCCCAAACTAAAATATTTGTAATTGGGTCCCTAGAGTTATAGTGGCTTGAAATGGCCAGAAAATGATATTTTGTAGTAGTTTTAAAAACCCTAGGAACCTAATTACAATTTTTTTATGTTTGTGGACCTAATTAAAAAATCACAAATGGTTCAGAGACTGTTGATTAATTTAACCAAAAAATTAATTATAAAAAGTGAAGAGATAACATAATAAGATTTATTTACCTCCTTCTAGCCAAATTAAAAACAAAGATATAAAAACTTGAATCAGATAACAAATATTTAAATTGATCCAAACTAAACCGCAATGTGTTTAAAGATTAAGCTAGATGACTTTTTGCCAGAAAATTCTTTGAAACAGAAGTGCGAATCCCTACTAGCTACAAGTTAATTTATTCATGTTATGTAAATCTTTTAACCTAAAATGTTGTGCATAGGTTTATAAGTTGGATAAAAAGAGAAAGAAACAGAGTTACAACCTAGCAGCTTCACCATCTCCTGCTCCATTTCAGCCTTTTGCTTATTTGAATTATTGAGACGACTTTCTACTTTTTTAATTTTCTCACCAAGTTTGTAGATGCTATCAATTATTTCCTGCATAGAAGCACATCAAGACAATATATGATTGAAAACAAAATATAAAATACCCTTCCATGTTCTCATTCAGACAAAACAGTTGTCTAATACCTTGTCATAATTTACAAAAAACTTCATTAAACTATTTTCGTGATAAAGTGATGGTTCCTGCAGGTCTAGGATACTCTTATCCGTAGATGGAGGTTGACCAAGATATTTCACTACTGGCGTTTTGATGACAGGAACCTGCACACAGTTCCTATCAATTAAGAATCATAGCTAGGACAAATTTTCGTAAATAAAAAAATAATGCTACCTCAACAGTAAGACATAGCTCCTTATATTGTGAATGAACAGCTTTAAAGGAAAATGTCCCATCGTCTACTGGAATACGAATTAGAGGAACAGTACATCGTCCATGCTTAAAAGTGTACCGAATAGACTCCTCTGCATTGAAAAGGTCTGACTTAATGGTGAGCATGTGATACTTGCCATCTTTATCATCGTGATGAAACTTCGTATCTACTATATCTTTGTCAGGATTAACAATTTCAAAATCGACGTTTTCTAAGTGACGAACAGCACAAAAATCAGGCACCTGAAACCAATCATAATAAAAACATTTAAAAAGTACAAGAAAAGAAAATAAACCATTTATATTTCTATTTACAGTTTAAAGAACTAACCCCTGATGCTATTCTCAATTTCCTTCTCACAGTCAAAAACTCCTGCTCGAAAATTAATTCATTTTCAAGCATAACAGATATGGATACTGCTTCAACAAGCAAATAAATTAGAACATGACAGAAAAAGATAGTGATGCAACTTGCAACTGTAGAGTAAATTTGCATAATGACGGAAAAAGATACCACTCACGGCAGTATCTCCAATAAGGTTTAAACTTAAAGCAATATACTAAATTTTGGAGTTAAAGAGAATAACAGATAAGTAACTTGAGTAACAAATTTTTGAGAAGTAGCTGAAATTGAATCTAAATTTAAATAGTAGACAATAGATACTTTTAACGACACGGCATACCATTTTCTCCATAAGCTGCAGTTAACTTTAGTTTACCACCAAGATCAATTATTCCTTTATCATTCACCTGTGTATCAAAATTAAATTGATGCAATCTCAACTGATCTATGATACCAAAACAGTTATAATAGCCTTTATATAGTGCAAAATACAAAGAGGGAGGAAAACAAGAGCAACCATGTTTTCAGTTTATCACTTGGTATTCCAAAATTTGAAACACCATGTTGAAGTATAATACACTAATCAAATAATTTTTTGTTTAATATAACATATTTCACAGAAAAAAAAAAAAAAAAACTCATTTATACCTTCACCACATACCATAGCAGAGTATGTAAGAAAGCAATACCTTGCGTATCATACCAAGGTCATCTAGTATGTTGAATCCAACCATAGCTAATGTAACCTCCAAGCCTTCAGAGACATGGTTTCCATATACATCAAACATCTGGGTCATATACATTCAAGAAAATGTCAGGAGATACTGTCACACAAATGCCAATAATACATTGATACTTTGTTATATGATGGTACACACACGAACACAGTGATAAGATGTTAAATACATACAATTCAAATAGATAACAAAGAAATGAACAATTTCACAATTCACACAATGGAGAAATTAAAATTCTCTCAAATTCTTTGTATGGATACATAATGATTAAACAATCATAGCAAATGAAAATAGAATGCAAAAATGATTAAATCTAAATATGCTGATTTGTACCATGAAAATTCTACTACTTCAAACAATTAGTAGCTTGTTGGAAGATAATATTTATTAATTTGGGATAAAATTCATTTGATGTTCCCACATTACTGCTTTTGAATATTTTAAAAAATCAATCAAGGCACTCTTATGTGTACCAGTACCAGCCCATGCAAGTGAACAATTAATTAATCACAAATTGCAAGTTATTAGAAAAAATAGCTCCACCTGGGAATTGAGAACCACCTCACCCTCCAAGCTTCATGATCAAACTTATGATATAAGCTATCATGTAATATGCTTATCGAATAAGCATCTAATAAAGTTGTTTACTCAACACGCCCAACTTATTACTAATCTTATCTTACTATACCTATAAACTCAAAATATTTCTTAACATCACTCAATATTTTAGCACTTTATTTGTATCTTTGTAGTAGATTTGGTTTAGAAATTTAGACAATTTTGGAGAGAGCCATAGATTATAATCACTCCTATCCTTTCCACATATTACAATCGGATATCTCTTGTTCTATTTTCAATGGTTAGCTACTCAAAAATTTCCAATATACAGCACAATTGTCTCATAATCTGTCACCTCATGAAAGTTTTGACAAAATGACACTTTAACCTTTGATACTTAATACTCCTTGATCCTTGAGTGAAGCACACATAAAGAATTGTTGAAATATGATATGATTTGTTTCTAATTAGCATCATGATATGATATGATCTATATTGTTTTTATGTAATTTATCTTTTATCTTTTGTATAATCCGTATAGTCAAGGGATCTCTTTATCTTTATCTTTTGTATTCAATCCTGAATAATATAAATAAAGAGCTGAGGAATCACTACCCTCAAGCATTCAATTTCCTCTAGTAAGTAGAATGAATAAAAACAGATAAAGCAGATGAGTCCTAAGACATCACTCAATATTTAAGCACTCTAAGATACCTCAAACATTAACTCCTTGAAAACGAAACCTGGAATTAGTTGGTCTTCTGTTATTTTAGGCTTGAGTTCAACACAGTTGGGAAAACTTGGATAAACTGAAAATAAACAACATAAGGCAGAGATAAGAAAGCAACACAGAAAAATAAATCATTTCCTAATGAATAAAAACATGGATCAATCAAGAGAACCTCGACATGGAATGGAAAGCGACAATGGAACATTTCCATTGCTTGAACAAATAAACAAAGTGGCTCCATAGCCTGGCCTTATCTTGTCGAGTTCATTACTAGAGATCATTATATCCTGTATGAAGTATTAAAATACAATGCATCAGGTGTTTTTCTTTATCAGTGAGCACCAAGGACATAATAAACATACCTTAATTTTTAAAGTCATTCTGTCAGTTGAAAGACTAATCTTTGTCCCATGTACTTGAGAGTGCATAGCCACTTTTGTCTGAAGTTTGACAGTAACATCCGGAATTGATTGAAAAGGTGAACGATTGTTACATATATCATAATAAGCAATGCCTAATGTTGGAAAAGCAGAACCAACCCTGTTCAACAAAGCATAACAAACTGAAACATAAGCTTGATCATCAGTAAAAGTGCAAGAATCTAAATTTCATGCTATATTCCAACAAGAAAAAACAGAAATATATGTAAAGGAATCACACCTCACATCCAGCTGATGACTTTGGTCACGGGTTAGAAGTCTACACTCCCCAACAGCAATATATGAGAAGTTTTGGTCCGGCTAACAGACAATTACAAAGACAATATTGCATTACACTAGAGAGAAATAATATCAAACTGAAATGAAAAGACCATAAAATCAATTACAGAAAATAATAAAAACGTGGAACAACTAGTCCTGTGTTATACACTAGTCAAGTCAAGTTATATGTAAAAAATATAAAAAAAAATGAACTGTCATCTTCTGTTGTTGAATATGATATGTCTAGGCAACCACAATTACAAATTTAATAATTTCATATTTTTACAGTAAAATTATTAAAGTAATGAAGAAAGGAGCACACCACAACCATTTAAAACATAAGTTTACCTAACTTGAATTATTATTTTTACTTTGTGTGTGTTTGGCTAGTTGGAGAATTGATTCTGGTCCCTAATTGATTTTAGATAGTTATTAACATGTTTTGTTTTAAGTTGGAGAAGAATTCAGAATAGTAGTTTCTCTGATTGATCCAAAAATTTACGCTGAATTTTATTTTAAAATCAATTTTAACCAAAATCATCCAAACTTAATTCACGTCACTTTAAAATCAATTTTAACCAAAATCAATTCTATTCAAAATCAATTTTGTCAGCGTTGATCCAAATACACACGAATCTGTTTGAAAACATTTTTCTCGTCCTTAATTTTTTAAAATCAATTTTCAATATGTTCACACAAGTGTCACATTAAAATAACAATGAAATTCACTCTTACACTCAAGTTAACTTTTGAGGTTGGATTAAACTTAGTTCATTCTTGATTCTAATATGATATCAAAGCTTATCCAAATATAATGTGGCGACACCAGCATAGATACACTGTTGAGCATGAGGGACGGCTGTTAGGATCCCACAACAACTAGGCATATCATATAGACTAACTTGGGCATTTCTCCCCGGTTAAGCTAACTTTTGAGGTTAAGCCCACTTCATTCTCAACCTTAAGAAATTGCATTTCAACAAAAGGCCTGGGCATTGTTCAGACTTCATTTAGGTGTCTACACCTAACAAATTGTAGTGTGCATGACAATTATAAAGTATAATTTGACTAAACCTGTATCAAAGTAATTGAAAGTATAAATATCTTATTAAAATTTATGGGGAAAAAGTACTAACCACATCAACCTCCAGATGTTCATAATGGTTTGCACTTGGCAAGTAAATTGAAGGGGAGGGTTGTTTCTTATTAAGTCGATTTTCCCATTCAATACTTTCAACAGCTACTACCTGTTAAAAATTGCGTAGAAATCAGAATGGCATTCAACTAAAACCCCTAAAAGTTACAGTTTTTGTTGACAACGTAAGCATATAATCAATTAATAAAATAATTCAAAAGTATAACTTAACTAAACCTGTATCGAAGTAATTGAAAGTATATATAAATATCTTAATTCGAAAATTTATGGGGGAAAAGTACTAACCCCATCAGCCTCCAGCTGTTCATATTGGTTTGCACTCGGCATGCAAATTGAAGGGGATTTCTGTTGTTTCTTATTAAGTCGACTTTCCCATTCAATACTTTCAACAGCTACCAGCTGTTAAAATTTGCTTAGAAATCAGAATTTCATTCAACTGTATAATACACAAAAAATACAATCAACCAACCTTTTCAGAATCTATCACACTTATAGGTAACGACATAGAGCCACGAATGTCCAAACTTGCATCTTCATCCTCAACTGAGAGGAAACATCCATTCTCATCTGGGATATCTATTGCCCTTTAAAATCAAACAAACAGCAGTAATAATCTAGAGAAATAACATTCTTACAGGTAACATATAATCCAAACCATGTTTAGCAAGAATTTAAACAACTAACCGGCATATGATTCGAGCTTCTCCTATAACAAAGAAACTATAAGTTGTCAGTAGTAATTAAGTATCCAATCAAAACTAATTATTTTTCTAAGGCAAAATTAAAAGTCAGTCTTATTGACGATGTAAGTACATAATCAATTAATAAAATAATTCCATGCGGTTTTTGCACAAGGGTTTGGGAAGAGAGGAAATTTGAATAAATTTAAACTAAAATCCAGATAACCGATATAGTTTAAACTAAAATTACTCATCTCTCCAACAGTTATTCATCACTGTGCATTACTTATGATCAATATCTATGATCTATCACATGACAAACTTGACGTATCTCAGTGACTACTTCCCCTTTATATTGTTAGGTTATACTGAAATGCCCTTCGAGATTAACTTCCCAATCAGAGAGGAAAATGGTACAGTCAAATTTAATGTTTTACATATGTGTTGCAAAATCAAAGCTCACCACCAGCGTCTCCTTCAAATCCTTCAAGCAAAAAGTATTCTATGGTTGCATAAATCGTGGTCTTGTGACACCCTGTGCATGCACCCTTTAACACTTTAATTTTCTGCCCACGTTTCCAAGATTTTTCCTTCCTGTTCAAAACCTGATGGACTCTAATAACTGCATATTGATAGGAATAAAGATTATTAGAGAAAACAATTTTGGTCTTATTCAAGATACGATAGCATTTTCACTGTGAGACAATATTTATATTGTTCTATTAAAGTTAGTGGACTAAATAGATTGGGATAAATGCATTTATTATTTTATTCAAAACTCTGGTTTGAACTGCGACAGGACAAGATCATTTGAAGGCTGGGGGAAATGGATATGACTCCCATAGAAATCTGTTGAGTCCTTGACTCCTACCATCTGAAGAGATGCCAAGTGCCTTCTTATTTGCTGGGCCGACAATGATAACTGGTTGATCCTCGCCAGAATCAGCTTCT
The DNA here is from genome assembly GCA_014843725.1 of Amphicarpaea edgeworthii. Taxonomy (NCBI): domain Eukaryota; kingdom Viridiplantae; phylum Streptophyta; class Magnoliopsida; order Fabales; family Fabaceae; genus Amphicarpaea; species Amphicarpaea edgeworthii. The sequence continues at coordinate 18,194,913 of CM026324.1, read as the reverse complement.
TCATCATACTGACCATGCATTTGAAATATCCAGTCTTGGTACTCCTTACGTAGCTGTAAAAGAGTTAACACTTTTGTAGCCTTCCGAATTTCAACAGTAACATCTGCTGATTTAAAATAACTCATGAGTTTGAATCCAATAATCATGAAAACAATGTTAAATAGTGCTATCAGAATTAACAAGAAAATACCCTTATCTTTCTCTGAAATTTTAATGCCTAAATTCTTCAGAGCAGTGGTGAAAGGATTGTGGTGAGCTAGATCAGTCTGAAAACACATGAGTTTGTTGATGATATTTAATTAAAGAAGAAAATAAAAGACCAGATCATCTTTGAATACACTAGAACAGACCAATTCCTTTCATATCCAACTATCCATAGTCATGTCCTATTCAAAGATGAAATCATTTATCATTTAGTAAACTGGGATGAAATCATTTCATAGTCCAGATAGCATATTTCAGAATTAGTTTAAAAACTAAAAGCAAGATTAAATTAAATCACTTAATTAGAGAAAGAAATCTAAAAGTAAGAATAGTAAAGGCATAAAAACATATTTATTAACTAATGTTCAATCATTGCTACCCTAACCTTGGACAGTGTTGGCTTGAAACCTCCATCAGTTTCTGTAAATTAGAAAGTCTGACTCAGAAGACCAATCAAACAATCAGATATTAATAATGAAATATATGGTTACACTTTGTTATTATGGTGTACCAATGAAGCATTTCACCCGCATGGAACATCTCTTCAATATTTGAGCCCTGTATCCCTTTTTGTTCCTAAAGTCCATAAAAGGAAGTAAAGTCTGGACAAAAAATAAAATAAAATACAATCAGCGGCAATCAGTGAAACAAGTTGATTGAAGGATATAAAAAACCATAAGGAAAAAAGTTCACTGAATGCCATAAAAATTAAGTAATGAATAGAAAGCAGAAAGAAAATGTTTAAGGATCTAACACCAAATTAGAACAATCAAAATTTCTTATTCCCTTAAAATTATCTGCTCACGAGTAAGTCTGTTCCTGCTCTTACATCTAAGCCCACGGGTAGTCATTGGTGTGATGAAAGACGGCTTCTACAACTACAAAAGCTATGTTTATGCCAACAAGAAAGACTGTTTGTATAGTCATCATTTTCCAGCTTGACAGAAGACAACTGGTTTGATACAAAGCCATGATTTTTATGAGCAGCATTTAGAATAGAAATTTATTAAAATCAAATAAAATTTATAGTTCCTTCAAAAGGCAATAAAAATTACCAACAATACAAAAAAAATAATAGTTTCAAACAGAAGTACATTTTAGAGCATATGTTGAAATCACAGGCAAAAAATGGGAAACAAATAAGTAGACATTAATGAGATGATACAAAAAATTGACCTAAAAATCTCGTTTATATTAATAAGACTTCTTAATAATAACCATGTCATGTCATAACAATACATGGACACTTCGAATACTTTGCTGACTTGTGCACATTTTTCGAACATGAATACTCTCATGATTTAAATTTTTTTTTATTTAATGTTACTTTTAGATTGATTTTATTTTTATATATTTGATTATAGTTGTGCCACTTCCTATAATTTCTATAATATGCCATATTTCCGTGTCATCATATCCATATCCATATCTAATTTATACTTCCAAGGGTAAAGTACAACAATTGTTCAAGCTCACTCCTTAAACACAGCATGGTTTTAATGCATGGGCAAAACTTGAATGCACAAAAAGACTATGAAAAAGTCTTGTTTGCATAAACTGCATTGCACCATAAAGTAATTGTGTAAGATTGATTATAAAAAGAAACGGCAACTAGAACCAAAGTACAGAAGAAGTTTTCTCTACAAGTTCAAAGCAAAGGTTGTAAGTTTACCCAGCGAGCATCGGGAAGTAGTCGACCAAGCCTCCTAACAGAGACACGACTAAAGCTTTGAAAGTTTTCACTTATTACAAACCCATCAGCCGTTAACTTTTCCAAAACTCTCTCTATATTCTCCTTTCCCTGTAATATTCAAATATTTAATTGACCTTGAAATTGAGATTTGGAATAGACGGGATCCATATGCTATGTTTGTTACCTTTGTGAATGGGAGATATACAAATCTCATCCGTGCATTTGCTTGGAATTCTCTTGAACCTAAAATATAATAGTTCAAATAAAACTTGCATTCACTTTTCTTTACAGTTAACAAGAGAAAAGGAATAAACATTATTAGCGTTTTACATAATATAGCTATAGCTATATCATATATCTTACATTATACGTATAGAAAAAAGAGTTTATGGAGATTTAAAAGCATACTTCCACTTTTGATGCCATCATTGCCCGGTACTACTGAGGAAAGGTGAAGTTGTAAAATAAACTCAGGACCATTGCAAGAATGCAAATTAGTAATTGCAACCTCGCCGCCTTCAATCTCAGTCAAATCAACATAATTGACCTATTAAATAATGAAATCAATTGCAGTCATACATATTACAATAACATGCTTTATATAGCATGGCAGGTTTTTCCTTTAAGACATGATTCTGAAGGAAACCTTACCTGAGACAGTGAAAATATGCCCTTTGAAATGTTGAATTATTAATGTGAAGTGTATTTTCTTAAGCATATATACCATTAATAGGTTTTTTAATATTATTTTTCTATTACGTAAGAGTTTACAAGTCACCTATATAAGTCAAGTTTACATAAGCTCCACCATAGTTTACCGGTATAACATAGATAATTGTTACACTATTCAATAATTCACGTGAATTTGATCGATCTAATCATTGAATTATAATTATATATTATTTTGATTATTTGTATAAAATTTTATTAAAAAAATGATAATAATATGAAGATGATCAAATAACTAATATTTTAGTAAATTTTGAAAAGTACATATTACGATTTACATATTTTTATCTATATGAATTGAAGTATCGAATAATATTTTATTTATAATTTAGTAAATATGATTTAACAAGAATAGACTTTTCAATGATGAATTTTGAAATAAAATCATTTAACTGAAAGTTACTGTAATAGTTAGTGTAAGTTATACCGAGGTAATTTTATCGATCCTCTTTTTTAAAACTTCGTATTATTTTTTGGATAATTGAGTATAAATGTGTAATATATATAATAATATGGATGAGCGTGTGAAGATATATAATACTAAAGCAAGAACCTGGAACTCAATAGGTGTAATAGTCTTTCCTCTATTAGACGTGTCATCATTCTGCAAGAATAAAATAATTAAAAATTAAATTCAATTAAGGTAATTGGAGGAATTCAAGTAATCGGAAGAATTCAAACCTGGATGTAGGGGAAATATATGTCCTTCAGATGGCACTGGAGTCTGTTTATGTGAACATCTTTTATTTTTGGATCGTAAATTACAACCTGCAACAGTACATATCGCATGTTTACATTCAAATATAAGTAACGAGATAACCAACTTTCTCATGTAAATATGACAAAAAGAAAAATGGGGAGTACCCATTTTGTTGGTTGTACACCTCCATACCATTATTGAATAAATAAATAAAAATTATGGAGCTATCAATAAAATTAATGGCATGTCACAGAAAATTGAATAGGGTGTTTGGACTTTGAATAAAAGTAATGGCATGCACAGAAAAGACTAAAGTGTATTTTAATCTATTGTGTACAGCCGATGATCGTCTTAAGAATTATCCAACATCCAGCCTTCAGGACAGTACAGGAACCAAAAAGTTGAGTATTCCAAGTTCAGACAACAATATTTAATTAATAGCCTAAAAAAACAGTAAACAAAATCAAAATATGTCTGTCAACTGCGAAATGCAAAATCAATGCAAATGGTAAAAATTGACATATACCCATTGATTATTATAATTACATGATTGAGTATTTAAAGCCAAAAATAATATCCATAATGGTAAAAATGGATAAGAGAATGAAAATAGGCAAAAGATGATAGATGTTATGAACCTTTGTAAAGCTTCCATGAGAGTCCCTAATTTCATTAGCTGAGGGATCTCTGATTCCACCATCGGTCTAAATGGAAAAGATAAATATATAAAAGTAACGTGTTGAGATGAGAGCATAAACAAAAACATATGGAAAAGAAAGATCCAAAGATTCCAAACACATCGCATCTTTATGGAAACGTGATACCTTCCATGTGAGTTTAGAGCTAGATGTATTTAACAAAGCTTCTCTCTCAAGATGTAACATGTAAACTTTCTTCATATGCTTTGTCTTGGAAGAAACTGAAGCACGCCTTACATGTGAACATAAACATAACAAAAGGAGTGATACGCAGATATAGTTTGGAGGAAGCAGCTGAACTGAAGAAGAAAAAGGACATAAAGAAATCATACCTCCCCAAATGCATTGAGGCTATAGGTCCACCATATCCAAACATTCCAAAATAAGGCTGCACAATTAACCCACCAACAAAGCAGACAAATCAGATTAAAACACACAAAGCTGTGATTTTCTCCCTCACCCCTTTTGAATATCATTCTCATCATTCTATGAGCATAAGCTAAAGACAGCAATTCATTCACCAAAAGTTAATATGAAGGAAATACATTTAGGGTCTGTTTAGATAAATTTCACTTGAAGAACTTGTAAGAAAAAAATATGAAGAAAAAATGAAATTAGTTTCACCATAAGTTAAAATTGGCTTCTAAAATAATTAATTTATAGAAGCTTTCTCATATAACTTTTCTAAGAAATGTTAGACTTCTACGAATTAGTTATAAGAAAAGTCAATTTTAACTTATATGAAGAAATTAAATTCATTTTTTATTCATATTTTTTTCTCATACAAGTTCTGCCTACAGACCCCTGGTTACAAATACAAATTTTATGAAGTTGTAAGTTGTGCTCTTCTAGCTTAAAAATTTAAAAACTAGCAAAATTTGAGCATGTTATAGCAAAGATGATCAAGAAACACTGAAGAGAAAAAACAAACAAGAAAATTAAAAACACCATTAAGTATGGTGCCTTTCCCCCAATTGCCTTTGATTTTGAAGATCTGTGAAGTGAAGCACCCATCTTTCCCCTGTACAAAAGATGAAAAATCAATAATCGATAGAAGACTGTGAATATGTAGCTGATCAAAGTCCTGAATAATTTCTTTTAAAATTTAATTGGCTGTGAATATAATTTAACTATTCTATCCTGTCTGATGAAAGTACAATCAAAGACAAATATGAATGTATCAAGAACAAAGCTGTCATGCTTAGAAAATTACAACTAGGTGCTAATTGGGTAACTACATGAACAAAATTGAAATTTTGGGACTGTTTGCTTTAAATATTGTTTTAGTAAACTATGGTTTTTACATGAAATGATGACATGGATGTGAATTGGAAATAAATACTTTTTGACAGAAAAATGTGTATACTCTTGGTTTTGCATTTAGCTGACAAACAAGTCTAGCTATTATCCACATGTGTCTTAACGTTTGACTCAAACAATAATATGAGCATTTGATATGCAACTTCTAAAAAGTTAATGAAATAAATAAGAATCAGATAGATACCACTTCACAAGAGAATTCTCATCAGTGTCATCCATCCCTGGGCCATTGTCGAAGATTGAAATCTTACCTTTACCCAGATTTACTCTGTGCATCATAAAATACAATCAGCAAGTGATCATATTAAACACAGGTGTAAGAAATCACGTAAGCAAACACAAGACAAAAAATCAACTATGTATTTTTTTAAGACGGAGAATGATTAAATTAAGGAAAGATGGAAATAATATGTTAAAAACAATGGTGGTGAGTAATCATTAAATAATCAAATATCTTATATAGTGGGAGAGAGTAGAAAAATGATAGGTTTTTCTTTTTTGTTAGTTGTGGACAAGGGTGTGAACCTTTGTAGGAGAATTGCTCTGCGCATTGAAGAATTCATTATGCATAATATTCTTCTCTGTTAATAATACATTTTAGTAAAACTAACATACCCTAGTGCCAGAAGCTCCCCGCTATGCGAAGGTATGGGAAAGGTCATTGTATGCAGCCTTACCCTTGCATATGCAAAAAGGTTGTTTCTGGATTCAAACCCATGACTGGTTGGTCACCAAGGACCAACTTTAAAAGCTTGTCATCAATAATACATTTCAGTAAAAATAAAATAATAATAATAATAAGACAATTCATATACATTTCCAACGTTGTCGCTACAATTCAATTAAAAACAAATGATTATCAGCTAACCCAAAGAAATATGTGTATTGGTCTAAGATCAAACTACCCATGTTGGAAAGAAATTTTAATCCAGTCCCTGAACTTCCTAATATAACACTAGAGTCACATTAGGCTACAGATTCTTTTTTCTTTTGCTATGCAAAGGACTAAAAAGACAATATCACTATCACATAGATATCATACAACGATCATACCTAATTAGCTTCCTCTTATCTTTCCCATTAGACCACACAGCTTGCAAGGAATTATCCTGATGAATGAATAGAACAGCAGTATTAGTCTCAAGATATGAACAAAACAAATGAGACTGAACTGTATTTAGTTATCAAACTCACTATCAAGTCTGCAAGTGCTGTTTCAAAAGTATATTCTTCAGGAAGCTCCAGTAACAGATCAGTATCTGGCGTCAAATCCCACATATTCTGCATTTCAAAGAGAAACATTGTAGACCACCATGGAACAAAAAAATTACTGGCAGGAACCAAAAATTAACCGAAATTTGAAACCTCAAAAGACTCCGCAACAGTGCTACTCCCATCCTGATTCAGAAACAACACAAACATGTTGAAGAAAAAAAATCATTTTTTTCCGTAAAAACATAAATTAAATAAATAAAAAAACACAGAAACAGAACAAAGCATGGGATGAGTATTGAGTAGGGTTTACTGACATGAAGTCGTAGAATATGACACTTGTTTGGCTTATAGTTTTTCAAGTTAATCACGTTTCTGATTTTCTTATCATTAGCATCTTGAAGAAAGAGCGAACCTCCCTTCCAGTTTATATCTCTTATCTTCTTCATTGAGTCGCAGTACCTACGAGTTTCAGAGTACTTATGCTTCACCAAGCTCACAAAATTCCATAAACTCATTTCCGGTTCAGGATCGCGCAACGTTAAATCCACGCTCATCCCGTTCGGTAAGAGGATTTTGAACCTACGCACTTTTCCAAAATCATCGCCCTCTTCGCCGTCGCTAAGCATCAGTCTCCTCTTTCTAGGGTTCTCTCGCTCCATGCTCTCGCAACCTTTCCAGTCGAAGCGCAATGTCGTTCAGAATCAGAACACTACGGAATGCACATAAAAAGAAAGAAAAAAAAGTGATAATGACTTGTGATGTTGTACGATCAAAGTTGTTCATATTAATGGACGCTGAAAAACAAGCAGATTTGGATGTAGTGGATGCTTCGTTCCTTGCGGAACACGCATTTGGACACACACACGAATATGGCATCTGTGTCAGCAGTGTGTGATGGGAAGCTCTGTTCTTACCGTATATGAATGAAAGTAGTGTAGAACGCGGACGCTGATTCTGCAGAAGCTCAGAGATTGAAATGGTGAAATTGGGAATAAATATAAGCCTGGGGAGGGAGGCCAAAGGACACGATGAGTGTTCAACAGTGAGAGTATGTAGGGAAAATGAAGGGTCAGAGCAGAGATTGTAGTGTAGTGCGGTGTGTCCTCGCTCCCTGTTTCCACCAATGAGATATTGCCACGTCAATTAAAATTACAAGTCACTCTTAACAGATCTTTCATTAACGTCGTGGATGGTGCGATTCGCCATCGTGAAAGAGAATATTGGCGTAGGGGAATGAGGACTCTCGGCCAATTTAAATTGGACACGTGGTATTTATTTGTTAGAAAGTGTCCGGATGCGTGAATACCAGTACGTTTAAAAGTTAAAACCGTAAGAGATACTTTTTTCGCGTTGAACTCGGTTGGAATTCTCCTTTGACCGATGGAATTGTTTGGAATAAACAAAATACTACCACAAAATAAATAAAAATTAAATAATGTGACAAATGACCATGAGTGTGAGTTATTGTGAGGCTGATACTCACTCATTTATTATAAACAACTAAAAAACAAAACAAATTTTTTTTCTCAAATACTACCGATCTAGAATATATGATGCTTTATAAAAAAAAAATTATTCCAAAACATATGACGCTTAAGAAAACTAATATTGCATCCAATACTTTTTTTCCAGAATACCTTTAATTAATACTTGTTGACAGTAGTATATACTAAAAATGAAAGAATATTCCATTAAAGAGGTACATAGTATATTAATAAGTTACTTAATACTATTTTTAAGGAATTTAACACATTTAATTACATTTTTTTTTATATATTTATTAAAACCTTAAACGTCATATATTTATATAAAAGATATACGTAGTAATTAGGATAGCGTCTTGGAAGCTGTGAAAGCAACTATATAAGTAGATGTTAACTTTTTTGCTTTATTTAATCATAGTTTTCCGATAACACCCTTTCTTTGTAAACAAATTTCAAAAAGTTTTTAAAAGTTAAACAGTTTTTTCAAAATAATATTTGAACTTTAATTCCCATAAAAAAAATATTTAAAATTTAATGTATTCGAGTACTTTTTTTTTAATACGTGTGAAATGTAGTTTCTGTTGTTATAATATAGAACAGGGAGACTAAGATATAGTTAATATTTTTTTCTCTTTTTATAAGATTTTATCTTATCTCTTTTCAGTATTAATTATTTTTTATTTAAAATAGCCTTATTGTCACTTGCTCTTTTTTATAATGATGGAAGAACATGAACATACTTTCATCATTCACATAATTAATTTTAATAATGTTAAAGATAAATTTGAAAAAATATTACAGTTAATTACAATAAACTTTAATATTAATACCTAAATTAACAAAACAATAAGTGTAATTGAATTAACTGTGACTTGTAAAAGGGAGTGAAGGAGTACTTGTTTTTTTTTTTTATTAGTATCGATAGAAAACAAATTAGAAAAAGAAAAAGAAAGGGAAAGTAAGATTATTTTTAAAAAATTTGGTAGAAAAAACAAAAGGAAATGTGTGATCAATATACCCCTTCAATCCTAGATTCATTTAGCGGGTCATTTAATTATGAATTGTAATAAATAATAAAATTTTATAATTATTTTTTTTAAAATCATATGAATAATAATTCTAATTAATTTAAAGTTTATAATACATGGATATTGAAGTTAAAAGTAAATACCTAACAAGTCCCCTTGTTTATATGATTCGAATCGGATGAAAAAAAATGGTTGACAAAGAATAATTTCACAAACATATGAATCATAATAGTTGGTATTAATAATATGATTAAAAAAACTTAAAATTAAATTAAAGACAAGTATAAAATGTCAATGTAAAATACATTTTAACTTAAAAATAAATAAATGTAAAAAAATTTAATTAACTTTAAAAAGTAATAAAAATTATAGCAATGACTATGATAAAATTGTGACCTGATCAAAAACCTTGTTATTTGTTAGTGTGTTTGGTTTGAGAAATAAATTAAAAGAAATAAAAAAAGGGGAAGGACGAAAAAAAAAGTAGAAAAAGTAATAGCATGTTAAAGGTTTTTTAGTTTTTATTTTAAAAAATATTTTTTAGAACATTTCTTTTAAAAAAAATTGTTTGATATTTAAAAAATATTATTAGAAAAAAATAAATTAAAAAATATGAGATTTATGTGTAAAAAAAATAAAATTTATGTAAGAAAGATAAAATAAAATATGTAAAAATTGTGTGTAAAATTATTACTATTTTATCTTTTATCCTTGAAATAAAAGATGTGAAGCTTTATAAAAAAAAAATAAAAGAGAAAATAAAACACATAAAACACATAAAAATTGTTTTAATTTTAATAATTATTTTTAAAAATTGATTAATTAAACAAATTTTATAATTTTTAAAAACTAAAAAATTATTTTTAAAAACTGAAAAGAAAGATGACTAAAATATAGGATAGTAATTTTTTACTCAGTAGAAGAGGCTAAAAAAAACAAAGCTCAACCCCACAAAACAAAATTATAGACCACGAAACAGTTGAATATTAATATTAAAAGTAATTATAAATGTTACCATCACGACTCACGTACACACTACAAGACAAGCGGGTGCAGCTAAAGTCCTTCTGACGGTTTGACCTGGTGGATTGTTTTTTTTACATGGTCCCATTATTCTTATTCTTTCCTTTGCTTTTTGTGAGTGTGTTTCAAATTGTGGAAGGAATTAAATTTTTGCTAATTTTAATTTCTTCGCTAATTAAAGGGTATCAATCATGCCATGAAAGGCACCGCTCTAACATAGTATATTATTATTATTATACACGCTCACTCAGACACTCAATCATTGTAGCTTTGTTGTGTAACAATGGCTCAGTTGAAAGCATCTCTTGCATGTTCACCTCCGGTAACAGGTGCCTCTTCTTTTTTTTCTGAATTCTGAATTTGTTTCTTGACATGCAGTTATTAAAGCAACCGCAGGTGATGGCCTACGTGGAAAATTGAATAAGGTTGTGCTGGCTTACAGTGGTGGCTTAGACACATCAGTCATTGTTCCATGGCTGAGGTATATATATATTATACTGCTCTTTTTTTCCCCCAATTTTCTGTTAGAATTACGGATCTGAGACCATTTTGAGATTGTATAGATGATCCGAATGTTTTTTAACAAATAAAAAATGCTGTAGTAGATCTGAAATTGGTGATTCTTATCCCTGTCAATTTGCCTGTTATTTTGTATTCTTATTGTAAAATTTTGTTTAATGATTTTGGTGTTGCAGAGAGAATTATGGTTGTGAAGTCGTTTGCTTCACCGCTGATGTTGGCCAAGTATGTTGTGAGATTTTGAATTCATTTATTTTCTGAAATCAAGATTGTTGTTGTTGTGTTACTGGAAAAGGGTGTTTTAAGATTTTAAACTTCTGGTTAGGGGATTTGCTTTATCCAATTTCTTGTTTAAATGCTGCACGCATGTCATAATAAACCTAAATTTCATAGGGTATAAAAGAATTGGAAGGGTTAGAAGAGAAAGCCAAAGCCAGTGGGGCCTGTCAATTAGTGGTAAAAGACTTGAAGGAGGAATTTGTTAAAGATTATGTATTTCCTTGCCTACGCGCTGGTGCAATTTATGAGAGGAAGTATTTGCTTGGGACCTCAATGGCCCGCCCTGTAATTGCTAAGGTACTTCTTCTGCTTGAAAAAGTTTCATATATTCATATGAGGAGTGTTAGCATCTCTTACACATTCTTTTGAACACTCATATATAGTTTACAAAGGAGAGTGTTAGAGAGAGTGTCCCTAGTATTTCTCACATTCATATTCCTTGGTAAAGCCATTTGTGGTGTTAGCTCTTAATATATTGTTCAATTTTTCTTATATATATATATATATATATATATATATATATATGTTGAAGAAGAATCATAATGACAATGATAGTGAAACTCACTTATCTTCCCTACTCCCTCTATATAAACATATATTGATTAATAACTATTGATATTGATTGATAGGCCATGGTTGATGTTGCCAAAGAAGTTGGAGCGGATGCTGTTTCCCATGGGTGTACAGGGAAAGGAAATGACCAGGCATGTCTTACTATTAGCCTCACAACACTTCTAAATCATGTCAGTTGTTATTTTATTTATGCTAACACATTTTCTATATAAACTCTTAGGTTCGTTTTGAGCTCACTTTCTTTGCTCTGAACCCTAAGCTCAACGTTGTGGTTCCATGGAGAGAGTGGGATATTACGGGGAGAGAAGATGCTATTGAGTATGCTAAAACGCATAATATTCCTGTTCCAGTGACGAAGAAGTCCATATATAGCAGGGATAGGAATCTTTGGCACCTTAGCCATGAGGTATGTTTTGCAGCTATCTTTAGTAGAGCACTAGCTCTATTTGGAAATATGACATGTTGCTGTTTTCTGATATATGCAATCTGTGACATTGAAGGGAGATATTTTGGAAGATCCAGCTAATGAGCCTAAAAAGGACATGTATATGATGTCTGTAGACCCAGAGGATGCTCCTGATCAAGCAGAGTAAGCTCATTTCTTGTGATTTCTCTTTATATATAGCCTCCAAGTTTCTGTTGTACTTTTAAAGACTTTGTTCTTTGTTGTAGTTTACAGTTTTGAAACAATGCATTATGTCTTGCAGTTATGTGGAAATTGGGATAGAATCAGGACTTCCTGTTTCAGTGAATGGGAAGAAGCTTTCACCAGCATCTTTACTTGCTGAGCTCAATGAGATTGGTGGAAAGCATGGAATTGGCAGGGTCGACATGGTTGAGAATCGGCTTGTAGGTATGAAGAGCCGTGGAGTGTACGAAACTCCGGGTGGAACCATCCTGTTTGCTGCAGCACGCGAGTTGGAGTTTTTGACACTTGATCACGAAACAATACAAGTCAAAGATTCATTAGCCCTCAAATATGCAGAGTTAGTGTATGCTGGCAGATGGTTTGATCCACTTCGGGAGTCCATGGACGCCTTTATGCAGAAGATCACGGAGACCACAACAGGTTCTGTGACTTTGAAACTGTACAAAGGTTCTGTTACTGTAACCAGCCGTACGAGTCTCTTTAGCCTGTATAGGCAAGACATTTCATCATTTGAGAGTGGACAGATATATGATCAAGCTGATGCTGCAGGGTTCATCCGGCTTTATGGTCTTCCAATGAGGGTCCGTGCAATGCTTGAGCATGGAATCTAAGTGTTAATTTCATTTCAAAATGTACTTGATTTCATAGTCCGTTTGCTTGTTTTGAAGTGTTGGATTGAGGTATATGGATTGTTAGTAGATCCTTTGAATCCCAGTTAAATGAAAAATGTTTAATATTCACCCTGAATTTATATCCGATATTAAGAAAAAACTTTGTCCTGACTAATATTATCATTAGTAGCAGTTGTAGTAGCAGCAACACAAATTGCAGGAAGTCATTTAACAATGGATTAGATCTTCTGAGCTAAAATTTCCAAATCACTTTTGCGTATGCTTAATGATGACAATATCCAAATCTATTCATGATGCTTTACCACTGTTAAGAGCATTTTGTTTTCAAGACCAATACCTATGATGCTTGTGCTTCTAATACTAAGTCAAATACAAACAAATTCAATCCAAGGTGGGATTTTATCCTGCAGTCCTCTAGCATGCTTTCTGTTATCGTCATGATCCCAAGTTTTGAAGTGTTCTCCTAGTGGTCTCAATTTTGGTTTAGTTGGTAACCTTGTGTCAATAGTTATCTTCTGGAGCTCAACTGCGTTCTCAACTATGTACATAACTAATTCAACTCCACATGCTGCTCCACAAAACCCAACCAATTCCAACTCTCTGAGATTGTACTGACATTCCATTGTAAATTTGTGTTCCGCTCTAAAAGAGGGTTTGGTATTTAGCATCTGCAACAAAAAAGGCAGATTCAGATCTACAATGATCGTAAAAGCTATGAGGAGTGCTATAAAACTTGAAGGGAGAGTCATTAAATGGGATTTGAGACTCACAAAAATGTGTGATTTTCAATAAATTTCAATCTATCAAAGAGAGTGTGTTCAAAAAAGTGTATTAGAGATTGTGTTTCTAGCATCTCTCTTTAAGCACATGCTTGATGCACAATACAAAGAGTCACAGTACCTTGAGTGTGAACCTCCATAGTGAAGGTGATGCCTTTAATAGCAATGCACAAGCAAGTGTGATACCATCATCAACACATGCAACCAACTCCAAATGCTTGAGATTTTTTAACTTGGGAAGTTGACTTAGCCAGTAAATCTGAAAATCAGACAAAAAAATAAATAATATCACTCTTGTTAACAAGGAAAGCAACATAAAGAAAGTCAGGGCAAAAAGAATGCTTCTATACCACTTCAGGTTCGTTTTGTGTGATATCCAATTTAAGCACTTTTATTTGTGGGAGAAAGCTTTCTCTAGTGAACTCCACAAAGGATCCTCCAAATGTTGCTTCCACAAGACTTGGAACACTCTTAAATTCTGTGTCCAAATGGGATCCATAGTATTTGAATGACATTAAATTCTCAGCAAAGACTTCAAGTTTTATCAGCTCCCAATATCTTACCAATTCCAGACACTTCAGCTTGAGTGAAGGACCCAAAACCTTCATAGTTTTTGGAACTCTTGAGTTAACCAAGCTCAACGTTTCAAGCAATGGACAACAACACAGCAAATACTCTAGCATCTCCTTGGTCACAGTAATGGATTTCAGACGCAAAACATGCAAGGAATTGAAACTTTCTAGTTTAAACAAGTGCAATGGAAGAACATATTCAAATGTATGTCCAAAATACAGCTCAAGCTTTTGAATCTTCTTTTGGATGGCAAAGTGAATCCACTTATCAATATCACACCCAGTACCCACATGAAACCAAAATCTCAATCCTTGTAGAGTTGAACTCCTGAGTGAACTCAACAATTCATTGATCCAAGTTGTGTATGCTTGCCTTTCAGCATCATACATGATTTCCATTGCCATCTGCAATTGCCTTCCTGAAACCCTCTTAATGTCTTTCTTCATGTCTTTCATAATCGGTGAACCTTCAAATTCTAAGGTTCCACAAAAAAAAGTCCATAAATATCTCCATTTTCTTGAGAGGATACTGGTCCTGGCAGCATCATTTATTGGTAAATTAGATAAAATGGCTACAGGGATTCCATCTGGTAACTGGTTGATAAGATCTCCTTCATAATGTTCCTCATTGTTAGCTTTTGCTCTTTTCTGTTTATAATCTCTGCTACCTGCTTCTTGCATGATCATTCAATTCCTGGCTGAAATTTTACCGAAATTCATGGATCATCAAGATATGGAATATGGAAATTGAATAATCAACATTGCAGAAGAAAAAATGTTCAATAAAAGATTAAGGGCAAAGTAGGAAAATCTCAAATGAATTTATCAATCTCCAAGGAAAAGAAAATTACATTGATTTTTCATCAACTCTACGTAGGAACACAATCTATGTAAGAACACAAATGATGAAAATGTAATATTGTAACGTGGCTTATGACATCAGTTTTTGAAAATTAAATGAATTTAATCATGACTAACAGTTACTCAAGATGTAAGTTTACTGAAGAAACAAGAAATGAGAATAGATACCTCTTGTGATTTGTGAATAGAACCCGTTTCAAGTCCTTGTTTTGTGATCCACATAGAAGAAAGTTTTACTATGTAAAGATCCGGATTCCAGAGTATGCTCCTTTCGTGAAGGACCTCATCACAAATTACCTCTATTTTTTAATTTTATCTTCGGAAGTTCATTTAATAATATATACTTTGCTTTGCTTAGAATCATGACATGGTTTCTTAGCATAATGGAAGGTAGGAAGGGCGTTGCATTGCTTATTGCTGAACACTACTTTCTGAGGTAAGAAATCTGGTGTCACATCTAGATCGTTGCTTCCCATGACATTTCTAATTTTATTAAAAAAATGACATATCTCTTTTATACAGAAATAATGCTTATAAAATCTTGTTTTAGTTTATCACATGTGAATTTGCTTATAAAATATCAATATGTTTAGCAATTGCTTATTGTTTTGAGGAGTAGAGTCGTTCTCGTTGCTCACATCACGACGATTGCAACTACCACGTCATATGAATGGGTCAGTTATAGACTATAATTCTATATGCTTTATAGTATTTTGAAACAAAAACAATGTCATATTGATAGTTCACACTAGTATACGGGACAATTTTATATCACCAAAACAAAAAAACGTAACAATTTGATAATTTCACTCCCATCGATCCCCCCCTAATATATTCAACGTAAATACAAATATTATTTGTAATAATCACTAACAAAAATGAGATATTTTCATTTTTAATGTTAATAAATAAGTATAGTTAATTCCATTTTTTATATACAAAGTTTGAGTTTTTATGAGAAAATTATTTGTTTCCTATACTTTTTTCAAATAATATATATATTATTCTCTTTTTATATTTTTCAATTCTTAACTTTAACTAATTATACGTTTGACAACTTTGAATATTTTTATTCTTAGATCATATTCTTTAAATTTTTACTAAATTAATTTACGTATTTTTAATATTTTTATTTTCTATATTTTTCAAAATTTAAAATATCTATATAATATATGCATACTCACAGATTTTAATAAAAAAAAACTTTTTTTATTTTACATAATGAGTGTACAATTTTTATTTTTTTTTAAGAAGAGTGTACAAATAAAGACTATAAAAATCATTTTTTCTAATAAAAATGACTGTAAAAGATAAAAATAATACGAATGCGAATATACGACACCGGTTTGGCAATTGGCACGGATAAGATTAAATTTAAGCCAGTGTAGCCACCGTGTGACTGGGTTGGCACTGAGCCACCGACGCGTTCATTGGTGTGTGACCATGCCAATTGCCAACATGCAAAAACCACAATAAATAAATAAAAAATAAAAGATAAAATTAATAATTCACAAGTTCTTTTGACCTTAACAATTAATTGTTCTAGGGCGTTTGAACTTTGAAAGTCTTTACTTTTTTCAGGGTCCGCGTTATCCATTTCCTCTCTCTTCTTCGCCCAATTGAACCTCAACCAACTACATATGTCGTGACGTTTGTGGCGTTTTCTTTCTTCCTCGAACACTCTCCGCAACTTGCATGCAAACTTAATCATTTATTAAATATTAACATTAACAAACACGTCTTTTACACAAGACCAAAACTTATATAAAGCCCCCAACACAACCAAATGTTTCATCAACACCA
Source organism: Amphicarpaea edgeworthii (assembly GCA_014843725.1). Classification (NCBI taxonomy): domain Eukaryota; kingdom Viridiplantae; phylum Streptophyta; class Magnoliopsida; order Fabales; family Fabaceae; genus Amphicarpaea; species Amphicarpaea edgeworthii. Next base: position 18,178,152 of record CM026324.1, on the reverse strand, counting down.
AAACATTATTTTCTGCAAACACAATTTATACATTAAACACGTGCTTATTTGTTCAGAAGAAGAATGATGAGGGGTGCGGAATACGAGCGTGTGCTTAAGTACTTCGACGAAGACGGTGACGGGAAGATTTCGCCGTCGGAGCTGAGGAACAGAATAGCGATGATGGGTGGCGAGGTTCTGTTAAAAGAAGCTGAGATGGCTATTGAGTCGTTGGATTCTGACGGCGACGGGTTACTCTGTTTGGAGGATTTGATGAAGCTGATGGAGGCGGTGGGAGAGGAAGAGAAGATTAAGGATTTGAGAGAGGCTTTTGATTTGTACGATGCTGAGAGGTGTGGGTTCATTACCCCTAAGGCTTTGAAGAGGATGCTGAAGAAGTTGGGGGAATCTAAGACTATGGATGAGTGCAAAGTTATGATAGGTATGTTTGATTTGAATGGGGATGGCATGCTTAGCTTTGAAGAGTTCAGAGTCATGATGAAATGATGATGATGATGATGATGATGATGAGGATGGTACCTGTACATTGATTCTGGCACTATGTGTCTATAGTTTGGTTAATTTGATTGATTGATTTGTTTGTACATTATGCCTGATTAATTTGTTTTATTTATTCTTTTGTCGATTCATTGATACACATGGATTTGTAAATCGCTTTTGATTATTAGGAATAATTAACATCTTGGTTAAAAAGAAAAAGGGATCGGATTATTTTATTGTTTTAGCACATTTTCTATAGCAAGGACAGAGCAATTGCTGGATATATACTTCATTTCATTTTCCAAGTTAAAAACCAGAACTGTGTCTCAAAGGCATCCGATTTTACGTGGAAAAGACAGAAGTGCAAGAATGACTCAACTTGCTCTGTTTGTCTGTCTACGGAATATATTTTCGAATGCAATTCATTAAAAAGAAAAGGAGGAATCAACCTAATTGGCTTTGGTAACAAGTAAATTATCACTCCAAATTCTTTTTGGCTTTAAGCTTTACTTTTTTCTTTTTTTTTTTTCTGAATTTTAAGCTTTACTTTCTAGTTTCTACTATCAAAATGCCGAGAGCTTGTGTTTTTATAATTTAAGTATTTTTTTAATAATCTAAACTGTTTTAGAAAAATAATTATGTTTGGAAAAAAGACTTAAATTTGTAAAAAAAAAAGAAGTTATTTTATATAATTTAATGATTTGTAACTTATAATTATTTTTTAACAGTTTAATTTTTTTTCAATTGTTTTATATTTTTTTATCATATAAAATTATTTTTTCTTACATTCAAATAAAATTAATCATCTTTAAATCATTTTTTTATTAAAGTTAATTCTAATTCTAATTAATTATTAAAATAATCTATTTTTTAAACTATTCAAACAGACCTAAATATGTTCTTTTTTATTATTATTTCTGTTCGGTGTTCAGTTATAAAGATCTGAAAAATATGTCACACCCAAAAGTTTGCTGTACATGTGACGCACGAACATGTGTAGTTACTTTTTTCTTTTTTTAGCAAAAAATTATATGACTTTAATAATTAAGTTCTGAGATTAAATTATTAAAATCAATAAAAGATTGATTCTATAGGTAAGAATCATAGTTATTTCACAAGAATAAATGTTTGAATTTATAATAACTAATTTAAAAGTTCTATGAACGATAACTTTTAATTTTTACTTGGATCACAACGTAAATAATGAAAAATATCATCATTAAATTCATTTAGACATGAATTAAATGACTCTAATTTTTATATAGAAAAAATAATGACAAATATCACAATTAAAATAAAGAGAAAAAATGTTATATGTAAAACTGTTTTATTATCCAATTATAATTTGAACATATATAATAAATTAATTAATTTTTATAATAATTATTTTAAGAATTATATAATTTGTAATTAGATGTTAGTAAAACTGGACATGACCACCAGTGATAGAGCCCGCAAACGCATACGTATATAAGAGCCTTGGACTTAGAAGGAGAAAGCCTGAAAGCAGAGGCGCAGTGGAGCATTAGAAAAACGAAGCCAAAAAAACAACCACAATCCAATGGATATGGTTATAGAGGTTCTCTCCGGTGCGCACTTCTCCGGTTGGCATCCTTCTACGACGTCGTCTTCTTCTCCAACTTCCTCACATCACCCCTTCGTCATCGGTAACTAATTGTATTGCAGTATATTATATCATATTATATATATTCACCGTTTGGTTCACCGGAAAATAAAAAAGAACGCTCCACTTTCTCCGAAATCAAACAGTATGATATATACATAACTGCTTCGGTTCACTCCTTTTTTCTTGCTCTCTGCATTCGCTAATGGATATGGATCAGATCGTACAGTTGGAAAAGAAAATCTAAACATTAATCACAATAATTTTCCTGCATTTTCTCGTCGGAGTGAAATCTAATGGAGTGTGTTGTTGTTTATGTGTGCTTCGATTTGATTTGCGATCTCTGCGTGGATCAGGTGTCTCTGGAGGCACTGCGTCGGGGAAAACCACAGTGTGTGATTTGATCATTCAGCAGCTACAAGATCACAGAGTTGTGCTCGTTAATCAGGTCTTTGCGATTCTCTATTTGTAATCTTGCAGCGGTATTGGATTTGGATCTCAATAAATCATAAACAGAATCATTGAGTTACTTGCATTTGCTTAATCTAAGAGCGAATAGCCGAATACTAATGAGTTCACGTTGCTGATCTGTTGTTATTGTTGTAGGATTCATTCTACCGCGGATTGACGAATGATGAGTTGAAACGCGTTCATGAGTATAATTTTGATCATCCTAGTACGGTAGCTAGAACCTTAACTAAGATTATTAGATAAATAAACCTTTTAGGATTCTAATTCTAATTCTAATTCTAACCTTGTTGTGTTATGGTTTTGGTAGATGCATTTGATACAGAGCAACTCGTGGAAACTCTCAGTAAGCTCAAATCTGGACAATCGGTTCAGGTTCCAATATATGATTTTAAGCTTCATCAGAGATCTTGTGACAGATCCATACAGGTTCCCTACTGAGTTCTGATACGTTAAGTTTAAAATGAGGTGTTAAAATTAAATGTTTATCATATCATTTATTTTCAGATTATTGAATCTTTTCTTTTATGCCAGTAACGCGATAATCTGCAGTTAACAAAGCTCCTAGAGAGCCAACGGTCGATGTCATACCTTTGATATACTTGCTTGTGTATCTATCTAAGCATGCCTGAAATTGTATTTGTTTTATTCCGAAGGAGAAAGGGTATAATTTTCTAATTCATACCGTTGGTTTATTGAATAAGTTTTCTTAAAATTTAATGCCCTTTCTCCAATATTGGACCTGGGTTGCTAGATGTTTTCAGATAATTACATGATTGGAGGTGAAATATTCGTATAAAATAAAAAATTAGGCAGATGATTATTACTATTATTGTTATTATTTGGCAGGTCAATGCATCTGAAGTAATCATTCTGGAGGGCATATTGGTTTTTCATGAACAACGTGTCCGCAACATGATGAATATGAAGATATTTGTTGACGCAGGTCTATTGCTCTTCCTTTTTATTTATCATTTCTAGCTTTTTTTTATTGTGAGGAAAAAAAATCAAGTTTAGAGTCAAGGGAAAAATGGTACATGCTGTACTTAGCTAGGTCTAGCATATCTTTATGCTATGCCTTCTTCGATCTGAAATCTGTTAGGTGAGATCCAAGGAATACAACAGTCAGACCCACATGCAGAAAGAGTTGAACCGTCGCAGCCGCTTCTAAGAGAAGTTATGAGCAAATAGTTATGGAAGATTCTACTGTCTGAGATGAAGTCTGATGTTGAGAGGACAACAACGGATTAATTGAATTCTCCTCCCACGTTGTGTTTACTACTCATTTACCGACATAGAACCTGATTTTTACAAATTCTGCTCTCGCTAGAATTGATCAAACTTGGTCATAAACCATGGACTATAGTTATAACGGTCCAGTCTTTCAAATTCTCCTCCCACGTTGTGCCACAAATCTTTATTCTTCAAGTTTTAACATTATTTTCACTTGGCAAAAAGTATGCTAGACAAGGTTTTTGTCTTAAAGTTTCCTCAACATCATGAATCTCTCTTTGGATTTATACATCCTACCCGACTATCTGTTTTCATGTGTATATGAAAGGGAGTTATTATGGACAAACCACCATGTTACTCTTCAAACCGTCATTCATTTTGGTAGAGCACCCAACATAACTATGATGAACGGCATTGGAAATGGTGTGATTTAGTACATTGAGGAGAGTTTGCTCCATGTTCTGCTTGTTCATGCAAAGTTCTTGATCATCTCTGGCAGATTCTTTTTGTCAGTAAATATTTTGAGATGATAAATGGCGACAACTTTCTGAGAAAATAAATTTTTTTATTGAAAATGTCGGTGGTTTTATATTTTCTTGTCCTCATGCTGATATTGTAATGCATGTTATGCAGATCCAGATGTAAGGCTTGCCCGCAGAATAAGACGTGATACTGTTGAGAGGGGTAGAGATGTACACTCTGTACTGGAACAGGCAAGACTCGTTAATTGTTATCTTCACATAAATTAACTTCATCAGATAGACAAATATGTCAGGAACTCGGGAATTAGATTACCAAAACTAATTTTTTATTTGTATCGATATCTTAAAATTGGTAAAATGATCAAATAAAAAAAGATTTGTTGATTTTTATATAATAATGCTACCAATGCCCATTCTGAAAAATAATTGTGTGGGAAGAAACCGTAGTCCGATACAACGATTCAGTCCTATTAAAAGATATATGGTTTGAGTAAAAAATGGATTGTAATATAATATATTAAGCAACCAACGAATACCTCTTGTATTATGACGTTGTCTTTTGTTTTGAAATGGTTTTTCTTTTTTTGTCAAAAAGGCAAAAAAAAAAAAAAAATCATTTTGCCTGGCCATAAAGATAATGTTTTACTTAGGATGAAAGAGGGCTAGAAAACAATGTGCTAATAGTAATAGTTGTTGGAGGGCAGTACCTTTGAGCTTAACATAATAATGAATCACATTGCTGGCATGCTACCGTCAAAGCCTGCATGAGACACTTTGTTTGATCTTGTACTCTGAATTTTGTTTAACACTAATTTCTGATTGTGGACCAATACGTGAAATTTGGTGGCTGATATGCAAAATCTTTATTTCATTTTCAGTATGCAAAATTTGTTAAGCCTGCCTTTGATGATTTTATCCTTCCATCCAAAAAATATGCTGACATCATCATACCTCGCGGGGGAGAGAATCGTGTAGCAATTGACTTGATTGTTCAACACATCCGCACTAAGCTTGGCCAACATAACCTCTGCAAGATATATCCGAATTTGAATGTTATACAGTCTACTTTCCAGGTGATTTTCATCTTCCCCTCTAGAAAATTTCCTTTTGCTTCTATCCCCCAACAAGGAAATATTTCGTATGCTAATTTATTTCTAATTTTGAAGTTTTCTTACAGACTAGAGGCATGCACACTCTTATTCGTGACAGAGACATATCAAAGCATGATTTTGTTTTTTACTCAGATCGGCTAATTCGTTTGGTAGGTTATGGCTTTGAGGTTTATACAAGATTTATAATAGCCCCTCTTAACAACTAATCTTAATATCACCGAATTCATTCATAGGTAGTGGAACATGGTCTTGGCTACTTGCCGTTTACAGAGAAACAGGTTATCACACCTACAGGTCTGTTGAAAGAAGAGGAAATACCATTTCATCGTTTGAATCTGCCAGCAAGTGTTTCATTTGTTCATGTTTTAGCATAAAATGATAGAGCGTGTAGTTAAATAATTTGAATAATGCTGCAAACTGCTAAGTTTTGCTCCAAATAATTTTCATGCATGCTGTTTATAAATACACGCAGACTCCACAACTTTTTCTTGTTATTCCATTTCAGGCTCAATTTATACTGGAGTTGATTTCTGTAAGAAATTGTGTGGAGTATCCATTATTCGAAGGTAACTTTCCTTGTTAAAAAGGTTTGTTCATTTTTAAGACTGGTTGTATTAAATGTTCTTAATCTTATAGTAAAGTTGGGAATCAAACTCGTTAGCATCTGTTTTTTCAAGATACCATTGTCCAGTATTACATTTTAATTTCCAATCCAACCTAGTTTGATCTGATAAAAAAATGTTCAGTTTGAAACCAAATTATATTGAATATATATCATTTAATTTTTAACTTCTAATCTGTGGTGTGCAATGCGTGTTTATGTGACTTGGGAATTTGATGCTGGATTATTTATATATTCTTATTAATCCAGCCACTTTATTTTTTTTTTAAAAAGGGACAGTAATTTTGCAACTCTATGAAAGTTGGTTTCCCTTGTAATGTTTCAGTGGCGAAAGCATGGAAAATGCTTTGCGTGCTTGCTGTAAAGGGATAAAGATCGGAAAAATTCTCATTCACCGTGAAGGTGGTGATGAAACCCAGGTATTAATGTTCCTTTCAGTTTAACACTCTGCTTATTCTTTCTTGAATTTGTTTGATTTCTGTTTAAGATAATAGAAGAGATACAACTCTGCACATGTTAGTTATTAGAATGTTTTCCACTCCATTAGCTTATTTATGAGAAGCTTCCTAAAGATATTTCGGAGAGGCATGTTCTTCTCATGGACCCAGTACTTGGAACAGGTGAGTTATTATCTTTTTGCATGACTCATCGTCGTTCTTCGTTTGTACATCAAACTTTTCAATGCTCACAAATTATTTATTTATTTAAATTTCCAAAATTTCATTATAGGATTTGTTAAATTGTTAGTAATGTCTTATTGTTGAACGCTGTTGTACAACCAATTACTAGTTAAAAATATATTACAACAAAATCTGTTTTTCTTTACACTGGAATTGTGATTTATTGACTATGTAAAAAATTATTTTACATTATGAGTATATCACGATTAAAGATTCGATGACTAGAGTTTCAGATTCAGGAATTGATAAATTCTTCACTATAGAAAAGAATTCTTGTTCATTTACCTTATTATTTTCTGTTCATTTATGCATCAAGTACCTTAATGATTAATCCAGGTAACACTGCCAGCCAAGCAATCGAGCTTCTTATAAAGAAGGGAGTTCCAGAGTCCCGGATAGTATTCCTAAACCTCATTTCTGTAAGTTATATTCAACATGAATACAGAATACTAGTTTGATGAATATCAGTACAGTAAATTTCAAAAATCATTTCAGGCTCCTGAGGGAATACATTGTGTATGTAATCGTTTTCCACATCTGAAAATTGTCACATCGGAGATTGACGAAGGATTAAATGACGAGTTCCGTGTCACACCAGGGTTAGGAGAATTTAGTGACCGCTACTTTGGTACGGACGATTCTTAGTTTGAAAACAAAAAAAGATTTACAAGGGGAAAAAACAGGAACAGATGTTGGAATTCATTACTATGTATAATATTCATCTGAGTAGTAAACACACATATAATCATGAACAACTACACACTAAAGAAGGAGAACTTGTTTAGGGTTTGGCATCACTTCATGTTTGTCAGTGAGCTTCGTCGCTTCTGTTTTCTTTCTTTTCCGCAGCAGTTAAAAAAGGGGTTGTTAACAGTGACTAACTGGTTTTGAACTCTTTTTTAGTATTTGATATGTATTTTTGGAATTTTCTTTTCAAATGAGTCAACCCGGAGGGTTCAACCGACCGAGTTGGTGGATTGAATCAAGGCGGCTTTTTTAATATATATATTTTTGTATAATGTTGATCTGATTAGTAAACACATAATCATGAACAACTACACACTACGGAAGGATTTATTATCCAATTGGAATTTATCAGAGTCTGGCATCATTTTAGTTTGTAAGCTTGCTTCTGTTTGCCTTTGTTTCCATAGGAGCTAAGAAAGGTGTATTACATGTGTTTTAAGGATGTTTTGCTACCCCATCATCTACATCAGGTGAAAAGCGAACCTATCAAATGCAAAGCAACCACAAGATTCATGTCAATCTTCCTTTCGTTTTAAGCAATTTTAAGGGTATAGACTTGTTGATATTGAAATTAGAGTGGTTAAGGTGCAAACGAAAAAAAAGTTTGGCCTTCAATGCTGTAAAGTGCCGAAGGGCGAAGAAAGTAGATAAAGTGATATATTATTGCTGTCTGAAAACAGACTCCACTTCAACTTCAAATTATCAAATATCACGAATTTATGATTTGGTTTCCTGCTGCCTGAAACTAAACTTGCCATTTTAATTGTGTTATAACAGCTTTCCACCTAAAATTGATTCCAGTACATATTTACCATTTCCTTGATCTGACGGGAGGAATTGTTATATATTCTGGATATACAATCAACGTATCAAAATTCACTTGAAACTCAATCTATTCTGGCACTGAGTAAATTACATTACGGCAAATAAACATTAACAGTGTGTTTGATAGGAAAGAAAAAAATAGCATAAATAAAAAAGAGTGAATAAAAATAAATGAAAAATCAAGTAAATTTAGGACTATTTAATTTAAAAAAGAAAGAAAAAATACAAAATAATCAATCGTTTTTCTACAACAATCAGTTGTTGTAATGAAAACAATTGATTATTTTAGGTTTTTTAACACAAGCAATCAATTATGAACAAAAATAATCAATTGTTTTCGCTGAAAAATGTGATAAACACAATGCCAGAAAGAATATCACACATCTGCTATCTCAGTAACTACAGAGACAACCTTTAAAGATAACATTTACGAGCAAAATAATTTTTTTCTTCCCTTTTAAGAACAATGGTAGATAACCTGTGATTATTACGTAAAGCTATATATTATGGATTTCAAAATTAAGTTACAAAAATAAACTCTTGACCCAGGAAGAAAACAATCTACAAGCCGCATTAAGTCCATAGGAGCAAACTCTCAAGGATTAACTGTGTTTTGCCTATTTGCAGGAGCCACACATTGCCATAATGAACGGTAGGATGCAATATTGGCTGCTTCAACCCCCAGTGCAGAGAGGTTACGGGCATACTCCTGGTGACAATTTGCAAGACGAAGGTTACGTAAATGAAAGCAGTAAGCGGAAGGTTATGTAAATGAAAGCTGTCAGAGTTTGCTGGACACTGACTCAAAAACTCGTTCAAAAGCCATGAGAGTTATTAGTTGTACATGCAAGAATGAGAAAGAACACACTGTTATTGATAATGATAAGTATCATGCCAACCTGAATATCAAGGAACAACTGCATACAGATTTTATCAGGGTCAGACACATTATTATCTGAGATATCTGAACTTGCGCCTGCTCGTTTTTTTGCAGTATTTCTAATTTTCTGGAGTGAAAACTCTGTCTTTCTTGCCTGCTCATGATAAAGTTTATTAAAACAGTTTCTAACATAGGATCCAAGAGATTAAAAATTCCATCAATGCAATTTGGATTTGGACACTTACCACACTAACAAGGTCAGCAGCTAATTCATAATAACGGTCAGTAATCTCAGTTGCAGCACAAAGGAGTATTTCATTCCTAGTTTCACTGGCCAAATATCTTGTAGCTCTGTCCCCATCCAAAAAAGCCTGGGATGTATTGGCATGCCATCAATATACATTAAAGCTTTTAGGTATAATATGTACACTCCAATTGAAATTTTAAAAAAATACAATAATAATCATACAAATCACACATAACCCAAAAATATCGACACATTTATCCTTAACTTTTGGCTTTTATTTTTCAGAGGTCTATTGGATGAATCATAATTGCCAACCACCATATCAAATTAAACTAAATTTACATGAATGCAGTTTCACTAATTCAGAAAACTGGAACCCGTAATGACTAAAAGTGATTTGCATTCTACAATGAAATGTTTAAAGGATACTATGCCAAAACACCCTAAATTATAAAGCTTGCCCTGTGATCATGCTATCAGACTCAACCTTCTACCAAAAATTGATTTAACTTGTAAGGGAGATGTGTAAAGCAAGAAAGTAAAGATGTATCCACTGTTGATTGGAATTGAAATTCAATAAAAACTTTACATACTTTAAATTAAAGGTGAAGGTGAATTACACGTCTTCTCACTTTAGATAACCCAAATCCATTGGAATATATCACCATTGCATTAGCTTGAAATCAAGCTACCCAAGAAAAGATGGAAACCAGGTGAAAATAAAATAAACCATAATATGAATACTGCATACCTTAAGGAGACGTAAAACCCCTGAAACATATGGTGAATGCCTCACAGCTAGAGGTTTATTAGTCATCCTATAGGTTGCTGTTATCCCCTTCATTTGTCTCAAGTCCTGAATTATTTTTTAACAAGAAAAAGAAATGAATGAATTGAATAGGAAGGGAAGAGAAAAAAAAGATGTTCTAGAAGATTGCAAATATATATAGTGATATACACCCCCATATCTGAATAATGCAACCAATTTAAAGAATAAGCATAGACTTATAACCTACCTCAACTGACTTTTCAACTAGTGACTCCACCACTGCTTTGATGACTAAAGGTTCTGAAGATTTTAATGATTGACCACCCAGTAAAATGCTCTGCCTTATTGATTCCAGAACATCAGGAGAGCATGAAGACAATGGCTGAAGCACATGTTGAAGGTAATCACCACGAACTTGCTCCTCCAAATATCTTATATCATGAATAACCTACAAATGATTTAACATCTGTTATATTTTGGGTAAAGTACTGCCAATATCTTCATTTAGCATATCTGGCAAACAATCCAAGTAACGCTAATGTTATTTCACCATTGTCATTGTCGGAATTTTTTTTTTATAAATTCCTTACATGGAACTTCAGAAAAAGTCTGGTAGAAGAATAAAGTGTGTAGCTGTGTAGGTATAGAGTATTTGAAGCAGCAAATTTTGAAATAAATAATGTGGATTAAATTAATGTAATGCCTGATGCACACAAAAATAAAGTGAAGGCATGATATGTACAAAAATAAAGTCATCTATGACAGCAGAAACAGCCCATTCACACCCAGGGCCAGTGCTTGTGCTATGGTTTTTGCGAGCAGTCAGTCCAGAAGAAAGCCAACTTGAGTATCTGTAAGTTCAAAGAGAAGTTGGTTTTTGTTCTGTCAGCAACAATAAAAGTTCAAATTCTTAGCATCCCATCTTAAACTGACCTAGAAAGAAGCTGCAAGGATAGTCGAAGGAATCTGTCAGAACAAGAAAGGACAAGAACATCTTCTCTCCAGCATGATCTCAAACTCTCCAACAGAGTAACACTTTGCTTTAATGTTAAACCTTGATAATTTGCTTCGCCAGCATCTGAATTTTGAACAGGGACAAGACTGGATGTTGTAAGCACAGAATCTAGAGATCCTGCTATTTCCTGAAACCTGAGGCAATTACAAATAAGGTTTCCAAATTCCATGTCACAGATACAAGTATTCTAAAGTTATGACCATTTTAAAGAGGCGTAAGCACCTCAAAGAGAAATATACTCCAATATTCCATTGCTTCATGAATTCAGTATAAATTGCTTCAGATCGAAATTTAGCAACAGCAGATCTGGATGGACAGTAGCCTTGCATGAAATTAAATGTTAAAATATTAGTGAAAACTCTTAAAGACATGTATCAATAATAAAATTAGCAAATGTACTATCAAATCATATATTAAACCAACAAAGTTCTTTGAAACTTGAAGCCCATGTTTTCTTTGTTCTTTTTGTTTCTCAAGGTGAAAAGATATATAAGGGAGACATGACTACTACCTTCTAGATAAGCCAAGAAATCTAAGCTTGATTTGTAATTTTTCAAGAACTCTGTTGGTCTTCCAGGAGAAAATGCACCTGGTTTTCCCTTCTGAATTGCAGAGAGAACCTCTTTAAGAATTGAATTGGCTAAGAAGTCAAAGACATGCAAACCAGAATTTTCTGCACCAGAGACCAAGCTTCAGATATGTAAATATAGCAATCTATATTTCAGTCTTTTTTATATGTTAAGCATGACATTTTCAGCAAAACCACTGCATGACCTCAGTCCACAGATGTGATCTAGCTAACAATACATGTAGATTAAAAAGTTTTAACTTTCAAAGACCAAGAAGGACAAAGGAATGCCTTAGCAATGATTGAAAAGGGTCCAAGAAATCATTGCAGTTATGACAGCGTAAGGCTCATATGGATAACTGGAAATGTAATGTCCAAAAAGATGCAATTTGTTCTTGGAAAGTAAAGTAGCACAAAAAAGTCAGACAACATACCAGCTGAAGATATTTCCACTAAAAATTTACAGTCTTTATCAATGCACTCCTTAATTCGTTGATAATCATTTTCAAGACCATCCCCAGATGATCCAGCAACCACAGCTGATGGCCCATGCGGGATAATCTTCAGTACCGATGGAGCCACAACAGTAATTCGAAAAATTTCCTCTGCATTCTTGGTGTTATCTATAGCAGCATATGCACGTAAGCAATTGTAAATTGCAGTTGCATCCCGGTGCTCCAAACCATTTACAAAGCAATGTCCCAAGCTTGCATCTACTGTTAGGTTTGCATTTTGAATCCTCTTCTCCATATTCTCAATAAAAGGAAGGTTCTGTACTGGCATAATAGAGAAAAAGAGTTGAGCACAGAATGTACCAAGGCCTTAAACAAAAGGTCTATTTTACAATGAATCACAAAACTCAAACACTAGAAGACAAAGAAAGTTAGAATGAATAAATACATTAACATCCATAAAACTACCACAAAATTTCAGGGCGCATATATATCTATCATTATAAAATGAATAAAAATATCAATCGTTCTTCCTCTGTATTTATCTTTTTTATCTATTCACTTATATTTGACAAACTCAAAAGGCTACTAATTAATGCAGGATCCAATGATGTGATTCTTAAACCAAATTTTATTTCCAAAATATCACTTTACAAACCTAAACTACCTTGCTTCGACATAATTGAAGTACTCATGACACAAACCTCAAGTCAAATCCTCAAAAAATAGATTGCTTATTTTTTATAATGTATCAAATTCTAGAATACTATATCAGTAACAACAAAATATTTTGCTGAACATAAATGATTCCTTTCTAGACTTCTCCACTCCTAAACAACTCCAATTATAGCAAAATGAAAATCCAAAGTAAACATCAATAGTAAAAAGTGAATTTCTGATGCCTGGTTATACAAAAGAAATAAATAATAAAATTATTTAATCCAATGTGTCACAATTACACAACTATACAATATAGATTACCTGCTCAACATGGCACTATACACACACACACACATCAGGTTTGTCCCTTCCAGGTTCCCTTTTTGTTCTTTCAGAATGTTAATTAGCAACCAAACACCCATAAATTATATATCATTGGCTTCCAACCAAACTTCTGCATCCAATTCCAACACCATTTCTTTTACTAAACTTTACTGCCAAATGATTTACAATTTTTTTCTGGAAATTTTCATTACAAGTATCAACACACATACAAAGAACAATCAATAAAAGTGAAAAAAAAAAAAATTAAAACAAACCTTTGCATGTGTAACATAGAACTTTAGTCTGTTCATCTCACTGGCAATTCTTTCCAGCAGCATGCTTTGAGTCTCTCTGATACTCGTCTCATTCTCAAGATGCTGCACAGAAACTCCATTGCTCAAGTTATTCCTCTCTGACAAATTTACATCTCCATTTGACCAATCCGTGGGTACACTAGGCAGCTCTTTTATCAGCTTCTCAACCTGCAATCATGCAGATTTACCACATACAATAGCAAATCAATTTTGAGCAAACACAGTCTGTCTCAATTGCAGCATTTCAAAAACCAATCCAAGACACAATCAAAACAAACACAATTTATGAAATGCAATGTCCCTATGATGTATTTACCCAGCTCTAGAAACCACCATCGACATAAACAACATAGTGAACATACAATCTAAACCTAAAAACGAAATTGACACTAAAGACCCTCACTCATACTACACAAGTAAAAAAAAGGTAGCATAGTCGATTATGCTGTGTTTGCATACGTGTCAATTCACGTCCAATTATAAAATAACGCAGAAGCTACTATTAGCTACTTCTGTTTTGATGCCAATACAAAGCATTTAATCTTTCCAACTCAAGCAAATACAACGCATCATAGTTAACAGCGAGATCACACTAGGTTCATTGGGAAGAAATTTCATAAAAAACAGAACAAATGCCATCAGGATCTTAAATCAGAGATCCTCAATTCCATTCCACTACATCTAACCAGCAATATATAGAGTCACAATTAATGTGCTACCTTAGAAACGACATGGAACGCGTCGAGAAGAAGCTCCAAAGTCTCTCTAGCGGAGGCGACCTCAGATCTCTGCCTCAAGCGGTTCTTTATAGCGACGAGCGAAACCTCGACGGATCCTCTGAACTGCTCGATCTTCTCGCGGAGCTCGACGAGCGGGGCCCTCATTCGCACGACGACGGCATCGACGTCGACGAGCTTGGTGCTGAGGTTGACGAAATCGGCGTAGTCGCGGTTGATGAGGTCGATGAGCTCGTGGTTGAGGGAGGAGAGGTAGCTGTTGAGCTCGGAGCGGAGCGTGTCGAAGGGGACGAAGGTTCGCAGCTCCGAAATGTAGGATTCGGAGTCGAAGTCAGGGGAGAGAAACGACGCCGGTTTGAACCACAGCGGGTGGGCGTCGAGCGGATCCGAGAACAAGTCCGTGGCGGATCTTGGTGGCGCCGGGATCAAATCCGCCATTTTGATTCGCGTGGGTTCGTGTGTGTGTGTTTGGGTTTGTGATTATGAGAGGATTTTACAGATTGAGTGGGAAAATGGATTTGTTTGTATATGGTTGGGACTTGGAAATTGGAATCAATAACTGCAACTTCTCGCTCGCACTGCACGGAAGCCGTGAGCTTACCGGAGTGTCCCTCTTCTTATCTCTCTCTTCTCCAACATGGACAATTTTATTTTATTTTTTAATTAATTAATGAACTGAATAAAGTAAATACAAATAAAAAAGAAATAAACTTTAATTAATCATTAGTTTTAAGGTGAATATATATATATATATATATATATATATGAGACGTTTCACAAGTGAGAACAGTTTTTAAATAAAAATAATGATAACAAACACTCTCTCAACTAGTTTTTTTCTCTACATTTTTTTTCAATTGCACAAGCACATAGACAAAACACTACTTTCATCATCATGATCATTGCCCCGTCGCTGCCGCCACCATTACCACCAACAACATGGTTACTATGGTCGTTCTTGTCGGTGGTGGTGGTGGTGATGGCAACAACAAGGACGACGACCATGATGGTGGCAGCCATGGTCCTAACGATTGCAAGAACGACGATAGTAATTATGTTGGTGATGGTGATAACGGTGACGAGATAGTGGTCATGGTGATGAGGGTGATATTTTGCCTATGTGTTTGTAGTGTTGGGAAAAAAATACATAAAAAAAAAAACTAATTAAGAGAGAGGGGATATGATCTAAAATTGGAATTTTAATTTAATGTATTTATTATTTTTAATTTTAATCCAAAGGTTATTATTGTTTGTTCTTATTTAAAAATTATTTTCACTTGAAAACATCCACTATATTTATATTTATTTATATATATATATATATAAATTTTTGTTGTTGTTAGTTAGTATAAAAATAACACCGCAAAATAAATGTATAAAGACTAAATTTTAGATATAAGGAGTAAAATACGACAAATTTAGAAAAAAGATAAACATTTCACTACTTGATTATATACAGCAATGTCTACCTGGACTTATGATTAACTGCGTGTAAAAATAAAATAAAATAATCTTTACCAAAAAAATTTATGTGTAAAAATTCAAAAAATTGTTTATTTTATAATTGATAATGATAAATGAATATGACTGTATAAAAATATAAAATATCAGTGTTAACCAATGATTACACATGGTTAACTATTTGTATATATATGGTTAATTTTGTTTTAAATGGCTAATAGTAGCATAAGTTATTAATCATCACAATGTATAACATCTGTATTGAAAATATATAAAGACAAGGACAGATGTTGAATTGTCAGTGGGTTGGATGTTTTTTTGCACTCCTAAATTTGATTGATATACAATGGTAGTGTAAATATGATTAACTTTATTTTATAAGTGATAAGTACCTTAAAATTATTAATTATTATGTGTGATTAATTATATATGTAACTATGATTTGTTTTATCTCAAATATGTATTAATTATAGACGTGGTTAATAAATTGCGAAGTTATTGAAATGTTTAATAGTGATTAATTTTATTTCATAAGTGGTTAACCGCATAAGTTCTATAAAAAAATCGTGTTAAGATGTTATTGAAATGTCATTGTAAAACAAAATTAACCATGTACGTTTGATGGACATACAATTTTCCTACGTAGAAATACCAGTACTTGATGGAAGATAATATAAATATCCAAAAATATACATATCTTTTTGATCCATAGAAATGGAAGATAATATCCAAAAATTTACAATATTCAGCGACATGCTCAACCAATTGAGGATCAAATAACTAATTAAACAACAAAAAATATAACATAAAACATTTTGGAAAAGATGGGAGTGTGGAATAAATACCTTACGCTATCTTTGAATGGATGAAAAGAGATAAAATGGTATAAATTAAAATATAATATAACTAAATATAACTATTAAAATATATATATATATATATATATAATATAACTAAATTTTAATTTCATTGTTGGGATATACCGTACTGGAATGCAACAAAACTTTTATTCAATTGTTTGAATAATGAATAGAGCATAATAAATTATTTTTTATACCTATATTATCCTTGTCATAAAAAAGTAAAAATACTTTAAACAATAAACTACAAGTATCAGGGAGGGCTAGAGAGCTAGAATCATAAAATAGTGAACTTAATAAATGATGAGATATGACAAATGAATATTATTTTATATAAATAAATTTAAATTAATAAAGATTTGATTTAATAAAAATGACAAAAAGGTTTGATCTAATAATTAAAATTTTACATAAGCAATTGGGAATGAATTTCCTAAATTGACACTTTGACTCCTCGGTAATTGTAAAACTCAACATTATAATTTTTTAGAAATATTCATGATTTATAGAAATAAATATTTCAATAAAAAGATGAGTTACAGTACACTTTAAACATTTCATAACTGCAGAATTCAAATAAAAATCATCATCAGTGACTACCATCCCGCAGGAATCAATTAAAGAGGGCTCTAACATGTATGAGATGCACATAGAAGTCATAAAAACAGATATAGACAGGATCTAAATGCTTATTATTCCGGCAGATTTCGATTGAGAAGAGACAACAAATATATATGAACAGAATCACCTGACTATTTTATCTTTGCATCTAGTAGAACTTTTATAACTTGAAATAAAAATAAAAAAGACGTTCTTTTGAGATGAGGAACAAAACAAAAGCAGAACAGACCAAAATTCTGGAAGGCTCCACCCCTTTCAAAACCCATCATCCCAAATGTGATAAAATTAACTATAAATAAAAACCTATATTTCATTTTACAAACGAAATGGCTCAACAGCAAACCCTGGGAAGCGATAAAAATATGCAAAACTATAAATGTGCAGGCTTCAGGAGATGGAGGGGACAAAACTCTCACATGAAATAGCTGAGTGCTTTCTTTACTCTTGAACCCCCCTCTCCATATAATTCATTCCATTGTAAAAGCTCAGTCATATTTACTGATTCAGAAGAAACACTTGCACATACCTGATTCAATATAATGTACAAATTAACATTATTAGTAAAAACGAAAAGTGGGAGAGCTCAAAGGACTGGAGAGGGCTTTGCTTAAATGGAATTTCATTTTATACCTGCTGATGAGCATGTTTAAAGTCTTCCATGTTTAAAGATCTGACGTCTCCACTGCTGCATAATGCTGGAGCTGGTCGACCTTCGGCTAGAGCAGCAACACATTCCTGTCATGCATCAAACACATTGAGCACATTAGCTCCTTTTAATCATAAACTCATATTTTGTAAAGAAACTATAATTCCTGAGATTAATCAGAAATGAGTTCAAAATCTAAGATCATCAAGAAATAGAGAATTCTCCAAGTCTACTATTGCATTGTCTCAACCAAGGTCATAACTTTAGAGCCTAATTTTCACAACATGCAAATAGCATGTAAAACTTACGGAATGATTCATACAAGCAACCCAGCTGTAACTTTTACCATCAAAAGTAGTGACACACCCATAGATATACCAAACATAACACTAACATAAAGAAGAGTCATACCTTTTTTTCCTTTTCTAATATCTCTTTAATAGGGCGATGTGCTGCAGTTACACACAAATTCTGCAGTACAAGTGCAAGCATCAAATATTGAACAATAGTAACAGTAATTTCAAAAGAATATGGTAACAGGAAAAAGAACACCAGCAACCTTAAGATCACTTCCAGAATATCCATCGGTCATATTTGCAACTGTATCTAAATCAACATCAGGAGACATTTCCTCTTTTGCTAGTATAACTTTCAATATTTTTGCTCTATTAGGAGCATCTGGCAAATTTACCATCAATCTGCAAAAAATAACAAACATTACAAAAACTTTAACTTATGCTGGGCTTCCCCCCCTGGCTGCCAAAAAATGGGAAGGGGAATTGAAAGCACAGTTGAACAAGGTATTCACCTTCTTGGCATCCTCCTTATGACAGCCTCATCAAGGTCAAAAGGCCTATTAGTGGCTGCCAGCACAAGAACTCGCTCTGTTTCCTTCGTACGTAAGCCATCCCAATTCACCATGAATTCATTTTTCATCTTTCGCATGGCCTCATGCTCTCCTGGGTTTTCCCTCCGACCCAACATGCTGTCAACCTGAAACAAAGCTAGTAAAGTTATATCCAATGAATCAATACAAAACAATACCCTTTAGTTAAAAGGCTTACCTCATCAACAAAGATAACACTAGGTGAAATTTTACTCGCCAAAGAGAAAACAGCTTTCACATATTTCTCACCCTCACCAAACCACTGAAGCAAATAGGGGAAGAACATGAGTTGATATACACAGCAAACTGATAAAGGTGATCAATATACACTTTGAGAGAGACAAATTTAACCTTAGATGTAATACTTGACATAGAAATGTTGATGAAGTTTGCACCAGCTTCAGTAGCAATTGCCTTTGCGAGCATTGTTTTACCTGTTCCAGGGGGACCAAATAATAGGATACCTTTGCACGGCTGCACAAAAGGTACTTCAGAGTTGAGATAACAGGATGGATAGTATTTTAATAAAGAGCAAGTTAGATGATCATCAAAATTATATTAGATTTATTAATTGTTGTATACCACAGAAACATTTTAATGATTATGGAAATAAAGCTGCAAATTTTCTCCAAAAACAAGTTTCTGGAAATCAATTGCCTATCACAGATGCTTTTTAGCTTTTTATATTTCATGGAAAATTCCAAACAATAAGTTGCATATCTTGCAGAGTGCAGATGCCATGAATAGATATAAAATGCAACAAATCCTAGATGTCAGGTAAGCTAATCAAACATAACTAAAGTTGGGACAGAGGAAAGGCACTAAAACATTAAAGCACATTAAAAGCATCACAAAATCAATCAATCTATCAAATCAACAAATAGTCATCTGACATAAAGAGCAGAAGCAAAAAAATCTGTTACGCAATAAAACAAATTTCAATCCGTAAAGGAAGTGAAACCTTAGTTAATTGCCCCTTGCAAAAAAGCTCAGGTCTCTGTAAAGGAAGCATCACCAACTCCTTCAATGTATCCTTGACTTTTTCAAGAGCTCCAATATCATCAAAAGTAACATCAATGTCACTAGGTGGAATAACATCAGCCAAAAGCCTCTTTTCAAATTCATTTTCTGTCACAACATCCTGAGCAAGCAAAATGATTTAGAATACAGTGTTTATGAACTCTCCCAACAGAATAACTAAATAAGCAAAGCTGGAATGAAATGTAAGTAGCAAAAGGGCATAAACAACCTTAAGAGATTTCTTCAGGCTCTTGGACTCATTCTGGATAGACTGCAAGATCCCAATTCCATACTGAATGCTGGAGGAATACCATATGATATCACCATTGTAAAATTACAATTAAGTACATATAGTATTTCAAACAACACACAGTCTAAGCTATCAATTACCTCTCACATGACAATACAAGCTTTGAATCAGGCTTAGCTTCTGAATTCTGCATGAGGTAGTGGCTTAAAGCCCAACCAATTATCTTCTCCGCATCTGCAATGTAGCAAACATAATATAGGAGAGAGATTCTAGAGAAATCATAAAGCACTCAATGCTTAGAAGTTAGAACATACTTTCATTTGTAAGTGTCTGATCCTTAATGCACAAGGTCTCAAGTCCTTCACATTCCATTCCGCAGCGTCCCAAAACCTATAAAAAAAAATTGGCTAGTCTGTAATTACAGTAAACTTAAACACCAGAATTGCAACAGTAAACAATCAACATTTATGTCACTACACAGTTCAACATCTGTGTCACGTAACCCTATTATGCACCATTATCCAAAAAAAATTGACCAAGGGATTTGACATTCAACTGAATCTGAATTGCAAAAATTAGTAGTAAGAAATTTATTGGAGGGTTTACATCAAAACAGACCAAATAAATCAAGGGTCTAAATTCTCCTATATAGATACACAAAAAATTACAAAACCAAATAAAGGCCAGAAGGGATTCTAACTCACTTCTCAGTTTCTAAATTTAAGCAAAAATGAAAATTCAAAGCAAAATGTCAGCCTTGGATTAAAACTTAGAATGGGTAAATTATGCAAAGATGGAGGACAGATGATAGAGACAAGGTAAAGCCCTTGGAAAAAATAAAATTCCCACACCCACCCAAATGTCCTTCCACAACTGATACAAGAAACCATTTTCCAAACCTTAAAAAGTGGTCATCTAAAGGACATAAATGCAAACGAAACAAACTTCCATGGGAAAGCATAATTTGCATTGACTGTTTAACTGGTATCCATCCATTCACATATAAATAATACTTTGAAATTTGAATTACTTAGTACCACAGTGAAATAACATATATTAAGGAAAGTACCATATAGCCTCCAACTTTGTTTTTGTACCAAATATGCAGATGTTACAATAAAAATGCCTTTTCAGTTATGCTAAATGAACTAAATTTACAAGAAAACACAAGGCACTCACTGTGCGCAAGTGATGCAAATTTCCTTTGATTTTGAGAGTCTCGACATCTCGATCCAGTTGCTGCTTCCAAGATGCTAGAAGAGCCTCGTCCTATACCAAGAAGAATATATGAATACTGTATAAGGAGAGCAAAATCCATGACAAACATTCCCCTATATATACCTGTGGCAGATGAATTGTAATTTTATTTGGAAAAAGCTTAGTCAAAGATCTACTTTGTTTCGGGACTTCCTTCCCTCTGTCATGCAATCGTCCAAAACTATCCTGAAAAGATTGAAGAGACAACATTTATTTCACTCAGAAAGCTTGAAAGAAATATTATTAGGTTGCATGTAAGAAGTGTAATCCACAAAAGTGCAAACATAAGTCCACAATTCCTGCTTCTCTCTTTCAAATAGAAGTAATAAAAGTGAAAAGGAGATTTAGTCATTACCGGGAAAGCCAAGTCAAGAAGGGCAGTCTGATTGCTACCAAATTTTGTAAAAAGCAAACCACCAGGATGTGACTGCAGGGAACAATAGTTATATATCAATAAAATAATCACTTATGTAGAAATTAAGACCAGTGATGGGAAGGAAATTCAATCAATCAAATAAATAGAATATTCAGATTGTATCTTAGCACTACAACATAAGTCATTCATAATTAATGCAGAGTGGATATAGAAAGCCCACAACTACTAAAAAACAGTTCTTTGGAGACTGATTAATTTATTCTTTCAACAAAAGTTCATGCAAATAAACCAAATCATATCATACAAGGATTTCAAGGGCATCTTACAATAGATTGTTGAGATTCAAAGCTTCTAATGCCTTTATAGTTTATAGGCATGGTAACAAAAACTAATCTATAATTGTCAATTGCATGAAAAAGCAGTGCTATAGCAGGATAACACAGCTGAGTGGCTACTGTGTGCTACAGAACTTGAATAGAACCACAGTTTAGAATAGCAGAAATGATAACGCTAGAAATAGCAGTATTTTGTGACTGGACGGCACAACACGTTATGGCCAAATGTCTTTAATTTTGTACATTTTATTTTATTTTATTTTTCAGCATGTGTGAAGTATAAATTATGAAATGTGTATCTCAAAACTTCAAACTTTAAAAGCAAAGACATACTTTAAAATCACAATATAGGTCCTACAAACTATAGATTAATTTAACCAAAAAAACAATACCTTTTCCTTGCGACTGTCATTTTGAGTGTGCGAACCTATTACAACCACATTGTCTGGAAGATTTTCAAGCTTACTTCTAAATGAATATGAATCTCCATTTCCTACAATAGACTTCTCTGCATCTTTCATGAACAAAATGAATGGTGCACTTCTACTCTCACTAAAAACAACCTGGAAAAAAAAACCCAAGTATAAATCTATTTGTAAGATTGAAGCCAAAATGATTATAGGACATTCTTAGAATACAGGGTAGGGTAAATGGCAACCTCAAACAATGAATGAATAAGTAATTTATCCAGTTCATCTCCCGCACTGCTTTCCAAACGAAGATCAGTGACTGGAAACAGAAAAATAGTAAGATACAAGACTATAAAATATATAGATCAAAATTCAATAATATAGAATCTAAAAATATTAAAGTTGTATTAGAGAAGTAACACATTACCATTGCAGAAAAATCCTTGACCTCCCTCACAGGCACCACCAAGATCAACTCCATCAGGTATGGATTTATCAAATCTCACACCAATTTTAGACAAGGGATTATCATCAAACAGTAAGACAACCTTGCCCCGACTTCCATTAGACGGTCCTCTATACATAATATCACTGATCAAAATTATAATAAAAAAAAAATAGAAACACAAACACTTGAGCATAGCTATCAACCCAGACATCAGCTGGCCCCAAAAATGCTGTAGTGGGACAACATATAGAAGGATGGCCACTATACCAAAGAAATAGTTATTATTTTACTAAAAATAATATACCACTGCATGGTTCCCTGCTATCAAGGACCAGACTTGAAGAAGAATATATCACTACAAGGTTCACCCCTAACAAGGAATTTCCTCCTTCAAAACACAAGCAACAATCTGATACCTTAAATTCCTCCTTCAGGTCTGTCACACCAAAGAACATAACTGCCTAATACGGAATTAACACAAACATTACTGCCCAATTAACATAAACATAGTTTCATAAGTAGAGAACTTGACCTGTCAAATATACACCATATATATATATATGCTCAAATAAAATTATCCAAAAATAAAAGTGTTAGAATATATATTATCTTGGTAGTTATTATCTTTATATTATCTTATTAGTTATTATTTATCTTTATCTTCATATAATGTAATCAAGAGGATTTCTTCAATATAAATAGAGAAGAAGTGTGGCTTTCTCCCACACATATTCAACACACATTCAATAAAATACATCATTCTAATATGGTATCAGAGCTTGGTTGAGGGAATCAAGGAAATCGTGCTTCACCGGGGACAATTTGTCCCCGATGGACATCTCCAGTAGATCTTCTTTCCACGACTTCTCTTTGCTTCCCAGCTATCCTCACTTCCTCCTATGACAGGCGATCCTCTCTTCCTCCCTAGGTTAATTTTTTTTTTTAAAGCGTCGTGAATAGTGCGTGAACAGTACCGCACCTCTGCGAAGAGGCTGTTCACCATTGCCGACCAAGCTTTTTCTTCAATTTTTTTTTTCAAAGCATTGTGATAATGTGTAACCAGTACCGCACTTCTACAAAGCTGTTGTTCCTCATTGCCAACCAATCTTTTTTTTTTTTCAGCACAATCACACCATCACTGCCAACCAATCTTTTTTCCGGCGCAATCACACCAGATCAAGTGCCGAAGCTGAATATCAAATAGTGCGTGCACACTACCGCATATGACATTTGTAACAAGCTTAGCTCATATGACATATATGCTCCAGCTTGAGAGGGAATGTTAGAATATATATTATCTTGGTAGTTATTATCTTTATATTATCTTCATAGTTATTATCTTTATATTATCTTGTTAGTTATTATTTATTTTTATCTTCATATGATGTAATCAAGAGGGTTTCCTCAATATAAATAGAGAAGAGGTGTGGCTTTCTCCCACACATATTCAACACACATTCAGTAAAATACATCATTCTAATAAAAGGCATTTTATAATTTATAATTAAAATGTCAGTCTTGAAAAACAGAAGAGTGAGAGATTGAGCAGCAGCGCAGAGGGTGAATTAAAAAGGTGATACCTACAATCTGGAACAGAAGTGTGAACAGCAGACAGATTAGAGATGGTATCATTGAGATCAAGTAGCAAGGGACACTGGAGTCTGGAGACCAGACAATGCCAGATAAAGCCAGAAGTGTCCGAAGAATGAGATACCACAAGAAATCAGAGGGTTAGAGCTCCACAGTTGGACTTGCACAAGATGAACAATGGCATGCTCCAAACCTGAATAATTGTTGGGACTTGGAAATGAACAAAGGCTTTGAATTTTCTGAATATGTCAGGGAAATTATGAAAATAAGAGAGCCAGGGATGGAAAAATGGGGGTAAAATGGAGCTTTAACTTCCACAATGTAATAAGGATGTGAATAGAAGCAATTTTGGCTGTGAATCACAACACGACAGGCACAATATAAAACTACTGTGATCAGAGTGTAGCGGCCTCTAGCCACATTGCCACAACACTGAGACAGCTACTATGCTATTACAACAATGCACAATCGATAACTATGGTTTGGAGTTGGTGAAAATGAAGGAATGGTCAAGACTTGAGAGCAATGGAAATTAGGGATTAGGGATGAAAGATACATTAAATGGTTCAGAAAACAACAGAGAATATGGAAGAATGAAATAGAAAAGAAAATTTGACTTACATTTTGCTATAAATAGAGAGAAACTGAAGTGAACAAAAAAATAACAGAAGTGACTTATGAAATTCCAATACACATCATAGAGCATCATTTCATACAATGTTGTTTATCTCCACTTTCTTGTTCCTCATTTCATTTGCATGAGGTCCAAAAAGGATAAGACAATGTTAATTTCTAATAACTTAGTTTCATCATACCAATTTTATTTCCCCTCATTTCTTTCCCATCAAAGGTCATGGATTCAAATCCTAAAAACAGCCTTTCCACTTTAAGGGGTAAGGCTATGTACATCAAACCTCACTAAATCCCCTTATTTCTCCTCTCTCCATAGCTGTCCAAAACAGTGGTATAATCATTTCATTTTCAATTAGAGCATGTTTGGGAAACCATAATCCAAGCTGTTTTTGGATTATAAGCTGTTTGCAAAATAATTTTTAACGTTTGGCACAATAGCTTAAATCTGAAAGAAGATTATTTTTTGAAAAAATAAGCTGTTTTGAAAAGGCTGAATATTTATAGCTTATGATTATTTTTCAACAGCTTATTTTTTCTTTCAGCTGTTTTAACACTCGATTATCATGTAAAATGTGTTTTTTGGTTGCATCCAAACGAAATTAATTATCTTCAAACCACTTTTCAGCAAACTTTTCCAAACAAAAATTGATTTTGATTAAAATCAATTATAGAATAATCGATTATACATATAATCAATTATTGAAATAATCTAAGTGTTTCAGCTATCCCAAACACACCCTTAATAGAAACTGCCATGTCATAATCATAAGTGATCAGGGTAACGTGCAGTTATGCTTCAATTTTGACATGTAAAGGTCCATTCATTACACTACTTTATCATACATAAAATGTTGGACCTGCATACCAGTATTCATGATAACTTCTATAGTTCATCTGACATGCAAAGTAATGTACAAAACAATGTGTATCAATGAGAAAAACAAAATATTCAGGAAAGTTTTTTACAAATCCATACCTTGGAGATGTCGGATATACACCACAAGAAGATGAACAGCTAAATTTCACCCTATCACCTGCATGATTATAAAATATCAAATGCAAAATACAAAATACAAACAGCTTAAACTGAAAGTACAAAACACATGCACTGACACAATATGACTGCAAATATTTATAATTTAAAAATCAAGATTCATAATATCATAAATAGATGTAGATATATGTCATATGTACCAAAATGAAAAGAAAATAATGGAACAAATGAAATTGATATATGAAAAAAGCACCCATCTAATTTTCACAAATTCTAAATGACTGTATCATGGTGGCCCAAAAAAATTAACTTAGGTTGAGCACACATGTTATATACACGTCCAACACGTAAACACCACACCAAAAGTCATGCTTTATGTAAAAGAAAAGCAAAGAGGAAGAACTCTAGAAGAGAACACACCTAATTTGTACACACAACTTTTAGCTGTCCCAGAGGTGGATGGTATGTTATCAGTTTCCAACTTAGGTTGAGACTCAAAGCCATATGATGTAGGTGCATTAGAAGGGCTGGGTGTCTCTGTTTCACTAGCTAATGGGTCTATGCTCCTAGCCAAGTCTTCTGTAGGACTTTGTTTAGTGCAGCTGGAAGATTTTTCAGCACTAAATCCATCTTTGAGTAGCTCAGCTTCCTTGGAAGATAAACCCTATCATAACACAGCAAATAAAGATTCTTGTCAGAGTCTTCAGCAAAAACTACTTCAAGAACTCAGTCCATAAAGGAAGCCTTATCTTACACCCAAAAGCAAATGACTATCAAATATGAGCAACTTAGCTCCAAAGTATTTTGCAAGTGCTTTTGCCAACATCTCCTGATATATTTCAGACCCTGCAATTGACAAAATTTGGCAATTAAGTGAACAAATACTTACAGAAAAAGATGGAAAGCAGTAATATAATACTCACACACCTGCAGGTCCAGAGAGAAGAATACGAGGGTTTATGGTTGTAAGATCTGCAGTAAACTTTTCATGTTCTTTATGCTTGAGGTGCATAAAGCAAGCAGCCACCAGGACATTTTTTGTATTCTCACTACAAAAAGATGGGAATACAAACATAAATAAAGTACAAATTAATCCATCAAATAAAAGAGTATCAAGAATAAGCACAACACTTGAAAGACTCAGCCAAGTGACAAACAAAGAGAATAGTCTTAATATCATTTACAAAGGGGTGGGGGGGGGGGATGTCAAATAACTTAAATTAGATGTCAAATATTATGTCCTAATAATTTGTGAAAGCTAATAATTTTGAAACCATAGTTTATAAAAGAAGCACCAATGACCGAACACATGGGAAAGATTAAATTATTAAAAACAAATGTTGCCTGAAGAAATGAATTTTTAGGGACTTCTATGCCACATCGCAATAGATACAACAGTAGAAAAATATACCTTAAATAGTAAGGGAAGTTGTCAAAAGAAACATCTATTTCTTTTCCATCCAGTATCGCAGCATGAACATCTTCTTTAAACACTGCACAGCGGACAGATGTACCCAAAGTCGATGCAGCCTGCATATCCAGCATCCCATTTCTTTCTTCCAATACCTGTTTACAGATACTTTTGCTCAATTTCAGTTTACAACTAGGTCGAGCTAAGATCCTGAAGAAAGGCCTTAGGAAATCATTCACCCCAGAGATTTTTACATTGCCTGCCTCTGCACCAGCATCTGGATCGCAATCCATTGTTGAATTCTTGTCACTTGTTCGAACATCTACTGCTTTATCACTTCGCACGTTTGGAGTTGATTCTGAGCCATCAAGCTCAGTTTCTGTACAATCATGATGAACAGAATGACTAGAGACATCGGTACCCTGGTGAGGTTTAGTGGAGGTCTGAGATGGAGATTTCCATCTTGTAAGGTCCTGTCTGTTAGAAAGAGAAGCCAAAATAGAAGCCCCAGCCACAGCTGAAGGGTCTCCACTTCTCCTTTCAAGTGGCAGAAATTTCCCAATACCACTTGGAACTTCTGCACCCCTAACTGCAACCTCGGTATTTAGTTGCTGGAAAATCTAAGTCGAAAGTTAATTAAGAAAAATAACCCATGCAAAATAAAACACCTTGAGAAAAATGAAACAGTTGATAATTGACAAATTCTATAACTGATACTTCTCATTGAAAAAAAAAACATTCAACTGAACAAATAAAAAGGATACATAAGAATGATTTCCAAGCACACCAAAAACCACTTCATCACCCGAGTTAAGAACACAACTGGTATTCTTCTTGACATGCGTCCCATTTACTAGCACAGATCCTTTGCTACCCGTACTTTCCAGCACAGCCACAGCACTTCCGTCGCCCTGATCATTTCCAAAAACAACAGTAATCAAACTGCGCACAATTCCAGAAAAGTATTTATAGGGATTAGGATTACTGTATACGAAAACGTTGCATAGTGGAAACCAGGTAAAATGATCCACTACCAGGTGCATACTTTTTATCATAAAAAAGAGCCTGACCACACACACAGTCTAATCAATGATCCAAAGACTCATGGAGTTAATTTATATAGTCTTCAAATGTACCTGCATATATTTGATCTTGCATAAATTTCCACTTATAGTTTGATCATTCAGTGGAAAGTTGCAACTTCTATTAGAACCAATCGTGAAATTGGGAGTGCAAACAGCAACGTTAGGATTCTGCAGCAGTAACACAAATTCCAAGTTAAAAAGTTGTGAACGAAACAAAAACAAAAACACCTCGTACTTCACGTGGAGTCAACACTCAAAAGTGTGAACAGTGACTACTACATTCGTCACTTTTATGATTCACTTCAGTCGAGCGAACACGAATTTACCTGTGCAGACTGAGACAAGAACCTGCACCACGGCGCACCCTCGATAATCGGATTCTGTTTCTGATAATTAATCCAAGAAGAGAACGATGGACCTTCAGAGTAAAACGACGGAAAAGTTAACAAAAAAATGTTCGAATCAAATTCACAACACAGGTAGCGATTCTGAAACTAAAACATTAAAAGCAAAAATAAAAATAAAAAAAATCAGAGTGCTTACATGCGGCATCAGCAGTCGGTGCCGTGACAGGCACAGCCGGCGTAGCGTCACCCTTGCCGGAGCTCACTCCATCGGCAGCACCAGCTCCGGCGATCTGAGCGTCGCCGGAGCCACATTCTCCGGGATCAGGCACGGGGTCCGGAGTAGATAAGTCCTTGGAATTCTCCGCCGGAGTCGGCACCGGTTTCTCCGACGAACCGCCATTGTCGACCTGATAAAACCGGAAGAAATCGCAACGCGTCAATCGCAGAAAGCGACGCTGAGTGACGGCGGAAATCTCCGAAAGCGAAGCGTTCGAAACAAAGTGAATCGGAAATACGAAGGAAAAGGGAAAGGGAAGAAGAACCTTTTGACGCTTCGGCGAAGGAGGTTTATCTTCCGAGGTGGAAGATCTTTTGGCAGAGAGAGATCCACTGCGTCTCGTCGAAACCATGCTTTGTTTGTTCTTCTCTCTTCTGCTTCTTCCTTCTTTCTCCTCTGTTTTCAAAGGGAGAGGGGATATCAATGATTTTACGTTTTCTTCTTATTCATGGGAGTTAAATAATAGTAACATTTATTCATTATTATTCGCTTTTTTTTATATTGTGCCTACCACGCGATACCATGTGCGTAAGTTAGTATTCGGGCCTCTGATGGTTGCGCAGTTTAGCCAGGTACGTATAGTGTCCATCACTGTAATTGTAATACGCTTTTTATAAAAATACGAAATTAATTCGACAGAAATTTGTACATTGATTACTAGTTGGCGTGATTACTTACCATCAGACTTTTTTTTTTTAATTACTATTTAACTAACTATGCTCAACCACATTTTTAATACAATTGGTGCTGTAATTTTTCATATGGTAGCTCTCATAGTCATAGCTGAGTTTTCTTTTCTCAAGTGAATTCTGATTCTGATTTCTGAGTCGTCTGACTCTGACTCTGTCCCATATTCATTGCGTGGAATTTTGGCACGCTAGTCTGATTGATGGTCTGATTGGTCTCATCGGTGAGGCAAATCAATTCTTAGTCGTTTTCTTTTACAGCCAAACCAATGCTTAGTTAGAGATATGTTTACCTTTTTCCTCTTATTTTATTTGAGGACGAGCTAATCTTTCTAATTTTTACCATAACAGTGTGGTATTAAGTATTCATCAATTTGTAACCCAAAAAAAAATTAAGTATTCATCGATTTGCTTCAAAAAAAATATATAGAATTCGTCAATTTAGTAAAAACAAAAATTGTCAAATAAAATCGATCATAAAATAAAGTTTCTTCTTACTCTCATATTCTATATCACTTAAATCTTGTTACTCTCGTTATGTTACTTTTATTTGCTTGTAATTGTTGTTGCGATGGGGCGTTTCTTGTACTCAATCGGTTACCATATAATTTGTAGCTTAAAAAAAAACTTAAATCAACACAATCTTTTAATAAGCCGATGTAGACGATTACGTCAACGGTAGCAGGTGATAGTAGCTGACTAGCTGTGTATATTGGATTAAAAAAAAATTTAAATTATTTTGACATAATAAAAAATGTAGGTTTTAAAAGATTTTGTAAAAATATAATAATTTTTTTTTTGTAATTTAGATTTTAATGGCCTTATATTATATATGATTTCATAAAATTTATAGAAACTTTATATATTTACAATATTGCAAACTCCATAATTTTTTTTAAAATATTCAAAATTAAATGTCTTTTTCTAAGTGTGACCTTAATATAGTAAAAAAAGATACTCAAGTCCGAATTTAGTCCATAAATACTCTTAGTTTCAAGTTGTTGTTTTTTTTTTTTATAATGTGTAGTTGTTAAAATATGTTTGCATAATTTTTTTCATAAATATCATATTATATTAATCTTTTATGTATTACCTTCTTAACGTTTTTG
Source organism: Amphicarpaea edgeworthii (assembly GCA_014843725.1). Taxonomy (NCBI): domain Eukaryota; kingdom Viridiplantae; phylum Streptophyta; class Magnoliopsida; order Fabales; family Fabaceae; genus Amphicarpaea; species Amphicarpaea edgeworthii. The sequence continues at coordinate 18,147,211 of CM026324.1, read as the reverse complement.
GTACTGGATGTGAACCATAGTTACAAAATTGTGATATTTTTAATAGGTAATTTTAAAGATGAGAACATTCTTCTATTGCAAGTAAAGTCATGTCCATCCTCAACGAATAAAATGGAGAATTTTGAGATATAAAAAAAAAACTGAAATTAGCAAAAAAAAAAAAAAGAGAGAGAAAAAAAGTATAGTAAAATCTCCAAGATTTTGATGGGATTATTTTACGGGTGTAATAAGAAAGTGAGATATTCTGAATTTTTTTATTATTTCATAATTTTAAATTTATTATATAATAATATTAATGTTTAATGATAAAAGTGTTGTTAATTACTTCTTTTTTTATTTAAAAATAATAATTAATATTAAGTAATCAACATATTTAATTACCCTCAAGTCAATTTTAATATTGTAATTATGACAATATAATATATAATATATAATATATATTAGCACCCTTCGAAAAAATATATATTAGCAAATCGTTAAAGTATTTAGCAATTTTAATATCATATACAATTTCTAACTATTTTAGTTTCATGTAAATATGTTGTTAAATATTTATATAAAAATGCTTTCTGCTAATTATGAAGTAAATTTAAACTATTGACTTATTTTGTATTTGAAAATAATTAAATGTTGACTGCATCTGTTGACTTTTCCAAATGATTAATAAAATCAAAACACTTTAATGTCCATACTTATATCCAATGCGTTTCATGATTGTAAAAGTGTGTTGATACTCGATAACGTCGTACGGAATCGCGTTTTAGTTGACGATTTTGGCTATGGTTGAAAACTATCTTCTTCTCTCTCTTTTTTTTCCTATAGTTTGAAAACTATAATATGTATCCTGTATCAAAGACTGGAAAAAAAAAAATATAGTGAATATTCAACATTAAAAACGTTACTATATCATTATCCCGCATGGTGGCTAAAGTTTGTGATGCTTTACTGCTTTAGGCAGACATTGCATTTTTTTTAGTTTTTCACACGGTGATTGAATTGTGGATTCCTGTACCCGTTTACTATATTATAAAATTAACTTGGCAGTGGTATGTTTCAATTTCTATTTTGAGACATGTGTCTTTTAAATTTATAAATCACATGTCTATATTTAATTGTTAATAATGTTTAACTTTTTCAATCAATTCTGTAAAAAAAAAAAAAAACTTTTTCAATCAACTTTAAGAATTGTGTTATATTTTATAATCTAAAATAATCGTATCATAAGTTCACATCACACTCGGAGAAAAGAAAATGGGTTAAATAATGGATCATGATCCATCATCTTCTGTTATATTTTATTCCAACTCTTACAAACCATACAATAGAACAACTTTCATTTTCACTCCATCCATTTTCGTTTTATCCTCTACCACCAATTCCAACATATCCTAAAGGTTAAAGTATTTATCATGTTCTAAAATGTGACTATGGTGGTGTTTTTAAACCATAGGAACAATATGGTATGATTTAAATATATTTTTTATTTTTATAATATAAATCAATAAATCATTGATCTAAGTGATAATGAATTTGTCATTAAATAAAGTGTTAAGGTTTAAATTTTCTGGATGATAAAATTATTTGAAAATGAAAAATCTCATTAAAGGTGGTTAGACAAATTATGACAAATATTAATCATTAACAAACATTTTTATCTTGATTATGTAGAACTTTCATATGCAAACAGAGTTGTCGCATTATTAATTAATGGGACAAGCCAATTTGTCAATATATTATCAACCGACCAATTTGTCCATTTCCAAAATTGTTAAATTTTTTTTACAACACATTTCAAATTGAACACCTTGTCATTGTTGTAACTATTCCAAAACACATGGAGCAAAGAACCATCATTAATACCGACCTCAATCACATTTCTATGCATGTACCACTTTCTTTTGTTTTATCCACGTCATTGTCTCTCAAAGGTATTGCTAAAATATAGTCTTCTTATGCTTTCAACAATTCTTCTTTATCATCATTTCTTTATGTCATTGTCTTTTGTTGTGTTTTTAGTCTCTATCGATGGCTTCATAAAATGGAGATGTGTATTGTGTGATATGTTTAAAAGAGTTTCGGGATGACAACATGATAAAGATGATTCCGTATTGCAAGAATGTGTTCTACTCACTTTTTTCACCCAATCCAAATTTCTCAACCTTAACCTTGTGGTTCCAATCCATTGTTGATTTATTCATCGAAGGAATAAAATACGTTATTTTTATTCGATTCGATTGCATTATTCATTCTTAATTATTGTTATGTCTTCTTTAGATTTGTGATTTGAGAAGGTTTTCCTTGCTTAATTCAAATTTATTGATTTGTATCTTCAATCGTTTAACAACAATGTTATTGTTATGCATTGAGAGGTGTGGTGAGGGACATGGGAGAGTGACAATAGTGACAAAATAGAAGATGAATAATTTGACCTACTATAACAAAAATTAAAAGTTATCAATATTGATAAATTAGTTCATCATGAATTTGGTAACTAATTAGTTCATTGTTAATTTGTTAACAAAATAGTCCATTACACTAATCAATGTCCTAATACTTTTAATTGACATGAAGAGAGATAACCACATAACTAATTAAGTTTAATGATGATGTATTAATGGTGTAAAATATTTTACATGCAATCATAGTTTACCGTTTGTATAATTTTTAAAATATTTTTATAAAAGTTAATAAATTTGTTATAAACAAAAAAAATTGTGATTATTCATTTACTTTAATGCATCACCAATTTCCTCTAACTAATATAATTATGGTGTATTTAGGATAACTAAAAAAAATAGATTATTATTATAATTGAAATGTATTTTTATTTGGATAAGTTTGTTGAAAACTGAAAATAATTAATTTCATTTATATACATAAAAAAAAAAACACAATTGAACAATGATTATAAGATATAAATTTTTAGTTTATTTACTTTACTTTACTTTTTTTATTTTTATTTTTATTTTTACGGAAATACCACGATCAGGGTTGAAGAGTTGCAAAGTGCGCGAAACGGGATCCCTCGTCAAAGGAAGAGTCCACAAACATTACATTGCATTACTACACAATTACAAGGTCCACCGGCCTTCCCTGTGTTGGTCCACATATATATATATATAGAGCAGTGGGAAGAGAAAGTTACGGTGTTGTTGGCGTCGCTTCAGTTTTAAAGTGTGACACTCCGAAGAACCAAAAAAGAGGCAAGTCCTCCGTTCCAGTGCGATTGCAACCATGGTAATGGACGCACCGAATCCTTCTTCTTCCGGCGCTTCTTCGTTCCTCGCCAATCTTCCATCTCGTGGCCTCTTCTCTTCCACCGTCGTTTCGTCCAATCCGGTACTGCAATTTCCCTTTCCGATTCCCGATTTTGAAACTATCTACATTCACTGCGATGCTTTCGATCTGCGTGCTACTACAACGTTCTCCCTTCTTTTTTGCAAGAAACTAAGCGATTTGTTGTTTTAGGTTTTCACGTTTGTTTCTGTGTTAGTCTCTTTTTATTGTTTTTAGTTTGTGGAATTTGTTCTCCCTTCTTTTAGGTTTTTATTGTTTCGTGTTTGTGGAATTTTAGCTTGTTTAGGAGGGCAGAATACTAGGAGGTTTATTTTAAGTGATTCTTGTGGATTTTTAATCTAAGCATGCTAATGTTAAAATCTCTGGTGTGTGTTTTTATATACACTTTTCCATAAGCACTTACATAAACCTCAGTTAGGGCCTGATTGGGCAAGCTTTTCCAGAGGCGGTTCTAGGAGGAGAAAAAAAAACATGAAATAAGCTTCCCCATAAACTGAAATTAGCTAATGTTCTACAAATTAGCTAATGCAGAAGCTAATTTCAGCTTATGGAGAACTAATTTCAGTTTTTCTTTTTATTTTCTCCTCCTAGAAGTGCTTCTGGAAATTTAGATGGGGGAGTTTTTATAAAACTTAAGTGCATAAGTTATTTTAACTTGGTGTAAAAAAAAAGTTATTTTCACTTACAAGAGAAACTCAATTCATTCTACCTTCTTATTTTCTTTTCCTAAGTGTTTATGGAGAAGTTTATTCAAACATGGCCATGTGGCAGAATAGCTACTTAGCTTGTGATTTTATCCCTACTTTCTTTGATGCACATGCTTTTTTTTTATGCTGAGTTGTAAAATTGAAGCATTATCTTTTAATATTTTACGAGGTTATTAGTTATATGAGAGACATTGTTTGAATTTGATCTTTTGACTGTGCAGGGTGGGATGCGGGTCTATGTATGCGACCATGATACCTCGCCACCAGGTATTCTCATTCTTTACTTTATAGTATTTCAGCATGTAGTTGCAACCTGTAAAGCATATTGTAACAGCCTCAAATATTTATATGTTGGTCTGCCCCCAAGCAGTGACTTAAGGGAAGAAAAACAAAATCTTTTATCCATGTAGAAGCTTTCTCTTCCCTAGAGACACCTGTACCTGTAAGCTATATAATTATTAGTCTGATCTATACTATTTAGTCACAAGTTTCCTTGTCATCACTATAACTATTAAGAATGGATCTTTTTCATCCATATGGGACATTTTACTTGGCCAGATTCAAGTGGTGTTTGTATACACATAATTTAATCTTAGAGGCTTGTCCATTGACTGCAACTTTATCATGAAATAGTCTATATGTGAACATGTGAGTTCTTTATGTATTTTGGCATGCTAGAGTTTAGTGTATTTATTGCCACTTATCTTTCATTTGGTAGTCTTAATTAATTTAGAAAACTCTGACATTGTAAAATTTATGTTTGAAAAATGTTCTGCATACTTTTTGAAGCATGTTTAGAGCTCTATCATCTTTGTTTCCCTAACTTAAAGATTCATAATTCCTTTTCTAAATGGATCATGTAGTTGAATTTCCATTCCTCTGTTGTACTTCGTAGAAATTATGATATGATTGACATTGATGGATAGAAGTTCCTGCAATCCTCTTGGTCATAATGCCATAATATATACTCATCCTATATATTTTAGTTACCTCTATTGTTTTTTTAAATAGATAATTGTTGTAAAATAGACATTTTGACTCCCTTGTTTATGCAGAAGGTCAACACATTAAGACAAACCAGCAAAACATACTGATTAGATCACTTACCCTCAAGAAACAAAGGGGTGATTCCAGCTCAAAGGATGGATCTGATGGTTCAAGAAAGAGGTATTATCCCCACCTTTTGTGGAAGAGTGATATTTCAAGTGTATGATAATGATCCATGTACACAATTACCAATAATTTTTTTTGGCATTTTCTTTCTTTTGGTGAAAACTTACGGGATGATTTTCTCTTACAGCTTTGTAACTTGTGAATAAGTTATGGCATCTGTCTCAGATTTGTTAATGTCTATATTTTTATGTTGGTCCATTGTTATTGAACCCTAACTCATCAAACTTTTTATCAGGAATGCTGAAAAGGTTTTGGAAAGAGCTTCAGCCAAGAAAACAAATAATCAAATAAATTCTCGACAAGGTGGGTTCATATGATCTTTATAATGTGTTACAATCAGGTGAAATCTGGAATATATTTAAAGATTTGTCATAAATTTCTTTCACCGATACATGTGTACATGATTTTGCTTATGATAAAAATGTAAACAAGTTGAGTTGCCTCTTGAGCTTAACTCTTGAACTTGTGATAGGTAAGGATTTGAGCTGAGTTGAGTTCATATGTTAAAACCATAGCAATGGTTACTAATTTTGAAAGAGACTTACATAGAATGATTATTGGCCCATTTACATAGTAGGCCGGACTTGTTTTATTCCACTATATATCAATTTTGTCTAATTATGATTTTAAATCATGCAGAGGGATCAAACAGTCAAACAACCACTAGGGACTTCCACAACCTGACTGTAGAGAGGCTTCGTGCTCTTTTGAAAGCTAAAGGTCTTTCAACCAAAGGAAAGAAGGCAAGTATTTCTACAGTTTTAACATACATGAATACAGAAGTAGCATTGAAACAGAATATACATAGTTACATACAGGCACTTGGAAGAAACCACACACTAATTTGCTTGATAGTATTTTGTTTACTGGTGGCTCTCATACTATGATCAATGATTGATTGTTGTCAAAGTGCTTACTTTCTCACGTGAAATAAAATCTGCAGGAGGAGCTTATTACTCGTCTAAAAGATGCAACTGGTTAAAGCATAGGATGGTGGAAGGAATACTCTGTGTTCATTAAGCATCCAATGTAAGAGTAGTTAGTGTTTAATGTAACTTAGGATCTGGAACTAATATACATAAACCCAGTGCACATTTACAGTTGAATATTATCGTTTTGGTGCTACCGTTTCATGACAATCACCATTAAGTATGTTTTTTGGTGCGTGAATTATAGAGGTCAATTATACAATTAGTTAAATCAATGGTGGCTTTCAAGTTTATATTTACGATCTGCTGTATTGTCCTGCATTATTAATCATTTTGTTGAGATTTATTGAACAATCATCAAGCGGTCAGTGCCAACAATTGTGCTATTGCATTTTTAACATGCATTCAAGCCTTTAAAGGGTTTTAACTGTGGCCGAAACTGTTGGGAATAGATTCTTTTATACAAGATTTTCAAATTACCAGGTCATGAAAACTGTGTCTATCTCCTTGATAAACATTTAACCTTGAATTTTATGAAACTTTATGTCTATAAAGAAATAGCCAAAATTTACATATAACAATTTTGTGGGTTTTAATAAATTTTGTGTTTGGTCTGACATCACAACGCAATGATGCAATTGAAAGAGTGTGTCAACATTCTTTTGAAAGAAAATCTATATGAAAATTGTCTACTTGACAAACATGATTAAATAAGTCTTATAAAAGTTTGAGCGACTATAAAAGATTATAATTATATTGATAGAAAAAATGTTGTTATTATTATTATTCAAACACGCTTGATAATTTAGATTAATTCAAGATTATAATCTTACAGGAAAAAAATGAATTTTCATGACAAACAAGAGTGAACAGATTATTTTCAATAACTTCTGATTTTCTATTTGATTCTTAACAATTGATTAATTTAATTGTTAAATTATTACAAATAGTTTTATACTCTTCTACAGTTTCTTGTATAAAAAAAAAAACTCATACAGTTTTATATATAAAAAAATATTTTAACCAATTGAAATAAAATTGGTTAGCTTAAAATTACTTCACAATTGGAAAAATAATATTTTCAAATGAAGTCATGTAATGCTTCCAGTCATATAAGAAAGCATATATTGATTGGTATAAAAAAAATATTTCCAAATAATATATGATAAAAAAATACCCTAAATACATTTGTTTATAACAATCACATGTATTATTAAATTATTTATAAATATAATTTCAAAAATAAAAATCTTAATATAATAACTACATTGAAATGAAGATTGATTGTTATATTTATAATCATTTTTTACAATATTATATATTATTTGTAATCATAGTATAATAATAATATAATGTTAGTACTAAGGTTTAAATAAAAGAAAAAGAAACGCAAAAAGTAAAAACTTAAAAGAAAAAAAGACACATAAAAAGACAAGAAAAAAAAAAACAGTAAGAATGTTGAAGTAAAAGACAGAAGAAAAAAGTTTACGCATGAACATTCTTGATTATATTAACCGGTCTTTATAGAAATGGACAAGGGTAACTTCATACCAGCACAAAGAGCATTCAATTTTTACACTTTACACTGTTCTTTGGAAATGCCCTGAGAGAACAAAATGCATTCATTTATACTTTCTTACTGCTGAGTGACAAAATGATGATTCAAGCACTTTTACAGAAGCATATAACTTAACAGACATCTCAACAGACATGACAATATGAAGCATTCAAATAATTGTGAATTCGTCCATCTCCGAGCCATGAATTTGTTTTAGAGAATCAAACTATCAGATAGAGACGTGAAGAGCTTATATAGTCTGATGCCCAGAGGAGAAGAAATCAACAATTATATATAATTTAAGTAAATACAGCAAAATGTAGCTTCCTGAAGTGCAGTAGATAAGGTATATATCTAATCCATAGCACTTAAATATACCATGGTGAAGACATTGATGCTCTACCTAAGTTGTTAGCTCATTACTCTTGGTTCGTTTTACCAAACTGGTTGGGTGAGAAGAGTAGATGAGAAACAATAGATACAGATACAACAACAGTTGAGAGACTCCAAAAACAAGCCAGGGGTGGCGATCAAGATTCTTGAGTCGATATCCTCTGTCAGTACTCTCCTCCAAAACACAAGTGAAGGATGGAATAGAAACTTTAGCAATGTTGGGAGAAGACCGTAAAAGTGGTGTCAGAAAACCGACCACCTCCCCACCCAAATGAAAAGAATGACTATTTCACAATTTTCTCTCAGTTATTTCCAGGAGCATCACTTCGAGCATTTTTCCGGGTTAGGTAGCGAACAACAGCATCCTCAACCCTGGAAATATTAATAAAAGAACACAAACTAATAAGAAACGGCTTTTGAAATCTCTCCAACATATTTGAAGGTCTACATTGCATAACATGAATAAAAGATACAAGACATCTTTGTCATATCTTTCAGTTTTACTTTTCATTGTTGCTTGGTCATTTATAAACACCAAAAGGAGCAGGGTTCCTCACTTGTACATTTGGATAAGCTTTGAAAAAATGTGCATGTATAATTTCCCCCCCTAGAAGTTACTCTTTCTAACTTTTGAGAATAAAAGTAAGCTACTTCAAATCAAGGCAATTCTCCCTTTCTCATTTTAGAGGAGCCTTGTCCATTTCCTTATTAGTAATGATACCATCTAAGAAACATGGAACCGACACTTAGCCAGCAAAACAGTGTGAAATGTAAACTGCTGCATTGCATCTAAAATTAGACCAGACAGTAAGGTTTCCACTCACTTCAACTCTCAATTTTAGCAAATAAATACAAACATTAAGGTCATATATCAACTGAGATGTAAGGAGAATATTATTCACGCAAGCCCCCACAACACAAGAAAATAGGTAAGTGGCATAATACTTACCATGGTTGATTGTAGAATTCAGCACGTCGTTCATTTTCAACATTCTGGCTCACATCTCCAGCAACAAGCTTCAGATCCTTGCTCTGAGAAACTATCAAAGCATTAATGAACTCTGCTGGGGACTGACTAAAGCCGAGAAAGAATGCCCGTCTCCTGTGATGTTCATGGATTTTCTTTATGGAATCACAGATCAGTTCATCAAAAGCATCAATATCTTTGTGCCTCTCAGTGCTTGCCAAGAACGCAGACATATCCTTCTCCAGTGGAAGAGGCACATCAACCTGCACATCATAGCAAGTACTTCCGGCTGGACCATTTCCAGAAAGCTTGATTTTATGCTCCAGGTGTATAGGCTGCGGCTGTGACAAATGCTGCGATATCTTCTGTGATGCCACAGAGAACTTCATCTTCTCCTCCCCAAACACCCTTTGGAGAGAAGCATCACACATGAAGAACGAGGGGTCGTTTGGGCTCTGCAGCTTCTTAGCCTTCACATAGTGCCAAAGAGCAGCTATGATCCTAGCACGCGAGTCAAACTCAACCCCTAAAACTCTAGCCAGCTGCGGTGAAACCACAAACTTGTCAGGCGAATAATTCATTGCCATTCTCACCACCGCAGTGAATTCCTTATCTCCTTTCCTCTTCACCTCAAAGCCATCACGCTGCGCAGCTGAACGAGCACTGTCCCACACAACAACATGGTTATCCGGATAACAACCCTGATCCAAGTATATAGTAATCTTCTTGAAGAAAGCTGAGAATTTCGGACATTGCTTTGTCAAAATTCCGTCTGCCACAGAATCCTTACCATCTTCCAACACCCTTCCGGTTATCCTAAACGCCCAAGAAGGCTCCACCACATCACTCTTCCCAGGCTCCACTTTCACCACATTCGAAAAAGTGTTGTAAACGTAAATTCTAAGCGTTTTCCTAACACAACGAGGGTTTTTCACATTCTCCTGCACATCAATTTTCTTCCTAAGTAAAGCAGAGTCTATCTGAGTCTCGAGTTCCAGCAACTTAGCATAAATAGCAGACTCAGGCACAAGCTTTGCCACTTTCTCCGGAATTAGCTTATCGCGACCGTCCAAGCTTCTCTTTTTCCGCGGAGGCGCCACGGTAAGCTCCATGGTCTTGAACGCGGAGGATTGGCTGGCGTTAGAGGAGCCTTGAGGGCGCGAAGGGGGTTTCTGATTTGCACGCTTGGGAGGCGTAGGTGCTGCCACGTGGACATTGACGTTGGTGTTGGCATTGTTGTGCACTTGTGGGTGAGGTTGTTGTTGTTGTGCGACAACGTGGGTTTGGGGTTGTGAAAGCTGAAAGTGGCCGTGGAAGTGTGACGTGGCACCCTGTGGTTGAGGCTGCTGCGTCTGTGAAAGAAGGTGCGGTGGTGGGTGGTTCATGGGAATGGAGGGTGCTCCCGGATTGGTGAAAAACGACGGCGTTGCGGCAACATTCTTCGTTGTATTGCTGTTGTTCATGTTGTGAAATCTAATCAAAATCGCTTCTTGAGAAGAATTAGCGTTGGATCTATAGGGGAGTGTTTGGGAGAGCATGAAAACCCTAATAAGATAGAAAAAAAGGGCACGCAAAATGTTCTTACTGAATTGAATTTCAATGTACGAATGAGTTGGTTTGGTTAATGGTTTCGAGTTTCGACTTCGTCACTCTTTGCTTCTGCTTATCACCTCTTCTTTACAATTTCATAAGCACTGCTCTTTGCGCCATTCCGCTTCTCAAATTTCTTTCCTCATGACATTACATTCGGTTCCTCTCTCACTCAACCAAATCATCTGATGCATATTTGGTAAAATGGGCCTGACCAAACGGGTCAGCCCATTAGCTTGTTTCTTTCTTTTAGTGGGCTGTACTGAGTAAGATAGGACAGGGTCAAGGGATCAACTTGTGCTGCTAATAATTTTTATTTTTAAATTAGGTAAAATAATAATAATAATAATAATAATAATAATTAATGTAGGATTTTAAATTTTTGTTTTATTTTGGTATGAGTGTTTTGTAAATTTTTTTAAAAAATAAAAATAAAATGATTCACATTCCTCAAGTTGGTATGTATTAAAATTAGAATGAAGCTTGTTAGAAAATGTAAACTCTTTAAATGGAATTTAATTTGTTTAATAGATTAATCTTTGACTCCCCCAATATATTATGGGATTGCAAAAAATATATATTTGTTTTTATATATTTTAAAAGTTATATTTTTTTTTAATGAATAAAGAAATTAAAAAAAAGGCACTAAGGCCTACAAAAGAGAGTGTCTGAGGTATCAGCAATTAAGTAATTCGAAGTTGAAGCTGGACAAGAATTTAATAAAATAAACGGGGATGAGGATTTGACTCCCTGACTTAGCAAGAATGTCTGTCACATTATTTTCTTCTCTTAGCGTATGCTTGAAGCTAATATTCCAAGGTAGTTATACGTAATCACGAATGACCGAAATCACACTTGCATGAGGATGAACAACGTTGAGCCTCTTAATGATGAATTTCAGAGAAGTGGTGGAATCTGTCTCACAAATAACATTAGAGAAACCTTTTGTGTGGGTAAGTTTAATGTCATGGAAAATAGTACATAGCTCAGCAGTGGTGTTTGAAGTAAAATCACAACTGTTCATATAACCCGTGATCCAATTGCTCGTAAAATTTCGTAGAAGGGCAAAAAAAAAAAATTTTTTTTAAAAGTTATATTATATATTATATTAATGATCATGCATATAAGTAAGATATTAAACTATTTTAAATTGATATCAAATTTGTAAACATGATTTATATGAAAAGAACTTTTAACTTAGAGGTATTTTTAAAATTAAATTATTTAAATAAAATATATTTTAATTGCTGTGAAAGTAATTTTAAAATATAAATAATTCTAAATATATAATCTAAACTTTTCCTTAAATTAAACTTAGTCAATTCAGACCCCATTAATTATTACTTTTTTTCTCAAACACAATCTACTTAAATTCAAATTCAACGATTAATTGAATAAAACATCCCTCATGGGTACCTATTATCATCCTTAATTACTCATAAAATCAAAGGATGAGGTGGTCAAACGAAATATTTCATATTAACGACGGTATTATTAATTAATTATTAATATTACCTATTAAAAAAGATGAGTAATGGAAAAAGCAGTCAAACGAAATGATTGAGGTGGTCTTCCAATATTCTTTCTCCCTATACCTTTATCATTTTCTGATTCATATTTGATTAGAAAAATTAAAAACTATCATGTCAATGTCTAGTTCATTGAATTCAATTATGGATATTTTTTTCTATCGCAATAATAATTTGACACATCATCTCCACGTCACAATGTCACATCACTAAATTATGTAATCAGTTAGATACAACTAACCTCACAAAGGGTTGAATTATAATACTAGTAATTTAAAGTTATTTTATATATTGGGATTGGAGTAAAATTGGAGCTTATAAATGTAAAACCCACATCCACTATTTTTTTTTATGAGTAGGAAATTTTTTTGATAAGTAGAAAATGAAAAGGAATAAATAAAAAAAAAATAAAAAATCAAAAGTAATTAGTTATTCTTAGGGAATGTTATACCAGAGTAGTATTACAAAAAAGTTGGATGTTGATCTTGTTAAATAACAAGCTTTTTCTAAGAGTAGACACCCAATATTGCAACTAATATGTACACTTATTAGCCTATTCATATACATGCTGAAACTTCAATTGCAACCCAATAATAGTAAAATGCGAGTGAGTTAAAACAATTCCTAATTTGATAAGAGAATAGCATTGCTAGAATTTGGTTTACAAATAATGTTCATGAAACCATTCACTTGAGCCAACCAAAGTCCATGGTAAATAGCCATTAGTTTCGTATGAAGAACAGTTGTGAACCCACAACCTTTAGTATAACTGTGTAACCATTGACCTCTATTATCTTTGAGAATACCTCCAAAGCTTAATGTACCTGGATTCCTTAATGAGCTCCTATCAATGTTGATTTTAATGAAGTTTGACGTCGATTTCTCGTAAAAGATTAAGAGTCTTTGTTGTTGCATCCTTGATGAACTGAAAGTTTTGTAGCAATTCATTATCGTTCTTCTAATCTGGTTAATGATGAACCAATCCTACCACACAATGTCTTGAAAAACCTTTATGTTCTGAGCCCTCCATATGAACCAGCAGGCCACCGCGAATAAAGTTTCATAAGTTGATATCACATTGATCTATAGTCACTTACTAAGTTGATCAGTCGATTGATGAGACTGAAAATTGATATGCAACATTCTCCATATTCTTTAAGCCTTCGGACAGTTACAAAGAATATGGAGGATGTCCTCTTAAGAATTACTACACCTGTTATAAGAAAAATCATAAGTCAAAAATCTATGAACACGAAAATTGTTAGTGGGAATAGATTTATAGCTTAAAAGCCATAAAAACTGTTTAATATTTTCTAATAAGTGAAGTGGTCAAACCTAGGTTCCAACATCTTGAAGGTTGTGGTAGGCAAGACGAGCTTGGGTGATCCACCAATAAAGTACTTCCAATCCAAGGTTGCGTCCCATACATGAGTGTCATTTGTATCCCCATTTAAGAAATTTCTTTCAATAATAACTTTGATATTGGAAGGAAAGAGAGTTGACCGTAGTTGTCACTGCCATCTATCATTACTGTAAATATCTATTAGTTCCAAATTAACATCACTAATGTGTACATAGTCCACTCGGTGGCAAAGCGCACTCAATGAACTCTAGTAGTCGAACTAGACAGAGATGCTTCCTTCCCTCACGCGAAAACGATATTCAGGTTCAAGAATAGTTGTTGCTTTTATGATAGAAGCCTAAGCGTAAGAAGACACCCACGTCCATTATTTATGAACAAGATTTCCTTCCGTAAATAAAAAATAACAAGATTCTCTAAGGTTTTTTTTTTGTTTTTCTTAAAATCAATTTGATTCTTAGAAATGTTTTTGGTTAAAAATTAAAGGGCTAGTCCCAATATACCATAATGTATACCTTTACTCTTTACAAAAATTTTGGTTTATGTTTGAAATGTGTTTTTTTTTTTTTTTTGCTTAGAGTTAGGTTCGAGTATTCAAACTTACTTTGACGTTTTTTTGCACTCCTACTTTGTTTATTGAACCTCCCACTTTGTTTTTTGCACTTTTATGTTTTTTAATTAATTATTAATTTATATTAAAGTGGGAGTATAAACAATAAAGTTGGTGGTGTTCGAAGAAAAAAATATCAAAGATTCTAATAGCCAAACTTAACTCCAAACTAAAAAACAACACATTCGAATTTACAACAATAAAAAATAGAACAAAACTTTTATAAGAACTAAAAAGATAAATTACTATATCTATTATTAGATACCAATCATTCTGTTATTATTTTAAATTTATAATGTTGTTATCTTGTTAGTTGTTATTTTATTATTCTATTAAAATTATTGTTAAACACACCAGTAGGTACATTTGAATTATTATTATTAGTTCATGTGCTCTATAAATTGGAACTTTTATTCAGCAATAAGATCGATAAAGGTTTCATATTCAAAACCTTCTCTTATATGGTATCAGTTGCTGCTTAGCCTAACAACATTACGATCCAAACCTAAACATTATGGCCACCATTGTATTTGATGGAACCAACACTACTGCTCAATCAGTCATGACCTTGAATACCCAGGCTGACATCAAACTTACTAGTGCTAACTACCCAGCGTGGTGCATTCAAATGAATGCATTCCTTATTGGATACGATCTAAGCTACTTTGTTGATGGCACAAGCACGTACCCCGCAACAAGTCACATCGACTACACTTATTGGTGTTGTTAGGATCAATTGATCTTTCATGCAATCATCTCATCTATTGATGCAAGCATCATCACCATGCTTGGTAACGTAAAAAACGCGAAGCAAGCTTAGGACATACTCAACAAGGTGTTTGCAAGTCGCACTCGAACTCGCATTATGCACCTCAAGGAACGCCTCTCTTGCCCTAACAAAGGAAACCAATCCATTGCCATGTACCTTCATGACATCAAGTCCATTGCGGATGAGTTAGCCATTATCAATTCTCCCATTGATGATGATGATGATTTGGTCATTCATACTTTGAATGGTCTCAGTTTTGAGTTTTGTGAGGTTGCAACATCTCTCCGTACTCGCGAAAACCCCATCAGCTTTAATGATCTTCATAATCTCTTAGCTGATTTTGAGAATTACCTCCAAAGAGATGCACCTTCAGACGTCTCTATCATTGTTTTTGCAAATGAAGCCTACAAAGGCAAAAACTCTCATACAAAACGAGGAAACACCTTTCAATCAGCTACGACGTATGGTCGATCCACTTCTCTTAGCTTGAACAAGCGAGTCATTTGTCCGTATTGTGATAAACTAGGACACACGACACAAGTCTATTACAAGATTGTGGGTCATCCAAAACGTCCTCAAGGACCCTATGCACACCATGCACACACCACAAACACCTCTGCCACCCAAGACTGGATCCTAGACTTTGGTGCTACTCATCATGTCACAAATGTACTCCAAAATCTTCATGTTAGTGATCCTTATCACGACATGGATTAACTTATGGTAGGAGATGGTTCGGCCCTTCCCATAAATAACACTGGTAAAACTTTTCTCCCCACCCCCTCTCAAAATCTCATGCTAGAAAGGATTTTACATGTCCTTGCTATTACCAAAAATTTATTATCTGTTTCTACCTTGTGCCATACTAACTCTATCTCAATTGAATTTTTTTCTGATTGTTTCTTGGTGAAGGATCTGAAGACAAGGGCCCCTCTGCTCCAAGGCAGCCATAAAGATGGTCTCTATACCCTTTCTTCACCCATTCACACACCCAAGGCTCTCCTCACCACACCATCTATCTATAAACAATGGCACCACATTCTTGGCCACCTAGCACACAACATTCTTCGTCAATTTCAGTTTCTTCCCAAAATAAAGGCCAACAACCTCCCACCTTGTCTCTCCTGTAATAGTGTCAAAAGTCATAAGCTTCCTTTCTTAACATCAAGTCCAGTTAGCAAAAGACCTTTTGACATGATTTACACAGATGTTTGAGGACCTGCTCTAATAATATCCGTAGATGGTTACTACTTAATTTTTGTAGATCACTTTATAAAATACATTTGGTTATATCCCATGAAATGCAAATAAGATATTTCACTAATATTCCCTTTGTTTAAAAATCTTGTTGAGAAGTATTTCAAATTCCCTATTATTGCAATATATTTTGATAATGGTGATGAGCACACAAAATTAAATAATATCTTGGCCTAACATGGCATATCTCATTTTACAACACCCCTCATACGCTGTAATTAAATGCCTCTGTTGAATGCCGTCATTGGCACATAGTTGAAACTGGGAAAACCCTTCTTCACCATGCAAAATTGCCTTTCAAACTCTGGATCTATGCCTTCCTTACAACCACTTACCTCATAAGCAAACTTCCCACTCCTCTCCTACACATGAAATCACCTCATGAGGTTCTTCATCACATTGTCCCTAACCCATACCACCTACACTTGTTTGGTTGTTTGTGTTTTCCATGGCTAAAACCATATATCACTTATAAATTGCAACTGCAATCCCATCCATGCATCTTCCTTGGTTATGCTAAAAATCAGTATGCTTACCTATGCCTTGATTCTCAAATTGATCGTATCTATACATTAAGGCATGTGAAGTTCTATGATCACATCTTTCCTTTTTCAACCCTATCAACCTCACCTTCACCTGTTATAAATACTTCTCCCCCCTCCTCTACTTCAACCCTTGCACATTGCAATACCATACACCACACCAATACCTCACCCATACCAATTAACTCCTACTCCCCCCTTTCATCTTGATGAGCAGTAAATAGAGGGACCTGCATTTACAATTACTTCATTAGGTAATGATTTTCCCTCTTTACCTATTTCCATAACTGCTAATGAAACTGCAACTAGCCTTATACCCACTCACACTCACAATATGGTGACTCGATCCCAAAACCAAATATTTAAACCCAAGAGAGTGTTTACAGCATCAAGTTTCCTTTAATTGAGAATCATGAGCCGTCCAATATTCGTGAGGCTATGAAACATGCACACTGGCGTATGGCAATTACTGAGGAGTTTGATGCTCTCCTTTGGAATGACACTTGGTCCTTAGTCCCTCCTCCCAAGGACACTAACATTGTGGCTTGTAAGTGGCTTTTCTGAATTAAAAGGAATGTTGATGGCACCATTGCTTGCTATAAGGCACAACTTGTAGCTAAAGGGTTCACACAATATCATGATATTGATTTCCACGAGACCTTTGCACCTGTAGTTCGCCCACAAACTATCAAAATTGTCCTTACCATAGCCTTTGGAAGACGCCGGCAAATGCATCAATTGGATGTCAACAACGCCTTTCTCCAAGGTAAGCTCAAGGAACAAGTATATATGTCTCAACCTCCAGGTCTTAAGGATTCTCAGCATCCTGACTATGTTTGCAAATTGCACAAGGCCATATATGGGTTACGTCAAGCCCCTCGTGCTTAGAATGATGCCTTAAAATCCTTCATTGTTGAGTTTAGGTTCTTCACTAGTAAGAGTGATCCATATCTTTTTGTCTATCATGCTCATGGTACTCTTGCCTATTGATAATCGCTTTATATACGTAAATATTGCATCATATTTTGTAGTGATTATCTAATGTTCTTAGGATTTTTAGCTTAGTTTGAAATCATTTAATATAGATTTGTATAGTTTGATAATTCTAACCCTAAGAAGTTATTTTGTGAGAAATATACTCTAATTTATGTGTGCAGGCCTAGATTTAACAGTAAAAGGAGAATGCAAGAAGAAGACATGCCTCGTTAAGCGACACATCTCGCTGAGCGCTCCACTCGCTGAGCGCAACATCAAGCTACGCGAGCTAGGCGGCCTATGACGCGCTGAGCGTCATATTGCGCTAAGCGACATGTTCATTCGAACTGAAGACTCGCTTAGCGGGACATCTCGCTTAGCGGAAGTTGCTTTCGAACTAAATATGCGCTTAGTGGAAGATTGCGCTTAGCGGAACACCTGTTCTGAGATGCATTATGCAGTGTCCTGCGCTTAGCGGAATGTTGCGCTAAGCACGGCGTCGACTATATAAGCTGCACTTGTAATAATTTTGAAGCATTCAGACTTTGGTGGATTTGGTTGAGCTGCTTCCTCTGTTTTCTCTGTTTTCCTCTGTTCTCTTCATCCTCTTTTGTAACCTTTTCAAGGCTTCTCATGACAATGAGAGGCTAATCTATTAATGTTGAGGACTTGAAACTAGGTGCTGATCATGTAAACGCTATTCTTCATATCTATTCATTGAAATATTCAGTTTAATGTTCATTTCTCTATCTTTATTCTTGTTATATGATTGGATCAGTTATATATGCATGTTTTAGAGTTTACCTGCCATTGACAGATGTTGTTGAACTTGGAACTGAGTTTGAACTCTAATGGAGTGTATTTCTAGACATAGGATAGACTCCATTAGCTTCGCAAAGATCTCTAAGCTTCATCAAACCACTCAACTGAACTTACCGAGACATCGGAAGTGAGGTTGAGCAGTTTAGGCTTGATTTGATGAGAGATCACGTTTTGAGCACTTTTAGATCGAAGTTAGTCTGAACTATTAATGTGAATGGAGAATATATCTTATATGTTTACATGGAAAGCAAACCGGTTGAACCAAATTCTCAACATATCCATTATTCCATTCTAAAACTCAAGCACGCCAATTGTTCGATCATAGTCCTGAATCAAATTGTCGTTTTTATTGTTTATAGTTAGTGTTAACTGTAGTGTTTAGTTAAATTTATGTTATTATTGATGTTTCAAGAACAACCAACTTTAAAAATCAAACTAATGTTTAGGAATTGATTACTTTACTGATAGTCAAATATGGACAATTCCCTGTGGATTCGATACTGGGATCTTCCCTTTTAAACTACTTGTGCGATATTTGGTACGCTTGCCAAAATAGTCCATCACCTACTTTCTGGTCTATGTCGATGATCTGCTACTTATTGGCAACAACACTAAGTTTCTTTAGAAGTTTATCCAGGCTTTATCCCAGCGGTTCTCTTTGAAAAACATGGATACCCCTCAATATTTTCTAGGTATTGAACTCATCCCCACCTCTACGAGAATTTTGTTATCTCAACACAAACACATCTGTGATGTACTTCACAGGTTCGATATGGCAGGTGTTAAGCCCTCCCCTACTCCATTATCGGCTTTTGTTATCCTCAAACTTCATGATGGCATTAGCTCTACCGATGCTATTGAATACCGTAAGATTATAGGTGCCCTACAGTACCTCACTCTTACGCGTTCGGACATTGCCTTCTCCATTAATAAGCTTTCACAATACATGCATAAACCAACAACTCTCCACCTTTAGCATCTCAAGTAAGTTCTTTGCTACCTTAAAGCCACCATCAACACTGGTCTCCTCCTCAAACCGACATCCAATCTCAACATTTATGCTTTCTCGGATGCAAACTGGGGTGGAAATACTGATGATGCCACCTCTACTTCGGCCTATATCACTTTCCTTGACGGAAACTCAATTTCATGGTTCTTCCACGAGCAAAAGACGGTTGCTCGCTCCTCGATCGAGGTAGAATATCGAGCAGTGGTCACTGCTATTGCAGAAATTATGTGGCTCTAAAACCTCCTTACTGAACTTCAAGTTCCCACAACTCATGTCTTGCGCTTGTTTTGTGACAACGTAGGTGCAACATACCTCTGTTCAAATCCGATTCTACACTCGCGTATGAAACACATCTCCCTTGACTATCACTTTGTCAGGGAGCAAGTTCAAACAAAATAGCTTCAGGTTTCTCATGTCTCCACGAATGACCAATTGACGGATCTTCTTACAAAGTCACTCCCTATGGCAAAATTCAAGGACTTAACTGTCAAGCTCAAACTACTAGATGCACCTTTCACTTGTAGGGGTGTATTAGATACCAATCATTCTGTTACTATTTCAAATTCATAATGTTATTATTTTGTTAATTGTTATTTTATTATTCTGTTAAAGTTATTATTAAGCACATCAATAAGTACATTTGAATTATTATTATTAGTTCATATGTTCTATAAATTAAAATTCTCATTCAATAATAAGATCAGTCAAGGTTTCATATTCAAAACTTTTTCTTATATCTATAACGTCTAAAATCATATTTTAACCTAAACCACGAATACGTAACTTTTGGTTAAAACACAATGACATACTACTAGGTTTATCCGTTTATGTAAGAGGCAAAAGTAGTAAACATAAAAGCCAATCAATCATTATTGTCTTTAGAATGAACAACAAATGTTTCATCCTTAATATTTAGGCACGATTTGATCACACCAATAATTTGATCACAGCAGCACGCCTTGTGATTCAGTACTCAACTCTGTGGGCGCGCAAAGCCCTCCGCGGCTCACATTAGTGTGGCCCATAGTAAAATCCGGAACGAGGAAGGTGTTTCAATAAATAATAATAATAATACATAATGCAAATTTGGATAAGCATAGCGAACAGTAAGGGGAACATACTTATCAGTGTTGACCACTACCATGCATCGCACACAAAACCGATCACCATCATGTCCGTACGATCCCACTAAGGTTAACGGTCAAGGTTAAATTTTATGATCATATTGAAATCGAACGGTGAATAGCTCAGGTACAGGGAGGTTTGTTAAGTTTGACACTTGGGAGTAAATTCTATGATCCTATTTTGTAGTTGAAATATTTATGGGACGTGTATTGGAGAATATAGATATTATAAGCTTGTCAGCATTGCAGTTACAGAGGAAAACAGAGAGAGAGAGAGAGTGTAATGATGGCAATGGCAGCAACAATGGGAGAGAGTCCACGAAGCCCAGAAGCGAAGTTGGGGATGCGAGTGGAAGATCTTTGGGACATCCAGGAGGCACAGCTAAGCCCTACTGAGAAACTCAACGCGTGTTTTGAAAGCATCCCTGTCTCTGCTTTTCCCTTGGATTCTTCAAACAGAGGTAGGTAGTGTAATATCACTGCTCATTCATATATAAATGATAATCATCATCATCATCATCACTTTTATTCACATATTCAACTTTGATCATCAAAAACACGCCTAGGGGCGATTGAATTGCCAATAAAAAGTGATTTTGATTCTGCCCAGATGAAAATTAACACAGTATTTGATGACACCAAAGATAAATACTCCTTATTTTCCACTTTTATTCAACTTTGATCATCAAGAGCACGCCAAGGGGTGATTGAATTACCAATAAAAAAATGATTTTGATTCTGCCCAGATGAAAAATGATACAGTATTTATGGTTTGTCTCCTTTGGATTATTAGTTCTGAACATGTAATTTTTTTTATTTTGATTTTTAATTGGGTGTGTTTAGAAATTGAGATAAAATCAGACGCGACCCTAGCAGAAGCTGTTGAGATACTGGCACAAAACAACGTTTTCAGCGCACCTGTGGTGGATGTTGACGCTTCTGAAGATGCTAGTTGGATGGACAGATACATCGGAATTGTTGAGTTTGCTGGAATTGTTGTATGGATTTTGCATCAGGTATGTGTTTATCATAGTCTCTTTGATTAGTCCTATGCTCATGGTGTTTTCAATAAAATCACTGACCATTTTAAAGGTGAAAAAAATTAAAAAAGAGAGTAATTACATCCACCTTCATTGTACCTCTATTGTATTTTCAAGGGTACAATGTGTATGGTTTGTGAACTGTGTATAAAAATAAGGAAGATATGTGTAATTTTCTAAAAATCATGGATGGCAAAAAAAAATTAAATTACATGTTGCTGTTGGTTGAAGTCATTTTCTTTGATGTATAAAAGAAAGTGAAGTAGATGTAAATTTATAATTAACAGAATAACTGTAATTAAAGCTAAACTTAAGGGATGTTAGTGTAACTCTTAGTATCTCTTAAAAATAATAGTATGATTGATATACCTGATGATGGTGGTGGTTGAAGTCATTTTCTTTGATGTCTCAATTTGACACTAAGCCAATGCCACGATACACTTGACAGTCTGAACCTACATCTCCTAGGACTCCATCCACCCCATCCAGTGCAAGCGCTATTGCAGCTGCAGCGAATGGAGCGGCTTTTGCTCTTGAACTTGAAGCCTTAGGCCTTGGATCCGCTGCTACAACTTCAGGAGACTTTTTTGAGGATCTTACTTCTTCTGAACTTTATAAGAATACCAAGGTTGTATATCTATCTGCCTTTTCAATCTCAACCTAGAAGAGTTTAATGGTTATGTTTTGTCATTGTAAAACTTTTTATACTGTTAGTCAATCATAAATTACTGTTGATATGACTTTTAAAGTGGTTAATCAACAAACTTATCACATACAGTGGTTTGTGATTGAATGACAATATCAGTGCATAAGCAATTTTCTTTCTTTTTAATTCTTTCACTGGCTAACTTTTTAGTAAAACAGGTTGGTGATATTTCAGGGACATTCCGTTGGGCCCCGTTTCTTGCTCTAGAGAGATCAAACTCATTTCTAACCATGCTCTTGCTGCTTTCTAAGTACAAGATGAAGAGTGTTCCTGTGTTGGATTTAGGCTCTGGTTCAATTGATAACATTATTACACAGTCTGCTGTGATTCATATGCTGTCAGAATGCGCTGGACTTCAGTGGTTCGAAAGTTGGGGAACCAAGAAACTATCTGAAGTTGGTCTTCCCCTTGTGACACCAAATGAGATCATAAAGGTGTGGCCTCCTATCTTAAGTTGAAGATCTCCTTCAACTAATTGGAACTGGCTTATATTAGAACATCAAACCTTAACTAACAGTTAAGCCTCACCATATCGCAACATACCCTCCACAATATAAAATAGGATTACTAATTTACTATACTCTAAACGATTATCCTACAGTGCATTATACCAACATAATCCTTCTTACAATGCTATGCCAATAGTAACTATAATCCATTAATCCTCTAACCCTCACAAATACATCCTTGCTTTCTTGTATTGCAAAGGCATAGTTTAATGCCTTTCATGAACTACACTTAAAATGGTACTATGATTTAAGCTCTCCACTGCATTGAACCAGTGAAAGCTATCATACAAATGCTCTGAAATTGGTCAAGTAAATTATTTCATTTTTCCTTTCCAAGTAAGCTTGTTGATCTTGATGAACTTCACAATGGACTATTTCTTTGTTTTCAGGTTTATGAGGATGAACCAGTCCTCCAAGCATTTAAAGTAATGAGGAAAAAGAGGGTTGGAGCGGTGCCTGTAATCGAAAGAGATACCAAAAAAGCAGTTGGTAATATAAGTTTGCGAGATGTTCAATTCTTGCTAACTGCACCAGAAATCTATCATGATTATAGGTATGCTATCACATTGAATGAATAGGAGTGCTAGCAACACACTCCTACAAACACACTTTGCTTCATTGATTAAAATTCATTGAAAACTACAAAATAGGATGTGAGACTCACCAAATTTTGTGAATTCCAATAAATTTTAACCAATCATGTGTTCAAAAGTGTGTTAGAGTGTATTACCTATATCTTCTTTGTTTTGTTGTATCTGTTTCATTTCTTACATACTCATTGGATGGATATCCACACACTATAACAGAGCTATTACAGTACAAGACTTCCTAACTGAGGTTAGAGGCTACTTGGAGAAGAATAAAGATGCATCCCTATTGTTAAGTGAATATGTTACATGCAAACGGGACTGTACAATCAAAGAGTTGATTCAACTGCTTGATCAAGAGAAGATTCATAGAGTCTATGTGGTGGATGATGATGGGAATCTGCAAGGACTAATCACACTAAGAGACATCATCTCAAGGCTAGTACATGAACCGCGCGGCTATTTTGGTGATTTCTTTGATGGTTTTCTGCCTGCAAACACCAGAGTTTAACAAGCAAGGTTACAAGGGAGAATAACCTGCTGCTGCAGCTTTTTTTTGTTTTTGAAATAAAATTTTAGTAAATAAGGGAAAAAAATGTACAAATGGATCCACGTGCTTCTCTTCAGGGTTGAAGACATGTGCTTGGGTCTTTGTTTGTATTACGTGTAGGTAGTTTTCAAGTTACTTGCATCCGTTTCATTAAGTGTTAGAGTGAGGTTGTGTTGTGTGTAATGTAATTTCTGGTGCTAAGTGTAGGTAAAACCATAAGTTTTGTTAACTTTGTAAGATGTAATTTCTTTTCCCTTCACCCTTCTGTTTCCCTGGTTATGATTTAGAATAATATTTGGCCAAATATATATCACCTTCACATCTTAATAGGATGATTGAGTATGGAGTTATAAAGCTAATTTAATGGTAAAAGGAGAGTGAAAAGAGGAATAAAACGATTAATATTTGTCGATCCAAAACTGAAAACAAAAAGCGAGGTCATTGGCCTAGGAGCTTATAGAACCGCAATTACCGGTGCCTAAGAAAATGAACATTTTGTAACCAATCATAACGAAACAAGCCCATTCTTCTTGAGGGTTGGATTTGGAGCATCTGTGACTTTAGTTCTTATCATGTAATTCACGTAGTTGGGACTTTCTTGTTTAGCATCCGTCGTGTTTGACGTAAGAAGTTGACAAAAAACACAGAAAAGGATGACGCATGAAAACGAGGAAAGCTATCTTGTGGAAAAGTTGCATTGAAACCATCCCACCCTATCCTTTTCAAATTAGACTTTCAAGTGAATGGTTCAACATGAAAAGTAAAATATAAAATTATACAACTGTTAATTAAAAAGTAATAATTAAGAATACATGTATACTATTAAAATATTAACCGTACAGTTATTATTTTCTCACTAAAATGCATCATTTGATTATACCGTTGTTATTTTTTCTTTAAAATAGCATTTGATTACAGTCATTTAAATAATCAAAACTGTCATAAATTATTATTTAACGAGAATAACTTAAAGCATTTTTTTTATATAACAGGAACCAACCTTAAAAGGAAAAAAATATTAAAAAATAAATATAAAATTTAGTTATATATTAAAGACCTAAAACATATTTTAAAATTAATTATAATAATTTGTTTATTTAAGATTGTGGACAGTCAAATCCAACTCTTTTTTCCCAGTTACCATTACCAATAGACTAGGTCCGAATAATGCTGCATCAATGACGCGTAAAATGATGAAACAACTAAATAGACGTAGTGTTAACGCTTCTTCGTGATAGGTTAAACAATTCAAGACACAACTCGTGTAATGTTGCTAGCTAGGATGCGGACAGGTTGATGAGGCATCACTCAGTCTCGGTTCACACCGTGTAAAGTTTCTTACCCCAACCATTGGTCCAACAGAACAGAACAGAAACAGGACAGTTTCTTTTCTAACAGAAAACATGATATTTTAAGTTAATTGACAGTTCAACATCAATGAACATGGTAGAGTCCGAAGCCATTCATGTTGTGATATTCCTGAATGAGAATGCAGATGCAATGAACATGCAACAATCTCTACTTTCTCTAGCTGGTAAAACCGCAGGCAAACATGACAAGACTTTCAACAAATAGATATCCACAAACTTACTAAACACAGGAGAAAATTCCGCATGGGAAAACAACATTCACAATGAACAGACAAACTATCTAGTAGATTCAGTCTTATCAAACTAATCACTAATGCATAGCTTCCAACAATCAATCTCATTGGATTATTGACAACATTCTGATAAATACGCAAGCTTTTCATGAGCAAATTTCAATCCTGAGTAGACTCAGTCTTCACTACACCTATCTTATATTTCCTCACTTAGATTATCATCAGCTAAACATAATACACAAATAATATGGTATTTACCACTACCAGGTACGAAAATCAAATGTCCTTTGATTATAAAGGAAGGTGACAATTAAGCAAACTGCAGATGTGAAATACACAGGATCTGAATTTATGATAGCTAATGAGTGTACTGTTTTGACAAGTATAAACAACATAGATAACCTGTATCAGACACTATATACAAAAGATATTACAGTATTCGTAAGAACAAGAAAAAAAAAATCTTTTTTGGATTTGGGGAAAGGGCTCAGAAGAAGAGTTGAATGTCACAAAATCCCATTCTAACATTAACACCTGTAAAATAAACACCTATCCAAGTAGAAATACACATTGACACAGGAAACCATTATCAAGTAATCCTCATAAAATGAGTTCACCTGCTAAAAGCATCTTATGATATACTATGTATTTTTCCTCCTTATGTGATGCAATACAGCAGGGGATCCTTCAAATAAATCTAATAGATAGGTCTCTAGATCCTCTGGTGTATACTTAATGTACTTCCAGGCATGCCTTCCCTCTAACTGACCACTAAACCTTCCCACAAACGAGCGGTATGCGGGAATCACCTTCTCTGATATAGATATCCGCAGCTCCTCACGAAGCTGATCATCCGGTACCTTCCAAGCTGTCTGAACCCGGTAAATTTCTTCGAAACAAGCATTGAAACTCTTGAACCTCTCCTTCAAAGCCATCTTCGATGCATTATTAGAGCTCCCTCCAATCCCTTCATCCTTCAAACAAAACAAGGCCTTGCTCCAAGAGGCTCTGAGATACCCCGTAGCATACTGGCGTATCTGACCACGGCGTTTCCTGATCCAATTATCCCCCAAGACCTTCCCAAGGTCCGAGTCCTTCACTTTCCGCACAAGGTAATAGAGATTGTTCATCAGAAACACCTGCTGCAGTGCACCGTCTTCATAAAGCTTTGACTTTTCCTCAAGATTGTACTCAAGTTCAGACATGAGCAACAGAATCCGCCGCCCCAAGGGCGACATAGCCTCTAACTGTGAACCATCACCACCAAGATCATTCTTAAATCGATAGAGATCCTCCTCACTAATCTCCAAAAGCGAATCCATAGGGGCACCATAATCAACAAGCAACTTGAGATAATTCATGACATAACGAGGCAAGGGATGAACATCCCCAGTTATGACCGGCTTCTTCGAAGTCTCGTTTCTAATACAATTCTCAAACTCAGCAAAAGTCCCTTTGGCAGCCTCACCAAGCCCACTCAGCACTCCATTGGCTTCACCAATCACAAACTCGTCAGAAACCATGGACTGCAAATCAGGCATAGCATCCCTCAAAGCCTCATACATGTCCAAAATCCGAAACAACTTCTCTGGCGACCGCTTAGCAATCGCAACAGCCTCACCGAAATTCAGCAACTGCATGACACAGCCCTTAGCAGTCTCATTGAAACAAATCTCCTTCAAATCATCCAAATCCCCAAACAAACCATCACAGAGCCTCTTCTCGCCACTGAGAAGCATTCCAACAGCAACCTTAACAGCCTGAACCCAATTCTTCATCTTCTCATCCAAACTCCGCCACTCAACCTTCTGAACCTCTTCAATACTCAACCTCTCAACGCCGAGAATAACCAAACACTCATCCAAAGCGTCGCGACGAACGCTACTATAAACCTGAAGACACTCTCTCTCATAACCAGACCTAACCATGCGATCGATGATTTCTCTGAGGTCCTGAACCGCCTCGGGACGCACCAAATCGACGAACAAATCGTCGCCGAGGCTCACGCCGCGTGAGTGGAAGCGGCTCGAGCCGACCTCGCCGAAGCTCTCTAGCGGGGAGTCGTCGATTGCGCCGCCGCCGCCGCCGCCGTCGTGCGAGCTGAACGAGAGCGAAACCCTCCTGATCGAGCTGCAGCGGCTCACGGCGTCGAGAGGGATCGTGTTGCAAATCAGCACGTGGCGCAGCTCCTCCTCGAGCCGCGACATCGCGAGCTGAATCGCGTTCTCGGCGCGGTCCACGATGACCTGGCCGTTGCGTGCCGCGGAGGAGGACGGCGGCGCGATCGAGAACTGCTCCATCCAGTGGATGATCTCGTCGACGGCGGAGAAGTACTCCACGGGATTGTTCGGAGGGTTGAAGAGCGACGTGGATTGACGCGAAGGCTGGCCGGAGAGAGACGCATCAGCGAGAATCACTTTCTCGGCGGCTTCAAAGCGGTCCAGCTCCTCTTCATCAGAAGACTTCGAATCGTCGCCGTTGATGAGGTCGGAGATGCCGGAGAGGCGGTTATCGAAGGCGGAGAAGATCATAAGCATGTCTTCGCGATCCTCTTTCGCGCCTCTGAGGCTCTTCACGATTTGCTGAGCCGTCGCGAGGACGCGGTCGTCTCCACCGGCGCCGCCGCCAAGACTGGTGGTGGTGGTGGTGGCCATTTTTTGCTCCACCGAATCGATTTTAGGTTTTTTTTTTAAATTTTAATTTTAATTTAGTGTTTGAGATTGGTGTGAAAGCTGTGAATAAGTGAAGGGTTTGGGGTTAAGGAATTGTTGGAGTGAGAAGAGAAATGGTAAAGGGAAAAGAAGATATGCTGGTGAGCATTATTCTCGGATATGTCAGAATTTTGTTGATTTTTGTTTTTGTTTTAATTTTGGATGTTGTTGGGGACTGTTTGGGAAGAGATAAAAATGGGAAAGAATAAGAAAGAGCGTTGGCCGGCTTAGTTGTAGTGAAGCGTTGCTAATCACGCAGTGGACTTTTAAGATTTTGCTTGCCTATACGATGACGTGTCTTGTGGAATCGGTTCTTATTTATTTGGGTAAATAAACAAACTCACCACCTTCTTTTCTTATTTTAAGCTCACGAATCACAGACGTAGAAAATCTTGATTCTTTTTTTTTTTTTTTATTAAAAGAAAATCTAAAAATTCTATACTTTTTTTTAATTCCATAGAAATAGTTTCAATTCTAGTCTGTCAAAATCTAAACTAGATTGTTTTAATAATTAGTTATTAATTATATGTATACAAAATTAGAATTGAAATTCTTTTTTGTTTTGGTAAATTTATTAATTTATTTTAAGAAAATTAATTTTTAGATATAATAAAATTAAAATTTTCACAACAGAGAATCCATAAAAGAAAAAAATGTTGAAAACTTTGGAAGTAATTTATATATACAAAAAATATAATTCATTTTAGAATATTTCACATTTTTTGGTGTATTTCTTTCACAGATTTTTTCTTTTTCATTGTTATAAATGTTGTTTTAGCAAAAATATAACATGAGAATATATATATATATATATATATATATATATATATATATATATATATATTGTTACATTTTAAATTTTAAAATAATTTAAATAAAGTATAAAAAGGAAATCAATGATATTTTAAGAAATATTTTTTTTCTTTACTCCTGAAAATATCATATTCTTATCTCCCATCCTGAAAATAAAAGTATAGAAAAGTATAAAAAAAATAAAAGTGTTTCTGAAAAATTAATAATATTTTTTTTAAAACATATAATTGGGTCTTTTTTTTTTATGAATAAAGAAATTAAAAGATGGCACTAAGGCCTACAAAAAAGAGTGTCTGAGGTATCAACAACTAAGTAATTCGAAGTTGAAGTTGGACAAGAATTTAATAAAATAAACAGGGAAAAGGATTTGGCTCCTGACTTAGCAAGAATATCTGCCATAAAATTTCATTGCCTAAGTATATGCTTGAAGCTAATATTCCAAGGTAGTTGTACGTAACCATGAATGGCCGAAACCACACCTGCATGAGGATGAACAGCGTCGAGACCCTCAATGATGAATTTTAGAGAAGTGGTGAAATTTGTCTCACAAATAACATTAGAGAAATCTTTTGTGTGGACAAGTTTAATGCCATGGAAAATGGCACACAGCTCAACGGTGGTATTTGAAGTAAAACCACAACTGCCCACATAACCCGTGATCCAATTTCCTGCAAAATTTCGAAGAACGCCACCAAAACCTGATAAGCCATGATTACCAAAGGAACTACCGTCCGTATTGATCTTGATGTAGTTTTGCAAAGGAGGTTCCCAATTAATCAATATCCTATCTGTTGGGAATGAGTTGGTCAAACTTGTCCCTTTGACTAGATGTAGAAGAGAACTTATCTGGTTATACATATACTAGTCTGGCCAAACTATATCGTTAAAAACCACCTCATTCCTTGCGTGCTAGATCATCCAGTAGGTGGTGCCGAATAAGAGCTAAAAATTTCTTTGAATGTTACTTCTGAGCCAGTATGTAACATTATTAACGAAGAAATCAAGACCATACTGCAACTAGATGTATTGCCACACCTTACATGCATAGGGACAATCGCAAAAGATGTGAATCCATGTTTCATTGGCATCTCCACACCTGCAACAAGAAGAATCAATAGTAATATGCTGCATGAAGCGGAAAGAGTTAGTAGGAAGACTCCTTTTATAGGTGAGCCAAATAAAGTATTTAACATTTTCAGGTAGTTTAGACTTCCACACTCACGACCAGAACTCAACATAGGTAAGATGAAAAACAGACTCTCGGCTCAACCATGCATAGACAACTTGGTATTATACCTTCTCGAGCTAGATGCACTCCACCTAATAGTATTCGATATAGAAGGATTAAGAAATAAGTACGAAAGAGTGTTCTGAATGTCTTGGAGCAAGGTTGTAGTAAGGACGTTAAGGTGTCAATAGCCATCAAAATAGACATCCTTAACGTGTAATTGCATGTCCCTCTCATGGACCTCATCCACCATGCCATACAAAGGTCTCTCCTCTAATCAAGGATCAAACCAAAAGGAGCAATCCCCGTCCCCAATCCTGAACATGAAACTTTGCTTGAGATGAGATAAGGCTTTCATGATAAATGACCAAACATACGAGCTGCTTGTGGAATTCTTAAGGTGAAGAATATTCTTTTGGCCAATATATTTCGCATATAGCAAGCGAATCCATAACTTATCCTTACCGTGCAAAAGATCCCACACATGCTTGCCAAGTAGGGAAATGTTAGCTTGGCGGCATCGATGAATGACCAAACCTCCTTTGACACGAGTTTTAGAGATAGTAGACCAATCTACCCAATGATTGTGATTCCCTCCCCAGATGAAGCACCTTAACATAGAGTCAATTTTATTGCAAATTTCCTCCGGGATCCATAGGTTTTGCATAGAGTAGGAGGGGATAGCAGATATAACTGACATAGCCAAAGTTACTCTGCCAGCACAACTAAGGAGTTGGCCTTTCCAACCTGCAATGCAGCTATTAACACAATTTGTGAGGGAAGCAAAATCCGCCTTAGTGGTCCTACCTACCAAGAGAGGGAACCCTAAGTATCTGCCTAGATTATGAGTATGTTAGAACTCTAATATAATGGCGAATTGCTAGATTTTGCTACACAGAACATTCTTAGAGACGAAGAACTTAGATTTTTTAACTATTGACTTTCAAGCCAGAAGCAAGACAAAATAGCCAGATAACATTCTAAATCAACTGCACTTGATTTGCCGATGCCTTAGTGAACAACAGACAATCATCGGCAAAAAATAAATGTGATATCTTAGGGCCACCTCTGGAGACCGTAATTGGTTGCCAATCCCCACTACCCATTTTTTCTTGAATGAGAAGCGCTAGCTTCTCCATGCACAAAAGAAAGAGATAAGGTGACATTGGGTCTCCCTGACGAAGACCATGTCTCGGCGAGAAAGAGGGCAATCTCTCGTTATTTCATTTTAAGGACAAGGACGTAGTAGTAGTGCAATTCATAACCAAGTCTATTGTGTTGTCCGAAAACCCAAATTCCTTCAGAGTCAATCTCAAGAAGCTCCAATCAACCTTATCATAGGCTTTTTCAAAATCGATCTTAAACATAACATATCCAGTCTTCCTAGTCTTATGCATACTATGAACAATCTTTTGGGCGATGATGGAATTATCACAAGTTCCCCTCTTGGGGATGAAGCTACTTTGAAGGGGACCAATGATAGAATCTAGGTGTAGCCGAAGGCGATTCACTAGGACCTTGGAGACCAATTTGAATAGAACATTACAAACACTGATCGGTCTGAAGTCCTTGATGGACGTGGAATTCTCCGACTTAGGAATGGGAACTATCAAAGTTTTAGTCATTTGGGATGGGACAACAGTTGTGACAAAAATCTCAGCTACCATGCACGTGATATCATCCTTGATATGTGGCCAGAAGGTTCTGAAAAATATAGGTTGAAATCCGTCTGGCCCAGGGGCTTTGTAATGGTTCATGCTAAAGAGAGCATCATTCACTTCTCGCAACGTGACTATAGCGGCTAGGCCGAGGGAGACATGATCCTCCAATCGAGGAACATGCACTAGCTGTAAGCAATTGGGAAGACATCTAGCAGTAGATTGGAAGAGACCTTAGTAGAACGATTGAGCTTCCTTCTGAATAAGGGATGCATCAGTGCACCAAATATTATCGATAAATAGGCCAGAAATGTTATTCTTGCGTCTTCTGATAATTGTTTGAGTATGAAAGAATTTGGTATTCTTGTTGCCACATCTCACCCACTTCTCACGGGACTTTTGGAACCATAACATTTCTTTGCAAAAAAGGATCTGGTTATACTGGTCCTACAAGGCTTTCTCGAACTGAATCAAGTCAAAAGTAGCCTGAATCTCTAGTTCTCGGTGGACTCCTTTGATACGAAATTCTAACTTCTTTTTGTCCTGAAAAATATTCCCAAAGACCTCTTTGTTAAAGATGATAGAGTTGTCACGAACCTTATTAAGCTTATGGAAAGTGTCTCCGGTAGTTTGACCCCATGCTTGTGTCACAATTGTATACTCCTAGTGGGAAAGCCAAGATGCTTGAAAATGAAAGGAAGAGTTTATGCAGGAGTCAGCTTTTCAACAAGAAAGAAGGAGAGGATTGTGGTCCGAGTTGTAGGGGAGAAGAGTTTCCAACAATGCATTAGGGTAGGCAAGACGCCACTCAACATTAGCCACGCACCTATCGAGTTTTTTTTGTATGAACCTCTTTGCTTGAATATTCCTGCGCCACGTGAAGAAGCTCCCTGTGGTTTCCATATCAATAAGGCCACACTAGGTGAGAACGCCGTAAAGAGCATTGACCCTGGCTTGGTGGAAGGCTCCCCTTGTGACCTCCGATAGTTGAGTAATCTCATTCCAATTGCCAATAACTAGCCACGGTCCTACCATGTCATTGTCAATCTCAATCAAGTGGTCCCAAAGAACAGCCCTCACCATAGGAATGGGGGAGGCATACAGCGCGGAGCAGTTCCACCTACTATTTGCCTTCTCTAGCTTGAAGGTAATACATTGATTCGTGGAATGTAGAAGAGTAAAGTTAACATCCAGCCTTTTTGATAAGACCCAAATACCTCTTGCATGTCCTCTAGCCTCCTGAATAAATACCTTCTCATACCCCAATGACTTCCAAAAATTTTCAACCCTATGGAACTGAACATGAGTTTCGTAAATGAAGAAAAAGGAAGGTTTATGGGTTTTAATCATATGTTTGATGTGTCGTTTCGTACAACGGTCAACCGCTCCTCTTATGTTCCATGATATGATTGATATATCTTGTAAGCAATTCATGACAACATAATGAAAAGAGGAGGGGAACTTGAGCCAAGGCCCTACATTGGCATAACTTGGCTTACAAGGATTAACTCTTGAGCCACATTGGCCACCTTCTTACCTTGAGAATCTTCAACCATAACCACATCAATATTAAGGTTCAATGCAATAGTATTAGCATGCACACCAGGTACTGTGGTGTTAACCCCATTTTGATTTACATGATTATTCGCATGAATATTGAACATGGACGATGATGACGTTGATGTGGGGTCCGGTGGAGTAGTAGGAGCTGGAGGTAGTACCTTTTTATTTGCCTCACGTGAATTCATGTTGATTTTTGCAGCATTTTGAATTAATTGTGCAATAGGGATAGAAAAATCTGAACGTGATCTTTTATGAGCAAGTGGGGCCACGTGACTAGATTGATTTGCATGATTGTTTTTTAAATTTCCCATTTTCTTTTTCTTGCCACGAATATTGGGATTCTATTGTGGGAGAAAGAATTTATTCTTATCCTTTTTAAAAATAAAATCCCGAGTCATCATATTCTCTTTCTTTTTTAAATTTGAATTATTATTGTTCTGTTCCTTCGTTGCACAACAAGCTAATCACCATGAACAAGATCATGATTGACATTTGTTATTTTTGTTGCGGTTTCCACTTGCTCTCCTGAATTAATGGGGACATTAATTTCAATAATTAGAGATGTACCTATTGTTGTTGCGGTGGTTGCCAGAGCAATTGGCGACACCGTTCCTTGCGAAGTTGATAGTGGGGTTTCTAACGGATATTCTAGTTGCTTCTTAATGCACTCCCTTGTAACATGGTCGTAACAACCACATGTGGAGCATATACGGTGAAAACCTTTATACTCCACTCAGTACCAAAAACCTTTCAACCAGACCTTCCCAACAACTAGTTTAGTAAGATCAATTTTAATGCAAACTCGTGCAAACTTGCCTCGCCTGATGTCTTTGGTATTGGAGTCCACCTTACCTGGTTTCCTAATGGCCGCTGCTAGTGCAAGCAAAATGCTTTCATCATAGTAAATAAGGTTGAGACTCGGGAAGCAAATCCACACTAGCGTTTTTTCAATCTTCGCAGATGAAGAGATAAATTCAGGAGACCAACGTTGCACTGTAAGGTAGTGATCAAATAACATCCAGGGCCCTTCATCCATAACCTTTTGGCGATCACCTGTGTTGTCAAACTTCACCATGAAATAACCATTGCCAATGTCCATAATTTCAAAGCGCGCAATTAGCTTTCATAGTCTATGTAGCTTATCCCGCATCAAAGAGTAGCCTATATTTTTGCCCAAAAGCTTCACCACTAATGCATCTTGCCAAGGAGCACATAGCTCATCGAACACCTTGTCAAATATATGAACCATTGGTTTGAGGGGATTGCCATCTTCATATTCAATCCTTGCCCTTGGGTGCCAAGAATGAGTCTGTCTCTCATGAACATATCACGGAAGGATGGTCGTGGAGGTGGAGTAGGAAAGGGATGACTGTCGCCACCATCTGGGTGGTTCGTTGCCGAAGTCAAAGCTGTTCATCAAACCTGCAGAGAAAACAAAGTCCTGGGCCATGAAAAAGTTTCTCTATGAACCAATTACAATATAAGTCATACCAATAAGTGTTTGCATCGCTAAGTAGATAATTGATTATTTTATAAGTAGATAAGATTTATTTATTTAAATAAGTAAAAAATAATTTATTTTAAACAAAAATAATTTAGACAAACATACTAAAAATATATATAATTATTTATTTTATTAAAATAAATTATTATTTTATCAAATAAATTTAAATAAATCAACTTAATGTCATATTAACAGTATTCATGCTAATTCTACTTACCAGGTAATATTGATTTAAAAATAATATATAAAAGAGTGACGTACAATAATATGTTATTAGTATTTTATTTTATCTTAGTTAGAGTTTTTTTTACTACTTTCTCCATTTTAAAATAAAAATTCTAATTAAAAAAATAAAAGTGATTTTTTTCAAAAAAGTAGATTTTTTTATTATTAATTCTTTGATTAATATTTTGCAATACTTAAAAAAAAACAGTTTAATTTTAATAAAAGTTAGAAATAAAGGGCAACATTTAGTTTTCGAATCGTTCCAGAATTTAGAAACTTCTAAATCACATTCTGAAATTTTAAGTGTGAAACCATTATTATGCTTAACAAAAAGAGTGTGAAACCACTATTGACGATCGAGCATGATATTTTTAGGACCAACTTGATTCCGTCAAAAATATGAATCACTGGATTCGTTGAAACATGCAAGATGAGTTTTAATTATATATGCAT
The DNA here is from genome assembly GCA_014843725.1 of Amphicarpaea edgeworthii. NCBI lineage: Eukaryota > Viridiplantae > Streptophyta > Magnoliopsida > Fabales > Fabaceae > Amphicarpaea > Amphicarpaea edgeworthii. Next base: position 18,111,450 of record CM026324.1, on the reverse strand, counting down.
AGAGTCGACCACTGATTGATTGATTGAATGTTCTTTGATCTCATTTTATTAATAAACCAACTTGCTGGTCAAGGGTCTATTTCAATCCAATCCTTCTCGTCTGTTGCAATTTTTTTTTTTAAATTTCTGGTAGAATCATTTTGTTAAATTTTTTTATAATCAATCGATAATTAGTTTCACGCTGGGAAGTGATGATTTTCAAGAATTATATTTTATTTATAATTTGTATTCATTTAAAATACTATTAGATAATTTTATAATTCCATTTTTATTATATGGGTTCATACCAAATTAGTTTGAAAGCTTAATTTCAATAATATCTATATGTTTTTCACTTTGACTTTTGTGTTTATAATAAATATCAATGGCCTCACTTAAAATGGATTAGCAAATCTTTTCCACCCGATTACTAGTAATGCATTCAAATATAATCATTGATATAATAGAAAATGACGTATCAAATTTTAGATTTTTCATTCAAATATAACCATGATAAAGCCTATAATACAATTAATAATAATAAAAAAAAGCTTATACTACATATACTAAAATTAACTTATACATTAACTAATTAATTTATAAAAATTGTCTTATTTTTTATTTTTAGATAAGCTACAAGAAACTTCTATAAATTAATTAATATAGAAATTAATTTGTAAAATTTCTCTTTAAAAATATTTTGGTTACCTTATTCTCACTCTCCCTTCCATTCCCATTCCCACCAGCAGCGGCCATTATTGCACCTAAAGTTATTAAAATGGGTTAGAATCTACAAGTTGACCTAATTTACCATGAGTTAGAGTTGAGATGGAGTAGAAAATTAATATATTTTTTGTGAGTTCAAAAATTAAATCCGACCCCACGGGTTGATCCATAATGGACTAAGCCAACTCATGAACCATCAAAAATTGTTTTTTCATTATTTTTTAGTATTTTGTAATGTAATTTTAATTTTTTTTTTAACTTAGAGTGTTTCGTGTAAAAAAAATATAATATTTTTTTTAGAAAAAATATATAATGTGTATAAATTTATTTATTTTTTAAGTAAGTTGGTAGGTTGGTGGGTTGGCTCCGATTCGAATTCATTTTTTACAATTTCTTAATGAGTGAGTTTGATTAACCTGAATTACCAACATAAATTAAGGTAGACTGAACCCAATAGAACACACTAATCTATTTTAATAGCTCTAGTTGCAGTAATAGTGTTAATCATACTCTTCTCACCAAGCTATTTCTATTTGATCGTATGGCTTTTATATCTCTGATTTTCTTCTTTCATCATTTTTCTCCTAACGCCCCATGAAAAATGCAAGAAAACCCATGATAAAGCTTATATCTCAATATAAAAAAAATTCAAGTTGAGCCCACCACAAACTTGATCTTGTGGGTTAATTTACCTTATATAATATACTTTTAATAATGTAAAAAAAAAAAAATCAAGATACAACCGACTCTTTCTGAGAGAAATTATTTTAGGAATATTATTTTTTTGTCCAATCCAATAAAAAAAAAGTGGGAGAAAAAAATGTTGAAAGAAAAGAGAAGAAAACATATAATGCAGAAGAAGCATCTCCAAAATTTCATTTTTATAAGATTGAAGATATTCATCAAATATAAGAACCAACTCTCGTTAGGTCCTTAATCCCTTTATCCACTTGCAATTTGTAACTTTCATGATTTTGCTTTTTGGGTTAGGTAGGCTAAAACTTCAGTATCCACGTCAGTATCGGTGTTTTCCAGCATAACTCTATTGATATCGAAACTCCTTCATTTGACACAATCGTGGAAGCATTTAGTCCAGCAAAAAAAATCATTTTTTCTTTCTTTCACAAGTATGGCTAGTTCCTCACAGTAAAAAGAAGTGTGACATTCTCTTTTGAAGAGTTCGTTTATCACAACTGTTTCCCTTTTTACCTCCTTCTGTGCAATTGTAATTTTGCTGCTATTTGCACTTAAAACTTGTACTCCATTATGGCATTTCGCATTCACAAGTTTATGATCTATCAGCTATTACTGGTATGAAAAGTAATTCAGCCCAAAAGTTTATGCTGATAACTAAAAGCATATGAATTCTTTGTATCTTTAACTGGTCAGAGATATGTAGTCCATCTACTCACTGTTTATTTACTACTTAATAGTATTGTATTAATTTGGTATGTATTATACTATTGCAGCTATGTAGTCTAACATTTACAATAAGAATTGTACGGACCATGCTTTTTTTCCCATGCTTATTCCTTGCATAAAGTGTAACTAATAACTTTTTCTTGAGAGTACTTAAAAATTGAAATTGTTTAAGGCTTTAAGCCATAACATTTGTTATGGCTAGATTTTTGTTAAAGAAAAAAGACCAGAAAAGAAAAGCCATTAGAACGTGTGTGTATAATAACGAAGCAGTTCAAGTTACTGAGTAGTTGCTTCACAGCCATCATGCACACAGGCTAAGACATCTTTGTAATCCCTTGAAATGGTAAAAGAATCGTAGACCTTTCCATCACTGCTTTTCTTGTACTCAAAGAGGAGAGATGAATGATCGAATGCTGTCAACTTGACAAACCCAAAGTCATAGTCTCTGTAAAGACTCCACTTAGGGGTTACTTGGCTGAAATTTGACAAGTGACTCCCTGCTCCACCAGCAACAACATGAATTGTTCCATTCACAACGCCCGAATAGTGAGATTTTTCATCATTCACACATTGATTCTGTATATGGATTTTGTTCATAAAAACATTAGAATTAGTATGGGAGTTATTAAAAGTTCACCATTGTAACAGTAGGAATAGTAAGTTATACAAAACGAATGAAGCAACCATCCATGGATCATTTCAATAATTTTGATAAGGATAAAAAGCACACCATGCAATGCATATAATGAAGAAAACAAGTCATGGACTTACCAACTGTGCAAGTTGGTTTGAATTTAAATAGAGTCATGGCATATTTGGCTGTTAACCTTAGGTGATAAAGTTATAAAACTGGTTTGGTGGTTGAAGATAGAAGAGGGGAGGGAAAAGGTCGTGGGTTCGAATCTTCAACTCACTCTTAATAACAAAAATTAACAATTTAACGACTAATATTTATTGATAAAAAAACCTTACCTGATAAATGGGACATGTCCTTTCATAGTTATGAACATGGCCATAAAATGCAATATCTACTTTATATTTCTGCCAAAGTTTCTGTAAACTCTCTCTTCCCATAGGCTCTTCAAATGAGCCCTCCGCAGCATACCAAAAACCAGAGGAATATCCAAGCACGCGGTGAGCAGCAAAAATCAACCAGGGTTGTTTTTGTCTGTCTACTGTTGCAAGGCAATGCTCTATGAATTTGTATTGTTCTGATCCTTCCCTCCAATCATGTTCAGTGTCAGCTATGCAGAAGCGGAACATGCCATGATCCGTTGCATACCTGGATATTCAGAATCTCATTTATCAAATATGAAAAAGAGTTTAATGATAATGCACTGGGAGGGTAAAATACATTACTATACATTGTTAGAATTATTGACACAATTTTTGTAAATAACTCAGAATTATTCACTTTAGAATACTAAAACATATTTATGTCACCAGACATGTTATAAAAGACACTCCCAGTTTAAGTTAATCAAACGTTACTACCGTTGTAACAAAAGCCAAACTCATTCTTATACTCTTTGCAAAGTTCAAATCTAGTGTATTTGGATTAGTTTATGCTGTGTTTGAAATGGCTAATCAATATAATTCTAACAGAGCTTTTGATGGAAAAAAAAGATTATCCCTAAGGTTTGATGTAATCCAAACATGCATATAATTAAATGGACAAATTTAAAATTTACCATGAGACTGAATTTACCAAAAGTTTGCTCTGTTTTCAGCTGGAACAAAAAACATGTTCTGCGCCAAAACTCCACATTCACCACCTGAATCTGTAGTGTTATAAAAGGATCCTGTGTTGGGCCAATCACGTTCATGATTACCACTGCAGGTTTATTAGACAATTCTTGTTCAATATATAAGTAATACTACATGAATCTAATCTACATGGCAACAGAGGAAGGTGTGGACAATAGGACTCAAACCTGGCAATCATATATGGCACTGTTGATGCAATTGGTTCCACTTGAGCTGTGAATTGGTCCCACTGCGAGAGGTATCCGTTTGCATAAGTTATATCTCCTATGTGTAAAACAATGTCAATATTTTCTAAATCTTTGATAAGCTGGTCAGTGGTGTTAAGTGAACCAGGTTGATAGGCATTATACTCATTTGAGCCATCGCGCTCAGCCTGAAACAAAATCAAAGAAAAGTAAGTGCTTTTATCAATAATCATGCTCAATAGTCATCTTGCAACTTAATCATTTTTAATCAGACTATTATTCCAAGAGAAATAGGGCGATGCACTGTTTGACAGTGTAAATTAGTGAATCACAATTTTTCATTTATGATAACTCCTTTGTCTTTTATAAAACTATCTTAAAAATCATCCAAGTAGTGGATTGTGACCTCACACTGTCATTACATCACCATTACACTCTTATTCCAAATTATCAATAATCGTGCTTGGTTTGTATTGTACTATTGCAGCTATGTAGTGTAACTTGTACAGTAAGAATTGTACAGACCATGCTTACTTCTTGCATACTAGGTTCTTCCTCCCAAAGACAGTTTCAGATGTTCTTCTTTCTTTATATAAATTTTATTTTGAAAATTAACATTACCTTCCCCATGTCACCAAATATGATAACACGTTGCAGTGAGTCCTGTCCAGGATAAGGTGATGACTTGAATGAATATTTCTTGCTCCAAATATAAGAACCATCAGACAATAGATGCCCTAATCGATATGTATACCTGAAAATATATATATATTCTTAAATAATATAGAACAAACTTTGACAGGTCCTCATTGTGTTATAAACAGAATGGATATTTGAAAACATACACTAAATTTGGCCAAAGGTTTTTGAGAAAACTTGTGTGTATGAAACCAGGGTCACGCCAACCAACAGTTCGTGCTGGTGAACCTGCAAGTGAGAGTAACAAAAGAACCACATTATGCTGCTATAGAAAAGCCTACTCCCAATTTTTCAAAAGAATAAAAAAACAGCAATCTGTGTATAAGAGTTTCCAACATATATATAGCTAAGACAAAATTAACTTTCCAACATTTACTTGCAGCTGCAAGAGAATGCAATAACTTGCAATGAAATGTTGCAAATTGCATATTAACTGAACCAGACCATGTATGCAATAAAACCCCATTGTTGTGAGATGGCATTATGACCAAATAAACCATACCACACATGCTGTTACGTCCGAATGTTAATGTTCCAGCAGGAGATTGCACTTGCATTTTACCCTTAGGACCCCATTCAACAAACGGTATAGCTTCCTTTATGTCATATCCACTAGTCCAAGTAACTGTCATCTGCATAAGACAGGCCAAATAATCCTAAAATCACTTCTGTAGTCCTAATAGTGGTTTCAGAGTGTTAAAGAAACAAAATGGCATCAATTCCTGTTTCCATAGTATCATGTCAAACTTATAAAATCTAATGGTATCTTTTTAGAGCACTATCATCATTGGAGGGTTGGGCTCAAAATCTATTAACTCTATATAGGATACATCACTCAAGCAAAGCCATAATAGGATACATACAAGTAATGAATACTATTTACTTGGATGAGCAAAATATCAAGGACCTCAATGCATGAAGATAAACTTACTTCATCCCAAGACTTCCCCTGAGCAAGTCGTGGATATAGGGGCACTTTAGGATTGACAAATGATATGAAATTGGAAACTACCACAAGCTTAGGCTGCAGTGTTCAATCAGATATGACTATAAGTCAGTCCACAAATCATGTACAAAGTTTGAATGAAGATAGGCTGGTTTCATATTAACTGCATTAATAGTGGCTGCAATGCTACATCTAAGGTGAGAGTCAATTAACATGAGCATGCTTTAGTTATTAAAATGAAAAGGAGATACTGAATACGATAAGAACAGCTGAAAGAGCCTGGAAGCACATTTAACAGTCCACCCGAAAATAGCGCAAAAGAGAAATCTGCACGTTGATTGATCAACTGGAACTTCAAAGAAGCTTTTCCTGTCTTCATGTAGTGTGAGTCGGAGTAATTTATAAACTTATACTGGTACAAAGTTTCAAACAAGTCACATGAGTAATGCATCGTTCATCACTTAGAAAAATAATCCAACCTGAATTTTAATTCAATCAGAGATCTATGACAAATACTACCTTAATTGGGGCTGAGCATATGTACGGAATCACTTCTTTTGGATCATTCACAGGTGAACAGGTTGATGCACTGCCATTAAAAAAGTCCCACTTAGTTCATTTAGCAATATGATTAGATGCAGAGGCTTTAGAAATATTCACTTAGTTGAGTTCTAATTTCTATGCAATATTCAATATAAGTGCATCATGAGAAAGAGATGTGTAATTATTACTTGAACTTTGCAGGAGAGAAAACTCCAACCCAATCATCTGCAGATGGGTCAGGGTAATCAACATCTACTGTCACCCATTGAGTATCCTCACCCTGAAATCATACACATCAATCAAAGCACAAAAAAGACACGGCAAAAATTAAATGATTCGAAATTTTACATTCAACCAAACTATATCATTCTGCAGAAAACAGATTCAATTATTTAATCTGTATTAACTGTGGCACGGTCCAACATAAAGTGTAACACATTCTCTCTAACACAAATTATCACATGATCCCAAACTACAATAGTCCCAATCAATCTCCACGTAGCACGAGTCTTGTTAGCTTTTACTCTCGTTAACTGAAAATTTTGGCTGTCACGTGCACATGGACCAAGACCATAGCCACGCAGTGGTCTGAAACTGCCAATAATTTATGCTCTAACGCATTCTTTTAAACTACTTGAGTTTTACTTCTTATTTAACAAGCATCGCAAGTAATTACGTAGTTTTCAATAGATTCAAGAGTTTAATAGTAATTTTACATTGTGATTAATGTCAGCGTAAAACTACTTTCAGTGCATTAAAATCTAAATTAAACTAATGATAGTAATAGAAATTGTGTTGTTAGTACTTGTTAGCACTTTTCTTGCTAAATTCGCAAAGTTTAAAAAAAATGTTGTGTTATGGTATGTTACCTTTGTGCCGAGAAGAGAAGGAGTGGCTGTGACGGAAGCGCCACTGTGGAGTGAAACAACAGCCTTGTGGATTGCAATTCTGGAGAGTGGTTGCTCCCCCAAACCATTAATATGAGCAAAGCCAAAAACAATGTTCAACTGGACCAAACACACCACTACTAGAACCAGATTCATGTTAACACGCTTTTCTATCTTCTTCATCTTCATATGCTATTTGTGGGTTTAGTTATTATTGCAGAGTGCGGAGTAACGGAGTGTAGTTATAGTCAACGATGACAGATAGATGGATTTTTTCCAACCCAGCCTTTGAAGTCAACGAACTATTACGGGTTTATATGTATTTTTCGTAATTAAATTATTCATGATTGGTCTGAATCGATTAAAATATACAAGAGGAATTCATTTCCCCCTCTCAATTTTAACGACGGCATGTTTGGATTGGATTACTGCTTGCTGGTGTGAACCACGCTCTTTGCTATTTGACAAAAATGTGAGGAAAGAAATACAGAAAATGGAAGCAAATAAGTGAGAAATAAAATAAAAATAGAAGTTATTTAAAAAAAAATGGAAAAAATTATTTGATAGATAAATAAAAATAAAAATGAATTATTTTATAGTTGTCACATTAAAATTATCTTCTAAAATTAAAGAAGACAAAAGACAAATGAAAAATGTAATGCGCCAAAATCTATCGAATGAGAATGTATAAAGACTATGAAATAAAAACAGTTTGGGCAGTGTAATTAATGGTCAGATAAACTAACTAATACTTGAAATTGAATCTGTGAGATAAAAGGAAAATGGTTTGACTTGGAGTGTAAATGAGCAAGCAAATGATCTCGGAGTTAAAGCCTCGGTGAAATTTCACGAAAAAAAAAAAGAAAAAAAAAACCTTGGTAAACAAGTAGTTTTGGTCCCCTGGCTGGATTGTTCACCAAGGTTTTTTTTTTTAAATTTTTGTCAAAGTTAGAATTTAGACTTAATTCTTTTTATTTTTCAAATATTAGAATAACTATTAAACTAATAATCTAATTAATAATTATTATAAAATATTTATACGTATAAATCTTTCACATAAATTTTATTTATTATCATATATTTATTTATTTATTTATTGTTTCTTGTATTTTTAATAAGAATTTAGTAATTTGAATAAAATTAAATAAAGGGAGTGATCTATAAAATAAAAAGTGGAATATATATAAAAAATTTTAACAACTAATAATAAAAGATGCTAAGATATAAAGAAAAAATAATTTAAATAACTTTTAATAATATTAAAGATTAATTAAATAAACTTTTATAAATTTTAAATTTATATATAATAAATATTTTTAATTTTTTTTCAATATAAGTCAAGTGATATGAGTCAACTAGTGACCCACTAGTTTGAACAATGATTCTCAGTGATTCAGTGTCTTAACCAATTCGATATCCGAATTTGAGAGAGACGTCGATAGAGATGTTGAAGTTATTTAAATTTTTTTTTTTTTAATATCTCTTATTATTATTTGTAAATTATATAAATCACTCCTTTTATTTAATTTTATTCAAATAATTATTAATTACAATAAAAAAAAGTCAACGTTATAAAAGTCAATACTTCAAAATTAACAAAATAACCAAAAGTGTTTGATTTTGAAAGTAATAGGAACAAAAATTGCGGATTTAAGAAAGTAGGGAGTAAGGATGATAATATGTACTTACTTGTAAAAATACCCATATACGGGTAAGGTAATAACCCACACATTGGGAATGAGTATTTATTCACAAAATCTCACAGGGATGAGTATAGGTACAAGTACTATAGTACCTACCTCGCACCTTTTATATATATATATATATATATATATATATATATATATATTAATATAATTATAATTTTATTATTTAAAATATTCAATTAAAATTGTTTAATTATTTATTTGTTATTTTAATTAATTTTTTTATATGCTAATTTTGATATTCTATTATGTTTTAATTTCTATTTATATTAGTGGTTTAAAGCAATATAAAATCTATAAAGATAGCATTTATAAAATATGAAAAAATTGATTCAGATGATAAAGTCAAAATATTATATTTATCTGTGTTTTATTTTTAATTTTTAATATATAATTATAAACTAATTAGTTCTAAAAATATATTAGTTTTTCTTGTCTAATTAGAATTTTTGTTTAGATTAGAACATTTGTAATCTTGATGTTGGATGATTATTTTTGTAATGTTATTTATTTATAACCTAAATTTTGATAAATCAATGTTTGTTTGATTTTAATATTATATGAGTTATTTTTTTATGATATTCAATTTTATATATATGGAAAGCGCAGATAACAGGTACGGGTATAAGTATACCCAGAGAATATAAAAATGAGGATTGAATTTCCGTATGGATATGGGATTGGGAACGAATACTTTTTTCAAATGTGGATATGGAGACGGGTATTATAATACCCTACCCATTATCATTCTTAGTAGAGAGATTAAAACTTCTATTAAACCTTTATTTAATCACTCTAAGGATGATTTTGTAATTTTTTAATAAATTTAGGCAAAATAAAAATAGTGAGTCAGAGTGTGGTTTGTTTGGACCTGTATTTGAGTGGGAGGGCGGTGTCAAAATTCTGCAACATGTATTTTGTATTTTGCAACATGTAATTTTGCTAAGTTGAATTTATAAAGAATATTCCATTTGCTTACCAAAAAAAAAGAGAGAATAGCCCCACAAAACTCGTTAGCAAACGCACGAACTACACGATATTTAGCCTCAAAGGAAGAGGAGTGACTAATGGTATTTTATTTTTAAAATAAGTTTTGGGTCATATAAAATATTATTTTTTATTTTAAATTCTTATTAAATTTTTATAATATTTTGGATTTTTATAATATTTTTTTATTTTATTTTAAGTTGATGACGTGAGATCATTTCAATCATTGATATATGTTGAGATAGTGTTAAAACATCAATTACTAACACTTAAAAAATAAAAAAAATATTATAAGGACCTAAAACATAATAAAAATTTAAAGTAAAAAATAGATATTTTATAAAAATCTAAAATTTATTTATTTTTTTTAAAAAAATTCCACTTAATAAGAACAATGCCCAAGAAAAAAGAAATATCTATATTAATATAGGAATGACTTTTTTTTTTTTTTTAGACTTAATAGCATATTTTATCATTTAACTTATATTAATTATTTTATGAATTTATTATTTGATTTTTATTTTTTAGATTTTACCAATAATTTTTTTAATTTTTACGTATTTTATTATTCAATTTTGTTTTTCACAAATCATTTTTATTATTATTATTATTATTATTATTATTATTAATTATACCTCTTCCGGAAAAATAATTATTAATCATACATGATTTCTTACTTAAAAGAAATCAAAGAAATCATGTATCATTAATAATTATTTTTCCTGTAAAAAAAAAACCTTAAAGAAAATGATTATTTAGTGAATCGTTGCTTTAGAGAGCATTAAATGATTTTTGATCTTTAACTATTAAATGTTATAATTATTAATTATTTATTGCTAGCAGAATCGTTTCTTGACCATAGTAGGTTCCATTTGGAATGCACAATCACACGGGGAGAGGTTGATTTGATTTAAAAAATTGTCACAATTAAAACAGTCATATAAGTAACATAAGACACCGTGCACATCTCTGAAATTTATTGTGCCAAACAAACAATGTCACCATCCATTTCTCAAGTGTTACTCTCACTTGTTCTCTGGGTTCTGCTGCAAAATCCTATCCAAGCAATCAAACAGGCAAGTTCTACCTCAAAACTTCACTTATATTATTCAATATTTTTCTAATTTTAATATTGAAAATGGCTTTGATTGAATGTTATTAACCCTTCTCATGTTTTGTTTGTTCAGTCCTATATTGTATACTTAGGATCACATTCTTTTGGTTCAAATCCTTCTCTTGATGTTGAATCCGTCACTAACTCTCACTATGATTTACTTGGATCTTACGTGGGAAGGTATATACATAGAGAATTTAACCCATGTCCATGAAATTCTCTGGTGGTAAAACCAATATAAACTGATTAGGATTTTTTTTTTCATTCGCAGCACTGAAAATGCAAAAGAAGCAATCTTTTATTCTTATAAAAGACATATTAATGGATTTGCTGCAGTACTTGACGAAGAGGAAGCAGCGAATGTTGCAAGTATGTAATATGTAATTTAACTCCATGCATTTATTTTATGCATAACGTATGCTACGGATTAATTATTTGAGAAATGGTTACTTTATTTTTCTAACTGCTGTTTTTATTATTATTATTATTATTGGTGCATGTAGAGCATCCCAATGTAATATCAGTTTTCTTAAACAAAGAACGGAAATTGCACACAACACACTCATGGAATTTCCTTGGGTTAGAGAAAAGAAATGGTGTATATCCACGTGAGTCAGTATGGCGAAAGACTAAGGGTGAAGATATCATTATTGCAAATATCGATACAGGTAATGGAGGATGAAAATTTTCTTTTTGCCGTTGCATTTGATCTTCTTTACAACAGGATTTTATTGAAAATTTTGATATGTTATTGTTTTACACAAGTGTTTCTATTGTTTAATGCATAAGACCATCACGATTTGAGAGTATTTTGTATTAATCTGTGTGTTAATATTCATTTTAATTCCAAATTTTATTTAATTACTTGGCATCTAAATTAAAAAATAATAATATTATTCTCAAGTTATTAAGAATATTTCAATTTAATTCATATCCGTTAATTTTTATAACAATATTAAATATTATATATATATATATATATAAATAAATAAATAAATAAATAAAGGTTGTTTCATGTTATTATAATTTTATTTTTTATTTTTTATTATTATTTTTATTTGGTCTTGAAGTTAGTAAAGATGGTTTAATTTAGTTATTTTTAATTGAATTTTGGATAAAAATTAAATTATAATAATAGAAGGTGACACGACTTCGACTTGCTTATAAGATTTAAGAATTATTCAAGTATTTTTAATAATTTAGGAATCAAAATTATTTTTTTTAAATTTAAAAACAAAAAAGGACAATTAAATCAAATTTAGGAAGTAAAATGAATATTAAACCTTAATATTGTGTTTAAATTAATCCCTGTAAAATAAAAAAAAGTAGAAAATTTATTTTAATAATTGCCAAATCAAAGCAATCATCGTAACAGACATGTTGCACTAATTTGAAAATTTTGACAAAATTTGGGTTAAAATTTGCTTGAATGGTGATAGTTTGGCATGTCAAAATACGTTTGTTACCACAGGAAAAAAGTATACAAAAAGAAATAACTTTTGATCATGACAACAGATTCGTTTCTTTAAAGTTTACTGGTTAAAGAAACGTTTTTTTAATAATTTTTTTTCTTTTTTCTATCAAAGCGTCTTTCTCTAAATTACTTTTGCTTTTAAAAAAATAATGATTTTATGCATTTATTAAATAAATAAATCCGTTTCTTAAAAGAGTATAGCATAGTGTAAGTGTGTAGCCATAATTATTTTTACTATGATTACATTTTTAATTTGTCTTCTGACGATCACACCTTTTTATCTAATAATAAATTGATCATTAAACTAAAATAATTTGTTTTCTCTTGGTACTTAATATAGTATGATACATTTAACGAATGCTTTGAAGTTTGAATGTTCTTCCATCTTCTTAGTTTTTTTTTTATTTATTTATTAATTTTCATTGATGCTGTAAGTGTGCTATAGGTGTTTGGCCTGAATCCAAGAGTTTTAGTGATGAAGGGTTCGGACCCATCCCAAAACGGTGGCGTGGAATCTGTCAAAAAGAACATGAAGTTCAGTGCAACAGGTTCATTCTTTTACCCCCCATCTCATACACAAAAAAACATGGTACAATTTTAGTTACAAATGATCGAGTGGTCTAGTTGTTATCAAGTTGGATTAACTTATTCTTTTTCTATACGAAGGAAGCTTATTGGAGCAAGATATTATTACAAAGGTTACGAGGCTATTAATCGTAAAAAAATGAATGCCTCTAAGCTTAGTGCACGTGACTACGTAGGTCATGGTTCACATACTCTATCAACAGCAGGTGGTAGCTTTGTTCGCGGAGTTAGTGTGTCTGGCTTTGGCAATGGAACTGCAAGTGGTGGATCACCAAAAGCTAGAGTTGCAGCCTATAAGGCGTGTTGGCCAACTTGTGCTGATGCAGACATTTTGGCTGCTTTTGAAGCTGCCATGAGTGATGGTGTTGATGTGATTTCAATGTCTTTGGGAGAAGATTATCCCCCAGAATATTTTGAAAGCCCTATATCCATAGGGTCCTTCCATGCAGTTTCCAACGGCATAGTAGTAGTGGCTTCCGGAGGAAATTCAGGACCTACTCCTGGAACTGTATCCAACAACGAACCATGGATACTCACAGTTGCAGCAAGCACAATTGATAGAGACTTTTCTAGTTTTGTTAGGCTTGGTAACAAGAAAGTCCTCAAGGTATATTAATTGTTTATACAATCTTGTCTTTCTGGTTCTATGAAAACATAACATTTCTAATATCAGGTGCATGTTAGAAATTACTTATGAGCTTTATCTAAATCTAAATGACTAATACAAATGTTATAATATAATATGTAATCCATATTAATTAATTATGAATTATGAATTTTTTAACTATAAAGCACAGATCTTTTATCATGAATTTGAAAATGGTCATGTGAAACTAATGAACCCACTCTCTTGTTTGTTCTGTTATTGTTAGGGAGCTAGCATTTCAAAGTATGCCTTACCATCTAATAAGATGTACCCATTGATCAGTGCTGTTGATGCCAAAACTAAAGATGCATTTGCTGCCAATGCGTAAGAATACTCATACCCAATTATACCTTTTAAATTAACTTTATCTTGGGGATGTTCTCTCTTGTAATCAAGTGTCCATTATTGTAGCCTTTTGTGCCTGAATAGTACTCTTGATCCTGAGAAGGTTAAGGAGAAAATATTGGTCTGTCTTCGCGGTGTTATTAGTAGAATTGAAAAGGGTATGGTAGCTGCTAGTCTAGGTGCTGTTGGAATGATTTTGGCTAATGACAAGGTCTCAGGGAATGAAATTTCATCCGATGCCCATGTGCTTCCTGCTTCACATGTTACCTTTGCTAGTGGCAGTTACATTTATAGTTACATCAACCGCACCAAGTAATTAACTTCCTTACTCATGTTTCAGGGGTGTTGAATTTTTGCTAGTTTTGATTTCATGTTAGGGCCTTATGTAACAACATTTTATTTTTATTATAAGGTCTCCCGTGGCTTACATTTCCAAAGCGAAAACAGAACTGGGTGTAAAGCCAGCTCCTTTCGTGGCTTCATTTTCATCAAGGGGCCCCAATCTCCTTGAGCCAACAATCCTCAAGGTTCAATGTTTTGCTTTGATGATCACCACTCACTAACTCACTCACTCACCCTATAGTACTTAAAAATATGAAGTGATAATGCAATTCTAATTTTTGTTGGTTTTCTGTGTTTCTGTTTCAGCCTGATGTCACTGCACCAGGAGTCGGCATCATTGCTGCTTTCACTGAAGACATAACTCCCACAAATGAATCATCTCCTTACAATACATTGTCCGGTACTTCAATGTCATGTCCTCATGTTGCTGGTCTTGTTGGGTTGCTCAAAGCCCTTCATCCAGATTGGAGCGCAGCTGCTATTAAGTCAGCAATCATTACCTCGGGTAAAGTACTTTCTTATCTACAAATGTTAATAGTTAGTTTTTGTTATATTTGAATCCACCCCCTATCCCTTTCTCACTCGAATTATATATGAAATTCATGCATGTTGCAGCAACTACAAAAGACAACTCTAGAAGGCAAATTGCAGATTCATCATTAGTGAACGAGGCAAGTCCATTTGACTATGGAGCAGGGCACATTCGACCTAATCGTGCTGCGAACCCTGGACTTGTATATGACCTAAACACCAGTGATTATTTGAACTTTTTGTGTAGTCGTGGCTACAACGCTTCTCAGCTTAAATTGTTCTATGGCAAACCTCACACTTGTCCGAAGTCGTTCAGTTTAGCAGATTTCAATTATCCAACAATCACAGTTCCTCGGATTGTCCTTGGACATGCTTTCAATGTTACTCGAACTGTTACCAATGTTGGGTCCCCAAGCAAGTATAGAGTGCGCATCAAGGCACCACGACATGTTCTAGTATCAGTTGAGCCTAGTGAACTAAGGTTCAAGAAAAAGGGTGAAAAAAAGGAGTTTAGAGTTACATTGACATTGAAGCCTCAAACTAATAAGAACACCACTGGTTATGAATTCGGGTGGTTCACGTGGACTGATCACAAGCACCATGTCAGGAGTGCTATTGTTGTTAACATTCAACATTAAGTGTGATTTTTGTTGATGTTTTCATTCACCCGGAAGTGGTGTCTATCTGATTTTACCTTTGCAATAATGATTTTATTTCACTTTAAAACTTCTCTAGAAAGTTAGAAGAAAATATTATATAAATGTGTTTTATGAATCCTATCTATATCAGTTTCACTTAAATTTATAACAAGATTTGTGTTTTTTTCTTTGAAAGTTTTTTTTTTTAAGATAAAAAATGTTGTTTTTAATTATTTGGTCCAAAATCATCACAAATTACAAAATTTATTTACTTGAAATGAAGTATTGACAACAATAAAATTAACTCTTTAATTTGAAGAATTAAAATTGAAAAATCTTATATTTAAAACATATTTAAACTTTTAATTGATAAAAATAGATTTATTTTATATTTATAATTTTTTTTAAAATTATCATTGTTATATTAATATCCGTATCTATTTTAAGTGTTGTTTTTCAATACATTCTCTCTTTACAAGAAGTGACAATGATACTTTCTTTTAAGAATTCTCTCATTTTTAATAATTCTATTTTTTAATTTTATTGATTTCAATTAAAATTAATGATTTTTAATAAATTACAACAAATAACGTAAAAAAATTATGAAATAAAATGTTGGAGAGAGTCTTGTCAACACTTTTCTCTCTTCTTTTAATTTAAAAGTAAATAAAAAAATTACTAATGATACTCTTTCACACTTTTTTTAACTCTTTCCATATAATTTGTGTTTAAAATTTAATTAATATCATTAATTTTAATAGATTTCACGTATAATTTAAATATATTCTTTTCTGATTTAATAAATATTTATTTAAATTTATAATTTTTAATGAATTTCAATTAATCACCTACAAAATATCACCATATAATTGAGGTGTCGCTAAACGTTATCGTTAAATAATGTAATGCAAATATCATAGTTTTTTTTTTTTAACAACCGAACATATTATAGTTTGTCTTTTTAAAAGAAATGAACACAGTTTCAAACTTGAGTTT
Organism: Amphicarpaea edgeworthii; assembly: GCA_014843725.1. Taxonomy (NCBI): domain Eukaryota; kingdom Viridiplantae; phylum Streptophyta; class Magnoliopsida; order Fabales; family Fabaceae; genus Amphicarpaea; species Amphicarpaea edgeworthii. The sequence continues at coordinate 18,094,932 of CM026324.1, read as the reverse complement.
TATGAATAGGAACAAATGGGTTATTATTATTATTATTATTATTTTGTTGTTGTAAGTTATTACTATTATTTTCATTATTAAATAAAGATATGGAGAAAGATGGATATAGATATATAAATATTGGCAAATAATAAATTATTGTTCATATATATATATTGTCTTAATTTCTTACAGTTCATACAACCTTGAATAAAACTTAAATTCAATTTACGTAGATGTGATTTTTTTTATGTTGTATGTAGACGTGATTGTAGATGTAATTCTTTATTCATTGTTTTTTAACCTATTGTTATTATTATGTAGACGTAGACATAGAGTAATTTTAATATTTTACATGATTTATTACTAAAAAAACGCTATTATTCATTCAATTTTTTTTTACAACATTCATTCAATTTCTTTATTAACAGAATATGTGTCTTAGAAAGCATTGAATTTCCGATAAAAAAAAAAAAACAAAAAACATTGAATCATTTTCCATCATAACGCTCCATTTTTTAATGCATAATAGTTACGTGAGAAGGTTGATTTGATTTTTGTCACATAACACTATATAAGCAAGAAAAATGATAAATAACTTGCACTTCTCTAAAACTTATTTTGGAAAATAAACACATTCACTAGAGAAACAATGTCAGCATACACTTCTTATGTGCTATTGCCACTAATTCTTTTTGTTCTGTTGCCAGAACCTATTCAATCAATCAAACAGGCAAGCTCCGTCTCAAACCCGACATATATTATTCACTCATTTTCTAATTTCTAGTTTTTTGTGATGGTGTTACTCAGCAGTGTTGATTGAATTTTTATAATTTTCATATTTGAATGTTATTAATCACCCTTTTTGGTGTATAGAGTCCTATATTGTATACTTAGGCTCACACTCTTTTGGTCCAAATCCTTCCCTTGTTGATGTTGAATCTGTCACGAACTCTCACTATGATTTACTTAGATCTTACGTTGGAAGGTATAGAATTTTACCTTAAATCCATGAAATTCTCCGTGGCAAAACCAATATATATATATATATAAACTAATTAGATATTCTTTTTTTTTCTTACTCAGCACCGAACAAGCCAAAGAGGCTATCTTTTATTCTTACAAGAGATATATTAATGGCTTTGCTGCAGTACTTGATGAAGACCAAGCAACGGAGGTTGCAAGTATGTAATTCAACTTCATGCATTTATCCTATGCATAATGTATATTATATATATAACATGGATAATTTGACTAATAGTTACTTTAATTTTCTAATAGTTTTTTTTATCTACTGGTGTATGTAGAGCATCCGAATGTAATATCAGTTATTTTAAACAAAGAAAGGAAATTGCACACAACACACTCATGGAGTTTCCTTGGGTTAGAGAAAATGGTGTATTTCCACAGGCCTCAGTATGGCAGAAGACTCTGGGTGAAGATATTATCATTGGGAATTTAGACACAGGTAGTAAAAGAATAATTTGTTTTTGTTTTTTTGCGTCGTAATATTAACCTTTTATAAGATTTTATTTGAAATTATTTTATACAAGTATTTTTTATATTAATTGTCCACACCCCCGTGTCTTTTAATCAATTTGTTAAGTTCGAATTTTGATTTTGGATATAAAATAAATTTTGTTGGAATGAGAATTTGATTTTCGACCAAGATTAATAATCTATTTTACGCTTGAACTACTGCCTACCATTATCATAGAAAAAAAAGAATAGCTTTTGATTAATTAAGTCTCTAAACACTATATTTACTCAAAAGTTACCCAATTGTTTTATATTTGTTTCATGACCAAACTAGACAACATGCTTGAATCTGCAAAACTTGAATTGAGTTTGTCATTTTGGCCAATTTGGTTCCATCTAAATATTGGTCAAAATTTTGCATATCCGGGTATCAAATTTTGATACAAACCAGTTACTAGAGTGGGTTTGTTTGCATATAAGATACTAATTAACAAGTGGCCGAATCAAATGGGTTTGTTTGATGAGACTATGAATGTTCTTTCTTCCATCTATATTGCTAGCTTATTTGAATCAATTTGCATGCACAATATCAACCCGCTTTTTATTGTGCTGCGATTTGTGGTATAGGTGTTTGGCCTGAATCCAAGAGTTTTAGTGATGAAGGGTTCGGACCCATCCCAAAACGGTGGCACGGAATCTGTCAAACAACACGATAAATTTAACTGCAACAGGTTCATTCTTCTTATACTCTTACTAATTTCTCCAAACTATCCCATTTAATAAAAAAAAAATGTCACTATTTTGTTTGATGAACATATATACTTACTAATATATGAAAATTTTTTAGGGAGATAATCATTCTTTAATATTAATTCTAGGTTAACTAAATTTTTAGTATTTGAATTTTTTGAATTTCGGTATTCAATTGTTAAATATTTGTTTAACAAGTTAAAGTCCCTAAATTATTTTTTAGTAAGGATTTTAGTCCTTAAATTTTTGTTTGACAGGTTAAAGTTCTTTAATTTTTTTTTCGTTAAAATTTTCAGTCCCTAAATTTTTAAAAATTTAATTTTTAATCTTGAAAATCCATTAAATAATTAAAAAAAAAAGATTCAAGCTTTTGTTGATAAAAGTTTAAGAAATAAAAACATAGTTAATCTTTAATTCTATTAGTATTAGCTTCGGTTATAAAAAGATATTTGGGTGGGCATTGGAAAAAACTTGCATAATGAGAAAACTCATTGAGTTTTAAGTGTTAGTTATTAGAATTAATTTGAGTTTTTACTATACATACATTCATAGGAAGCTTATTGGAGCAAGGTATTTTTACAAAGGTTATGAGGCAAGTAGTGGTATAAAACCGAATGCCTCAGAGCTTAATGCACGTGACTACCAAGGTCACGGTTCACATACTTTATCAACAGCTGGTGGTAACTTTGTTCCCGGAGTTAGTGTATTTGGCTTTGGCAATGGAACTGCAAGTGGTGGATCACCAAAAGCTAGAGTTGCAGCCTATAAGGTCTGTTGGCCAGCGACTAGCGTAGCCGGTAGTGGTGGATGTTTTGATGCAGACATCTTGGCTGCTTTTGAAGCTGCCATAAGTGATGGAGTTAATGTGATTTCGATGTCTTTGGGTTCAGATGTTGTTGAGGAATATTTCCAAGACGCTGTTTCAATAGGGTCCTTCCATGCAGTTGCCAACGACATAACAGTAGTGGCTTCTGGAGGAAATTCAGGACCTAGCCTTGGAACTGTATCCAACATTGAACCATGGACGCTCACAGTTGCAGCAAGCACAATTGGTAGAGACTTCGCTAGTTATGTTACACTTGGTGACAAGAAAATTATCAAGGTATGTTGTTTATCATAGAACCTTGTCTTAATTTCATGTTAAATGAGGCACTAACCTACTCTCTTGTTTGTTCTGTTATTGTTAGGGAACTAGTCTTTCCGAGAATCACTTACCATCTAATAAGACGTACCCATTGAGTAGTTCTACTGATGCCAAAGCTAATAATGTGTCTGTTGTGGACGCGTAAGAATACGCATATACCAACTTGACCTTCTAATTTTACTTTATATTGGGGATGTTCTCTTATAATTATTAGTCCATTCTTGCAGTGTTTATTGCTATGATGGAACTCTTGATCCTAAGAAGGTAAAAGGGAAAATATTGGTCTGTTTTACTGGGGGAGCTGCCACTGATGTTGAAGCTATTAGCGTAGGCGCTGTTGGATTGATTTTGGCTGATGACGGCTCAGGGCTTGAGATTCTAGCTGACCCCCGTTTGCTTCCTGCTTTAAATGTTGACTTTGAGAATGGCAATTACATTTATAATTACATCAGCAGCACCGAGTAAGTAACTTCCTTCCTCATGCTTCAGTCTTGTTTAAGTTTTCTCCTAGTTTTAATTTCCTGGTTGGCCCTTTCCTTAACATTTTATATTATCAGGTCTCCTGTGGCTTACATTTCTAGAGTGAAAACAGAATTGGGTTTGAAGCCAACTCCATTTGTGGTACCATTTTCATCAAGAGGCCCCAGTCAACTTGAGGCAACAGTCCTCAAGGTTCAAATGTTTGCTTCGATTGCTCACCTCACCACTCACCCATTAGAACTTACATAAGTGAATGTGTAACTGCAAATTTTGTTTTATGTTTTGTTGTTTCAGCCTGATATCACTGCTCCAGGAGTCAACATCATTGCAGCTTATAGTGCAGCCGTATCTCCCACAGGACAAGATTCTGACAAACGAAGAACTCCTTACTTTGCATTGTCTGGAACTTCAATGTCATGTCCTCATGTTGCTGGCCTTGCTGGGTTGCTCAAAGCCCTTCATCCAGATTGGAGCCCAGCCGCTATCAAGTCGGCGATCATTACCTCAGGTAAAGTGTATACTTTACACATTTCTTTCTTTTCATACATAGAATCAAGTTCAAGTACCAGAGAGCTAATAACAACTCACGTGCACTACTTAACGAACTGAGTTAGATTCTCTTCATAAAGTGTATGTCTTACACTTCACACACCTCAGTAGGATTTTGAATTCAATTTTTTGTACTCTAATTATTTAAAACTTCATGCATTTTGCAGCAACTACAATAGATGGAAGGTCAATCCTGGATTCATCATTAGTGAACGAGGCAAATCCATTTGACTATGGAGCAGGGCACATTCGACCTAATCATGCTGCGGACCATGGACTTGTATATGACCTAAACACCAGTGATTATTTGAACTTTTTGTGTGGTCGTGGCTACAACGCTTCTCAGCTTAAATTGTTCTATGGCAAGCCTCACACTTGTCCAAAGTCATTCAGTTGAGCAGATTTCAATTATCCAACAATCACAGTTCCTCGGATTGTCCTTGGACATGCTTTCAATGTTACTCTAACCGTTACCAATGTTGGGTCCCCAAGCAAGTATAGAGTGCGCATCAAGGCACCACGACATGTTCTAGTATCAGTTGAGCCTAGTGAACTAAGGTTCAAGAAAAAGGGTGAAAAAAAAGAGTTTAGAGTTACATTGACCTTGAAGTCTCAAACTAATAAGAACACCATTGGTTATGAATTCGGGTGGTTCACGTGGACTGATCACAAGCACCGTGTCAGGAGTCCTATTGTTGTTAACATTCAGCATTAAGTGTGATTTTTGTTGATGTTTTCATTAATTGGGAGTGGTGTCTTTCTATTTTTACCTGTGTAATAATGGCTTTATTTCACTTTAAAACTTCTCTAGAGAGTTAGAAGAGAATATTGTATAAATGTGTTTTTTGAATGTTACTCGAATTGTTAAATGTTGGGTCCCCAAGCATTTATAGAGTGCGCATCAAGGCACCACCACAAGTTGCAGTTTCGGTTGAGCCTAGGAATCTGGGGTTCAAGAAAAAGGGTGAAAAGAAGGAGTTCAGAGTTACATATTGACCTTGAACTTGAAGCCGCAAACTACGAACACTCATTATAATTACGTATTCGGGTGGTTGACGTGGACTAATCACAAGCACCATGTGAGGAGTCCCATTGCAGTTAGGATAGCATAATAAGTGAGGTTCATGGTGATGCTGCATTGACCTATTGAGTACTTGGAGTGATGTCTATCTTTTTTTTACCTTTGCAATGAAGGTTTTTATTAAACTATATATATATATATATATATATATATATATATATATATTCTTTCACAACATCAATTAACCAAACTTTAAAACAAGAGCTAAAGAAAGCAATAGAAGATGTTTGCCTTAACAAGAATTGGACTGCTTCTACGAATCATAAGAACGGCTATGCGAGAGAACACCTTTTACTTTACACTGTAGTTCGGTGCCACATACCATTTTTACTTTGACACCTACCAAATCAAAAATGATTTTTTTTTACGTCAAATTTGGGTTGTCCCTCTTGATTTTAAAGGAAGTTTTTTTTTTTTAAGATTTAAATAATTTTTTAGTGTTTTCAATAGATTTTTTTTTAATTTTAAATTAATTTTTTTTATCTTTTAATCTGACAAATATTATTTTTATTTTTATTTTCAAATTTGTAAAATATATATATATATATATAAATTTTGTAATTTGTAAGAATTTTTTTACATCAAATTTAAATTATGAAAATAAAAAATTAACACAAATTATAAAATTTATATATCTTTTTTCACTGTTAAAGAAATATTAAAAATAACTTATAAAAAACAAACTTTAATTTTTATTACTAAAAAAAAATAAACATCCAAATTAAAATTAAAGTATTAGAATCATATTTAAGCAAATTTTTAACATGGATACTGTACAGTTGTACAGAGTTTTCGAATTCATTCATTCATTCATATAGTATTGGATACACGTTATACTTTGCCGCAAAAATAAGAATAGAATAGAAAAAGAAACAAACACAGAGGACGCAATTTAACGCATTATACGGCGAGTGAGATATCGCCCAACTCAAGCTGAGCAGCGATATCCTCAAGCTGCTTTCTGACGCTCATGTCAATTAGTTTAGACCCCGAATTCCCGTACCTGACGGTGAAACCCGCGACCAAAGTGGGGTCAAGGAGGGTCTTAATCCTCACGTTCTTGGCCCCAGTGAGCTTCTGAACCTGCTTCGCGATCTGCGCCAGGTGCTGCGACTCCAGCTTCACGACGGAGGTAACCACCGCGAGCTCCGTCTCGGTCAAATTGTTGTAGAAGATCTCGAACTCCTTCGCGATCTCGTTCACGAGGTCGATCCTCTGTGCGTCCACGAGTATGTAGAGGAAGTTCCTCGTGTGGGGTTGGAATCCCGAGGACTCGGCAATCTCGTCCACCAGCTTCCGCTTCTTCTCGACCTCCAAGGTCGGGTTCGCAAAATACTCCGAAACCTTCGGGTCCGAGAATAGCTCGTCGATCTTCTCGATGTCAGAGGTTGTCGCGTCTAGCGTGTTGTTCGCGGACGCCACGTCGGCGAGCGCCGAGGCGTAGCTCGAGGCCGCCGTCGCCGACATTCTCGCTCCCGAGCGGCGCGCGATGGCGGAGCCGGCGCCGGCCACTCCGAATTTGAGCTTCAGGGGAGTGAAGGTGGTGCCTGGGAGGGAGAGGTTGAGGATTGGTTTCTGGGTGAGGGTGTTTCGGGGGATTAGGGCGTGTTTGGATTGGAGGGAAGCTGTTGGGTGCTGCAAAGACGCCATTTTTCGGAATGAGTTTTCTGCGTGAGTGTGTGGAATTGAATTGAAACGAAAAGGGTCTCTTTTTCTTCTCTTGGTGGGAACCAAGAGGCTGTGAACTAAGGAATGTGAAAGGATTGTGAGGATCACCGTGGCCTCTTATCTCACGGATAAGATAATAAAACTTTGGACACGTGGACGTCTGTGTGTGGAAGGAGGATTTTTTTGATTTTCTGATTTGGATTTTTTTATATTTTTTTTTAGAAAGTAGTAATATTCGGACGAGAAAAATTAAAGACGAGGGCACAAGGCTACCACTGAAATGAGTGTTGGACAAAGTTTATTGAAAAAAATCTAGCAAAGAAGAAGAAAGAAGATAAGAAATGAGTTGGACTGAATGTGTTAAGACTTTTTTAGTGTTTTGTTAGCTTAAAAACTTGAATTCACGACCAATTTCTCCATTCCTTTTTTCTTTTATCACTAAATCAATTTTATAACTTCAAATGTGTTAAAACTTACGAGTGTAGCAACTTGTCTTGATTAAGTATACAGATACAGATCTTCATTTCTGCAACTCACTTTTTTATAAGTATTTAAATGAGTTTTTAATAGTATTACACATTATGGACTGTCATGAATGACTTGGTTATTAATAGAGGAATTCTATCTTTTGAAGGAATCATGGATAGATTGAGGAATAAATCGTGGCTTTGGGTGCAGACATACATTCAGTCTTTTAATTATTCACTCTTTGAATGGATCAACACTCCGAGGTTGTGCTTTCTCAATCTGGAATGATCTGTGTTATGGTTCTAAGTTAGGCAGGGGTGAGATCATTGCTAATTTGGCAGAAATGCTACATGGTTGGGGGCTGCAGTAGTGATAGGGTAATTCTATCAAACATGTGGAGGTCACGAAGTGAAGTATGTTAGTTCAGTTGGTGGGGTTAAGCGCAAAAACCCAATTAGCAGATTTTCAGATACGTGTAATAGAGTAGGGTGTTGTTATCAGATCGTGATGCTGTCAAGTTGTAGAATATGTATGCAGCATAATTTTGGTGCTGCTGGTTTTTACATTTCTCGTCTCTTGAGTACTTTCCCCAATCTGAATACCATCTTGTGTTCAGTTTTGGTTGTAATATATATATATATATATATATATATACTTGGCTTATAAAAACATGATTTTCTTTGAAACAATTTGATTTGGCAATACAAACAACAATGATTGTTAATCTTTCTTAAATAATTTAAAATTACATGAAAAAAAAGGTAGGTACAAGGATTTTTACTCACATTAGCAAAATCAAGAAAGAATGTAACAAGTTGGAGATGAAAAGCGTTAGGCACAACATTTTTATACTAGTTTGATCACTATGGTGATCTACATCCAGTTCTTCAGACAATTTGTGTTTGAGGTTTCACTAAACAAAACAATCACAAACACTTCATGCCAATACAACATACAAATGCATAAGTTCTTGAAACCCATAAGAACTTGCACACACCCTCACCCTTATAACAACCCACTACAAGAGTCAAGAACCTTTGAGTAACTCACTCAGATAACTTTAACAACATAGAATTTTGAGTAAAAAAATGATATAACCTAATACTGGGTGAATTATGCAATTAAGAGTACTAGTCTTTTCTTCTAAGCTTGATTCCTCAAAGCTCCATGAGAGATCCATTGCAAAATCTTGTTAATGAATACCAAGTTCTTAGCTCAATTTTCTCTCGAAGTAATGTGTAAAACGATTAGAATAAGTTACACATCTTTGGGTAAAGTTTGGTATTTATAAGTTAGAACTATAGAATAATCAAATATGTTGGCTTGATAATTAATTGATTTGATCATAAGGCCTTGATCACGAAACAGATCAACTTAATAATTTATAGTTAATGATAATTATTTGTGCAATTAGAAATTTCTTATATACGAGATTTGATTAGTTTAGGCAATTTAAGCAATACTCTGTTATTTGCGCAATTCTCATAAACATGGCATAAATATAATCAATAATTTTGTTCTTTATTGTAGTTTTCACAAATTTTGAAGTATTTCAAAATATCTTTTATACCTGTTCAATATCTACTTCAAATTTGTCACCCTGGGTCTCTTTTTGAAGCATTAAGTCGTTAAACTATAATGCATTTGTCCTTTATGCATGAAACACGCTCAAACTCATAAACCAACACAAAGATTACAACTCGTGACTTCATCAAAGACGCACTCATCCAAACTATCTAGCTTCATCTTGTTCATCAAATTTTATTTGTAGAAACACACCATTTTCACCTTCACAGAACCCGTCTTTAACTTTAAGTCTTTAAGTAATATTTACAACTTTAATTTATTTTTTCTAGCATGAAAATATGTATTACATACTAAATTAATAAATAAAAAATTATTTCGAAATAAATTCAATAAAAAAAATCATAAACAACTTACTGAGTCAAGTCAAAGTTTAAAATATAAAAAAAGCCAAATTGAAACTTATTTAAATTTAAATAAATAAATCAAATTTAAATCATATTTTTACAAGTCAAACTGAAACTTAAATTCGATCCAATGAACATAATTATATTCCCAAGCGTCATGTATATTATGACAACATTTTATTTTATATTATCAACTATTTTTCTTATGAATTAAAAATATAAAATTATATTACTTATTACTAATATTAGGAAAAAAAAAAAAAAAAAAGGTTCGATTGGATAAATCTTACAAGGGAAAAATCGTTAGTGCACTAAACAAATTAACAAAACACATGTAACGGCGGGCACGGGGAGGCTTGAGCTTAGAACCTTTGCTGACCCTAGTGGAGTAAGTGATCCGCTCGACTACACAATAAATAACTGGAGGCAGCTCTCTCTGACTACAGTGCAAGCATCAATACATTGCTTTAAAAGTTCAACAAATTCAGCAGTGTTTCTGCATATTCCAAATTTTCAACTCTCCACAGAAACGGGCGTTTGAAAAAAAAGCTGTTGATTCGGGAGCGATATGGAGGTCGAACTCAAAGAGTTGCACGCCGATCTTCAATCCCTGAGCCAATCGCTTCCCGATCCATCTCACCGTGATTTGCTCCGCAAGGTTTTTCTTCTTTTCAATTCTCACTTTATGCTCCGATCCTCTCAATGAGCAATTTCATTCGTTTATTTGATTCTGCTGTGGTACATTTCTAGATCCGATTCATATATATGATATTTCTGCTTTTATGTTTTTGAAGATTCAATTGCGTGTTGAGGACCTTGCGAAGCTTGCAGCGGCTGCACCTGTTCGACGCTCTAAAGTTGAGGTAATTGAATTGCCTATTGGTCTGGAACATTAATTGTGTAATGTAATTGATGAATTTCTAGTGTTAAGCTTTATTGATTTATTGTTCCTCTTATTACTGTGCTGCAAGGATATGAGTGCTGAGGTTGTAGATAGCAATCCTTATAGTCGGCTTATGGCACTTCAGAGAATGGGTATTGTGGAGAACTATGAAAGAATACGCGATTTCTCCGTTGCCATAGTTGTCTGTATTGTCTCCTTTATCACTCTTTGTTGCTGTAACATAAAATATGTGTCATGCATGCATACTTTTTACCCACAATTGCTCTGTTTAATACTTGTTTACTTCTATTATTAATAATGGCATGAATTAGTAAATTTCAAAGACCGAAGGGCATGTTGAATTACAAGAGGATGAAACATTACTCTTCCCCCCTTCAATTGGGATTCATAGTTTAATTGAGAAGGTCTTCTTGTTAATTCTTTTTAGAGTCACATTAACTTTGGGAAACTGCTTTATAAGTGACATTGTTATTGTTCATGGTGATATGTTTTTATAAAATGAAACTAGGAATATGAATCCATGTTCTGGACAAAGATAATAAGCTCGTTGGTGTATTTTTTATCCATTAGTACGGTATCCTCCCAATATGAGATAATTGATGGTCAAGATATTATTGATATGGAGGAGAACCTAATCTGAATTTGCTATTGGGATATATAATTAGATTATCCTTGGCTTTGTACTGAAAGGATTGTTAGGTGTCATATTTGATTAGAATCACTAGCTAGCTATACTTGGATATAAACTCCTTTAAT